>CM023950.1:21732352-21800456 GCA_013407115.1 Glycine latifolia
GGGGGCGTTACACATACGAACTCTGCCAAGTAACGAACCCACTCACCTCGGCCAACCCATCTTGGTAGCCGACTTCACAAACAAAGATTTGACACATGCAACTCGGCCAACCCTTCCCGGCAGCCGATGTCACAAATAAAGGTTTGACACATACAACTCGGCCAACCCTTCCCGGTAGCCGATGTCACAACACAAAGGTTTGACACATACAACTCGGCCAACCCTTCCCGGTAGCCGACGTCACAACACAAAGGTTTGACACATACAACTCGGCCAACCCTTCCCAGCAGCCGACGTCACAACACAACCTGGTAGTCGTCATCCTCACACCATTTACAGACATAGTCAATATATTTTACGCAGCATATTAAATAACAGATACACACTTTAACCCAACCATGATATCAAAAATCATTATTAACACAATAAACTCCCCTTACCTCAATAGGGATTCTTTTCTTTCACACTTAACGTGAGTTTTTGTTCGAACACAAGTTCTCCCAGGAACGAGGAATGAAAGGATTATGCTTCATTCACCAATTCCTCTTAAAGGAGAGGATTTTTCGCCACTGCTACGGTGATTCTCAAGAGTTAAAGTGGTACAAAAGGTGGAATAGAGATTTTTGGTGCAAAGATTTTTAGAGAGAAAAAGAAGAAAAGCACATCTAGAAGTGAGAGTGAACCATTCTTCTGCTTCAGGCTTATTTATAGACGAAGCATTGAGGTAAGTTGCCAACAACTTGATTCAGCCAGCTATCACAGCCACCATAGTTGCCCACTTGCATGACCGAACAGTCACCATAGTCACCACCATTTTTACTATGCATGTACAGATAGCTTATCTCAGCCACAAAATTTGACTTTCACCTTTTACGCACAAACACCCATGCAAAACACTTTTACAAATTTCAAGATTTATTTTAAACAATTAATCAACACAAATATCTTTCTACTTGTAAAATTTCAGGATGTTACAAAACTCATCCAGAAACTACTTGATGTCATCCTTCAGATTGAACATTCCAGAATGCTTTGAAGAACTTGAAGTTGAATCCATCCGACCCTAAACTTTTGGATTCCCCACATTCCCACACAACTTGTTTTACTTCTTCCTCATCAAAACAAACAATAAGCCCATCATACTCCCCATGCATGTGAAATTTATGAATGTTCCACCCCATCAAATATAGGCTAGCAACTCACATATCATCCTTAAGACAAACAACAATAAGCTAAGATATGCTAACAAACTTAACACTGGCTAAGCGTTGATGCATCACCAGATTTAGAGATCTTGATTGTGATATTTACCTAGTTAGAGGTTATATTTGATTTTGATTCCTTCATGACATTTTTCCTTAGTTTTCGAATAGGACCAATATTTCTTCATTTGGTTATGTAACTTTAGAATTTATAGGTATGGTGGTTTGGCAAGTGATATTGAGATTAATGATTAGGGATGTTAATGAACCAAGTTATCCATGAACTATACTAATTTAACTCATTAAATGTTCAACCAAACTCATTTTTTTAATTAAATAAATGAACTTAAGCTTAAGATTTGAGCGCAATTATTTAAATGAGTCAAACTCAAACTTTACAAACTTGACACTAATAGCTCGTTTATATCTATATCATACAAAAAATTAAAATTACATAGATTTCACAATATAATATCACATGTTTAACACATATTTTCATCTATAGATTATTATTTAGTACTAAAATGTTTTTTTAAACACTAAATTAATAAAACTAACAAAAAAATAAACAAGAAAAATTTCACAAATTAAAACATAATTAAATTATAATGAGTTAAACAAGTCAAGATGAAATTTTAATATTTTAAAAAAGTCAAGTTTAAGTCTAAGTTTTTAATTAGTTTGACTTATTTAAATAAATAAGTTAAACTTGAATCATTATGTTTTTAATACGTCAAACTTAAACTTTTAAGGTTCGACTTGATTTGACCCATTTATACTCTTATTACGATTTGACCCATTTATACACTAATTAACGATGATTCAACTAGTGACACTAAGATTGACAATTGGTTTGTAAAACTTTTTCTATTTGTGTATACTTTTTCGAAAATATGATAGTCTGTTCTATTTGTGTATATTAACATACAACCATGAAATACCTTATATGTGCAAATAATATAGAGGCACCTAACTATTAGTGATGAAAAATTCATTGATTTGTTGTCCACTAATGTACTCAACATATGGTTTACCAAATATACCTTCTTCCATCTGGTTTTGAATAAGGTGGTCAATACCCATCTTGTTTTACACATGTAAAGCAGATGTGGCTCTTCAAGTATGCATGTACATTTATTAGTAAGAATAGAAGAATAGATTATCATTTCTGTATATATTGTGAAGCACTTGTATGATCTTTGTCTAATGAAGAGAGTCTCTAGACCATCTTGCTTTAAACCTATACTTTAATAACATCCAAGGACCAAGTACAAGTCAACTCAATCGGCTACTACGCATATATATCAATATTTCTTGAGTTTCTTGTTTAATTAACACGTAAAAGAATATGTGGTAATATTATAGACTTTGGGTAGTATTGTGTCTTTTTGCTTTGAGGTTAAAATGAAAATTCATATAACTAATTAAGTTGTTGACACACCAAACTACCTGCGAGTTTTAGTAATAATTATGGTCAATAAAATTGATTTATATACATGTGTATCAGATAAGATGAAAGTCATATCTCTTACATGGTTTAAGGTTATAAAAAATGGCATTTCTCATTGTTTCTTTTCTGATTGGTGTATCCTGTACCTGTATGGCTGTATGTATCTTTCAATCCCTTTGTTATGGCCTTGTGAGGTTTTTTGTATTTGGGTTTTATTAATAAAGTTATTGTATATAAAAAATAAGCATGCATGTGTATTTCACAGGTACAAATTCTAGCTTTTAATTATTTAATGTATATTAACCATGTATAACGAGATTTTCAATATTGAATGAAAAAGGTGTTAAAAGAGATAATTATGTATATAGACAAATTTGATTGTACAAATAAAATTAGACATATTTAATCACCTCAACTATTTAAAGTTTATTTTATAATGTGGTAAGAGAAAATTAATTAACTATTCATAGTATTTTTATAAGTAATAAACTTAACCTGTTTGATAAAAAAACAAATCATAATTCAAACAAATGATTCTTTATAAAGAAACAATTTTAACAGAATAATTAATTTAGTTATATGAAGTTTCTGTGCAAAATTTGCTTTGTCAATGTTGAAAATGAAGCATGGCATGTCGACGTCCAACCATTTGTACTCTGGTCGAAATCATTGGTTATTTGTGCTGGAACAACATCTTAACTTGATTGATAAAAAGTTCATACTTTAAACAAATGATTCTTTAAAAAGAAACAATTTTTTAGCTTAATAATTAATTGCTTATATGTGCAAAATTTGTTTTGTCATTGTTGAAAATGCAGCATGGCATGTCGACGTCAACCATGCGTACTATGTGGTCGAAATCGTTACCCTATTTGTGCTGGTGCAACAGTACTTTTGCACCTTATTCTATCTATCTAATTAATAGTAGCTATGTACGAAACTATCTTAATTTTAGTCATGTGTTCAGAGTTCGTCCACATATCACGGGACCAAAACGAATGCCACGATGGTGTTTTTCTATAATCTTCCTGTTGTCTGATACAATACTTGTTAACTATCATTTAGGCCACGACTAATATATAATACTACCTGTTGGATTTTTAGTTGTTAGGATATTTTTTTTTAGAATTTTTGTTTCTATTATCTTATATTTGTGAAGTATAAGATCATATTAATTACTCGATCATTTATTATAATAATTCTTACTTTTTTTTACTTAATATATCTTTACTCATTAATTTATGATTAAATGATAATGTAAAATCTCTTTAAATTAACCGTACATAAACTAATTTATCTTTATAATAAGAGATAATGTTTTATTAAAGCATGAAATAATAAGTTAATAAGATGTTAGACAATGAACAACATATTTGATACCATTTATTAATATGATTTCATGCTTTTATCTTATCAAAAGGTTTATAAATGTTTTCCTGCAACATCTATTAATTATTGTGTGCGAGTATCATTTGACAATATTGCAAACATAAAAATAAAAATCACGAGTTTCAAGGAAAAAAGCAAAGATTAAGAACAATTACTGAAAAAATGTAAAATGTCATTATAATTCGTTATTAGAATAGGGGTAAGTTAAAACATCAATCAAATAATTAAAAAATCATTTGCTTATAATAAGAAGACATTGAAAATTTAAGGTAAAACAATCTAAACAAAAACATTTTTCTCAGTACAAATTTTATCTAAATCTAGACTGATTCTTTCATTCTGTGTGTGTAAAAAATAAAACAATCTATACAAACCAATTTTCTTAAATTACACTATGAGTGTGTTTGACAAGTTATTCAGTTAGTTTTAATTTTTTTTTTAATAGTGGAAAACTTATTTGACTTTTTGATAAATAAATTTTTTAATAGTTTTTAGTATTTTGTAGACGTTGTTTGAGGTATGTTTAGTAAAATTAGTTGAAAAGTTAGTTACATGCTCAAAAGTTAGTTAGTAGTTGAAAGTTGAAGGCTATTAACTAAAAATTTTTAAGCCAACATATTAAATTGTAATTGATCGGTAAAACTAGTAGTTAAAGTAGCTAAAAAATATAAAAACAAAATAAAATATAAAAAATTAAAAGATAATGTTTTAAAAAATACTACTTTGAGTAGCATTTTAAAAGATGAAAAGTTATTTCAAAAAATTAAGTTATCAAATAGTCAAACAAATTTGTCAACATGTAAAAAAAATTAAAAACTAATTAAAATGATTTGTCAAACATAACTTGAAATAATATTTTTAAAACCATAGTTTCTATCTTTTAACTTTTTTTATTTATTCACTTTTTGTTCTAAACATTTAATTATTAGATTTCATTTTGAATCTTTTCTATTTAAGATAAAATTTTATCATTTTTATCATTTATATAATTTTATATGTTTGACTACTTAAATAGATAATTTTACTAAATACTTATAATTCTACCGATTAGTTTTCCTATTTCCAACTAACTTTAACTATTCGTTAGTTTTTCAATTTAACTAATTTTCAGTTACCTTTACTTTTCAAGTACCTTTACCAAACATAATCTATATTTATGATTTGAACTAATCTGTATATTAATTATTTGTATATAAATCTTTCAATCTATGATAAAGAATCAATAATATTCAATTGAGTCATATAAAAATCAATTGGGTCCATGGTGATGATCTCAAGTGATCTAGACCATAAAAATCGATTATGGTCATATAGAAATAGTTAGTTGGATTGACCATAATAATCTTTGAACCTCCTAAATTATAATGATATTGTATCACTTAATAGTTTTTCATTACACTGTCTCTTGGAATTAGAAGCTTTGGGATTGGAAGTTTTGGGATTGAGGGAGACTCTTTTGCTGGAATTAATCCAATTTGCAATGCACGATTGCCATGACCAACATCCTTAATATATATCCTTATATTTACGCACGTTTACATGTGGAGGCAAATAGCGTAGCCGATTGAATGGCCATCATGGCCCACAACTTCTTCCACGGTCTCCATCTTCTATCTCATGTTCTGCCTGATTTCACTAATATATGCGCTTCTGCTCCGTGACTTTTATGGGTCTGTGTCTGTCCGTACAACGTAGACTGTTAAGTTAGTTTCTTGTTTTGGGGGCCTTTGCCCATCTCAAAACCATTAATAAATAAAAGAAGAAAAATAAATTCAGGCGACAAGAATAATTACACAATATATATGCATGTTAGTTATAATACTCCTATCCTATATATTCGTTAGGTTCAACCGACACGACTATTTAGAGGTGGTAAAATATTTACCATCGATCCTCTATCTGAAACTGACTTGTCAAAAATGATACGTGACAATCACACACAGCAGCCTAGGATTATTTTAGTTGAGAATGAGTATTATATACAGAAGATTCATCAAGTTACAACGATAATAATTATTTCTTCTTATCATTCATTTTCGTAAAATATAATAATTATAATGTAATTAATTTTAACTATTATATTTTAAAAAAATAAATAATAAAAATGAAAAGTAATTTTCATAAAATTACTCTTGATCTAACTCAATATCTCCTCATATAATTATAATTCAAAATTACTTATTAAACTAAAACAATCATATGTCTACCAAACACTCACTTCAGTTTTATTTCTGTGATCAATCAACTTAATTTACAATCATAACTCACTTTATTTAGTGGCAACTGGCTAGTTAATCTGATTATACTTGCTTACGGTATGGGGAAGTGATGACTAAATATTTCTGTTATATGAAATACCGTAACCAAATAGGGACCGAGGATTAGAATATTAGATTATGGGTTTTTTACATAAGTTAAAATTGATTTATGTATTTAACTTTTATAAAATCACTTTTCATTTAACTTTTCAGAAACATTAAAATATATTTAGTTGATTTTAACTTATAAAAAAGTATAATATATTTGATCATTTTTTTATAAATATTTATGAAAAAAATTATCAAATCATATCCATATACTCCTTCCATTCCATTATAATTATTATCTTAAGTTGTTTTACACAAACCAAGAAAAACTAATAAATTAATAGAAGAAAATAACAATTTTATAAAATTAACATTATCATCATTAATTCATTTTTAGTTTTTGTGGGTTATATCATTAATATTATAATGAATATAAGCAAAAATAAATAATTAATGTTATATAAAAAATTTGAGATATTTTTTTATATGCAACGATTATTATGAAACGGAATGAGTATATGATAATCACAATTTAACTTCTCCTTAGAATTTATAATATGCTATATTTTTAGAAATAATTATGATTTGTTTTTATTAATTAGATTCATTGTGTTTTGAACACCGTAAAGTTCTGTTAAATCACACACACATATATATATATATATGCCTCATAATTGTCATCGATCGCCGAGCTTATGATTGGATGATATTAAGTGCTACAGCACATTTTCACTTAAATTTTCATTAAGATCTATCGTCACTTCAGGGAATTAAAATTAAGTCTGTTTTAATTAGTTCACAAGCTTGCTCAAGTTAAAAATGTATCTTTAATTAACTTTCCAGATAGATGTATTTGGACAAAACTACTTGTCAACATAAATATTCTTGTTCCGTCGTACATCACTGATGTCTCCATTATTGTCCTTTAATTTGGGTGTATTAGCAATGTCTCCAGGGAAACATATTCGTTACACATCACAATTAAATGACTGTTGACAATTATAGTAATGTTACCACTTGAGGTCATAAAGTGAAGCATTCTAGGCCTTCCAATATTTGTGATACAAATTGATGATTGTATACTCGGTCGTACGTACAGTAGAAGATTTTTTTGTCTTTTGATTAGGAATTCTTACAAGCATAATTATATACTTATAAGATTAATTTCAGATCGAGTGTGATGATTAAACTAAGTTTTACAACAATTTCAAAATTCAAACTCCAAATATTCACTACTACCCATGTAATCTTTAATTAATATTTTTTGTCTAATATTTAATAAAAATATTACTAAATTTTTTTGATAATATTTTAAAAATATGATTAAATATAAATAAATGTTATTAATATATTTTTATAATATTTTATCAAATATTATATATAATTATATATAATTCATGTTGTTAAAATCTTTAGCAACATGAATTATACATAATATTTAATAAAATGTAATAAAAATATATTAATAATATTTATTTATATTTGACGATATTTTGTAAGTATTGTAAAAAAAATTTGAGCAACATCTTTACTAAATATTAGAAAAAGAAATGATACTGAACATATGTAGTAGTGATTACAGATAAAATTTGATTGAAGTTACTATTCGATGATCTTTACTATTTAATACAATGTCAACTATATATGATTTCCCTACAAGAATTTTTGGAGCATCATATTTTTATTCGGTCGTTTGCAACTATGAAAAATACTAAGATCCTTAATGTAAATATGAAAAGTAAAGGAAAACATTGAGTGAACAATTGCATAAAATGAGCAGAACGTGAGGCCCCTGATGGCCCCACTAGGTAACAGTTTGAACAAAAGTTTCAGAAAACTATTGGTACAAGGGGAGACAGTCCCACATGTTGGAAAAAAGGAAAAAGTGCTAGGATTTATGATCATTTATTTTAAGCAAAGCTAAACCTCTTGCTTGGCAGTTAGCAAGTAATAGAATCACATACAACGTGTGAAATTCTTAGTCTTTGGAGAGTTAAGTTTGATCATTAGGTCCGATATTGTCGAATAGTATCATTTGTTAGTTAGACTCAGCATTAGAAGATGCTACAACTTGAGCTCGTGTGTTTCATATTAATAATAGGTTTCAATATTTGTTTATAAATGATGTCTTATTCTCAAATATCACTTTGCAAACTCACAGATTTTTCTAAGTGAATATCTACTTTAGTCCTTAAAATTGTAAGGCAGTGTCCATTTAACTATTAAAATAATTAAAAAAGTCTTGTTAGAATTAATGGTTCAAAAGAGAGAAAAGTTAGAAGGGGATAAAACTGAAAAGTGGATTTACTCAAATGATAAAATTAGTTTGCAAGGAGTACAAAATATAAGGCATAGTCAATCCTAATAACACTAATATCTCTAATAATCTCCCACAAGTTGTTGTGTACAACAATTCCCCAGCTTGGGATGACAATACAAATGTATGTAAACACTAAAGAAAATACAATGAAAAAATGTGAGAAATACAACGGCTGACAATGACATGAAGAAAGCTTAACCACCATAGTCAGAAGCTAAAATAATCAAAGGCATAAGGTAAGGCTTAACCACCAAGCAAAGGCTATACCTTGAAGTTTAATCATTTCCCAAGCATAAATCAATGAGAATGTTTTACCATCATAAGATAAAAGTAATAAAGCTTAATCATCAAGAGTAAAAGTTAGAACAATGCTTAACAACTCAAGACATAAGTACAAACCATAGCATTTCAATGTTTAACGATCCATCGCAGAAGCTCAAAATAGTGCTTAACCATCATTGTCAAAAGCTTACAATGGCAAATAAAACACAATATTCTAAATTTGTATTGAAAGTAAACTTTACAAGAACACCTTGTAGGCACTATTGTCAGGTCACAAACCAAAAGAAAACTTCAAAACAATTAATAGCATCCTCAATCAATCTTTCTTAAAAAATTTCATGCACATTTTATCAAACATCTTTCGAGCATTAGTACCAACAAAGAGTGATGATCAAGATCTCAAACCAAGAAACACAAAAAACACCTCTACATCAAACCAAATAGATTTAATGGAAAAAAAACTCTTTCACTACTATAAATAAAGGATTTCATGATAGTTATTTAAGGTCTTTCATGATGATTTTCAACCGTCATGGAATCCACCATCGTAGAAAGCCCATTACTTTTCATGACAACCTTTAAATCATCATAAAACATGCATTTCTATGACATTTTTTTAAAAACCGATGTGGAATTTGTTAAGTTTTTACAAAAGAAAAAAAAAACTTCATTTACATCGATTTTTATGATGATTTTATTACAACCCGTCATAGAAGATACACTTTCAACATTAGTTGTCCAAAAAAACGTCATAGAAAGTCCATATTCTATGACGGTTTTTGGGAACCAATGTAGTTTTTTTTTAATATTCATTTTGTTTTATAGTGAACCCAATTTGTAATTTAATAGAAAAACATATCCAGAAGACAAAACAAATATTAACAAAAACAAACCCAAACAATCCAAATCAAATTATAAATAATTAATACCAATAAATGTCTTGTAAATGATTACCATATATCCAACATACATCAATGCATTATTTTAAATTGTAAAAAATATTTTGCCTATTCCTTGCCAATTGTTGTAATCTTCTTCAATTCTAATTGTGTTTCATCACTAAAACACTACAAAAAAAATAATAAATACAAGTTAATCATATTAAATAATGAAAAATATAATGATAAAAATGTCAAAGTAAACTAGTATATTATTAAACACATGCTAATGACATTGTATAATTAAAAGTCTAATAATTAAAATATGTTATAGTAAACTAGTATACCTTGTTTCATTGATTTTTTTAACCCCCCTAAAGATTATGGACCAAATCCAATGCGTGACGTAATAGTCACACTCATAGTCTCCGCTTTGAATGTGACTCTAAATTAAGTGTGAAATTTAGTTAAATCTCATAATTACAAAATTACAAAATGTCATCAATCAAATTAAAGCATTGATTAAATGAATTACCACTGCTACATAAAAGAACTTTAGCATCGGTTCTAGAAGAGTTTGAACATCGGTTCTAGAACCGATGTTGAAATCATTTTCTACATCGGTTCTGGTTGAGAAAACCAATGTTGAAAGTTTTAAACAACATAATTTTTTTGCAAAACCGATGTTGAATGTGCTTACCAAAATGATTTTGGCTAACCACAACCGATGGTGTAAAGACACTTTCTGTATCAGTTTAAGACCATCAATTTTGTCTTTTGCAAAAAATTTAATAATAATAATACATCAGTATCAAAAAATTGCAAATGATCTTCATCACTAAATAGAAATTAATATATATCAGTAACTTTAGCCATTTGTTCAAGTTAGAAGTTTCACAACCCAACCATTCATTAACCTAATAATACAACTTACGATTCTAACAACTTGTACCACTGTTATGGACCACCATATATAAATCCTAGAAAACAACCTAAACTTACATTACATGGCTTTATGTTCAACTGTTTGCATTTTTTATGGAAATTTACTTAAGAATATCAAGTAAAACTCTCATTTTCATATAATTACAAAAAAATCTCTAAAACATATTTCTTTATCAAATCCAAAATTCTAATATTAGTTACAATATCTTCATTCAAGATCAAGAAATCTAGAAACTAGAATGGTAAAATAGAGATAATGAACTGCATGTTACTATATTACATAACAATCAAGAAATACTAAATACAATATGTTGGCAAAAAAATTAAAACCTTCTTAATAGGAAGCATGAAACCACCCATCACTTACTCTTTTGCTAAGATATACAATAATTTTTATCTAACCTTTAGTATTTGATACTCCAAAAACTCATTCATAGTGTGTGCTTACCTTTAATATCTTTGAATCATGTTCTTCAGTCTCTTGCAGTTCATTTCGTACATCTGCAACTACTTCATTAACCTATTAAAGAAGTGTAACACACACAACCAGTGTGAATAAGTTATGAAAAAATTCAAAAGGAAACAAAGTCTGATTACTCTTAATAATGCACATGACTTAAGACAATAAGACACATAATAAAAATTCAAATAATAAAAAGGGAAACACAACAATCTAACTGGATTATCACCTTCTCTTAGGACTTGTCATTTTCAGCAAATAACTTCTTTAGAGCTTCCTTGTCACTAATCTGCAAAGATAAAATAAGACAATACAAAAACTAAAAGAATCACCTTAAAAGTTTCAAATTACGTTGAAAACATTAAAAAAATTACTAGTCTACTGGTTAATTGTTATAATACTAATTCAGTGTGAGTATGGTTCACTAAAACCATATTAACAAGTTTACTTTTATTTGTTTCATCTAATTGAACAAACTTCAATGCCAATTAATGATATAAAAGAACACCATACATTGAACAAACTACGACATCTAATAACTGTAGTGGAGATCCCAAGTCATGACAAGCAATGATTATTATGGCCTGAGAACCAACAAAAAATTCAAATTTATAGATTATCCATCATAAGAAGCAGAAACTTGTAAATTATCAGCACTAGATTTTTGAGTAAACTTGAAGGGATAGAATAAAGTAGCTCCACCTTCAATCAAAGCATCTAATATTTCAGAGCTTTTTCATCATCCTCTTCAAATGAGAACCAAGAAAAAACATCACTCACATCTCTCCAAATCAAAGAACTTTCTTGTATGCTGCTAGTAGTTTTACTCAGGGTATCATTCTTCATTGTCAAACAAGAAAGAGTGAAAAAAATAGAGTTGCAATAAACTTTCTCTCTTGTGCAGTTCAGTCCTTTAGTCCTAAGGATATGTGAAATAGAAGAGTGGCATGAATGAATATATAGGTGTACTTATCGAAATCTGGAACTTACTAATGTTAGGGTCTACATAGCCAATATTAGGCTACACGATCTCACACGCCGAACTGTAGTTACACCTTATTAAGAGAACACGAGGGGGACCTACAAAACAAAGGACTCTAATGCTCAAGTAAATACGTGAGTGAGTTAAGAATAAGTGATCTAAAAAAGGTGAGATAGAACTTGGTACTTATACAGTGGACCAGGAGCTGTGGGCCCTAGTTTGTCGGGGCTGTTATAGTGGTGTAAAAACCCTTGCAGATAATTACTAGCTTATAGATAATAGCTAGTAGATAAGATGTGACTTCTAGATAATTACTAGTAGATAATTGTATCATACAAATAATGTGTATCTGATAGATAATTAAATACCTTCCACTTGATAAGGATGTTGCAACATTATCATTAATATTCAACTAATGGGGTATAAGAGATAACTTGTTTGGCCTAGTAGCCCAGCTACTAAGGGTGAGGTATTCGTGCTCCTGTGCCATGGTTGACATGGAGGGCTGACGTGCGTATTGGAACACCACGTCACTTGTCACATGTATTTTGTGGACCTTGGACAGTACATAAGCCACTAAGTTATGAGCCAGTTTATGGGCAAACGAGATTGTGATGTGTCGAGGGAGATTGTCCAATGACGAGGGAGATTACTTGATGTCAAGGTTGTAGCCTTGACAAGTAGGAAGGTTATGAGTTTGTTGAGTCCCCGAGCATGGAAAAATATTGTCCATTTCGATAGTAATAACCTTGATAGGTGCGAGAATAACAGGATTGTCAAGCTTGTCAAGCCCCTAACCTAGACAAGTGTTGTCTAGAATGTTGTTGTTTAGTTGTCCAGGGAAGACATGTTTTTTATTCTGCAGGAAAAGTTAGATGTGTCAAGTAAATGGAGTTTTTGTGGTGGACAATCTTGCCCTTTTCTAACCGTTGGAGAACGAATTGAAGGCAAGTGTTTCATTTTTCTTTTGTTGTAGGCGAATGCAGCGCACACGCGATACTCTTGCATATGTGTCACTTGTGGAGTGGGCATGTACTGAAGACGTGGTTCGTGGGTGAAGGGTTGCATCGTGGTGTAAAATTTTGGGGCATCTTTTAGCTCCCACCAGTTACCAAAGAGTCACACCTAAATGAAGTGGACATTTGGTGTTTCTATCATCGCCATTTTGAACTTCTAATCTCTTCTTCTCCTGAAAATTTTCCATGCTTCTGTTTGCGATTTGTGATTTCTCCTTTCTCCTTGAGATTGTCTTCTTCATCTTTAAGTTACTCCTTCCTTTTTTCATGTCTTTCATTTCTGATTTTGCCCTAGGTATGGGCGGTAGTGACGCTAGGGGTTCGATTCAGCAACCCCAAGTAGACTGGGAAGTCATTTCAATCAGTGGATCCTCCTCGAAGGACACTCGTCGTGGAATCTCTGTAGGAGGGTGAACTTGTGCAATGTTGGTGAAGGTTTTTTTGGCCTCTGTAGGAGGGTACGACCTTTTGCTGCCTCTCTGGCTGAGGTACCTGTGCAAGTCACCATGATTTTCCCCCTTTCTATTTCCGGGGGAGCAAGAAGAAGTGGTGGTAGGGATGTTAGGGTTTCCTTTCATGTGTGACGTAGCCACAGTGTTTGGTCGCCTTTGTTTCCCCTACCATAGCTGGCTATGAATAGGTAAGAGACAATGTTTTAAAATATTGCTCCTTTATTACCTCTACGACGAGCTACACTAGAGCATCAATTGAGGTTCGCCAATCTTGAGGAATCTTGCAAGATGATCGTCCGGGCTTATGGGAGAGATGAGTTCCTCTTTCTAAGGGTGACGCCAAGTGTTGGGTTTAATTCTTCCTTTGAATTCTTTCCAATGTTCTCTACTTGAGCACTTGAATGTGTCCTCCTCTCAGCTTCATCCCAATAATTGAGCTATGGTAAGGGCCTTTAAAATATTGTGCCCTTCTTCAACATCTGACCTATTGTATCAGTGTTTTTATATTTTTTCCAGATGAAGTTGACAGGCATGATTGGTTGGGTTTCCTTGAACAGTGTGCCTAAGAAGTTGTTCGAGTTTGACTCGAACATGTTTCGTCGCTTCAAGAACCATTTCTTCAATGTCCTAGCTACTGACTTCGTGGCCAATAGGTTGCCATTGATGTTTACTGGCAATCAGACCTTACCAGGTTCAAGTCTTTCAATGAGGATATGTTGACCCTTGTGGAGAGGGTTGACAAGGCTATTCTGGAACAACTGCTGGTCTCGTTGGATGTGCGGGCCATTTTGTTCCTTCCTTTAACGAGCGATCCTCTTGTTGCCTTGGATGGTAAAACATCTTGCCTTGTCTTCTTTTGTTTTTGATGTGTTTGATGTAGGCTTGAACAAACACTTGTTGTGTTTTTCTTGTCTTGCAGGTATAATAGGCGACCTTCACTTGGAGGTCCTTGGTGAAGTAGGTCGAACCTTCTGGTGGGACTGTGCCACCTTCAACTATCAACCCTCCTGCCGGAGAAAGGAGTCAACCTACTGCTAAGGTTGACCCTGTAAATATTGCAATTGTCAAGGCTTCCCCCAACATTACTTCCTCTATTTTGACTAAGAGGAAGTGAGATGACAGTGTTGGTGTATCAGGCCATAAGAAGTCGAGGGCCTTTTTCAGCCTTCGCACAATAAAGCAAGCTATCAAGTTGATGTCGGATTTGGGTGGCTCTTTTGTTGCTGGTTTGTAGAATCTACCTATGGCTCTGTCGATTGTCCAGACTACTGTAACTACTCCTCCGACTCCTCCTTCCCCGCTTGTTCAAGAGGCTTTTGCTTCTCCTACTGTTATGGCTACTGCACCGATTTCTTTAGTCGGCCTTGTAATGGCTCCTTCATCCACCCTTACTGCACCCGTACCGAGCGCTAGCGGGGCGACCACTAGTGCTCCAGAAATGCCATCTCATTCCTCTTCAGCCCCGTCGATTCTTCCTTCTACTGTGTTAGCGTCTACTTTACCCTCCTTCTCTTTTTGCCCCAATGCCTCTCTTGATCACGTCTATACTTCGCGTGATACTTACTCACTATGGAGCATAGGGTATAGACCAGAGCAGAGAACTTCGACCGGCTTTGTGTCTTCCTTTGGCAGGAATTTAATCTGATTGGTTAGAGTTCAGAATGCAATTGACACTGCCAAGGTCTTCCTCCAAAGAAGTCTGGTAATTTTGGAGGAGAATGGACAACGACACCAGGAAGCTCGGGGCAAGGTGGATCCTTAGAGGCTAAGGTCACCAAATAGAGGACCACTGCTTGAATTTTTTGAAGGGTGGAGCATCCCAAGGTGGCCAATGCCAATGTCTCCTTTACTGAGGCGGTTAGGTCCAACAATCGGCTGTCATCCAAGGTTGGTGATTCTTTGGCCAAGCTATTATGCACAATCATCTGATGATGCTTCCTTTCGCTTTGCGAAGTATCTCCCCTAATGCTTGTAAAGAGTTAGTTTGATTGTGACCTGGTTAAAGGTCTTGCTGACTAGTCAAGTGGCATCTGGATTTGTCCCATGGAACCTGAACCAAAGATGTGGGCTTACCAAGGGTTTACCTTGGGTTTTTTGTAGGAGTGCTTAGCAAGAGCAAACCCTGGGTTTCTTGTATTCCTGCAAAGATAAAACTTAGGAATAGAAAAGCTTATCAAGGGTAGACCTTACATACCTTGAATTTTTGCGAAGGTGAAACTTGGCAACAGGAAGGCTAACCAAGGGTAGATCATGGATTTAACGAGCTTTAGACTAGGGACGCATTTGTCCTGGGTTTTGGCGAGGCTTACCAAGGGTGGACCTTGGGTTTTTCTAGCCTTTGGAGATGTTAGACTCACCAAGGGTAGACCTTGGGTTGGATGAGCCTTTGGAGAATCGACCAGTAACACGTTTGTCCTGGGTTTTGGTGAGGCTCACCAAGGACAAACATGAGGTTTGACAAGCCTTTGGAGATGCAAGACTCACCAAGGCTGGACCTTGGGTATGATGAGCCTTTAGAGATGCAAGACTCACCAAGTGCAGACCTTGGGTTTAACAAGCCTTTGAAGATGTGAGACTCACCAAGGACGGGCCTTGTGTTTGATGTGTTCCTGCAAACTTGTATCCCAAGGGAGGACCTTGGGTTTGACGAGACTTTAGAGATGCGACCAGGAACATGTTCATTTTGTGTTTTGTCTAGGCTCACCAAGGGAAGACCTTGGGTTTGACAACAACTTCCTTGTCAAAGGTTCCCTGACTTCGACAGGGATTATGGTGTCTATGCCATATGTGAGTCAATAAGAAGTTTTGTTGGTTGCTGTCTAGGGTGAACATTGATAGGCCCAGAGTATATTTGGTAGTTGATCCTTCTATAGATCGTTAGACTTGTCAAGTCTTATGCGCAAGGCCTTGAGGATAACCTTGTTTGCTATCTCCGCCTAACCGTTGGTCTGGGGATGTTCGACAGAGGTGACGAGGTGTTTGATACCTAGCCTCAACAAGAAGTCTTCATAAGCTTGAGCTTTAAACTGAGTACCATTGTAGGTGACAATGGCTTAAAGGAGGTCATATCTGCATATGAGATGTTTCTAGGTGAACTTTTTTACCTTGTTGGCTAAGATTTCTTGAAATGGCCTTGCCTCAATCCATTTGGTGAAATAGTCTATGGCGACTAGTAAGAATTTGACTGCTCCTGGGGCTTTTGCCAATGGTCCTAGTAAGTTCATTCCCTACATGGCAAAAGGTCAAAGGGAGCTCAAGCTGTAGAGGTTCTCAAGATGGGTGCGTGGGATATCTACAAACTCTTTGTATCATCTGCACCTCCTAGTGAAGTCGAGGGTGTCGGCCCCGAGTGTCTGCCAATAGTATCTAGCACACACTACTTTGATTGCAAAGGAGCGTCCCCCGATATGAAGGTCGCAGATCCCTTCATGAAGGTTTCACATAACATAGTTTGTCTATTAGTTGTTCAGGAATTGAGCAAGTTGTCAACCCTCTTTTGAATATCTCACCATCAAGGATAAGATAGTAGTTGGTCTTCCTTTTAAGGCGTCAGGATTCGTTCTCATCTTGTGGCAATACCCCTCGAATTAGGAAATTCTTATAGGGGGTCATCCAATCTGGTTCATCCTCTTCGCCTGACATGACACCTTGGGTG
Source organism: Glycine latifolia (assembly GCA_013407115.1). Lineage (NCBI taxonomy): Eukaryota > Viridiplantae > Streptophyta > Magnoliopsida > Fabales > Fabaceae > Glycine > Glycine latifolia. The sequence continues at coordinate 21,749,690 of CM023950.1, forward strand.
TCTATGGTGGGAGCTTGGAGTGTCTCTTGTATGATGGTCTTAAGGTGTTCGATCTTTTTGGTGTTGGCCAGCTTGGAGAGTAGGTCTCCTCTGGTGTTACTCTCTTTGGGTATGTGGTACATCTTAAAGTCGTCAATGAGAGTTTTTACAGTGTAATAATATTGGAGGAGTATTGTCTCCCTATTGTGATATTTATCGGCAACTTGTCCTTAGACAATCTTCGAGTCGGTATAGCATCTTAGCTTTTTGCTCTGACTTCTTTTGCTAGTTTCAAGCCTGCTATAAGTGCCTCATATTCTGCTTGATTATTTGAGGCTTTGAAGTTCAGCTTGAGAGCTTGCTCTGAAGTAACATTGCCAGGCCTTTCGAGCATGATGCTCACCCCACTCCCTTTCACGTTGGACACTCCATCCACGTACAGATTCCACCAGTCTGGGATGGTTTGGTCACTGTAGTATGCTAGAAAATTTGCCATGAACTATATTTTCATGGGGTCTCGAGGTTTGTACTGGAGATCAAATTTTGACAGTTCTACAGACCATGCTACCATCCTTTCTATCAGTTTAGGCTTTGGCAACACCAATTTGATGGGGTAGTTCATCTTGACTACCACTTGGTGACTTTAAAAGTATGGCCTAAGGCATCGGGCTGAGGTGATAAGTGCCAACGCTACCTTCTCTATCATCTGGTATCGCTTTTCAACATCGTGGAAGATATGGCTGGTGAAGTATATAGGAAGTTGATGTTTCCCTTCCTCTTGTATGAGGGCTGAGCTGACAGCCTCGTCAGCTATGGAGAGGTACAGGAGCAGGGGTGTTCCTAGTCTGGGTCGACTCAGGACTGGCAGCGTGGCAATAATTTTCTTTAAAACCAAGAAAGCATTCTTGTAGGCTTCATCCCATATGAAAGGCTTAGTTTTCCTGAGTAGCTTGTAAAATGGCTTTGCTTTTTTGGGAAGCTTTGGGAGGAACCTGGACAGAGACACTAGTCTGCCATTCAACTTTTGGACTTCCTCGACGCTGGTAGGGTTATGCATCTCTAGTATGGTTATGCATTTTTTAGGGTTGGCTTCTATTCCTAGGAGTGTGATCATGAAACCCAAGAACTTGCCTCCACCAACCCTGATAGTGCATTTTTTTGGGTTGAGGCGCATGTCATATTTGCGGATTTCTCCGAACACCTCTTCAAGGTCTACCACGTGTTGGGCAATGCTTTGAGACTTGACGATGATATCGTCTATGTATACCTTGACGTTTCATCCGATCTATTACTTAAAGATTTAGTCCATCCATCTTTGGTATATGGCGCCTGCATTTTTTAGGCCAAAAGGCGTGACCCTATAGCAAAACTTAGCATCCTCGATAATGAATGTCATTTTATCTTCATCCAGGGCATGCATTATGATCGGATTGTATCTTGAGTATGCATCCAGAAAACTCAGCACTTGAAACCTGGACGCGTCGTTGGCTAGCTTGTCGATGCTGGGCAAGGGGTATGCGTCCTTGGGACACGCCCTATTGAGATTGGTGTAGTCTGTGCACATTCTCCATTTGTCGTTGGCTTTTTTTACCATCTCACGACATTGGAAAGCAAGGTAGAGTACCTGACTTCACTGATGAAATTAGCTTTGATTAGCTTATCTACCTCCTCTTTGATTGCCTTGTGACGTTCTTCTCCCATCTTCCTCTTCTTTTGTGACACTAGCTTGGCCTAGGGACAGATGGCCAACTTGTGGTATATGATGCTGGGATGAATACCTGACATGTCGGATGGCTGCCAAGCAAATAGGTCTGTGTTCCTGTGTATGACATCAGCTAAGTGTCTATGCTCGTGGCTGGTGAGGTCTCTGCTAAGTTGCATACACTGCTCGGGTTTGAGTTCAAGTTGCTACTTGACAAGATCTTTGATAGGCTTTGGGCCTTTTTCGATGTTGTCATCACACAGATCCACATCGAATATGCCATCTTGACTTACTTGGTAGATGGTCAGGGATCGAATTAGAGACCTTTTGTCCACGTTTATGACATGACTTCTACCACCTGTTGTGGGGTGAGGTCTGCCAGGCTCCCTGGTGGGAGGATATGGTGCCACTTTCAAGCTTTTGGCATAACATGTCAGGCCTGCTTTGGTCTGCCTTGACAATCACGATCTCTCCCGTCAAGGTTAGGAATTTCATCTTGAAATTAGGCGTAGAGACAATGGCTCCGAGCTTGTTTAGCACTTTCCTGCCAATCAAAGCAAAATACAAGGTATTTGCATGAACAATTAAATACCTGATTGTAAAGCTCCTTGAGAGTTGGCCTTGACCGAAGGTGGTCATGAAGTCTACATAGCCTCTGGTCTCTACTCTCTCTTGTGAAGCTGAGGAGAAGTCTAGAGTGAGGATGAACTGTGTCTGACAAGACTTCAAGTCTCTGGAATGTCTTCAAGTATAGGATGTCTATGGAGCTGTCTTGGTCAATGAGGACCTTGGACACCATGAAATTGGCGATGACAATGGAAACAACCATGGGATCGTCTTGGTTGACAAGGTTGATGCCCTTGAAGTCTTTGTCAGTAAAAGTGATTGGAGGGAGACTTCTGTCGGCATCATGATTTCTGTGTTGGTCATTTTGATGTTCTCCGGGTCTTGCTCTTGTTGGGTGATTGTCAGGCCTCTTCACAAATTGGGCTAGATAACCAGTTTGTATGAGCTCTTCAATTTTATCTTTTAGAGCCCAACAGTCTTCTGTATTGTGACCATAACTGCAATGGTACCTGCAGTGTTTGGTTCTATCTAACCCTGGATTGGAAGGAAGTGGTGAAGGTAGTTTTATGGGTACCTCCATGTAGAATTTTCCTCCAGAATAATAGTTCGATTGGTCGTCAAGGGTGTGTAGCGCTTGTATCTGGGTCCCTTTAGGAGAGGCTGGTGCTTGTCAGGCTTGTGTCGTTTGTCTGACTTATGTGAGTCAGTCTTGGTACCTCTTTCTCGCTTATGGCACTTTTGTTCGACTTGTCGAACCTCATTTATGAACCTTGGCACCTCCTCAATCTGGATGTAGCCTTTGGCTTGTTCGCACAGCTCATCCATGCTACTAGGAGGTTTTTTGCATAGACTGTCTATGAACTTGCTCTTGATGAGTCACAAGGCTAGAAGCATGGAGTGTAGTGCTACCTCTGGGTTAAGGTTTCAGATCTGAACAACAATATGTCCAAACCTGTCCATGAAATTTCGAAGGGATTCATCATTTACTTGTCACAGACTGGCCAACGCAACGAAAGTTATACAATGCGACTGACTAGTTCCATATTGTGAACTGAAAAGCTCAACAAGGGTGTTGAAGTTGTCGATGGACCTCAGAGGGATCCCTTTGTACCATGTCAATGTTTCCCCTTTGAGGGACGTTAGGAAGACAGAATACAAGATTGCGTCATCGTTGGTGAAGAGGTTCACCTAAGTGAGGAACATCCAGATGCTCATCTAGATCGATGGTTTCGTCATATCGCTCTAGGTTGAGCGATTTCCAACCTAAGGGTAGGTCAGCTTCCATGATACGATCGACAAAAGTTGACAAGTCATCTGCCCTTCTAGACGCTGTATGCATGATAGACTGGGGTCGTCTTGAGTGTTGACGACGTGTCGAGGGTGCGATTCTTGTTGACTACATTCATTCGTCGTATGGACAGAGTGCTCATCGCCTTAGGGGAGTCTTACATGAGCTTCTAGTTGGTCGTGGTCAGCCTTCAGCTTTTGGAGTTCCTCCTCATGATGTCCCTCCATCTTTGCAATGCGGGTCTGGAGTTGCTAAAAAGCATATGTGTTTGTCAGACGAGGATTGGAGCTTTCAAGAGGGGCCTCGCATCTAAGGCTAGACTGATTTCTAACCATTGATGGAAAAGAGAGATTGCAGGGTAAGTTTTATCGCGGTCCCACGGTGGGTGCCATGTGTACTTGCCAAAATCTAGAGTTGACTAATGTCAGGGTCGACATAGCCAAGATGGGCTCCAAGATCTCACATGTCAACTGTAGGTACCTTCTATTAAGAGGACATGAGGGGGAACTGCAAAACAAAGGACTCTGATGATCAAGTAAGTACATGAGTGAGTTGAAAATAAGTGATCTCTATGAGTCATTGTTTGTCGGGGTTGTTACAGTGGTGTAACAACTGTAACAACCCTTGCATATAATTACTAGCTTGTAGATAGTATCTAGTAGATAAGCTATGACTTATAGATAATTGTATCATACACATAATGTGTACCTTATAGATAATTGAATATCTGTCACTTGATAAGGAGATTGCAACATTATCATTAATATTCAAATAATGAAATATAAGAAATAACCTGTTTGGCCCATTAGCCCGACTGCAAAGGGTGAGGTGTATGTGTTTTTGTATCAGGGCTAACATGCGTATATTGAAACGTCACATCACATAAGATGACACTAGAGCCATGCAAGAACTACGTAATAATTGGTGTATACAATTGGTTTATATAATTAAAACACCAATGCATGATCAGTTGTATATGGTAAAGCTGGTGACTGGTGATGGTAAAGTTTTTTTTATTTTTTATTTTTTAACTACTCTTCTAGTCTGATCAGTTATAAATGTAAAAAAAGGGAAAAAGTTAATTTTCCCAAGCAAAGATGTATTTTTCCTTAAGAGTGAATATATTACTATTGACTCACATTGAAAATGAATTTCTTAGCGGATTTTAATAAAATAAGAAATTGTATCTTTAGAAATCAAGAAACTATATTTCAGGAATGGGACAATATTGTAGATATGTAATTAGTCGTAATTATGCACATTAGTTAGTTGTAACCATGTATATATTTCATTACTTTGAGTAATAGCGCAAATTCATAACGACCCTACCTAGCGCAAATTTTTAACATTTCCACAATAAGAATAACATGCCATAATATATAAAAAGGTTATATATCTATTCCCACAATATTTTTATATAATATTATTTTTTTTCTTTATCACATCATTTATTTTATCTCATTTATACTTTTCATTTTCTTTTCCTATTTCATTCATATTTGAAAAATAATTGTACAATATTGAAGTAAGAATGTGATTTCTCATGTTAAAATCCAAAATTGTGGCTGGATAATATTAAGGAAATAAGGAAAACAAAATAACTAAATTAACAAATTAAAGTAGTTGCTACTATGGAAACGTTTACCTTGACGTGATTTTTGTATTATCCTTTCACTGCAGGGTTAGTGAAGAAATCATCTTCAGAATCTTTGGCTTGACCCTCACTTCTTGCCCAGTCCACATATTGTTTCTTTCCTCCAAAGCTATCATAGTTAGTTATTCACCAAACTCAACACAAGCTTGGTCCCATATCTTCTGGCTTCTAATATTACAAAGTCCAACCCCTTTCATTATCAAAGTAACACAGCCAAAATATAATTATGACCACTGCAAAAAGTGTATACACCAATTATATACATAGCAAGCATGCTTTTAATTAGGAGAAGAACTAATGAAAGAACTACACCACTGCAAAGTATTGCAAAAAGTGTATGAAAGAACTACGTAATTAATTTTCAACAACCAGCAGACAGTTCAAATTTCAAATATCAAAACACCACTATACTGTAAAATCATCATTCAATTGTAACGAAAGAAAAAATACAGCAAAAATAGTGGCAGCAGCTTAAGAATCACGAAATCACTCTCATCACCGTCAATACTAGTTAACCGGTGAAATTCGAGAGTAGGCACACCACTATACACTAAGCTAGCTGTAACTTGACACATAATGAATAATGAAATAATGCTTCTAAAGAATTAAGCATGGAAAAGAGTGAGTAACCTGTTCGTTGAGTTTCTGTTCTTATCAAAATCGAAAAATTTCATGTATGAGCTGGACGGAGTCCTCGTGGGTTTCAAACTCTACATGTCGGATGATGAGTCAACCTTGTTAAGGAGGGAGACCTGCAAAACAAAGGAAAAGACTCTGATGCTCAAGTAAGTATTTCAATTATGGAATAATAACTGAGTGTGTGAAAGAGTGTAAAAGGCTTCCGAGGGTGCCTCGGAGATGTGTCCACCGTGGGTGAACAGTGGTGTCTATGGAGTAAATAGTAAGTGGATTACAACCTAAGTAAAGGTTTAGAGAAAATCTGTATTTATAGCATGGAGTATGGACTTTGGGCCTTTGTTTGTTAATAATATGTTGATAAGATAACAGATAATAGCAAGCGTTATATAATTTAAATAGGAGATAATGTATACCTTATAGACATACTGTTACTTATAGATAAGTAACAGCTTGTAGATAACTGGAGAGAGATTAGGAGATAAGGTGGTTATACCAATTTGAATGACCAGGAATAATGGATATGTTGTTGATAAGGAGAGATTCATTATTGATGTTTGCACTCCTGTAGCAAGGCTGACACGGAGGGCGGACAAGCGTGTCAGGGTCGACACTTAGAGATTAAATGTGCAATATTGCTGCAGCAGGGTTGACACGGAGGATGACCACGTATACAGTGACCCACAGTAACAAACACATGTAATTTTACCATTTTGGACTATACAGTTTCCAAGCCATGGTATTCCTTCCGATAAGGAATGCATAGTAAACATCAAATGCCACATAACAACTTGATCATAGCTAAGAGAATTTTCTTTCCAATAGCTCTTGTTTAGCTCTCTATTTTTCTCCACTTTGAAGCCAAGGCATGCCTTTATGATCTCATCCACCGATGCTTCAGCTACATTTCCGGCACCATTAAATGACTTCCTCGAACCCAAAATTGAATTTCCTTTCTTTGAATTAGTCTCTAAACACCAATTAATTGACCTGAAACCCAAAAAACCCTAATTTCAACTGAGAAGAAGCCTCAATTGAATCGAAAACTGTCGCGGCAAATCATAGTTCCAAAGAAAACCGAGTGGATCCAATATGGAAACCTGGAGATGGCAGCACTGGAGAACCAACTGGAGAGAAAGCACTACAGAGGTGTCTGGCAGTGGCCATAGGGCAAGTTCTCTGTCGAGATTTGTGACCCGAACAAGTGCAGGTCTTTGGTTTGGCTCAGAACCTTCGACACCGCCATCAAAGTCGCCAAGGCCTACGACTTAGCCGCCTTTAGGCTTTATGGCTCCAAGGCCATCCTCAACTTCTTCCTCGAAGTTAACACCACGACAGAGACCATCTTTGTCATTATTGCCGACAGTGGAGGAAGAGGTGGTGGGGGAGGAAGTAAAGGTGGTGGTGAAGAAGGAGAAAATAACGAAGCATGATGTGAGTTGTTTTAGAGAGATTTGTAATTTATGAGGTGTGAGAGAGGGAAACAAAATTAGGGCTTTTAATTTGGAAAATAATATAACATTGGCTTTTATAAAAACCAATGATAGCAATTGATCAAACAACATCGGTTTTTATAAAAATCGATGTTAATATAGATACACAACATTGGTTTTTATAAAATCGATGTTAAAATGATGACATTAAAAACTTATTTTCTAGTAGTGTACCTTTCATTCAATCCACTGAGGTGCAGTTTATCGAATTTACTCTCGGAGGAATTACCTTTAATTTATCCAGGAGTTTTACTACCTTAGAATTTTGAACTTCTAGATCAGGGACATGTATAAATTATGATACTTAAGTTCACTGATATCTTAACTATAGGAAAATAGGATGAAGCTTTGTAAATATTACGTAACTACTTTTTTCTATTTTTTTCCTTTTGTTTGTGTGTCAAATTTGGTTAGCTACTTATATCAAAATCTCTACTCCTTCTCGATTTGATAAACATATCTAGCATACATATCCTAAGACAAATACTAATAGCAAGGCTAGGCAATGCTCTCTGAGTCCCAAAATCATTCTTATATAGATATTTTCATGAAAGATCACAATTCCTTTCAGCTTTCCTATGTATTCCCTAAACATGTCTAGTTGTGTTGATGATGATATAATTGACTGTTTACATGTTACAAACAAATGGTAAGCATTAGCATTTAGCAATGATGATATACAAAGAATTTAATTACATGTTTCTCAAGCAGTGTCCTTAGAATAGTTTGCAAGACTCTAAAAAATATCAGTCACATGTTGTTTAGCAGTAAATATACACAATCCAACAACTTGGCAAATTGGCATGAAGTTTAGAACTTACACTATGTTTTATTAAGCAAAGCATTGAAATCACTAACCACATATTTTCCTTTAGTAAATGGTTTGTTTTCTTATTATTAATATAGAAATTGAAATTGCAATGAATACAATGAATATAGTGAAATTGAATTTAGTTCTTAATCTCAAATTCAAATTGCAGGTGCAAATCATGATTTTTTTAAGAAGCAAAGATAAAGTATTATTAATTATATATGTGATGAAGCACAAGATTCCTATCACAAACCCAAAGAGATACAAAAGTTTACACTAGAATAACCCCTATTTTGAGTTGTCGCAATTAAGACCGAGCCCCCCCTCCCCCTAACCCACTAGAATCTCAATTCTCATCACATCTCCTTTTGGTTGTACTACATTTAGACTTAGGTGTCCTCACATCAAATGGTTGGAATACAACTATTAACAGTTTCAAACAGATAAACAAAGAAAGTTGTAGTGTAGAGATGCAAAAAAAAAATAGGACATAGAAAATAGTGAAAGAAAGAAACAAGCCTACCTAAACAACTCTGAGAGCTTCAGGTTCAAAATTGGTGGCAAGGGCTTCCCAAACGTGATGACAAGGGTGAGTGCAATAATGAGGATGAGGGAATGTGACAGTAATGACATGCGACGATGAGGGAGAAACCATAACGACACCACGCGACAGTGAGGGCAATCGAAGAAGAGCAACATAGAGGGCACTGACATAAGAGGTACTAGGGTTCAAATTAAAAATGAGTGAATAAGTGAAGAATATGAGCACGAGTGAGTTGAAAAATATTATGTACCATGACAGTTTAAAAAAAAAATCATTGAACTCACTCTTCTATGACGGTTTTTAAAATAACCATCGTTGATTGCACTCTTCCATGACGGTTTTTATAAAACCGTCATTGCCTATACCTACTTATTTATAAAATTGCCAACGTGCTTTTTCTTTAAGCACAATTTTTTTAAATCGTCGTTGATGGAGTGTGATAAAAGACACTTTTTTTAGCAGTGTTTGTCCTTGGAAGATGAAATAAAAATGAAGGCTATAACGTGTTAAATCTACAATCAACAACATTGAGCAAGGTTCGAGTTGAATGTGACTCCAAATCCAACTTCTATGAGAAAACCTCCGAAATTAAGAATCGAGAACCACACAGCCAAAATAGAGAATGAAACAACGAAGAAGACCAATATAAAGGCAATAATTATGGACATTGTAGGAGCATTTTCACAATTAAGAGAAAAAAGAACAAATTAAAAAACAACAAATAGGAGTTAGATTCTATCTCCATGCGTAAGAGCCAATGGCTAGGAACACTACAAAAAATGATTATTTAGCCACTGATAATTTGAGTCGCTATAGGATAAAAATTTCTCACTAAAGAATTTAGCAACTGAACTAGCAACTAAAACATGGTGGTTGCAACAAATGCAGTTGCTAACCAATTTAGTGATCGAGATAATAGTCGATCACAATTAGCGATCATTAATATTGTTGGTTGCAAAGTGTCATATGCCATGTTGCTAACATTTTCGTCACCTATTAATAGGAGTCCAAATTAGCGACTAATGTAACGACCGCCTCGTCGCTACTGTATCCCTAACTCTTAATTACTCTGATAACAGATTTTAATGAAAATCCCTTATAATTGATTATGAAAATGGTAGTAAGTTTTTCGCAAATAAATATTCATCACCAGGAAGCAAATACATAGATAAAAGTGCATTTAAACATCACAATTCATTCACATGTAAAAACATAATTTAGTTGTATTTACAAGTATCCACATCTGAAATGTACAAGTTCTTCAAAAGAAAACAAGAGACTAATCTATGGAAGAGTTGACTATCAAAACACAACTCTTTTTCGAAATCTGATCCATCGTCATCACGACGGCTTGGCGGCTCCAACCAAAAAGAGATCTTCCTCCAAGTCACCTAATATTGTCAGTCTACTCACAAGAACGAAGGTTCGCGATCATCACAGGTACCAATCCACATGGTACGAACAAAGCAAATGTGAGTTTATCATGTAAAAACAACAAGTAATAGATAACAGTAGTTAGAGAAGGCAATCCAAAAATTACAATATCATCACAACACCCAATCATTTCATCACACAACAAACAAGGGCAGTCATCCAAATACATTCCACAGTCAACCTATAATGCTTAGAATGATGCATGCTCCTGACTAATCTCTCAGCATGCAATGTGGTACCATCCCGAAAATAGTCCAACATAGGGAGATGATGCAGCAGGATGTCGGGTCACTCTGTCGTGCACAGGCCGCTCCCCCCACTGGTGATCAGCCATAGGTCTCAGTAAAGGAGTTCCAAACAGTTGTGCCCCCAATACCTTCGTACTCTGCAGCCAATCATCCTATTTCCATAAAACAAATGAAGTATGTCACATGGGTATCATCAATGCATGACCCGGCCAGGAACAAATCCTTCCTCGCAAGGGTGACCCACCATGCACCCCCCATGTACATACATATTGCCCATCGATGCAATGACCGTGGCTAGGAACAAATCCTTCCTTGCAAGGGTAACCAACCGATCATTGCACCATCCAGTGTATACATAGCATACAACCATAGCATCATCAATATTATCACCCCATATACCAACCTTCACTATTCCAACATTATCATATACAATCATTACTTATACATTAATTGTAAACACAACGTAAACTAGTGAGTCGAGATGGTCCACTAACCAGGCTGCACTAGTGAAAAAGAATAAACTGAGCCTGGCAACACTAGCCTGGAAGCTCTAAAGAAAGAAACGAGCTTAGCAGCTCTAAAGAGAAGAAACGAGCCCAGGAAAAGAACTCGGTAGCTCTAAAGAAAAAGAAACGAGGTCAACAGTTCTAAAGAGAAGAAACGAGCTCGGGAAAGGCATCTGGTAGCTCTAAAGAGAATAAACGAGCCTGGGAAAGGAACCCAGTCGCTCTAAAGAAAGGGAAACGAGCTTAACAGCTCTAAAGAGAAGAAACACGCCCGGGAAAGGAACCCGGTAACTTTAAAGAAGGGGAAACGAGCTCAACATCTCTAAAGAGAAGAAACGCGCTCGGGAAAGGAACCCGATAACTCTAAGGAAGAGGAAACGAGCTCAACATCTATAAAGAGAATAAACAAGCCCGGGAAAGAGCTCAACATCTCTAAAGAGAAGAAACGAGCCCGGGAAAGGAACCTGGTAACTCTAAGGAAGAGGAAACGAGCTTAACATCTCTAAAGAGAAGAAACAAGCCCGGGAAAAGAACCCGGTAACTCTAAGGAAGAGGAAACGAGCTCAACATCTCTAAAGAGAAGAAACGAGCCCGGGAAATAAAGTAACAACTGAACCCATAGCCATTAAGTTTTCCCAAATCTTCCTTGCAATAGAACCCAATCTTCAAGCAAACTTCAAGAACACACAAGCTTCCAGCAATCCTTGAAATTGGGGCTGTTTTAGAAGTTTAAATTGCAGAAAATGAAAGATGGAAGAAAGGATAGGGATGAAGGTGAAGACACCATGGAGAAGCTCTCCAATAAGTCTAGGAAGAATTACCACAATAGCATTGGGAAGCCATTGATAAGACTCAAGAAGTTCTTGAACAAGAACAAGAGAGAAACTCTCACAACAATTTTCAGAAATTGTATTAATGAACCAAAGTTAGTTACATTCAGTTTTGGCACCTTATATAGGCCAAAAAATTACAAGCTAAATGTCACTAAATGTAAGGAAAATGCAAATTGAAATGAAGCCTAAATGAAGCTTGAAGTGCAAGCTTTGCCAAAGTGACTCTTGGCTTCCCAAACATGTGCAGTTACAGTTTCAGACTGAAATAATCAATTAATTCACACTTGTAATCGATTAAAACAAAGCTATTTACCATTTTCAGGCTTATGTAATCGATTAAATGGCATCTGTAATCGATTAAAACAGTCAAGCTTTGTTTTAATCGACTACAGAAGCGAAATAATCGATTAAAGCAGTAGGTTCTTGTTCTGTATGAAGCTGATATGCTTAATCGATTACAGGTCCAAAATAATCGATTAAAATAGTGGAAAACCTATTTACAAGTGTTTGTATTGAATTTCTTCTAACAAGTGCTGGAATTTATTGAATTGAATTGGACTTGAGACATCAAAATCTAGCTTTTGTCATCCTTGAGTTGATGTGCATCCTCATGCTTGCCCAAGTTAGCTTGAATGTGGTCTTGAAGTGCTTGAGTCCTAGCTCTTATCATTGGTCCTTTAAAGCTCACCAAAGGAAGTGCTTCAAGCTCTCCTTCTAGACCTTTAGCTTGCCATGAACCTCCATCAGGAAAGGAACCCGGTAACTCTAAAGAACAGGGACGAGTTCAAAAACTCTAAAGAGAAGAAACGAGTCCAAGAAAAGAACCTGGTAACTCTAAGGAATAGGAGACGAGCTCAACAGCTCCAAAGAGAATAAATAAGCCCGGGAAAGGAACCTAGTAACTCTAAAGAAGAGGAGACGAGCTCAATAACTATAAAGAGAAGAAACGAGGCAGGGAAAGGAACCCGGTCGCTTTAAAGAAAAGGAGACGAGCTCAACAGCTCTAAAGAGAAGAAACAAGCCCGGTAGCACTAACCCAATAGCCTTCACCTCCACAAACACATCGTTAAAAAGGTGTTTTGGGAGTTCACAACAACAGACATCAACTTCACGGACAGGGAATTCTTACAACATCAATATCTTCACACAAAAACACCATCAATCATAACATTCTGAATCCCATTCGTTAAAAGACATAGATTTTCTTGAAAATCAGCACACAACAGGGACATGCAGTTATCTTCATAGTTGGACTCCCTGGCCCCCAACTATGGTACCTAAAATTGATTATCAACATAATAAACTCCCATTACCTAACAAGAAGTCCTTCTATTACGGTCTAGCGATGTTATAACACTATCCTTTGAAGTGTAAGCTTGTCCAAACACATGGCTCTCAAGGAAGCCAAAAAAAGAAAGGTTGAGGTTCCGTTCTCGTTTGAATTTCAAGAAGGATTTTCAAAGACTTCTGCTCCGGTCACGAGGTTCCTCTTGGCGTGGGGGTTTCGTGGCAAGTTATGGTGGTCCTTGGTGGTTCAGAGTGGTTGAAGGGGGTGGTTTTAGGGTGTAGAAAGTTAAAGAGAAAAGGGAGAGAAAAGCACAAAAGAAGAAAGAACACGCTTCTGCTGCGCCACTCTGATACTTATATATATAGATGACTTGACAAGCTCACTTAGCGTGTACGTAGAACAACCACGGACCAAACAAAACTGACTTAACCTAACATTCACCAAATACTCATACCAAGACAAAACCCTAACAAAATAGCAAATTATGAAATAAATTAAACAATCAAGAAATGTAACACACATCAAACATCTATCTCAGAAACTCACAATTTCAGGGTGTCACACCAACAATTAGTTAAATATAAGTATTTTAAAAATGAATTTCCTTTTGAGATAGAATCTTTGGTGGCAAGGTCTATTGCTAATAATTTTCATTAATTAAAATATAATATTAAAATCTGGAAATCATTTTTAGTTTATTTTTCGTTGCTAAATAACTACTATTAAAAACTTTGAAAATGAAACTCAGCGTAGCAACCACATTCAATCACAACAAGGGATGATAACTAGAAAGAGTAGGCACATAGGTAGCCTTCCATATTACCCACTCTTATTTGCACAAATATCCATGATAATGAGTATCAATACATATCCTTGCATATTTGTGGATATTTGTTAAAATTAAAATTTTAAAGAAGTAAAAAATTAAATTAAAATAAAAAGAAACAATTTTGAAAATTGATACCAACGTCCTTAAATACAAGACTTTTTTTTTAAGGATCCTAAATAAAAGACTTATTTAACTAATTCACACTTATTAATAAAGTTATTTAATTTATTTAGTAGCATTAACTATGATAACAATTTATATTATTCTTTTCAAATTAACTACCCTTCAACTAGGCGTCATCATCTCTCTTTTTCCACTTAGTTATTTTTTACCTAATTAATTATTATGTATTACTCATATTAACTAATCCTCATAAAAGAGATAATGAGTTTATCTTAATAATTCATATCATTTATTGTGAAGTAATTAAGGGTACTTTATAGAAAAAAAAATATTATTACAAAAGAAATTTTTTTAATAAATCTTATAAAAAGAAACAAACATTCTTTTAAGAAAAAAACATACATATAAGGGTGAAGGTAGTCTATTTAATAAAAAATAATTTTGAAGATGAAGATGAAACATTCAGGTGTGTGCAAACAAGCGCAACTATATGCTTAAGTTAGCATGGTCATGGTCGACCACCTGATGTCATATATGAAAACATAGCTCGACCATCTTGGCTTTAGCGTGACCGTGCTAAAAGGTGAAAAATAAAAAACACAAAGCACAAAAAAAAACCTAAATTATCTAAGAAACTAAAGATGCAATTCCTAACAAACTAAATACCAAAAAGGATACAATTGGTTATGTAGCCAATGAGTCCACAGGTTTCCTCTTGGGAAATGTTTGTTTAACATTGCGAGGCTAACATGGGAAATGTTTGTTTAACATTGTGAGGCTAACACAACTTAAATAAGATAGTCAACCCTTTAACAAGGTGATCTACTTCATCTGTAGTAGCCCTTCTTCATAGTGCTTCCCCTTGTGGCCATTGATTTAAAGATGGTGTCATCTTCTTTAGACAATTCAAGTGCCCCATGAAGGAGGAAATGAGTTATAGTATATGGGCTATAACACCTTAAGTGAAACATTGTTAGAAGAAAATGCATGCATATATATTGATGACAACTTTCTCACCCTCATAGAATTTCATGTGTTTGATGCACTTGTCATGCTACATTTTGGTCTTCTCCCTGTACAACTTGGCATTTTCATAAGCTTCCAAGTAAAGGTCATCCAATTTATTTAGTTGTTGCAACCTATTACCACCCACAAGCTTAGAATTTTCATGGCCCAAAGTGTTGTGTTCCAACTCAATAGGCAAATGACCGTTTTTTTCCCAAAAACTAGCCTATGTGGAGCCATCCCAACGAGAGTTTTAAAAGTCATTGTATAACCCCGTGTTGAGACAAAATATCCCTCTAGAGACATAAGTTTTAATGATGACAAACATTCAAGAAGAAAACCTTAACTTATGTAAACTTATCTACTATTGGTTGCTTTGAGTGTGGTTTAGAAGACAAGGCTAAATTTAGAAGCATGGAAAAGGTGTGAAGTATTAGCCTATGATGGAAGTTTTTCAACATAGATTCTAGATAATCAGAACTAGAACTACCAGAAAGAGAGTTGATCAGAAGTTAAAAATACAATAATGTTTTTTGAGTTAAAGTGCACATACCAAAGTTGTCTATGATTAGAAGCATGATGTTGTGGTAGCTTCAAATGTAGAATAGGAAACATCTACATTGGTTGTTGACTAACCCAATATAGAAAATGACCTTCTATATTAAAAACTGTCATTTTCTATATCAGCTTGTAGAGGAACCACAATGTAGAAATAGAAAGGATTATTCATCAATTTTAAAATTGATGTAGAATGTGTCATATATTTATCATTGTGTTATATTACATTAGTTCTTTAAGTGATACAGTATGCCTTCCAAAATCGATGTTAAATGTGTTTATGTAGTGCAACATAAAAACAAAACTCACATAAAAGGTTTAAAGTTGGCTAGGGATATTTTTTCTAAATATATATTTTAATATAATTGTATATATATATTTTACAATTTAAATATATATATATATATATATATATATAATATTAAGATTGATATAAATCGGGTTAACCTATATCCTATATATACTATCATGTCTTATTTTGAAATCCAAATAAATAACTATCAAAATGTTTAATTAAGTTAACATTAAGTTTTCTCAACTTACCCTACGAGAACTCCTAACTAGTGGCGGTGAAATTGAGAGAGAGGGCGCACGGTTCCAAAGCTTCTAATTACAGGAACTTGGATGCAAATAAAATTTTGAATAGACTCAATCATTAAACATGTCAAGGACTATAAAAAGATATAAATAACTTGTAGTAAGTTAATTCTTTGTATTCTGTTAGATTTAGACTAAAATAATTTTAATCCTGACTAAGTTTAGCTTTAATCTTTTTAATCTTTTGTTATTATTTATAATCCTTAAAATCTTAAAACTTTAAAAGTAATTTTGGTCAACATTTATTGATGGCGTAAAAAAATTGAAATATTTTATTTTATTATTAAATAATATTATAAATTATTAAAAAAATCAATAAGTTGTAAATTTAAAAAATAAAAATGAAACTTAATCATATTTAGAAAGAATAAAAAAAAACATATAGTGTAAATATTCATTTCTGTCCCTGAATGTATAGAGCGTTGACAAATTCGTCCCTGAAATATGAAAATTCAAATTTTTGTCCCGAAAGTGTAAAAAGTGCGACAAATTTATCCTTTCGTTAACTTATGTCCGTTACCATTAATGAAAGTGTCTACGTGGTACAGAGAGACAAAAATGACACAAAAATGATTGTCAACATAGCTGCTGACTAGATTTTGAATGAAAATGTCAGTAAGTTACCATTAGACTAAAATGTTAGTAATTTTCTATTAGATCTAAATGTCAGTAAGTTATTATTGGACCAAAATGTTAGTAATTTTCAATTGGACCAAAATGTCAGTAATTTTCCATTAAACCAAAGTGTCAGTAATTTTAAATGATCAATACGTTTCCATTTCACCAAAATGTCATTAAGGATAAACCTTCCATCTTTTTTATTGTTACAAGGATAATAATAACAATACAATAATCACCTAAAAATAGGGAAGCAAGCATAAGTTAAAAGAAACATAATAATAATCATAATATTGATTGATAATCATAATTTGTCTGTCACAATAAAAATTATCAAAAATAAACATTCTACTAGTATACCAAAATAAACATTGTAGCAATGTATTAATCATTACAAATTTATTCAAATTATAATAATTAGTCACAATCTATTATAAATAAAAGACAAGAATATCCCATATTTCACTTCTTCGAATCTTGGTGGCAGGACAACCCTGGTGCGGGTATGAAACTCATAATTCAATTGGTTCATCCTATGAGATGATACATCTGAGAATATAATTCAAATTTCTCCTAGAGGCCTAAGTGGAGGTGGTCTAAATGCAGTTGACATTGGTGGAGGTATGAAGATTCTTTCCTACAACAATTGTAAATAGTGACTAGTTATACATAACATAATTTAACAATAACTAATCAGTTGTATGTAAAAATCACTTACAACACTATGAGTTGGAGCACTTTGAGTGGTAGTTGGAGTTAGAGCTGGAACACTTTCACCATTAAGAGTTGTAGTACTTTCATAATTAGGTAGAGATTGTTCAACTTGTGGGATAGATTGGGAGAATTAATCTCATCCTACAAATATGTAACATCTAACACAAATAACTTACAATCAACAATAAAAAAATTAATCATATTTAAAAAAATATGTTACTAGTGTTGTTGTGGTTGCATTTGACTTAGTACCTAGATCTCCTCCACAATTCCACCGAATTTATAAAATCTTATTATTTTTATTTTTGCTTGCAAGTTATTTATATTATATGTTACATATTTGTAGGATGAGATTAATTGCTCTCAATTTGTCCCACAAGTTGAACTCTCTACCTAATTATGAAAATACTATAGCTCTTAATAGTGAAAGTGTTCTAGCTCCAACTCCAACTACCACTCAAAGTGCTCCAACTCCTAGTGTTGTGAGTGATTTTTACATAACTGATTAGTTATTGTTAAATTGTGTTATGCATAACTAGTCACTATTTATAATTGTTGTAGGAAACAATATTCGTACCTCCACCAATGTCAACTGCGTTTAGACCACCTCCAGTTAGGGCTCCAGTAGCAATTCAAATTATATTATAAGATGTACGATCTCATAGGATGAACCAACCGAATTACATGAGTTTCATATCCACACCAGGGCTGCCTCGCCACCAAGATTCGAAGAAGTGAAATAGGGGATATGCTAGTCTTTTACTTATAGATTATGACTAATTATTATAATTTGGATAAATTTGTAATTATTAATACATTGTTACAATGTTTATTTTGGTACATTGGTAAAATATTTATTTTGGATAATTTCTATTATGACAGACAAATTATGGTTATTAATAAATATTATGATTATTATTATGTTTCTTTTAACTTATGTTTGTTTCCCTATTTTTAAGTGATTATTGTATTATTATTATTATGATTGTAACAATAAAAAAAGAGGAAAGATTTCCCTTAATGATATTTTAGTCCAATGAAAATGTACGAACATTTCTCACAAAAAAAAAATTACTGACATTTTGGTGCAATGAAAAATTACTGACATTTTGGTCTAATTGAAAGTACTGACATTTTGTTTCAATAGTAACTTACTGACATTTAGGTCCAATAGAAAATTAATGACATTTTAGTCCAATAGTAATTTACTGATATTTTCGTTCAAAATCTATTAAGTAGTCATGTTAAAAATTATTTTTGTGACATTTTCATCCATCTATGCCACGTAAGCACTTTCATTAAAGGTAACAGATAAAAGTTAACAGAATAATGAATTTGTCACACTTTTATATTTTCTTAGATAAAAATTTAAATTTTTATCTTTCATAAATAAATTTATCAACACTTTAGACATCTAAAAACAAAAATAACTATTTACGCAATCATATATAAGATTTACATATATATTATTTTGTACGTAAACAAACCAGCATCTTATTCATAATATTTTTTTCTAAATATTTCGCTTTCTCATTGAGATTGTAGTTGCTGCATATTTATATAAAAATATTCCGATGTGTAAATATCTCGTCTGTATACGTCACATCATTAACAATTGCTACTTATTTATCCCCATTTGTCACCACCAAATATACTGTGGCTGGTAATCACACACTATGGTGACGTTGATCACAACATACTTTCTGATTCCGGCAATCCCTTTTCCTATTCAGTGCTCACAGCGATAAATAGTGGTTAGGGACATTGTAAGAAACTTCTTAAATTGATATTGTTGACAAAACATGTTTTCACTGTGCACGATATTATCATTTCATTGAAGGAGATCATTGCTATTAATTATTACATCCGTCAACATGATAATGGTCGGCGCTTTTTGAGCAGGAAAGCTTAAACTAAAATATTCGAGATTGAAATATTTTAGAATGTCAACACATTTTTAACGGAGTATTATTTATTAGCAAATTATAATTTTGGTTTCTTTTAAAATACATTCGAAAGTATAGGTTGTTAATATTCTTGTTAATATTCGAAAGTATATATTGTTAAAATTACTTATTCATTTTTAAGAAAAAAATATGTGAGCAAGATCTGATTTTATTTATTTAAAATATCCTTAAATATAACATATGAAAATATTTTCTTATAAAAAGTAAATGTATGTATGTTAATAAACATACTCACTATATATGTATAGACATATATCTAATACGAATGCTTATTTTTTGTAAGAACAAAATCATAAATATTAAATATAAGATCTTATTATATCAATGATTAATATTAAAATATAAAGTTACTTGAATTTTTTAAAAGTCATGTAACTCTTTTAAGTAATAGTATGATTTTGAATCTTAACCATTTGTGTATTGTTGTGATTTAAATTTACACTTTTCGTTGTCATATAAATATGGCATTCTCATTAGATATGTCTCTAATTAATGTGTCTACTGCATTTTACTCTTAGACGATACATATGTAATTTACATGAAATTACATATATATTTAAAAAAATAAAAGGGAAAACAAAAGATGAATAAAATGTTCATTTATAGTAAATATTTTCTAATAATTTTTTTTAAAAATTAAATAAGAAATTAATACCAAATTTATAAACTTAATATTTTATTTTTATTATATTATATACATATGTATCACTTTATTTAAAAATTAAAAAATATTTTAAGATATTCACAAATGTAATTTTTGTAATAAAATCTTAAGGACTTTTGACATATTTAATGCAACATTTGGATGGAAAAAGAAATAGAAAAATAAAAGGGAAGATAAAACAAATTGATTATTAAATTAATTATTTTAATTCGATCTTTTCGATCAGTTATGTTTCTTATTCTTTTTGCCAAAATACAGTTATTTTTACGATAAACTTGTAGAGTTTTTTTTTTTTTAAAAAAAAAGAGTTGTACAGTTCTTTTTAGTGCTTGAAGAAGATATTAATCCTTATGCCTAAGTGGAGATCTTATCAACCAAAGGTTCTGAGGACAAAAAGTGTAAAACTCCTTTTCTGACCACATAATTTGATTTATTTGTCTTTCAAAGTTAATTAATATTTTTAAGGGAGACGTCGCCAACAACCTGTGCCGGGCAAACTGTAGATTGGTGGTGGCCGCAAACACACTGAATTCATTTCCGTTTCTTGTCAACTAAATTAGAAATTAGTGGGCCTCATAAGTAAAACCAGTATGAAAAACCAAATCCATTAAATTTCGGAGATAACAAGAGATACGAAAGCGAACCCGTAGTAATTAGAAGCAATCATTGCTTTCATATATACAAGAGATAATGTTTGGTTCGTATACATATTATATTATATTATATTCTTTTATATACTAAAAGAAAATATATAGTTGTATACAACAAAGTTGTATAATTTTTTTCAATCATGAGGAAAAAAGAAGAAAACAAAAGAGAGGTGTAAGATAATTAATGAATAATGTAATGAAAAGAACAAGAACAGAAATATATTAATTGTCAAAATTATATAACTTTTGAAGTAAAAAAATGTGTACTTGATGCCTTAATAAAAATCTTGCAATTACCTAATTGAAATTTAAAACTTCTATGTCTAAATTTCTCTTGCTATTAATTACCTCCCCAAGCGATCTAATTAAATGGAATAAAGGAAATCCAAAAAACAAAGGACATGAGAAGAAAATTAAGAGCACAGAAAAAACTTGATTTATTCAATAGGAAATTGATTCATTCCAACTGAGTGAATCAGAATCATATATATAATGCATACATATATACAATCATAAAGCATATGATGATGAGAAACTAACTTTTATATGCGAAAGTGATGTCCCTAGCTTCTTCTAAATTCTTTTCTCTCTCTCTCTCTCTCTCCCTATATATATATATATATATATATATGTATGTATGTATATTTTCCTTTTCAAAAGTCAACTCCGGAATCTTGCCAGCAAACAAGCATTGCAACGCATTTTCTGAAGATATAGAACCTAGCCCTTTGCTCCTTAACAAGTTTACTGCATCTCTGTCCAAAGGACCTGAAGGGGTCAAAGACTTGGCCATTGCAGCAGTTGGTGATGACTACTTTGTTCTTCATCTCTCTCCTAATAGTACTTGTAATTCCTTGTGGTGGTTTGATTTTGTTGTACCTCTCTCTGAACACTCTTGAGTGTTGATTTTGCCAGAGTTTGCCTATAAAAAATGATTGGTGATATTGAAGGACAAATGAATAAGAAGAAGGTGGAGCCTTTTAGGTGGAGATTGCAACTAGTTTGGTGGTGGTGGTGATTTATAGGGAAGGTTTATAACATGTGGTGATTTATAAGCACCACGTACGAGTGAATCTGAATTATTTTGGGCTACAGTACTGTAACCTACATTTTGTACTCGTACGTGTCTCATCTTATAAAGGTAGGTATTATTATTGATATTATTATTAGTTAAATTGGTATATATTTAAGAAATACTATAATTTATCTTTTTTTAAAAATAAAAAAAGACTAAGCCTGCTTATGATCTCTTATAACCTTATTACTGATATTTAATATTGAATTTATTTTTCAAAGTTATGGTATATTAAATAATTTTTTAATATTAACGAAAACATTTTCATATCTTTTAATAATTAAAAAAACTTATATAATATTATAAATACATTTTTAACAAGTTTATATATATTGAGTTATTAATGTCAAACAAATTTTTGAAAGGTTAAATTAAGAGTTTTAATAACTAGTTTACAATCTTTTTTTTTTCTCTTAAATTAATAGTTCATTCTTAAAGGATTACAATTTTTTCTCTTAAAAAATATATACTTAATACAATGACCATATACGTTATTTACGAGAGAACCTCTCGAATACAAGGAAATTAGAAAGCAACTAAACTATTTAAGGAAATAATAGCAAATCATAAAAGAGAGAATAACTAATTATAAGTGGTGTATGACAAAGAGTGTGTTTAATAAGGTATGTCAATTAGCTTTTAATTATTTCTACTAATTAAAAAAATTTGTTTAATTTTTTGGTAAATGAGACTTTTTTAGTGGTCTCTAGGGTTTTTAAAGACTTTACTTAAAGTAACATTTTTTAAAATGATAACTTCTAACTTCTAATTTTTTATATCTTTTTCTTTTTGTTCTCGAACATTTATTATATTTTTTAATATTTTTTATTTAAGATAAAAAATTTATTATTTTTATCATTTTTTGCATATGATAGGATTTTTTCATTTTTACATTGTTATTATATATTATATTGATATTGATATATAATAATTTTATGTAGGATTTTTATTTTTTGGATATTTTGTAAATAAAAAGCTAAAAGTGTTTAAAATTAATTTAATACTACTACAAAATATGTTTTTATCAAGAAAATCAAATTAAAATTTGTATAAAAACAATAAGTAAATATGTCCATTTATGTAATTTTAAGTTATTTTAATAAATAATTTTATCACACACTTATAATTTAATAAATTATTTTTCAGCTTTTAATTAGCCTTTAACTACCCATTTGCTTTTCCGCTTTCAAAGTAAGTCTTGTCAAACATAATCAAAGAGTGTGTTTGGTAAGACATTTTAGCTAACTTTTAATTTTATTCTTACTTAAAAAGTTTATTTGACTGTTTGGTGAATGAATTTTTTAATAACTTCTAGCATTTTTTTGATACGCTACTTAAAGTAATATTCTTTAAAATATTAGCTTCTAACTTCTAATTTTTCATATTTATTTTCTTTTTGTCCTTGAACATTTATTAGATTTCCTTTTTAATGTTTTTTATTTAAGGTAAAATTTTATTATTTTTTATCTTTTATGTAATTTTACATTTTCTAATTAGCAAACAAGGATTTTTGTTTGGCAAAATGAATAAACTATTTAAAGAAATTAAAGTTTGACAAAATTAGTTAACTTTTTAGCTAAATTTCTAACTTAGGTGAATACTTCAAAACCTCCAAAGATTTTTGTATCCTGCAAACAAGGCCTTACTTTCCTTGAGCAAATGTTCTATATATCCTGATGTACATGTTGTGGAAAAAAATGTATTGTCCTATTGTATTATTGTCCACAGAATTTTCATGATGTTGGATGAACATGTACACTATTTTTTGGATGCACAAAAATATGATTTTTGTGTCACTTTATGATTTATTTTGATTGTTGGGTACTTATGGTGCATATATCAAACACTAACACTTAAGAGATTAAAGATTTCGATCACAATAATTTTTTGGTGAGAGAACACCCCCTGATATTGGGAGCTAGCTAGACTAAGAGCCTATATTTGTTGGGCAACCACTAGACTTGGACAAAAGTTGAAGATTAGGACTCCTTCATGAAGATTCATGCTTAGATAGCAATTAAGAGCCCCAAAATCCTAAATAAAATTAACTTTAATCTTAATTTAAAGGACTGATTAATTTTTAGTCTCTGTTTTTTAGGATTTTTTGTGTTTAGTCCCTGAACTTTTTGTTGTTGTTTTTAGTCCTTAATTGTTTTTCATCCTTACTTTTAGTCATTTTTAAAGACTAAAAATAAAAATGAAAAAGTTAAGAGAGTAAAAGTAAAAACAAAAAAAAAATGACTAAAAAAATAAAAATAAAAGTTCATGGAGTAAAAATAAATTTTTAAAAATTTAAGGACAAAAAAGATAATATATCCTTAAATTTAAACTTAATAACAATGGGTTTAAGTATCTGTTAAGCTCTAAAAATATTTAGAGAAGTTTTAAAAGATTTTACAAAACGATTGCCCAAAAATTAGGGTAATCTAAAATAGTTTCAAAACAAAAATTTCAAATAAATTAATAGAAGGATATTTTAGCAGCTTCTCTTTTAAAAACTAATTAATATTACATTATTTATAGTCTTATGTGTCACTGAAAATAATTTGTTAAATAATTACTTTAATCTTACCAATAATAGATATATATTGTTATGGTTTTTGAAATGCAAAAAAATTACCCTTATTTTTACAAATAAATTAATTGAAGTTTTATTTAAAATTGAACGTTCTACCATTTAAGATAGTTAGCTTCATATACCGCTAGTAAAGCGTTACAATCTGAGCCCACTTTAATAGCAAAGACCCACTAACAACTTGAAAGTAGATTAGTTGATCACTAAAAATGGAGGTTGAAGAGTGACACACTAACTTATCAACTTTGGCCTTTTTCTACATAAACAAATCTAGCTTTTAATTTAATTGATCTTCTCAAGCTAATAATTGGAAACCAGAAGTTTGGTTAGGGGCAAGGATTTCCAAATCACAAATTCTGCTGTAAATAGATTTTGGTTTTTCTTTTCTAGTGTATAAGAAATGATCAGAGTTATGCTTATGAAACATCTTAAATAAGATTTTTCATAACTTAAAATGTGTATGCATCAAAGGTAAACCTAGAAAAACAATAAAGAAGGATACAACACAAAAAAAAAAAATATTGATTTATTCCAACTTTGGGCTAAACAGTACCTACACTTGTAAAAATTTCCACTAAGACCAAGCTTACTTACACCAGGTATTCTTTCTTCTAAAGTATCCTTAGGCTCACTACACCAAACAATATTCTTTCCTAGCCTTCGCAAGATTCTTCTCAACCCACTATTCTAAACATTTACAGGTTCTTCTTAGTATAGCCTCTATAAGCCCTATACCAGTACTCTCTAAGCCTCTATAGGCTAACTACCTAAGTATTCTTATACAAGCATGACTAGGAGCTCCTTTGCTAGAGGAGCACACTCATGCTTCCCCATCAGCATGCCCTTCATGAAGAAGCACGTAGTGGTAAACCTTAGCACAGTCGTGCTAAATTCAAATTTTCAATATACTACACTTTTAATACAACGTCATTCACCTAAGCACGGCGGTGCTGGCCTTAGCACCCCCCAAGCCAGAAACTCTGTTATAAATGGAAAAGGGGAAGTGATAAGAGTTAACAAGTCTTTTACTCTATAGGAAATTTGAAATCTCTGACTGAGTCAGTATAATGAGAAGCTAGTGGACTAGGAAGAGCGTGAAGAGCATCACGAGGGTCAATACATATAAAAATATTTTATCCCTTTTCACTCTTTATGTATTTCATTGTGATTTCTTCTCTCCCGTACGTGCCTATGACTAGCTAGAATCTTAGAGTTAGGGTTATGAGGTAAATTGTGCTTGTAAACCGTAGTTTCTCATTTTTAGTTGAATTCCTATTGTTGTTTAGCCAATTGGATTGCCTCACTACTTCTAAATATTTTAGAATTGATCACTGTGAATATCTTAATCAATGATCTATTAGTGATTATTACTACTTATAATTGATGGAACTATGAAGTAATTGAATTCATATAATTGTATGAATTTCTGATCAAATTGATGGTTTAATAATCTTCTTTGCGAAATGTCCTCTACCCCAATTTAAAAAATAGGAATTCAATTAGAGTACAGATTGTTTCATGGTCAATACATGTCAGTAAATTTAAGAGGAATGATTAGCAATAGAAGTTTAACTTTTTCAAATGAAATAGGAATTTGGGGTAATTAAAAGTACATTTGAAAATCATAACTTTAGGCCTTAATTGTTAAATCTCTTAATTCTTAATGTTTGCTCGTTGCAATTTTATTTTCCTATAAACTAATTGATAATCCTCTTTCAAAATTGGATTCACTTAGACTGCTTGTAAAATTTAATTGGTTTGGAATCATCCTAATCCTTTGGATACGATATTTAAACTTTTAGAGTTCATGTTACTGTTACGTACGATATTGGAAGTACCTATAACAACATAGAAGTACATGGTCATTACAATTTCATAAGGGACCAAAACGAATTCCACTCAACTACATGCTTCTTGCATCATGAAAGATTTATAATCATCTTAGATGAGTTTGCAAGTTTGCAATATAGCCACCATATTAGCTTTCCACGGAATCATAGTAACCAGGTGTGTTATTTAGAGTACACAAAATAAATTTGACAAGTGATGTGGTGTCCTAATATACATGTCAGTCCTGATATAGGAACACGGATCCATTGTCCTTAACAGTCGAGTTACTGGGTTGACAAATTTCTTAAATATCTTAATATTTGAATATTAATGATAATGTTACAACTCGCTTATCAAGTAACAGATACTTAATTATCTATAAGTCATGACTTATCAACTAGCTATTATCTATAATTATGAATTATATGCAAGGTTGTTATACCCTTGTAACAACTCCTATAAACAACGACCCAAAATTCCTACAAACAAGAATCAGAAGCTCCTACTCCACTATATTAATATCAGGTTCTATCTCATCCTTTTCAATTCATTCTCAACTTACTCACATACTAATTTGAGCATTAGAGTCATTTGTTTTGTAGGTTTGCCCTTTTATTCTCCCAATGAATGATATTTGTAGTCCGACGTGTGAGATCGTAGAGACATCATAGTTACGTCATTCCTGATGTTAGCTCCAAATTTCGGTAAATACATCAAGTTTACATGCGCAATCTATAACACTAATTAATGAAGTTTGCGGACACCTTTTTAATAATTTGCTTCCACTCGAATGAATTAGGGACAATGTTGTCTCCCTACATCCAATTGATCATGAATTTGTTCATAAATTAAGATTGACATATATTTGAGCTAGTTTCTTCAATCAAATCTTGTATCTGCCAAAACTATCCAAAAAATTTATGGACCTGCAGGGTATTGAACTTATTCGGATTCAAGAAAGACGATGATTCTTTTTTATATGCCAATTAACAAATGATATACCTTAGACAATGATCGAATTTTTAAAAAAAAATATACTTTTTTTATTTTATTTCAAACTCATGAATATAATCAAGATTTTATTTTATGTAAGCCTAAAAAACTAAATTATGGAGACTGCAACCCGTTACCCTACCTCCAAAGATATTATTAGGTATTTTTGTGAAGTGAATTAACACTATTTCATTAACTACGGTTCGCAAGTAAGTACCGGTTGATAATAATTGATCTCTTGACTCTCTTTCTACAGCACACATTGTTAATCAACCTTGTCATACCCGTTCCATGATTAAAACAGACAGTAGAAATATAATTAACCGCATGCATTTGTGCAACTTTTTGGGAAGAAAACATACAATTTGTCCACATATATTTTTTACCGGCATTTATCATAATAGCGGGGGAATGCTACAAGCTTTGTGTGTTCCTTTAGCACCACCCATCTGCACCATCAAAACAAGGAATATTCAAGTTTTTCAATTTGTGATAGAGGATTGATAAAAAGAGAAAATAGGTTTTGCATTAATAGTGCATGTAAAATAGTTTTACATTATAATTTAATCTAAAATTATTATATTAATAAATTTATTGACTTTTACAATAACTATCTTAAAAGTTATATTAATGATGAATTTTAATTGATTAACACTGTAAAAGATTTTACATTGATAATTATTATTAAACTTGAAATAAAAATCAATTGCAAATCATGCCCAAATTAATTAGCGGAGATAATGATAATCCCAAATTCTTTAGGTACTCATCCACACTAAGATTAAGAAAGTTGATTAATGGCATCTAATTCTTCTAATGACATTTAAAAAATACTCCCTCCACTCTAAAATATGTGTTGCATTTGGGAAAAAAATGTTTCAAAATAAGTGACGCATTTGATTTTTCAATGTAACAATAATTATTCTTTTCCCCCAATATTCCTAATAAATGTCACTTTAATTTTTGAATATATTATTAATACTACACTCTTTCATCTATTTAATAATGTTAATTTTGTAAAAGTACTATTTTTTTCATCTATTTATTAGTCTCTTTTGCCCTGTGTAAAATAACTTATGACGACATTTATTTTAGAACAGAGGGAGTATTTTTTTTCTGTAGTTTCCTCATTGGAACTTGGTATTAAAAATAATAAGGGATCATTGAAATTATAATTACAATTAATTAAAAGATATTTTTGGAATGATATCATTAAATGGGATTTGATATGAGAGATTAGGAAGGGAATTTTCATAAAAAAATGTGAGTTCTATGATAAAAAACTTTCACCTTAATGTGAGAAGATTTGAGAAAATAGAAAGTAAATAAGCTTCTATCTCCTTATTTAATATTAATTTATCTTTTCTTTCTTCCTTTTTATACCAATCAAATCATTTAAATTTAAATATTTTTCTTCTCTTTCTCTCTATTTCTCTTCAACCAAATCACTACCATTGTCACTTTATTTTTCATCTATTTCTCTTCTTTTCTATTATTACCTTCTATCTCATTCTCTCCTTTCTCTCCTCACAACCAAACTCACCCTTAAGGAATTTAATCTAAGGTTTTTTTTTTCCGTTAAAATTATCTTGAGAACCATATCTATATATGTTTATGTTAGAATTGTTCACAATAACTAAGATTGTGTAATATGGTTAGTAGATAATTAATCTTGTCTCTTAAATATATGATTATAGATTTGATCCCTAATTCGTGTGTATGAAAATATATTTGTTGAAGAAGATTAACTTCTTAAATGGATTAGTAATTAGTTTTTGACCGGCCGGAAGATATTAGATTTATAAAAAAAATGTTCATAACAACATATGGGGAAAAGGTGAAATTAATACCAAACAAATTACAGAATCACATGTTGGAAATATAATTCCTAAATCCTTATGGTGAAAATCATCACCCAATAAAATCCCATAAACATCATATTGGACCATCAAGTAATTTTAAACAAATAAAGCGTACATGTTTCCATTGTAGTAATGATTTATCATTTTGTTCTTGTAGCCTTTTAGCCTTTCCTTATGAGCTTTAGTCTTCCTTAGTCAAATCATTTCTTAGAGGTTATTCTCTCTAGATGGGAAAGAAAGAAGGAAAACTTGATTTGACCTATTGGGGACCATAACCCTACATATAATATTTTTCTTTATTGTTGGGCCAGTAAGCTCACATTAAACCTAATTGGCCCAACACTGGTATTCACCCATTCATCTCATATTTACTTAGGAATATATTTGAGCATATTTAATTGATCACTTTAGTTTACCCAATATATATTAAATAACATAATATAATTATTAATACAATATGTAACACATAATAACGTTAGGAAATTTAATTTTCTAAGAATCTCCCACTTTGGCTATGTATTGACTTGATATAATTATATCATATATCCTTAGTGCGACCCAATGCTATCTGTCCTTAGATTCCTCCTCAGATACAATCTAGTCCATCTCCTATATTAATATGAGATTATGGCGGCTTTTGTCACTATTAGGTGTAACTAAACCTTCCATGGTCATCACATCAATATATTCAACGACATAGATCAAGTATGAATGAGTGACATGGAAATGACATGCAATGTGATCTCTACCATGCCTATTCCAATTGGTTCTTCTTTAGTCCTTATGAGATCAATCTTTAATTTTCTGCATACACAAAGCAGAAACACAAGCACAAAATAATACATTCAGAGGGAAAATAACATCAAAATCTTTATTCTGCAGAAAATAAACATATAAATGTTTTTACATAGAATACCAACATAAAGAACTCCCACTAAACCATAGTGTCATCAAACAAAATAACACCCATATGAACAGTATGCTCGTGACAGACTTTAGGCACTAAGCCTTTAGTAAGTGGGTTTGCAACCATAAAGTTCATCCTTATGTGTTCTACGGAAATCTTACCGCTATGAACTCTTTCTTTAGCAACTAGAAACTTTATATCGATGTGCTTCGATTTTGAAGAGCTTCTATTATTGTTGGAGTACAACACTGCTGACTTATTGTCACAATAAATCTTTAGTGGTCTTTCAACACCACTTACTATACGCAGCCCTGTGACAAAATTTCCCAACCATACCCTATGGTTGGACACCTCAAAACAAGCTATAAATTCAGCGGCCATAGTAGAGGAAGCTACAAGTGTCTACTTAACACTCTTCCAATAAATAGCTCATCTAGCCAACATGTAGACGTAACCTGACACAGATCTTTTACTATCTTGGCATCCAGCAAAATCAAAGTCAGTATACTCGATGATCTCTAATTCATCTGACCTCCGATATGTGAACATGTAACCCTTTGTTCTCTTCAAATAACGCATAACACTTTTAGCTGCTTTCTAATGATCCATTCCTGGGTTACTCAAGTATCTGCCCAATACTCCCACTATGAATGCTATGTCAGGACAAGGGTAAACTTGGGCATACATTAGACTTCCTACAGCTGATGCATAGGGAATCTATTCCATTTCCATTGTCTCAAGTTTATTTATTTTTTTTAATTTTTTTTGGGCATTGTTTGAGATTAAATTTATCTCCTTTAGATATGGATGCATCTTCTGATGCACAACCTTTCATGCCAAATCTTTCCAAAATCTTTTCAATATAACTATTTTGTGACAACCCAAGGATACCTTGAGAACGATCTCAAAGTATATGTATTCCTAATACAAAAGAGGCATCACCAAGATCTTTCATCTCAAAATTCTTGGTGAGAAAATTCTTGGTTTCGTGCAATAAGCCTATATTGCTGCTAGCAAGTAATATATTATTGACATATAAAATCAGGAAGATAAATTTACTCCCACTAAATTTATGATACACAATCTTCCACCATGTTCACCTCGACACCATAAGAGATTATAACTTATGAAACTTGTGATACCATTGATGAGAAGCTTGTTTGAGACCATAGATGGATTTCTTTAACTTACAAACCACCATAGACTTTGAATATCCAAAAACAAAGTTTTTTGGTTGGGTCATATAAATTGTCTCATCCATATTTCCTTTGAGAAGCGTTGTCTTAACATCCATTTGATGTAGCTCTAAGTCAAAATGAGCCACAAGTGCCATAATTGTCCTAAAAGAGTCTTTCAAAGAAACCGGGGAGAAAGTCTCTTATAGTCTATGCTTTCCTTTTGAGTGAAACCCTTTGAGATGAGACGAGCCTTATATCTTTCAATATTACCTTTTGAATCCCTCTTGATCTTAAATGTCCATTTACAACCAATAGGTTTCCCACCTTCAAGTAACTCGACAAGATCCCAAATGTCATTGTCTTTCATGGATTTCATCATATCCTTCATGGCATCGATCCGATTATGAGCATTATAACTTTTTAAGACTTGTTGGAAGTTGATTGGGTCATCTTCCTTTAAGCCTAAAATATTATCATGCTCTTGGATAAAAACAACATAATCATCTAAAATTGCACTTCTCCTATCTCTAGTGGATCTTCTTAATGACACTTCTTGAGGTTATTAACTTTGTTCCATAGGTACTATTGGGGAAGTTTCATTGTTGTCTTGTTCTGGAATGATGTCAGGAATAAGAGCATGATCATTAATTGTTTGTACTGGAGTTGCATCTTGAATGATGACAAGATACTCACCACTACCCAACTATTGGGGTGAAGTTGTGAGGGTGCCAAGTTCAAGAAGTCCAACAGGGCACCCTGAAAAGGTGAGAAAGGAAGAAGGAGTCCCAACACTTCGAAAAGGCACTGGTACATGAAGAAAAAGGGCAAGGCGCCTGGCGTCGCCCTCAGACACAGAAAGTCATCACTCCCACAAGCTTCAACAGTGAGCTTGCAAGAGTCTTCAGGCATCGTCAAACTACAGTTGACGACACATGGCATTCACGTACACCGGATGATGTATGGTTGCACCTACCAGCCATTTAAATTCCCAAATCTACCTTGCAATGAAACCCACTCTTCAAGAAATTTTCAAGAACTCAAAATCTATCTAGCATTTCATGTGGAACATGGGGGCTATTTGTAACTTTTAATTTCAGCAATGGAAGATGGAAGAAAGGTTTGGGATGAAGATGGATGCCACCATGGAAAAGCTTTCCAATAAGCCTAGGAAGAATTGCCACAATAGCATGAAGCCATTGATAAGAAACAAGAGATTCTTGCACAAGAACAAAGAGAAAACTCTCTCACAAATTCTCAGATTTGCATTCAATGATCAAAAAGTCGATCCTCCATTCAGTTTTGGAATTGCTTTATATAAGAAAATGAATTTAACTGATAGTAATCGATTAATACGACCATGTAATCAATTAATTACTCTTTTGTAATCGATTAATGGTCTTGTAATCGATTATTTTGTTCTTGATCTTCTTGGAAACAGATGCATGAACAAAGTAATCAATTATTTCGTCATGTAATCGATTAAAACAGAGTTTTATAATTTCCTGATGCTTATGTAATCGATTACAGGTATCTGGTAATTGATTATAACAGACAAAAACTATTTTACAAAATGATTAAGTAATCTATTACAGGTATCTGGTAATTTATTACAATAGACAAGACTTCTTTAGTGTTTGCACTGAGTTGGTGTGCTTCTTCATACTTGTCTAAGAGATACAAGTTAGCATGGATGTGGTCTTGAAGTGCTTGAGTTCTATATCTTATCATTGGTCCTTTAAAGCTCACTAAAGGAAGTGCTTCAAGTTGTCCTTCTAGACCTTTAGCTTGCAATTGACCTCCATCATCCCCTCCTTTTTGAAAAGAACTTGACCTCAAGTTTGCTTCCTCACTTGTACCTACTTCATACAAAGAAAGATCATAAACATTGAAAGTATTACTCACACCATACTCACTAGGCAACTCAAGTTTGTAAGCATTGTTGCTGATCCTCTCTAGAATCTTGAAAGGTCCATCTCCTCTAGGTTGGAGCTTGGATTTCCTTTCATGAGGAAATCTATCCTTCCTCAAATGAAGCCACACAAAATCTCCTTCTTTAAAGATCACTTGCTTCTTGTGTTTATTGGCTTGCTTAGCATATACTTCCATTTTCCTCTCCACATGTGCCTTCACTTGTTCATGCATTTTCCTAACATAAGAAGCTTTAGACAAAGCATCATGTTGATCATAGAAGAAGTGTTAGGGAATGGCAATAAATCAAGAGGAGTCAAAGGATTAAAGTCATAAACAATTTGATTAAAGCCATAAACAATTTGAAAAGGAGATAAGGAAGTAGTCTTGTGAACTACTCTACTGTAAGCAAACTCAATGTGAGATAGACACTCCTCCCAAGTTCTCAAATTACCCTTGATGTAGCATCTAAGGAGTTGACCCAAGGTCCTATTCACCACCTCGGTTTGGCCATCTGTTTGTGGGTGACAAGTTGATGAAAACAAGAGTTTTGTACCAAGCTTACCCCACAATGTTTTCCAAAAGTGGATAAGGAACTTTGTGTCTCAATCACTCACAATGCTTCTTGGCAAACCATGTAGTCTCACCACTTCTTTGAAGAAAAGATTAGCTACTTCACAAGCATCATCACTCTTATGACAAGGAATGAAGTGTGCCATCTTTGAGAACCTATCAACAATAACAAAGATAGAATCCTTTCCTCTCTTGGATCTTGGGAGACCAAGCACAAAATCCATAGAAATATTAATCCAAGGGGAGTTAGGAATAGGCAAAGGGGTATACAAACCATGAGGCATTAATTTAGATTTAGATTTATGACAAGTAATACATTGAGAAACAAGCCTATGCACATCATGCCTCATTTTTGGCCAAAAGAAATGTTCATGCAAAATAGCCAAAGTTTAATTCACACCAAAATGCCCCATTAAATTGTTTTCATTAGCTTCCCTAATGAAAAGTTCTCTCAAAGAGCTTTTAGGAACACATAGTCTCTTTTCTTTAAACAAGAAACCATCATGTCTAAAATATCCTTGATGAGCTCCATTCTCGCACAAAGCAAAAATACTAGAGAAGTCATGATCAATTGCATACAATTCCTTTATGTGATTAAAACCAAGCAATTTAGTTTCAAGCATAGAAATCAAACAATGCCTCCTTGATAAGGCATCCGCCACTACATTCAACTTGCCTTGCTTGTGTTTAATGACATAAGGAAATTGCTCAATAAATTCAACCCACTTAGCATGTCTCTTGTTGGGTTTGCCTTGACTTTTCAAATATTTAAGAGATTCATGATCACTATGTATCACAAGTTCCTTAGGTAAAAGATAATGTTGCCAAGTTTGCAAGACTCTAATAAGTTCATACAACTCTTTGTCATAAGTGGAATAGTTTAAACATGCACCCTTTAACTTCTCACTAAAATAAGCAATAGGATGTTTATCTTGAATCAAACTCCCTTCCCCCCTAATGCCTACATTAGATGCATCACATTCCAATTCAAAAGAAGCATTAAAATTAAACAATGCATGAATAGGTGCATGAGACAATTTATCTTTCAATGCTTGGAAAGTACTTTCATGTTCTTGCTTCCAAGAGAAGCTCACAGTTTTCTTCATTAATTCATTCAAAGGAGAAGCAATGATGCTAAAATGCTTGACAAATCTCCTATAAAAGCTTGCAAAACCATGAAAGCTTCTAATATCTTTTACATTTTTAGGAGTTGACCACTCCATTATGGCTTTCACTTTCTCTTGATCCACTTGGACTCCGTGAGCACCTACTACAAAACCTAGAAACACAGCTTGTGAAGTGCAAAAAGAAAATTTATCAATTGCTCCATACAAGGTTTCCTTCCTAAGCACCTCCAAGACACTTTTAACATGCATTAAATGATCATTTAAATTGGTACTATAAACAAGAATGTCATCAAAGTAAACTACCACAAACTTGCCTATAAGGTGTCTAAGCACATGGTTCATAAGTCTCATAAAAATACTAGGTGCATTAGTCAAACCAAAAGGCATAACTAACCATTCATAAAGTCCAAATTTAGTTTTAAAAGCCGTTTTCCATTCATCCCCTTCCCTCATCTTAATTTGATGATAACCACTCTTAAGATCAATTTTAAAGAAAATAGTAGCACTATGCAATTCATCTAAAAGATCATTAAGTCTAGGAATGGGATGTCTATACCTTATGGTAATTTTGTTTATTGCCCTACAATCCGTGCACATTCTCCAAGTTCCCTCCTTCTTAGGCACACGAATAATTGGCATGGCACAAGGACTCATGCTCTCATGAATCCACCCTTTATCAAGTAGCTTTTCCACTTGTGCTTGTATCTCTTTTGCCTCCATGGGTGAAGTCTTATAGGCTGGACTATTTTGTTGGAATCCAATCAATTTGGTGCTCTATGCCTCTTAAAGGAGGCAAGCCATTAGGTACTTCTTTTGGAAAAACATCTTCATATTCTTCCAAAAGTGATTGCATAGCTTTAGGCAATTTTTCTCCTTCCTTTTCAAAATGAAAACAAAGAGAGTTAGGAATCATATAATAAAGAGGTTGTTTGGCCAATAACACTCTCTTGATTTCCTTTTCACTCAAGAACAAGCTCTCTTTTATCTCATGAATTTTTTTGCTCTCATTTTCTTTCTCTTTCTTTTTCTTCTCACTAGTTTTTCTCTTTGGTAGCTCACTTTTCTTCTCTTTTTTATGTGCAGTATTTTTTTTTCAACTCTTGAATTCTTTTCTCTTTCATCTTCACTTGGTCCTCACACACTTGTCTAGGATTCAAAGGCCTCAAAATAATTTTCTTGCCTAAGTGCTTAAACTCAAAAGTGTTCTCCATGCCATTGTGTATCACTTTTCTATCATATTGCCATGGCCTACCAAGAAGGATATGGCCAGCCTCCATAGGTACAATATCACAAAGAACATTATCATTATAAGCATTAATAGAAAAAGGAATAAGCACTTGAGAATTTACCACAACTTCTCCACTTTCAATAAGCCATTATAGCTTGTATGGTTTTGGATGCTTTGTGGTTGGCAAGTGTAATTTGTCCACAAGTCTTGTACTAGCCACATTGGTGCAGCTGCCTCCATCTATTATAAGTGAGAATACTTTGTCTTGAACCAAGCATCTTGTGTAAAAAATATTTTCTCTTTGAGTCTTCTCCTTTTCTAGGCAAAAATTGCTCACCATTATCCTTACCATCAAGAGATCACCTTCTTCGGCCTCCACAAGTGTAAGTTCCTCTTCTTCACTTGAAGAACTAGATGAGTTACTTGAAGATTCACTCTTTATGTTTCCATCATCTAGAAAAATCATAGTTCTCTTGTTAGGACATTGGGAAACAACGTGACCCTTACCAAGACACTTAAAACACTTGATATTGCTTGATCTTGTTAGAGTTGGTTGCACATTTTTTTTGCTTGAGCTTTCCACCTTTTCTTCTTTATTTCTCACATGAGAAACCTCCCTTTTTGGCTTATCTTTCCAGCTGGAAGTTACAGCCCCATTGGTAAATTTGGAAGTTTTTCTCCTTTTTAGTTGTTACTCCACCCTTTGAGCTTTGTGGACTAGCTCTTCAATTGTTGCATAAGAATGTAGCTCTATCACATCTTGAATTTCTCTATTCAAGCCATGAAGGAACCTTGCCATAGTTGCTTCTTGGACCTCCACAATTCCAGTCCTCATCATCATTAATTTTATTTCCTTATAGTACTCATCAACACTCTTGTAGCCTTGGAAATGTCTTTGGAGCTTGTTGTGGACTTCTCTTGCATAATAAGTTGGAACAAATCTTTCTCTCAATAATCTTTTCAAGTCATTCCAGCCATGTATTCTTTCTCTCCTCAACCTCTCTATGTCCATTAGAATTTGGTTCCACCACACCAAAGCATAGCCACCAAATTCTAGAGTTGCTAGAATCACTTTCTTTTCTTCATCAATTTGTTGGCATGAGAAAATTTGTTCTACCTTCATCTCCCACTCAAAGTAAACTTCGGGATTATTATCTTGGAATTTTTATTTTCACTCCACTCAATCCTCCATTCCTCTCATCTCTCTCTTCTCTTCTAAGCCTCAAATCTCCCTCATCTCTATTTTTCCTCCTATGATTATTTCTTCTATTATTTTCTCTCCTTTCCTCCCTCTCACTCCTCTCATCATAATAATTTCCTCCATGAGAAGAAGCACACTCACTCACCCTCCTACTACCATGAGCTTCTCCATCCACACTTCCCATTGGGCTACTCTTTCTTTTGGTCTCCTTTTGTAACTCCTTAAATTTTGCATCCATTTTGGTTTGCGAATTGTCCATTTGTTTTGTCATGGTTTTCATCAACCTAGAGGTCCTAGGTGACAAAGCCTTTTCTCCACTTGAACTCATCCTTCAAAACAAAAGGTTAGCAAAGACAAGTATATAAGAAAATTCTCACCACTCTTTAAGTGTTTGTCACTCACACTCGTGTTTGCACACTTTATGTTGGCTTTTTCTTTAATGTTCTCTCTTGCCTTTTTCCACTCTAGTTTCTCTATAGTTCTTAAGCAACACTCTCAATCCAATCAATCTTCTTTACTATAGTGAAATAGGAAACAATTCTAGGCTAGACTCAAGAGTCCAAAGAACAAGAAAACTCTAAGACAAAATCTTGGAATTTTTTAGAGACAAGCAACAAAAGCAAAAACTTGGAAAAACACAACTCAAATTGGAATTTAATGAGACAACTCAAGGACATATATTGGCTGTACCAAACTGCACAAGGAGGACATGCCAAGTAAATTCAATTGTTAGAAGCCAAATTTCATCAAATTTGCATGTCATACAAGTTCACTTAGTTTTATGGTTCAAAAGAATTTTGAAGCTTGTAACTTTTGCAACTTTCTTTGCTTCTAAATTCTATTTTTGCTTTGAATTTTCCAGCCACTAATTCAATAACTTTTTGGCTGCACTTTAAATGTTTTTCTAGCCACAAATCACAAACTTTTTTGGGCTATACATTGAATATTTTTCCAGCCACAATTTCACAAACACTTGGGCTACACTTTGCTTGCTTTTCTTTTGAACAAGTTCAATAATCCTCTAAGAAATTGATGCACCACAAAAATATGATGTATAACAATTGTAAAACTTTGCTTCTAACAACTCAATTCATTTTAGGCATGAGATTAGAATCAAAACAAGTGGTTATACAACACAAAAACAACTACTAACACTAGATTACAAGAATCAAAACTGGAAATTATCAAGAAGAAATGAAGAACAAGAAGACTTGAAATCAAACAAAACTTGAAGAAAGACTCAAGGGTTATGTGGCAGATCACTACATAAGACTAACCCACTAGGAAAAGAAAGGATTTATAGATTTTCGAATAGCTGCAGAATTTTTTACCTTCGAAGAACTTTTAAGAACTGAACTTGAAGAATAATTCCACAAGGATTAGGCTCTAGATACCACTTTATGTATGGCTGCACCCACCAGCCATATAAATTCCCAAATCTACCTTGCAATGAAACTCACTCTTCAAGAAACTTTCAAGAACTCAAATCTGTCCAGCATTTCATGTGGAACATGAGGCTATTTGTAACTTTAAATTTCAGCAATGGAAGATGGAAGAAAGGTTAGGGATGAAGATGGATGCCATCATGGAAAAGCTTTCCAATAAGCCTTGGAAGAATCACCACAATAGCATGAATTCATTGATAAGAAACAAGAGGTTCTTGCACAAGAACAAAGATAAAAATTTCTCACAAATTCTTAGATTTGCATTCAATGATCAAAAAGTTGATCCTCCATTCAGTTTTGGAATTGCTTTATATAAGAAAATGAATCTAACTGATAGTAATCAATTAATACGACCCTGTAATTGATTAATTACTCTTTTGTAATTGATTAATGGTCTTGTAATCGATTATTTTGTTCTTGATCTTCCTGGAAACAAATGCATTGACAAAGTAATCAATTATTTCATCATGTAATCGATTAAAATAGAGTTTTATAATTTCCTGATGCTTATGTAATCGATTACAGGCATCTGGTAATCAATTACGACAGATAGAAAACTACTTTACAAAATGCTTAAGTAATCTATTACAGGTATCTGGTAATCTATTACAATAGACAAGACTTCTTTAGTGTTTGCATTGAGTTGGTGTGCTTCTTCATGCTTGTCTAAAAGATACAAGTTAGCATGGATGTGGTCTTGAAGTGCTTGAGTTCTAGCTCTTGTCATTGGTCCTTTAAAGCTCACTAAAGGAAGTGCTTCAAGCTCTCCTTCTAGACTTTTAGCTTGCAATGGACCTCCATCACCGGAGAAGTCAAGGAGATTGGTGCTTAAAGACATCCTCCCTTACCCATTCGTAACCAGACACGACGGGGGTGGAGGATGGTGTTTCGACACGGCAAGTGCACCGATCGTTCCAAGTAATAAAGTGATAAGAAAGTATCGTCTCCACGAGGATTGAGGCACTAATGTCAATTGTAATTTATGATTCTTAATATTAGAGAATGAATGAAATTGTTTAAAGAATTGGACTGTAGTTTGAATTTAATTATTGTAAATAACATAATAGTAAAAACAATGTAATTTAAATGTTGATCAAGACTTAAGAATAATTATGACAAAGCACAATCACCGCAGTTCACTCTATGTAATTGAATTGATAATTTAACTCTATTTATTGTAATTATTCAGATTTATACTTTTCTAAGATAGTTAAACCCTGATTCCTCGGTCATTTAACCCTTTAACCTAAGTTAAGAATCTTAATCCCTTAGTAATTCCCTTTAGATTAAGCATGAAGCTAGCATAACAAGAATCTGCAGTCCTTTATCCCTATCCCTAGGTAATATCGCAACTGTCACTCTACTGCATTCAGAAACTAAAACCCCAATATTCCTATTGTGAATTATAGCCCTAAGTAACCTAATAGATTGATCAAGTCTAATTAGATATATTAATAGAAGAATAAAGTAGAGTAAAACAATTATAAGAAACTTTATTAAACTCAATTCAAGAAACACAGAGTTCACATTGGCTTTTGGCTAAACCATAATTACAAAGGAGTTAGCCAGACATAATGATGTCTGGCCTAATACAATGTGAAGAAAGGAGAAAAGAAAGAAGCTAAGGTATGCAGAGTCACAAACCCCTCAATCTTGCCTCCTTCTTGTTCTTCTTGCTTCTTCTTAGCCTTGAATCTTTTTCCTTTGATCTTGCCCTCTTTACTCTGTTTTCCAGTGTCTATCTTCTCCTAATGTGTCCTACCTAGGTTCTATTTATACCTAGGTTATAAAACCCTAAAAACCCATCATTATTATGTTATCTTTAAGCTAATTTTGAAATCCCGTGGCGTCCGCGCGACTGGTGCGAGTTCTGGCGTGACTGGCGTGAGCCTCCAGTGCTTCTGGCACGAATGGCGCGAGTTTGGCGCGACTGGCGCGAGACTCCAGTGCTTCTGGCGCGAATGGCGCGGCCCTGGCGCGGTTAGCGTGAAATCTCAGTTTTAGTTGACTCTTTCTTTTGCTTTTTTTCTTGCTTTTCTTGACTCTAAACATCAAAATAGCATAGAATCAATGATAAACATAAAAGTAATGAATTTTACACTTATTCTAACATTTATTCACTATATTCTTCCTATTTTCATAATAAAACTATCCTAAAAACTATATATGCTAACAGCATATTAGATGGTGACCCAGTGCTACGACTATGACTCACGCGAGGGGAGGCCCTAACACTCCCAACACCACTTTGCCTTGCCCCTCCAGAAGCAAACGGAGGAGGAAGAATGGCAAGTGGCTGAGGCTCATTAACCCGAGGGGCAACAGAGGGCCTCACCCTCTGGCGAATACGAGAGGTGCCTTCACCAGCCCGATGGGAGTTAGCCTTCTTCCCTGAAGAGGAAGGTGAAAATAATATGAGTAGCACACAAACCAAGAGGGGGGTGAATTGGTTCTTTGTGGCCATTTAAAATTTTCTTTAAAAATGATTTAACAATTAGAGTTTAAAGGATCATATCACAAAATAAACTTAGAATGTTTTTTATCAATCAAGCTCCAATCTTTATGAATTGCAATTATACCAAGAATGTTTCTGTTGATTATGAAACAATTGAACCAAAGAATGAAAATTAATAACCCAAAGATTAAAGAAGAAGTACACAACACAGATTTATACTAGTTTACTTCTCAATCCAGAGAAGCTACGTCCAGTTTCCTAACCAACAAGTTAGGATCTAACTTTGCAATTTGTTCTTACAAGTTCTTACAACCACTCTTAATCAAACCTAGATTAAGAACAAGGCATCTAACACCTTTAGAGCCTCTGTGATCAAGACTTAGAGAAACGCCATTCTCTAATCTTCCTCTAGAAAAATCTATTCTAGATAAACTTTAAGAAACTATTGCACTAGTTACAAACTCTGAATTTCTAAAAGAAATTACACCAAAGAAACAAAGAGAGATACAACCTGGGATCCAATGCTGATGATGTGTGTAGATGATTACAAATCTTGAATCAAGGATGAATGAAAATCTCAGAATATTCTCTCCAAACTTTTCTTTAGAAAATGCCTAAAAAAGAAATCCTCACAAGGTTTTTTGAAGCTTGAGAATTTGTGGGTCAAACACTAAAATGCTTCTAGTATCTTTTCTCTTTGAAGAAAGGGTTATGAAATTTCTTGTGTTTAAGTCAAACAAGTTGTATCTATTTGTAGACAAAATAGTTTTAACTGTAAGTAATCGATTAAATCACTTAAGTAATCGATTAAAGTGTTCTTTAGGCTTTCTGGAAAAGACTTATGAACAATGTAATCGATTAAAACACAATGTAATCAACTATCACAAGAAGCTCTAATGAAAAATAGAACTAAGTAATCGATTACCGTATTGTTTTAATCGATCATCACGGGAAGTCCATTTGTGATTTTGAACTATGTAACCGATTACCAATTCTCGTAATCAATTAAATATGTTCTCTGTTTTCAAGTAATAGATTAGCACTTGCTGGTAATCGATTAAACCAGTGAAAAAATATTTTTCCCAAAACTTGAAACATAGAACACTTAGCTTTTTATGCACTCATGAAAACTTTGAGTTTCAGAAAGTTTTTTATGAAACTTTTACTTTGTGAAAGCATGAATGCAAAGGCATGAATGAGATATATGCAATGGATCATAGAAGGCATCAACTTAGACATACACAAATTACAAATGTCATTCAATTGAATTGGCATGTAAAAAGCATAAACATTTATGTCTAACTCATCAGCTTCATTGATTCTCTTTTGCTCCCCCTGAGTCTAACAAAAAACTTGTCAGAAACTCCACTGTGGGGCTCCTCCTCCGAGGAGTCACCAACCTAAATCACTTCACGCATAAAGGG
The DNA here is from genome assembly GCA_013407115.1 of Glycine latifolia. Taxonomy (NCBI): domain Eukaryota; kingdom Viridiplantae; phylum Streptophyta; class Magnoliopsida; order Fabales; family Fabaceae; genus Glycine; species Glycine latifolia. The sequence goes on from CM023950.1 coordinate 21,792,179, forward strand.
CTGCTCAATCAAGCCCCCAAAATCGTTGCCTCCCAAACCCAGAGCAGAATCAGAAATGGGAGATTCAGACCTTTTCGAGAAAAAAAAGTGGTACCTTGAATGAAGAAAAGAGAAGCGAGAGCAAGAGAGCAAGAAGGCAACATGATAGGTATGGTGCTAGGGGAAAATGTCAAACATCCTCTCCTTATAAGTGTAAATGTAACTCTGCAGTTAATGGTGGGGTTTGAAACGACCGCCAAAAACCCGTGCCACGACCTTACGCCACTCACCCACTATCGCACATCTCCAGTACGTGCCTACTCCTTGAGTGACACGTATGCACGAGTATGGCACGTGGGCGGCACATACCTGCTGCATAAAACAAAGCATAATGCATGCTTTCAATGCATACCTCAATGGTCAGATATTGGCAGAAGATCCAACCTTGATGCTTCACTTACTTGACATGCCCAACCTCATCTACAGAATAAATACGTCCTCATTTGACATTTCAACAATAACAGCTTAGACAACACACGTCCAGGTCAGGGGGCTTGACAAAGCTCTATACTTATATTTCACCAAGTCATCAACATCGACATCAGACATCACTTGTCCACCCTCGGGGGCTCCTTGGAGCTCACTACTTCTCTTACTCATCAAGAACATGAACCTTGACATTGGACATTCTTTATCAATACTTACTCAACCTCTTTCACCCTCAAGCTGGCTCAAAGGCTGGGGGGCTTATGTACTGTACAAAATGGTAAAATTACACGTGGTCATTACTGTGGGGTTACTGTACACGTGTCCACCCTCCATGTAAACCCTACTATAGTAATAGAGCACATGTCCGCCCTCCGTGTCAGCTATGATACAGTAGCGTGGATGTCAACCCTTAGCAGCTAGGCTCCCTGACCAACAACTTATCTATTACGCTTATTTATTCAAATAAGTGTAACCACTTTATCTCCTAGCATCTCTCCAATTATCTACAAAGGATAATCTAAAAGGGATTATCTACAAGCTGTTACTTATCTACAAGTAATAGTCTATTTACAATGTACACATTATCTCCTATTTGAATTATATAACTATCTCCTATTATCTGTTTATATTATCAACATATTACTTATCAAACAAAGGCCCAATGCTATATTCCACACTATAAATACAGGTTCTCTCAAAACTTTTAATCATCTCATATTCATCTCATTCATACTGCAAATTCACACAGTTAACATATTTCAATACCATCTCGGGCACTCATATACTTAGTTATTCTTCTATAATTAATGTACTTACTTGAGCGTCAGAGTCCTTTCCTTTGTTTTGCAAGTCTCCCTCCTTAACAAGATCGACTCTCCGTTCGACGTGCAAGATCTGGAATTCACTTGGACTATCTTCATCTTGGCATGTGACATTTCCAGATTTTGGTAAGAACACTGCACAATAAGGAATTATCCACAACAAAGGTTACTTTGACAATAATATTGTTTCAATCAATTTATTATGAAATACAAAACAATTAAAAGAAATAAAATTAAATAAAACAAACATAAACCAAAGGTTTATTTTATTTAATTAAATGTCTAAGTTTCTTAATTTTATTGCTCTCAATTTTCTGAATGGGATTATAATAAAATTATCCAAACTTTATCATAATGCATTGAATGTCATTCCTGATAACAAATTATCATTTAATTATTGACAACAATATATGTAAATAAAAATAAATAAATAAAATTTCGTCTTAACTTTCAAAATACCAATTCATCATCATCAGTTGAAGGCATATATGATAACAAATGTTATCATCAAGTGAAAACACAATAACCAAAATAGTATCTTCATAAAACTGTACGTGTTTTGTATTTTCATAAAGTGAAGACACCTTTTCATTATAATATATATACATATAATCAAAACGTGTATGTCTACTCTACTTTTTTACTGTTTCCATTCCACAGTAAGATTAACAAAGAATTAATAACATACCCCACATAAAAAAAATATGGGTATGAAAAAATTTATCGTTCACAAAAAAATAAAGGTTCAATTTACGAATTTGCTTACGCATAACGTATAATGAATGCAAGAAACCCACGAAGCAGAGTTCAAATAATATTTTTTGCAAATCATTTAATTTCTTGATAATTCAACATGATACGACTCTGATACCAATTGTTAGAAAAATTAATTTCTCAATCCTTATGGTGAAAACCATCACCCAATAAAACCCTACAGAAACATCATATTGGACTATCAAGAAATCTTAAACAAATAAAACATATATGTTTCCATTGTAGCATTGATTTATCATTTTGTTCTTGTAGCCTTTTAGTCTTTCCCAGTCAAATCACTCCTTAGAGATTATTCTCTCTAGATGGGAAGGAAAGAAAGAAAGCTTGATTTAATCTATTGGGGATCATAACCCTATATATAATATTTTTTTTATTGTTGGGCCAGTAAGTTCCCATTAAACCTAATTGGTCCAACACTGGTATCCACCAATTTATCTCATATTTACTTAAGAATCTATTTGGACATATTTAAAATTAATCACTTTAATTTGTCAAATATATATTAAATAACTTAATATAATTATTAATACAATATGTAACACATAATAACATCATCAGAAAATTTAATTTCTTGACATCACAATCTATTATATCAGAAACTATTATATAGTTTTGGACTACCATATATATATATATATAGATAGATAGTAGTTTGGTATATTCACTATAAATCTTTACATGCATGGCACATAATTGAGTTTTTCAGTTTTAGAAAAAAAAGTTAACAGAGCGCATGATCTGAACAAACGAGCAAGAAATATTCAAGCCCAAAAACGAGCACCTTGGAAGTGGTGCTAGCTCTATTCTCAATTTGATATCCCAGAAACGTGTCAATTTGATATTTACTGGTCTTGCTGTCTAGCTTTGGTGTTTGGATGTGAATAGAATATCAACTGTGTTTGGGCAGCAAGTATATATGGAAGGCTATTCACAATGTTTGATATTTAGGGACCTTTCCCTATTTTTGTAGACAAATTAAGATATGGATGGCTATATGCTTGCAATTGCTGGTGCAGGGAAATGGATAATACCCCTTTACCTTTCACAACCATTGGTGTTAGTTTTTCACTTGTGTGTGAGTGTGATGCTGTTGGGATGGATAGAGGTACAACGTTTCATTTTCAATTATTAAAGGTCTACAAAGGTGTGCAATCATGTGGGACAAAGGATTAGTATGCTTGGTCTCTTAAGGTGGATTAATGAAGTTGGCATCTGTTGGATTTTTCTGTAAGATTTTTTATGTCTTTTGGTTGGTTTATATGTATTGGCTCAACTGTGCTAATCTTTGGTGCTTCTTGTGCCGAAAGCTTAGCCCTTCTATTTTTTAATAAAATATTGCCTATAAAAAAATGATAATATATATATCCAAACACTTCATCAATATATATTTTTTTTCTTATCATATTTATAAGTTTCTCTCTTCTCTTTCTTTAATTTCCATCCTTAGGTGTTAAATTTCATTTGGTATTCATTATATTTTTTCCTTGAAGAAAATGGAGCTCGTTCTGTACGGATGACCATAAAGGGCAAGCTGTGCAGACTCATTTTATGAGCAAAACATCAAACTTTACCTTTTGAAGGAAGCCATTTCATCCATAGGTGTTTTAAGGAGCTCGTTCTCTAAAACTGTATGTATTTGCGAATGTCTAAACAAAGAGTGGAGTAACTGCAAAAGGAACATTGATGTTAAAGCAAAATAGTATATTGAGACAAGGAGGAAAGAACACTTGCATACCCTCTTGCTCATATGTATGGTAACTAACAAAGTATAATTGAAACTTTGTCATTTTTTTTCTACATATAAATAAGAGGATTAAAGGATTTTATATTTATTTTGATAACTATCATTTTGAGCCTTTAACTTATCAGTGGAATCTTAAGATATTCTTTGAGAAATTATGAGACTAATTTTCATGTTTCTCATCCTTCTTTAAGAATATATTAAACAGGAATCCAACGCAAATTTTTTATCATAGCTAGACTCAACAATACCAACCTAGTTATTGATATTTTATGCAATGAAGAGATCAAACTGATGTTCTAATTCAGGAAATTAATAATGTCTCTTTGTTCTTTCTCATGAGCATTGGATAAATGCTAGGAAATTAGAATGCATATGATGGCCGGGTCACCTAGCTATCATATGATTTCTAAAAATCTTGCCCAAATGTAGCCATGCATTTTATTAATGTTATTCTTAATATATAGCTAGCAGTTTCTATTTTTAATCTTTGCCTCTTAAGTGAGAAACAAAGTGACGAAAGATATTGTAAAGATAAAAAATTCTAAACAACATTACAAGTATACCACATTCACTAATAGATATTGTAAAGATAAAAATTCTAAAGAAAAATGCTATATTTACAAATACGTGAAATATATTTAAACCTCTATTTCCCTAAGTGGGGATGGGGGGTCAGCATTACAAAGAAACACAGGCCACTAAGGGCCCAAAGACAAGAGCAAAGACTTCTAAATAGGACAGTATTTGTTGGTAAAGTAGAAGAAAAAGAGAAAACATTTTGTGTTGAGCTTTCTACACCATTTAAAATTCTCCTACACCATTTGTAAACAGTGCAATTCCGTTAATACCCTTTCATTTAAAAAATAATAAGTTTGTTTTAATTTTTTTTAAACCTTTCTTCTTCTTCCCTCCTCTGCACTGAGCTTCATTTGTGCCTCCAGTTATTCCGCTACCAAGCATTCGTTGGTTTCCTCTTTCGCTGCATTCATTTGCCGCACCTTCGTCGAGGTTGTCCGTGGATACATTGGTTGGTGGTGGTCATTTTCTGTGTCCCTGGTGAGTGTTTGCTTTCTTAAACTTCTCATTGGTGGTGTGGTGGCTGTCGCAGTTCCGCCATGGCTGAAACAGATGCAGTAATCCGTAGGAACCAAAAATGAACCTCATACGGATTGATCCAGCAACGTACGGATTAGGTAATCCGTAAGTATCATACGGATTACGTAATCCTTATGAAGCTTACGGATTGAGTAATCCATAAGCTTCATACGGATTACGTAATCTGTATGATCCTTATGGATTGCTTAATCCGTATGTGTAATTTTTTAAATTTTTTTGTGCATTACACTAAATAGAAAATAATTAAGCAATGATAGGTTATTTTTGTTCTTGCAAGGTATGTATGTGAATCAAACTTGTGTAGTATGACTTGGAATGGTTGAGTGTTATTGTTGCTCGGGTTTTGGACATATTGGAATAAGATTTTGCTTTGTGTATAAGTTCGAATAGTTAAGACTTGTTGTTGCTTGTGTAGTATGATTTGGAATGGTTAAGTATTTTTGTTGCTTGGTTTGTTTTGAATTCATGAGTGACATGTAATAGTTATGTATTATTATTGGTTGGGTTTGGGTTGAAGTCATGAGTCACATGTATGTGAATGAAAGTTGTGTATAAGTTGGAATAGTTGAGACTTGTTGTTGCTTGTGTAGTATGATTAGGAATGGTTAAGTATTGTTGTTGCTTGGTTTGGTTTGAATTCATGAGTGACATGTCTACAAATGATACGCACAGATCATGGTTAAGACTAGATGAATGCCTCGGAAAGTGGGTGGAAGTAGTAGAGCTAATGAAGATGAAGCTGTTGAGAGGCGTAGGCCTACGACATCCGTGCGTAGGCAAATGTTAGATCATGTTGTTGCTGAGGATCCCGTTGTTGAGGAACCTCATATGGATACCGATATGCCTAGGACACTGGATGTTGGTGCTAAGACAGAATCATATCCAGGGGGGCTAGAAGACAGTTCTATGTTATCTTCTTATGCGGATCATGTTGCCCTTAGAGTATGGGCCGGAGAGGTATCATAATGTTAATTTTCATAGCTTAATAAGTATTATTATTCATAATATACACGTAAACTAATATACTCTTCATTGCAGGAACGTCCTGAGCTAAAGCTGGCTTCCCACGGACGTAAAGTGATTAAATTTGGAAAGCCAGCGGCAGAGATCCAGGGTTTGGTGGCTGCAACGGGGCTAACTCCTTTGATCTCATGCTGTGTGGAGACTGGGGACAGGGGATTGCTATCTGCTTTTGTGGAGAGATGGCACCCTGAAACCAGTAGCTTCCACCTGCCTGTGGGGGAAGTCACAGTGACATTGGATGACGTGGCCTCTATCTTGCATATCCCTGTTATGGGAACGTTGCACTCCTACGATGCAATCGACGTAGGAAAGGCCATTATGATGTTGGTTGATCTGCTGGACGTAACCGTTGAAGAAGCCGATGCTGAGACAACCTAATGCCATGAGGCATATGTTCGGCTTTCCTGGCTACGAGACTTGTATTATAAGAAGTGTGAAGCTAGGCAGTGGACATTAGCTGCGAGGGTTTACTTGCTTCATCTAGTGGGGTGCACTGTGTTTGATAACAAGAGTGCCACACATATAGGTGAGGTATTCTTGGAAGCTTTCCGCGACATAGATGAAGCTGCCTGATACTCTTGGGGAGCGGCTGCTCTGGTGCACATGTATGATAACTTGAATTATGCATGTAAGCACCATGTGAAGCATCTGGCTGGCTACATCACGCTTTTACAGGTATTACTAGTTATAATTGATTTATTTAGTGTATTACCTGTTCTTGGTTTGTGTTATTGTTAATGTGTTAATCAATAATTCATTGTAATATGCAGTGCTGGATATATGAGCATTTTTCTATGGTAGGTAATGTTGTTCCGAATGATGAGTATCAAGAGATTCAACCACGTGCCTACCGCTGGAAGATTGCAAAGGCGTTACCTCTGCCAACCTATCGGTCGCGTATAGATAGGTTGAGTACTAGTGATGTTTGCTGGACGTCGTATCAGGACCATCGCGGTCACAAAGAGTTTGAGATGATATCATTGTATTCTGGGCCCATCAGATGGGGTCCATATACTGTCAGATATCTACCAGAGCAGGTCCTGAGGCAGTTTGGATATGTTCAGCACATTCCAAAGGTGAGGGTGTCTGAGCTGCCTTCTGCGGAAGATGTCGACGAGAGATGGATGCACTTCACAGATTACATTGTCGTGACTGAGGACTTGGTTGATTATCCAGGTCAACATGTCGCTGGATACATGGAGTGGTTTTATCGTGTATCACATCCAGTGATGACTCCCACACAGTATGAGGCAGCTCATGCACGGAGTCGTCCTGAGGCAACCACTGGACCAGTACCAGTTGCTCCCCCGGTTCATCAGGCTCGTGAAGATGCAGGAGCACGTTTAGAGTTGACTATTTCTACGCAAGAGCAGACCCCTCGACATGCAATGGTAGTTAATTAAATATTTTATTATATTTGCACTACGAAATCCCTGTAATAATATACTATGTAACATCCCGGGCGCTGACGAGGGCGGGGAGTGATCGCCGGTGCAATGAGGCACGGACAAGGAGCGGCTCCTGGCAGGCTTCCAGCGGAAGGGGTACATGAATGAATCGAATACACACCCGAACGAGAGGGATCCAAAGGCTGTGCAGGTATGGGACTGTACAGTTGAGGATAACTTAAAGGATTTAATAGGTACTACCTATACCAACAAGGTGCATCTACTTTTCGGTAGCCCATAACTTAAGAACTCCACAATTAAGCGTGCTTGACTTGGAGCAATTATGGGATGGGTGACCTCCTGGGAAGTTTCTCAGGAAGTGTGTGAGTGAGGACAAAGCACACTGAAAAGTCTTGTGTTGGTATGTGGGGACAGTCGTTGATCCTACAAGTGGCCAGGCGTTACAAGTGGTATCAGAGCAGGGCCTCTCTACCAGTACGGTGTGGTTCGAGGACGAACCAGGCGGAAGCTGGTGGGCATGTAACATCCCGGGCGCTGACGAGGGCGGGGAGTGATCGCCGGTGCAATGAGGCACGGACAAGGAGCGGCTCCTGGCAGGCTTCCAGCGGAAGGGGTACATGAATGAATCGAATACACACCCGAACGAGAGGGATCCAAAGGCTGTGCAGGTATGGGACTGTACAGTTGTGGATAACTTAAAGGATTTAATAGGTACTACCTATACCAACAAGGTGCATCTACTTTTCGGTAGCCCATAACTTAAGAACTCCACAATTAAGCGTGCTTGACTTGGAGCAATTATGGGATGGGTGACCTCCTGGGAAGTTTCTCAGGAAGTGTGTGAGTGAGGACAAAGCACACTGAAAAGTCTTGTGTTGGTATGTGGGGACAGTCGTTGATCCTACAAGTGGCCAGGCGTTACA
>CM023950.1:21800466-21829746 GCA_013407115.1 Glycine latifolia
TACTACATTGTTGATAATGATATATTTTTTGGTTATTTCAGGCTGTTTGCCAACGGATTGCTGAGGGGTTGCAACATATGCTTGACTTGGGGATGGTGACTGAGGGCACTGATGCCTATTCTATGACGGAGCAACTGTTGCATCTTGCTCGAGGTGTCACAGATGACGCCATTGTCTATACACGGCCTAGACATGCACAGCGCTGGCGACATTGACTTTTGTTTATATGATTGATGTAGTTCGATGTTGGACAACATGTTGAATTATGTAATCTAATATTTAAACATTTATGAAATTAAATAGTGCTTTCATTATTCATAAATTGTCTAAGCATCTAGTAAATCAACGTGTTGTATGCGTAATTTCATACATTTTGTATACATTTGCATTCGAGCAATATAATAATCAGGCCACTGTTGAGCTTCATTGGTACAGTGAGTAGCCCATAAGAAGGCCGTGGAGGGCAACGTACAATTGTCTCGTAAAAATACCTGTTTGCAGCCCAAACAAACTTAAATTAACTAGGTTCAACGTAGTCAAAGTAATAACAAATGATGTGAAACAGTTAAAATCATACCTACACAAAGTGGTTACCAAAAACATGAACAATGCACAAAATGCGATGAACTTGAGGATCTCTAAGAGGTTGGCTTCTTAGAGGGAAGAACGTCATACTTTGCTGAAGTGAAAGAGAGACAAGAATGACGTTATATCTTGATGCAATTACATGACCCATATCCGTAATATCCATCCATTTATCCATAGTAACCTATAAATACACAGTTAATGAGATACATTAAATGCAAACTCGTTTGGTAGTAAAGGCATATGAAACCGACAACCGACGATGTTTTACCTTTGACAATCCATCAACTAATAGAGACCGCTTTAAGCTTTCAAATCTATGTATCCCGCCGAACAAAGTAATATATTCATCAGTCCATTCTGCAAGTTCTTTGAGCAAATGATTGCGAACCAAAGACCAAGATTCTTCACCATAACCTAATAAGGCAGCAATTACACAATATCCACAATTACCATCAGCTTTCACATCGGTGATATTTAAGATAAATTTCTGCATAAATGGATGAAATTGATCTAGCATTGGAACCATCCCGTGTTGCATGATAACATCAGATGAGGAAAAGGACTGTTTTGGAGTGGAGCAACTATTTTGCACGGAATGTAACTCGTATACATACTTAAAGTAAGACGGGTCCCTTCTTGTTGACCTTTCGTGCTTTGTCATTTTCTTCTTTGGAGCACCTTTAGTTTTAACCTTATCAGGGGGAAGGCACATGGAATTTAAATCAGGGTACATGATTTGTTTAAGCTTACTCTTTAGAGACATTTTCCCACACAAATCAAGTTTTTCAAATCGGCTAGATATGACTTCGATCTCGTTAGTAATGGTGACTTCAGATTCATGCATACCATCATCTAAAAAGTTTAATCTCCGCCAAAAAATATGAACGGTGTCAACTAGAATGCTCCCAAGTACATACTTTGCTAGCTCACACGCACAAGGCAAACCATGTGTTCTTCTCATAACACACCTACAACGAGAAGGATTTTTTCCTTCATAATGGACTCGCTCATACTCCTCAGCAATATGGTTTAACGCGTACCTGGACACCATGCCAACAAGTCTCTTGTATAAAGTTACTTTAAAAACATGCCCTACCACATGTGTGCTTTTCTCCAAAGATGCCTTGATCTCATTATGTTGCAACGTGATCATATTGTTCATGGCATCCCAAACAGTGCATAAGTCTCTAACACTATTCTGCAGTAGCCGCTTTAAGGTCCAATGGGCAGACTCCACCCTACAATGTATGATAAAACAAATTAAATAGTGAAAGATAATTAACTTATGGAAATGTCAAATTAAGCAATCTCAATTCAAAAACTTACCTATTTGTTGTTGTATTTCCAAAATGCATGACTTTGTTTGTCCATGCTGTGACAAATTTCTGTTTGTGGGGATTCAACCAATTGTCCTTCACATAATCAACAAATGTAGGCCACGGTGCACATGCAACTTCAAATTGCATAAGACAATCATCATATTGCTTCTCAGTAGAACAGTCAACAAGACTTCCCCATGCTTCCATCAGATAATTCCATGCATTCTTCTGCCTAACATAAGTTTTACATTTTGCCTTCACATTCTTCTCAATGTGAAACCGACACAATAAATTTATTGCCTCTGGAAAAACAGTTTTCACAGCACTCATCAATGCTGAATCTTTATCTGTAACAATCACCTTTGGGAAGAATTCACTTTTATAAAAAAATGCCTCTAAACCGTTCAAGGGCCTAGACAACATTGTTTATATGTTCAGCCTCTAAATAGGCAAATGCAGCTGAAAATGTCATGCCAGTTGGTGTCACACCAACAATGTCTAGTAAAGGAAGTCTGTACCAGTTTGTTTTATAGGTATTGTCTATCAAGAACACCAAATGATATGCATTGCTCAGTTGCACTGCATGTGGATGTGCCCAAAACAAGTCACATATAACATTTTCATCTTTCAATCGATGCCAATGAATATACATGTCGCGTTCAAGAAGTTTCATTAGCTGTTGCATTTCAGTATTAGCGCTTCTTGTACGCGTCCGGTATGCATATCTTGCATTGTATATTTGTTTCAAACTTGTTACATTATTTGCATTGTGCTCCTTCAATGTTAGAAGAACATTTTTTGGTTTGACCATCGCCCTTGTCATATCAGCAACAATGGTCTTCTCCTCCTCAGTTATTCGACCAGCATATGGGTGTCCACAAAATGACTTGGCCAAAGCATGATTATGATTTTCACATATTAGCTTCACCACCCACCCTTGCCCTCCCGAGATTGGTTTGCCCCGCAGCTTAAAAGGACACTCACATTTTCTAGTGCTAGTGGTTGAAGGTGTGAAACCTTTTTTCCATGCTCTATACTTTCCACTCCTTTCACAACCAATTAATACAAATGACGTTCTTCCTGTTTTTCCAGTTTTCATGTCACTCCTCATTATAACCGCTACAAAACCATTCTCAAATGCAACCATACGAGCCCATTTCAATACCACATCACGCGATTCAAACACCTACACAAATGGATAATTGATATTTAATTTTCTAAATTCAATCATTTAACAACTTTAACTACATTCATATTCTTTAACTACATTAAAATCCACATAATTACCTCATTTGTTTGGAACATTGCAGAACAATCAACTAAACAATCATTGTCTTCAAACTCATCAAGGTCTGGTCCAATGTCTTCATTCATATAAATTTCTTTAGCCATTATACTCTCATACATCCACTCATCGTTGTCCATCCTAACAAAGGAAAAAATAATAATTTAACATACACAGCACCATCTGGAAGGCTATAAAAACACATACATGCTAAATAATAACATTTACTAACATTATTATATTTAAATGTGTCCTTATTTATATTGTTTAATGTTATTATTTTCAAATTAAATTTTATTTTATTTTATTATATTTAAACAAAAGTTAAATTTTTAACTGATATCTACTCAATTAAAAAATTTAAAAAATAAAACTCAACTAATTAACCTTTTAATTTTAATTTTTTTACCTTTACGGATTAGGTAATCCGTATGGGTCATACGGATTAGGTAATCCGTATGACTCATACGGATTACCTAATCCGCATGACCCATATGGATTACCTAATCTGTATGACTTGCATGCACCATCATTTACGAATTTCCTAATCTGTGAAATCCTTACAGATTACCGAATCCGTAAGGCAAAAAAAAACACTCACCTGCACCTCCGAACACGCTCCACTCCGGCGAAAACCAACCAAAAACCACCTCCAGGAATGCAGAGTTCAAACAAACCGGAATGCACACCTCAATCAAACCAAATGCAAAACAATCACCTAACAAGATGATTCCAAGTAATGCCCAGCTCAAATAAATGGCGACAATGGTGTAGTAAGTCCGTGAGTGAAGCACCATTGCACAACAAATACATTTATGTGCTTTTCACTCATTAAGGGCATTTACGGAATTATCAAAAATTGAAATGGTGTAGGAGAAAAGCTAATGGTGTATGAAGCACGTGCCAAACATTTTTGGTCAAATAGATTTCTCTCCCTTAAAGCATGGCCCTGCCTTAATTATTTGCCGAGATGGGGAGTACAGCTAGTAAGACACCTTTAAAAAAAAATCATAATATATTTTTTCATGGTGGTGAAAATTTAGGAATCATGTTAATTTCAGAATGAGACTAATCAAATAAGAAATGTATTTCGTGCATGCGCAAATTCGTAAACATGAACAGTTTTCTTTTTACCTAATTGGAGAGGATGTGTCAAAAAGTAACAGAAACTGATTTAGCAACATTTCTCTCAGCAGCTTTGCTTATCACTTTTCTCATAGAAAATTACTCTAATAAATAATGCAATTTTACTACCATAACTAAAATTAACAATATTTATTCTCTTTTTATTTCGACTACCTAGTCCTACTCTTCTAGTTTTATCCTAATATTTATCAAGATTTTACAATTTCTAAATTAACATGCCCGCTAAAGAACAGGAAAAAACGTGACAACCCATTTATTTATCAAGAAAAATAAACTGGTCAAACTAAAACAACACATCCCTTCATTTTCATTGAGGTGTCTAGCTCAATTAATTAAGAATGTGTGAATTATTATGAACCTCCAATATTTAACTTCAATTCCAAGAATAAAGGTGCTCTTAGAATTGTCAAACAGCAACATGGAAAGAAAAGTTGAGAATATTTCCTATCATTTATGATAAACAAGAATATATAAATAATTATTATCTTTCTTTAATCAATAACACTATCACTTAACAATCGCCACAATGCAACTCGTGATGTTCAGTTCCCTATTCACGTACGAACGACTGGTGCATGGGAAAATATAACACAGCAGGTGCAACTAATCCAGATTGATTGTTCTAGAAGCTAAAAAAGCTACAGGAAACAAAATTGGAGGTGCAAGAACTATTAGAAATTTTATAATTCCTAATGAATTAATGTGTTGCATATTATATTAGTTATTTACATAATCATAAAAAAAATATTAGTAATTTACATTTAGGTGAATTTAATATGAATTTAATATAAGTGATTTAATTTAATGAGTTCATTAGATTGCCAACAAAAAGTAATATGAGCTTAGTAAACGAAAGTCATTCAATTTTATTAAGGAATAATGAAAATCCGAAGATTTAAAAAAATCATTTAAAACCAACCTTTTTAGTAGAAACTCTGGCATAATTTAAAAAAAAACATTTTATACTAATCTATAAGAATATATCTTCTCATTTATTTATTTTTTAAAATAATATTAACGGCAAACTCATTTACTTTTTTAAAAAAAGGAAGGCTGGTATGATTTATTTATTTAAACCTACAATGATATATTAATTAATTTAAGCAATTAATATATTAAAGGAGTAATTAATGTTTATTTTTTGAAAAATGATAAATTAAGTTAAGGTAATTAATATATTTAAGTAGGTATTAAGGTAATTAATATTCAAGTAAGTAATTAATATCACGATTTGAAAATTTAATTCATTTTTTAAAACATCGAATATATATTATAAATAATCTATTGAATGAACATTAATCTCTGGACATCAAACCTTGTAAGAACTTCTTCTTCTAGTCTTTTCTAAACATTACTATTATGAGTTTTTATATTGCAATAACTTATTTTTCTTCTTCTATTCTTTTGTAATTACCATTATATTGTTTTTATTGTTATTAAATTCGTTTATTGTAGTTTCTTTCTTGGGATAAGTTTCTACCTTTAGCAGTAGATTGTCATGTGGAGAGTTGGTGGTAGGTTAATGAGAGTTGTATATTTTGTTTATGCACGTTTTTATTATTATTTTAAGATGTTTTGTATAATTAGCTGATTGTATTTATTGTAGGACAAACATGAGCTATTACGAGTTTTTGTACGGTGGTTAGGTCTTCCTGTCACATATCTTATACTTAGAAAATGACATATTTCAATAATAATATTCATTTGCTTTAAACAAAACTTAATATTAGCAAGTTTATATTATGTCATTATTTCTGCGTAAGAAATAAAAAATAGTACCCTTTAGTCAATTTCATTCATATCAAATCAATTATAATGTTTACACAAAAAATTAATTATTTATAAAATTAAAAAAAACCAAATAATTATATGTACCGTAAAAAAATATAGATTAAATAAATAAAATTATAAAATATATTAATATTATTATCAATAATAATATTTTATGTTTTAAAGAAATAGATTTATATTTATCTTACCGTATTTATTTTCTTCCTCTAAAACAAAATTATTTTATTATTTTCACAATGATTAATATATAAAAGAATGCTTTAATAAAAAGAAATTATTTTTTATCATTAAACATTAAATATTATAACAATACATTATGCAATGGTAACAATTTTTTTATTAGTTTAAGTTTTATTAATGAATTTAATAATTAATTATTTCTATAAATATGAAAATATCAGTAAAAAATAAAATTTTATTTGTATTTTGTTTTATTAATGTATATATATTCACACATTTATAAAACTAATCATTTATAAAAAAAAATGCTTTTATATAAAACATTAAATAGTATAAGACATTAAAATTTTAGTATCATGGTTTAAAAAAAAGTGGAAAATGGCATAAATTAAAAAATATTATCATTAAGAATAAAGTATTATATATAAATCTGTAAACTGAATTTTGGTATCAGTATTGTAAAAATAAATTTTTATATTTAAAGAAATTTAGGATTTTTTCCTAATATGAATATGTGAAAAATATTTTTTGTATATTTTTCTTGAAAGGTAAAAGATTTTAATTTAACTTGAAAAAAATTAATCAAGCATAATATCATTTCAAAATACTGTGATAAAAATCCTTTTTTATTATTCTACTATTTTAAATAAATTAGGACAGTAAATTAATATACAATTACTTTTTAATTAAATTAAAATCCCGTTAATGTCAATAAAAAACTTTTAAATTATATTATATTAATAATTATTAATGTTAATTAATTGGATAGTACTGTAATTTCAATTATGGGTGAACATAATTAATTGTAAAACTAATTTATGTATATTAAAATAATATATTAGAATTAATATGACGTTTTAATCTAAAAATTATTCAGAAAATTAATTTAAATTGTATTTACTTATGCTATTTTAATTAAAATAAAATCACGTTAATTGATTACATTCGGGGTTTATTTTTTTTATCATTATAATTATCTATACTGTTTATTATATTTTAATATTTATTAATTAGTAATTAATATATGAATATAAGAGACCAAGAATAATTTACATTTCATAAAAAATAATATAATATTTTAAAAAATATATTGATAAGGTAACATTAATAACGTTTTAGTAATTTAATTAGGAGATGGTAAAAAATTAATTAAGTACTATTGACAGAAGAGAATACAAATTATTAATTATGACAAATTACACATATAAAATTAAGTGTTAATTAATATAATGTTTTAGTAATTTAGGGCATGTTTGTTAAAAAGTGATTTTTCTTAACAAGGTAAAATTTTCTTCTTTAAAAAAGCATAAAACTATTTTTTAAGCAAAAGAAATTTTTTAAAAATAAAATAGAAAACAACTCATTTTAGGTAAAAAAAATGCTTTTTAACAAATAATTTATACAAACGAACACTTAATTGAAAGATAATTAAAATTTAATTTAATTATGAAATATATTAATAAAGTACAATATAACTCATTAACTATGACATATTAAATATATGGAATTATGATTTATAATTTAAAAGTCATATTTGACAATATAACTTTTTTATTTAATTTAGAGGTGAAAGTTTATTATGTAATTTCATTTGTTTATACGAAGTTATTTTTTGGTACAGTTATACAAACTTCTTTGACATTAAACTAAAAATTATAATTGTATTAAAAAATCACATTTAGTTATCTTTTATTACTTATTATTAATAAATAAGTTCTATATTAAAGATATTCAAATTAATTTTAGATTTTTTCCAATAATATAAAAATCATTATATTTTTACTGAATATAAAATATTATTAAAATTATCCACATAAATTTTACACAATATAAATAATTTTGGATTGTTTTTGCATGCTTTATAAGAAATAACTATAAATAATATAATACATAAACAATTTATTAAGGTCATTGTTATTAAAGGAATCAATATTTGTGATGAGTATATTTTTTGGGGTCTGTAAGAATAAAACAATAAGATGAAAACCTTTGGGATGAAATATTATATATTAAGAAGCAAGTTTTTTTTACTCCATCTATAACAATTTTTTTAATTTTAAAAAAAATTAAAACCAAAAATTAAAATACTTAAGAGATTAAGTGGTATTTTAATCTTATCAAAATTTATAATTATGATATATAAAAAATATATATAAGTGATAATTGTAAATAGACATGGACATATGATAACATGATAAGGTAGAGACAAGTATGTTGTTCGTGTTCTCATTCTCACTCAATAAAATCAAAAAATAATTTTATTAAAAGAGTAAAAGGTACTTTAAATATATCAAAATTTATAATTAATTAACATAAAAAATATAAAGTGATATTTGTGAATAGACATGACAATAAGACAAGAACCAGACTTATGTCATTCCCTGCCACCATCCGTGTTCCATCCTTGGTCTTTGTTGGAGATAAAATTTTGTATCAACCTTTATTTTCATTTGGGATCAAATATATTGGCCGGTCACAATCTTTGTTCACTAAAAAATGTTACTATTTTACAACAATATATTTGTAAATATGTTAATTATAATTACAGTAATTTTTAGTATAAAAATCTCATGTTATAATATTAATATTAATCAACAAAATATTTGTTTATGAATTTATTTAAATTTTTATAATATTTCTATTTATAAATTATTTTATAAAATTTTAAAGCAAAAATAAATTTAGCTAATTAGTTTGTACCCACCACATTCCTATTTAGCATCGAGTATATCTATCCCATCCCCATTCCTAATCACCTACTATTTTAAAATAATCTATTTATAGATATATTAAATTAGATTTAAATTAGTTTTTAGTATACAAATCTTAACCTAATAACACGAATATTAATCAATAAAATATTTATTTATGAAACTATTTGATTTGATTTTATATTATTTTTATATAAAATACCAAAATTTTCTCTTTGTTTAATATAATAATATATAACACATAAAAATAATTTTTTATGTTTGTTAAATTTATAGTATTTTAATGTAATATAAACTATCTTTTAGGCATGTACATAATAACTACTTGTTAGAACAAAATATGAACAATAACTATTCGCAAAAAAAAAATATTAACATGATAATTGAAATATAATATTACACAAAAATAAATATTCAAGAAAGTAAATAAATGATATCTAATAATAATAATAATAATAATGATGATGATGATGATGATGATGATGATGATGATGATGATGATGATGATGATGATAATAATAAAAATAATAATAGAGATTTTTGTTAATAGAATGATAAGGTTTTTTTTCTTATAATTAAAATTATAGATATGAAAGAGGAAAAAAATAAAAAGTAAAATGGAAGAGGAAGAAATGATAAAAAAAGGAGAGAAATAATTTTTTTTTGGATAAATTGTTTTTAATGAGATATTGACATGTGTTTCAAGACAACCTTATTTTATTAATAGATATAGATTGGTTAAACTTTTCTTTTTTGTAAGTGCTATATACCTTTTTTTGTATAATAACTGATAA
This sequence comes from Glycine latifolia, assembly GCA_013407115.1. NCBI lineage: Eukaryota > Viridiplantae > Streptophyta > Magnoliopsida > Fabales > Fabaceae > Glycine > Glycine latifolia. The sequence goes on from CM023950.1 coordinate 21,810,281, forward strand.
ATGTTGTTTATACGTAAATTATGCATTTAAATTATATAGTAATTATCTTTTTTTTTTCTCTTTTAATGCTTCTTTTGTGATTGAAAATATAAGAATTTAACTTGCCTGAGCTTTTATTTAATAAATGCTAAAATTAGTTTATTCATAATATGTTGGTTGAATTTTCTTTGTAGGATTATATATTAAAGATTTGGAAGATGAATTTAGGATATGGACTTAGTGCATCATTAATATAAAAAAGTCCAATTAAGCAAAGTTTTGATTATAAAAAGGGAGGGAGCAATAGAGAAAAAAGAATAAGAAGTCAAAGAGAAACTCAAGGCACAAAGGAAAGAAGGATCAACTCCACAGAAGTTGGCTTATGCCCATTTTTCTATCAGTTTTCTTTCATTCTATTTCATCAATTGTTCTTCTCTTTTGTTGATTGTAAGCCTCTCATGACAATGCGAGACTAAACTACTCATTATTGGGGTTCAACAACCAAATACTCTTGATTTAACAAATTCTTACTATCTATTTAATGTTATTTTCATATTATTGTTCTTTTTTGAATCTTCTGTCATGTTTGTGGTCTGATCATCCATGTGCATATAATGTTTTGAGAGTTTATGTATTGAGAAATGTCTATACTCTTAGAACTGGGAAAGAACATCTAGACAATCTATATTTAGGGATAGAATGACATTGTTTATCCTTAAAATATACATATATGTTCTTAATGCAAATTATTTGAGGTAGCTTGCTGAGGAATCAAGAGTGAAATTAAGTAATTTAGGCTCTTTCATATGAGGGATCATGATTAGAATATATTAGAAGATGGAGGTAATATGTAAAATAATATTAAATACTGAAAAATCATTAATATTACATCAATAGTAGTTTTGGTAGGCTGAACACCCAACATATCTCATCATCGTGCAACAACCTTCAAATTTAATCTCCAAGTGTTTGTTTTCTTTTCTAACTCTTAATTTGTTTCACAATTTATTTTATTTTAAATTTATATGATTTTATCATCTGCAAATCCCAAAAAAATATTATGTTAAATGCTTACAAAGAGACATACAAATTCTGAGTATAATCAAAGTTCATATGGACTCGACATTTAATCTTATCATTTTATTTACTACTTGGACAAATTACGTTTGTCAAAGAATTAACAATAACATACCTTTTTTAAACTTCACTAAATATGTTTCTGTTGTAAAAAAATATATACAATAAAATATTTTGTCATGCCTATTTAATGCATTATGCGCACATAGACAATGAATAATTAATTTATGTGATTTGCATAATCAGTGAAAATGTTTTAATATGGTAAATATTTATGGAAAAGTCCTATTTTTCCTCCACGACAATAAGGAGCTAAAAGATAGGGGAAATTTTGCATGAAATAAGATCAGAGAATTTCTTTTGCAAATTTTTTTCGCTTTAATTAAGAGAAGATTAATTTTATTTCCCTTTTAAAACATGTTTTTATTAAAATTATATGAAAGTTTATTTTAATTAACTTTATTTCCTTTTTAAAACATATTTTATATTTTATTTCCTTTTTGAAACAGATTTTATTTTCTTTCCTTTTTAGAACATATTTTATATTTTATTTCCTTTAAAACATATTTTGTTTATTACACCATATCTATATAACCTGACCCTTTTCTAGCTATAAAAGAGGTTTCTTCCTTTTTTTTTTTTCACACCAAAAAATCTCTTCCCTCTTCTTTTAGTGTTTTTCTGTTCTTTTGCTTATCACGTGGACAAATATTTGCGGTTGCTCTTTAGTTAGTCGGTTAGTAGAATATATGCATGCATGCATGACTATTGTTTCCGTGAGAATTTTTCATCATCTAAATTTCTTGTCTCCATTAATTAGCATTTTATGTTTTGTTAATTCGTGTACTTCATAACAAAAAGTTGTGCAAAAATTACTCACTGCACTTATTTAGTTTCTCCTTTTCCTAACGAAGTTTCATAACCAAAATAAAGAAATTTCAATAGCGGAAGCAGATGGATAAGGATGGTAAAAAGAGTTCAGACCCTAAGGTAAATAACAGGGTCCTTTTCTCTAAGTTGTGATTTCCTAACAAAGTTTTTTTACTGTTCAATCATAGAATATATTGATTCATGCAGTTATGCTAAAAAGTTATTTCTTGTCTATAGGGTGACGAGATATATAATGATCTAATCTTTAGAGAAGACCCGTAGCCAGAAGCAAACCATGAAAAAATGGGATGCCCAGCTAGCTGCATCCAGCTCATAGGAAAATAACAATGGAGATAGTAAAGAAAAGAAGTGAATGACTCAACTTTCTTATATGTTCAAGTAACAGGGAGACAAGAAAATAAGAATATATGAAAAATATTAGCAATTTGATCCAAATAAGGATATCTTAATTTAATTCTTTTTTTAGGTCAATATAGTTCTTAGTTATTATAATTAGGGTATCTTTTAGATACAAATTAATAAGGACGTTATTCTTGTTATTTAAATTTTGATGTTAGCAGTTGGATCCAATATATTATTCCAAATATGCAATGAATACTCTACTAGTGTCTTCCTCCATATTATATTAATTCCAATTTTGTTAGTGATCATAAATAAAAGTTTAACAAACTCCTCCACATAATTCCTCCTCTATTAATAAAAGAATGTCTACTATCCTATAATAAAAGAACATTGTCTCCTACACATGCCACTTTTATAATGTCTCTTAGCTCCAAAATTTGACGTGTCCTTCTCTCTTTCATCCTCAGCTTTTTTCACTTTTTCTTCCTCACCTTCACAACCTTCTTCTTTCAAAATTTCAAATTTTGAAATTTGAATTTTGGTCCGTGTCTTTCAAAATCTTCAACCTTCCTTACACACACCATCCATCTCTTTCTGTTTGCTATTATGTTTTCTAATGTTTCTCTGTTTGAAATTTTCAAAGACCATGGCCAAAAGCTACTTCAAGCTTGAACATCCGTTGGGTACTCTTTTTCTTCTTAATCTTTTCTTTCAACCTCTATCTCTCTCTCACGAAAATTTCCTTCATTCTCTCTCTTTTTCTCACAACATCAATCACTTTCTCTTATGGCACCACAAAAATTTCCGTCTGATTTTTTTTTTGCTTCAACATTTTTTTTTGGTTTTTGTTATTCCTTTGGCATTTAGAAACCGATTGATGTTGAAACTTGCAGGTATGATTTGGGAAAGACTATATTGCGAAGACTATTTGCTAACAAGGTTATTCATGCTAAGACTCTGTGTTTCTCAAGTGTGTGTTCATAGTGCTGTTTGGTCAGTGGATGAAGGTAAAATATTACTGAGTTGTTTTAATGTTGGCCAACAAGGGTTAAAATATCAGTGTTTTCTGCATAAATCTCGGTGTCTCTAATTTTTGCCATAGAGAGGAAGCACTAGAAGTGGACTTTGCTCTGATGTAGTTGGTTAATTTGTTTAGATCATTATGGACTTTCCTCTTGGAGTCAGAAACTCAGAATAATTTATGCTATCATTTATTCATGTTCATCCTCCATTGTCTATTTGTTTGTTTGTTGATGCATTGAGCTGGTTTTGTGTTTAAGATTCCACTATCACTGAATCTGAGTTCAATTGATATTTTATTTTGTTTGACGATTGGTTTGATGGAGTTTAGAATGCGAGATATTTAAGCAAGGAACTTGTGTTGGATGTTTTGAGAGTGGTTGCTTTGGCTTATTGGGTTTCTAATTCTACATGAGTATTAATGATGTTGTTATGGGGTTTCATGTAATCTTTTCTCTCTCTCTCTTCCTTAGTTTCTTTTTCCAAATACATGCCTGACACTTCAAAACTATCTTTTTAGCTGCTAATAGTTTATTGAGTTGAATGTAGACCAGAACTAGATTCTTATGAAAGGATATTTATGTGTTGGTAAGGCATTGTCTTTTAACTTGACTAATATAGTACTCCCCCCCCCCCCAATTTTTTACTCCAACATGTTTCCTTTATATTTTAATGTTTCCTTTATATTTTTTTACTCCATAGAGAGGAAGCACCAGTTTGGTTTCAAGTAGTATAGCATTAATTTCCGTTAAGTAGAAATATCATTTGTAATGTTTTTATAATTTCTGACATAAAGGACTGAGTGATGTAAATGGAAGTTCTGGTGTTTTAGGTAAGCAAAATTGGGGGTCATCAACACCTCATACAGTGAAGATGATGTGTACAAAAACATTAAATATAATGTGTGGTCATCAACACCTCATGGAAACGAGAAGCTGCAAAGTGCTCATGAAGATGCTAAGAGAATAGCTTCTGGAAAAATTGGAAGCTGCCCTATCTTTCTTTTCTTTTCTGTGAGTTTACATTATGATGATGCATTCAATTGGTTTTGATTCTATATTTTTCTGACCTGCATGCCTAAACTTATGTGCACCTGGAAATTTCCCTTCTATGATCCTGTTGACATTTGTTTTCCTTCTCCCAATAAAGTCATCAACCAAAGATGTCTTCAAATGATGGCTTTTGAATATTTTTAGCATTTCCAAACCTTTACTATACATTATATCCACTTGCATTAACCTACATTGAAAGCTAAGTTTTTATTCCCTTTCCCAATCATAAGCAATAATCAATTTTATTGTCCTGCAATTACAAGAACAAAAAGAAAAACTCAGCATGGTTAGTTTTACCAACAACAAAATTATTTTATGATGAATAAGTTACTGTATTTTATTGATGCATTAGCATTGTTTGATTTCTTCTGCTGGAGGTTCAACGCTGGCTGATCTTCTGCAAGCTCTTGAAGATTACTTGCCTGTTGTTCTGGGATTAGTTAAGGATGGCAAAGCTTGTGTTAATCCATTTGTATGTGATGTATGCTCTCTACAAGACAAGTATCAATTATTATTGCTTATGTTTATGGTGCAGGAAGCAATTTTCAATATTAAGTACAATTTACGTGGGTGAATCAAGAGAATGACAAAGAGGTAATCAGACTCATAAAATTTTGAATTTGAAATATGACTTGAGGTAATTAGACTCATCAAGAGGTAATCAAACTCATACAATTTACTTGAATTAAATTAAGGATCAGACTCATTCAATATTGAATGCACTTTACAGCCAGAGAATCTTCTTCTAGACTCAAATGCTATTCTGAAAGTTACAGATTTTGGATTGAGTATGTATGCACAACAGGTAAGATTATATATATACACACACATATCTGCCATACAATTAGCTTATGCCATACAATTTCGTTTTGATTTTTTTTACTATTTTTAAAAAAAATTGAGTTTTCCAACACTGCCTAATGCTTAATATTATTTTTCTTGGTTTGTTCTTCTCACTAGCATTAACTCTCTGCATGTTCAAACTCTATCTCTCTCTCTTTGTTTTCTTTGGAGAAAATTTTAAATCTAGAACTATCAAATGTTGAATCTAGAACTATCAAATTCCTTATCTTTGGTTATATGCACTGTTATGTTATTTTCGTTCTATTAAAGCCAACTTCACACATTTTGTTATTTCAAATTTCCAATTTTGTAGGACGGAAAAGCCAGCTTCACATTCATTTTATTATTAATTTAAGGATCCTGGTGAGAATATGATTGTTTTAAATGATACCAAAAGTGGATGAATTTTGAGGTGTAAATCTTTGTTGTATGTTTGACTTGAAATTGGTGAGAACGACAAGAGGAACCATGTGATAGATTATTGGCTTTTCAATTATTGATAGATTAGTTTTGTGAATTCCTGCATAAGTAGACTAATGTATTGAGGTGCTGATTGGTTTAGCAGCAATTTGTCATGTAACCTGATATTTGGCACTTGAATGCAGATGCAGCTGAAGTATTCTTGATCTGCATAAGTAGAACCATGTGTTTTTTGTTATTCCTTTAATTCATTATTGACATTGAATTTACAGTATTATTTTTTTTATCTTCTTTTTACTGACCCAACCATGAATGTTGAAGTCTTAATAATTATAGAAGGATTCAATTTGGACCTTTTATTTGTTAATTCTCTACAAATGATCTCCTTTGTCTCTTGTAATTATTGATGTTCTTGTCATTGCTTTGTTTTCTCCACCCATGGTTTCATAATATATCTCAAGTCATCTAAAACTTGTGTTTGTGTGTGCCTAAACTCAAAATCAAATATATGAAATTATGAATAATGGGTTGCCAAGTGATATATCCAATTCTTTTTTTTTCCAGATGAAAGCAAAATTATTCTAATTGTTTAAATAATATAGGCATGGATGCAGAGACCCAATTTCATGTATTGGTTGAAAACAAGAGACAAAGTGATATATTATGAATAATGCTTGACAAGTGATATATTAATTTCATTTTCTGTAGATGAAAACAAAAGTATTATTTTAATTGTTTAAGAAATATAGGTATGGATGCATAGACCCAATTTCATGTATTGGTTGTTTATGTTAGTCTTATTGATAAAATGTTGATGGAAATATTACTCAAAACCTCTTCCTTTAGTAATATTTCTTTTCTCTTCTGTTTATGATTTTAGGGGGGAGGTCGTATGAAAATATGGGCTTCAACTGCTATACTACAATATGATCAAAGGAATCATATAATTATGTGTTTTTTTTTTGTCTTTTATGTTATATTTTTTTAACGGGCAATTTTGTTTTCTTATTTATTAATCTAATTATTTTTTGTATATATTGTAATTACTGTACTATATTTAGGTATTAAGGCTTTGAAGTTTCTTGGTTTGGTTAAAGATGAACAGACAAATGAAGAATCTGCCTCTATTGCTCTAGAAACCCATTAGGCTCAATTTGGCAAAATTTCTAAAAAATGTTGATACATATGGTTTAACTTTTTTCACTAGGAAATTTAGAATGATCTATGGTTATATTATGCCGAAAACGATGGGCTATGTTAAGTCGAAAAGCTTCACTTAGGAGGCTAGGACAGAGAAAACCTCTTTTCACCCCAAAATTTGTCATTGAAAATGTAGTGAACATTATTTATATTTATTAATTTCTTTGCTTCTTTTTTTCTGTCAATCAGTGGAGTGTTTCTTCTTTGCTAATTGCATTTCTTTGGGGAGTTCCTTATTTTATTTGGTTTAGTGCTTCTCAGCCACTGCTGAGTTTGATCCAAACTTTATTTCCTCCATAACACCAGCTAAACGAAATTTGGGCATGACTGATAGGCAATTGGATGACATACCATTTTAAGATTTATCACAAATTCAACTATCATGTACTAGGTTGACCAAACATATCAAGACAGAGTGACGATGAAGCACTATTTAACCGTTTTGTTAGGCACATGTGTTGTAATATATTGCCAAAAATAGGGATGACAAATATGGATATTGTCTTTAACTTAATGAGACTAAGTGTATCCATATTTTTTTAATCCATTTTAAAATGTAGTGGTTTGTAAACTTCAGCTTTTGTTAGCTGTATGAACAAATTCCCAGTATAAACATTTTTTGTTATTTGTATACAATGTTTAAATTTGTAAATGCAAATTTGAAATATGTGTTTATGCAATGATACTTTGTTAACAACAAATTGAATTCTATCAAAAAGCAAATAGGACTGAGGAAATCAAGTGTGCTGCCAAGACAACATTGTATTTAATACCAACACCACCTCATGTCAATACCTTGGCATTAGATAAATGTGTGTAAAATGGTTTTTTTTTTCAATATATAAATAGAAAAATCTGAAAACAATAGGAATACCCACAATAACCAAGAGGGGAGTGAACTGGTTTAAACTTGGTCTCTTAAAATTATTTAGAAAATTAGAGTTATAGAATCTTAATCACAATTAAATCAAGAATGCTTCAAATCAATCAAACCACTCAGCCCAAAACAATTTCTTCAAAAACAGAACTTGTTGAGTAATGAAAATAATACCAAGAATTAATGATCAAGATAACAAGTAGAGTTTAAGGAATAGAAAACCAACACAAGAATTTATACTGGTTCACTTCTCAAGAGAAGCTACATCCAGTTCTTCTAATCAATACTAGATTAGAATTTCACTATTATAAAATTTCAGTTCTTACAAGCTTTACAACAACCACTCTTTATCAACACTAGATAAAGAACAGAAATCTAAAACCCTATTAAATTCCTAATGATCAAGACATAGAGAATCCTTCTCTACTCTTCCCTCTATAGAAACCCACTCTAGAAAAAAAACTTAAAGAACCCTTTACAATAGTTTCAAACTACCAAGAATACAAAAACGAAATTACAACAAGAGATTATGGAGAGAGACAACCCGATGATCCAATGAATATGGTTTACCAATCAGATTTGAAATGCAGAAATCAATTTCAGAACTTTCTCTCCAAAACTCCTTTGAAAAATCTTGCCCAATAAATCTTTCAATACAACATGAAGATTAAAAATGGGACAAGAGCTTTGTTAACTTAGAAAATCCTTTCTAACTTTGAGAAGGCTTGAATATGCTTAAAAAATATCGAAGTATGTAAGTTGTAAGTTCAGACAAGCATTCATTCTATTTATAACAAATGTTTATAACAAAATGTAATCGATTAAAGCGCCAAGTAATCAATTAAATTATCTTATGTAATCGATTAAATTGTTAAATAATCAATGAAAATGTTCTTAGCACAACCTGGGAACTGCAACGAGCAAAATAATCGATTAAGCCGAGTTGTAACTAATTAAAGCAGTCAGGTTCAATTTTGAAAACAAGCTTGTGTAATTGATTAAAAATTCTGGTAATCGATTAAAGCAGTCATGCATATTTAACAATGAACTTGAGTAATCGATTACGATATCATGGTAATCGATTAAGACAGTGAGACATGCTTTTCATTTTGTACAATGTAATCGATTACATAAGCAGAGTAATCGATTAATATGTTCTTCTTGGCTTTTCCAGATTTTAAAACAGAGCCTCTAATCGATTAAAATGTTGTGTAATCGATTAAAGCATTGAGATTTCATTTTTCCAAAAACTTAACCATAAGAAATTAGTTTCTTATAAAACCATGAATAGCTTTAATGCTTTAATGAAATTATGTATGCATGTTAATGATTATGTTCATGTAATGCAAGGATCATAAGATTAGCCTCTCATACACTTAACCAAATTACAAATTCCTTGGCATGTGAAAAGCTAAAATCTTTCTTCAAATGCACAAGCTTCTTCTTCTTCTTACTCCCCCTATATCCAACAATCTCCCCTTTGTTAGCTTTGAACATGCCAAATATCAATTGTCCATTTGTTTAGCTTTTAAGTGCTTTGAGGGATGACTGATAGGAGACTCAGACTTGTTAACATGAAATTAAATCAGCTTTTTGCCAAGAACAAGTGTTAAGTATGGTTGCTTGCATAAACATTAATCAATTCCTTTAATATTGCTCCCCCTTACTTAAGCATTTTTCAATTTAAAAAACAGAGCAGAGAAATCAGAGTACAATTATTTCTCCCCCTATTTGGCTTATCAAAGACAAAAAATAACAATATAGTATAAGCATGGAGAATATAGGAAAAGAGAAAAACTTAACTTTTATTAATTAAAATAGAAATTGTAGTACATTAATCAAAGAGAACTTTAACCAGGGAACATAAACCAAAGCATAAAAACATTAACAGCAACAGAAACTGAAAAGAAAACAAAAAAAAATCTAAATAAGTTTATCAAACTCATCAAGAACAATCCTAGCTTCTATGTTTTCTAGCCTAGACTTCATCTCTTCCAAGGATGAATTAGTCTCAGCCCTGTGCTCATGGTGGAGAGACAATAAGGCATCCATCTTTTGAATCATGAGAGATTCAAATGGAGAATATTGTTGAGGTTCAGGATCTCCTTCAGTTTCTTCATCAGCAGCACCTCCTTCACCTCCAGCTTGAGGTTGCTGTCCAACCATTTGCCATCCATTGACTGTTTTCACCAATCCAAGCTTATGCAGATGCTTCTCCTTGATGAGGTTGGTGGAATCATTTGTGTGATCAACCACCTCATCTGTTACATCAATTTGGAAGTAATCTATAAATCTGGATACAAGAACAGCATAAGGAAAATTATAAATAATCAGCCTATTGGATTTCACCATTGTTTCCATAAAGACCATGATCCAATTGATCTGAGTGGAGGTATTTATGCCATGAACAAGCTGTAAATCATCATCTGTGATTTGAGCGTGGTTGGTAGACTAGGGATAATGATGTAATGAAGTAATCTATCTTCCCCTGTCAGATTTCCTACACCAAGCCTTGTCTTCAGCCTTGCTTGGGGGTCTTGAAGCATCCCCCTATAGGTGTCAATCTTATTGTAGCCACCTATTTCTTCATCAAACCTCCTCACACCAGCAAAGGAGATACCTGCATCAGCTTCCCACACATCATCATCTATGACCTTGGGTACTCATTCACTTGGGAATGAATTATCCTATCCATGCTAGCCTTTGCACAGGTGAAAAACACTTTCACCAACTCAGGGTAAAAAGTACCCTTGAGTTCAAGGAATTTTGTCTGCCCTTGAACCTCTAGTAGGGTAGGAAACTGAAAGCCCTCCCTAATAAAACAATTAAGGTCAAGGTATTTGGGTGGCATCACCAGTTTGGTGGCATTGAATTGCAGATAAGTCATTTTATGTTTTTCTTCAGTAAACCAGAGATTCAATCTATTTCCAGTAGAACTAGATGATTCTCCAGCCTTTCTTTTGTTGGTTTTGATTATTTTAGAGGTAGACATGGTGTTTGGGCAGTGTTTAGAATAGAGAAGAAGAAAGTTGCAAAAAACAGAAACTTGAGGAGAAGCAAATTCAGGTGTGATTTTTCCTTTGGGGAAAATTTGAATATATAGAGGTTTCTAGAGTTCGAGATTTGAAATTTGAATGAATGTAATAGCTATTTCAATTGCCCAGATGTTTAAATACTTTGTTCAGGTTTGAATTTTGAATTTAAAAGCAATTGGGCAGTTTCGATTTCAAAGAAATCTGCAGAGATTTCAGAAACTGCCATAAGTAATCGATTACATAAGCATGGTAATCAATTAATTTGTTCTTAATAAGGGTTGTTTATCATGGTGTAATCAATTAATTCGACCTGTAATCGATTATTCCAGAGAGAACTAATAGCAAAGTAGAATATGAGACACATGTAATCGATTATCCCGACGTGTAATCAATTATTCCAGAGAGAATATTGGTTAAGAGAAAAATTTTATTGAACAGTAATCGATTATTCCACTGTGTAATCGATTATTCCAGTGAGTTTTAAGATTGATGATTCAATTTTTATGGAATGTAATCGATTAAATGGTTGTTGTAATCGATTACTTGAGACATAAAATCACTCTAAACAAGGTGTAAGATTCAAATAATCGATTAATCCACATTGTAATCGATTATAACAGTGCAATTTGTAGAATGAATAGTGATTATGCAGTACAATTCGAGTTTTAGAAGCATATGTGAGATTTATCAAAATAAGATGTAATAACATATAGACAAATACATAACAATCATGCTAGCATATGTTGGATTCATCAAGAATACCTAGCATGTTCCTAAGAGTATAGAATCTATCTCTAGCCAAAGGTTTAGTGAATATATCAACCAATTGATTATGTGTATCAATGAACTCAATTTTGATGTTACCCTTTTGAATGTGATCTCTGAGGAAATGATGTCGTATCTCAATGTGTTTGGTCCTTGAGTGCATTATTGGATTCTTGGATATGTTTATGGCACTTGTGTTGTCACACAACAAGGGAATTTCTTTTAATTCTTCACCAAAATCTTGTAATTGTTGCTTCAACCAAAGAGTTTGAACACAACAGCTTCTAGCAAAGATGTACTCAGCTTCAGCAGTTGATAGAGCAACGCAATATTACTTCTTGCAGTGCCATGAGATAAGTGGGCTGCCTAGGAGGTGGCAAGTTCCACTTGTAATTTTTGTATCCAATTTGCACCCTGCAAAGTCAGAATCAGAATATCTAATTAAGTTGAGTAATGCACCTTTGGGATACCAAAGACCAACTTTTGGTGTTGATTTGAGATATTTAAGGATTCTTTTGACTGCAGTGAGGTGTGATTCTTTGGGATTTGCTTGATATCTTGCACACAAACACACACTCAACATGATATTTGGTCTACTAGCTGTCAAATATAGCAAGGATCCAATCATTCCTCTGAATTTTGACTCATCAACATTCTTCCCTTTTTCATCTGAATCAAGATAGGTTGATGTTGCCATTGGAGTTGCAGCATCTTTGCTTTTCTCCATTTCAAACTTTTTGATCACTTCAAGGAAGTATTTGGTTTGATTTATAAATGTCCCATTCTTCATTTGCTTCACTTGAAGTACAAGAAAGAATGTTAATTCTCCCATCATTGACATTTCAAACTCATTCTGCATAGAGATAGAAAATTATTTGCACAAGGATTGATTAGTTGAACCAAAGATTATATCATTAACATATACTTGAATCAATAAAATATCATTACTTTGCCTTTTGATGAACAAGGTTTTATCAACATGTCCTCTTATGAAAGATTGTTCAAGCAGAAATTTGCTCAATCTCTCATACCAAGACCTTGGAGCTTGTTTTAAACCATAAAGAGCTTTCTTGAGTTTGAAAACATGGTTTGGATATTTGAAATCTGCAAAACCAGGAGGTTGCTCCACATAGATTTCCTCCTCAATATAACCATTTAAGCAAGCACTTTTAACATCCATTTGAAACAGTTTAAAATCCGTCAAACATGCATATGCAAGTGGCAATCTAATGGCTTCTAACCTTGCTACTAGAGCATAGGTCTCCTCATAGTCAATACCTTCCTCTTGATTGTAACCTTTTGCAACATATCTAGCTTTGTTTCTGACTATGATACCACTCTCATCAAGTTTGTTTCTAAAAACCCATTTAGTGCCAATAGGTTTGAAAGAAGAGGGTCTAGGAACAAGTTCCCAAACTTCATTTCTTTTAAATTAATTCAGTTCATCATGCATGACATGCATCCAATGTTCATCAAGTAAGGCTTGATCAATGCTCTTAGGTTCTATTTGTGAAACAAAAGCCATATTACAACAAAGATTTCTCAATGAAGATCTAGTAGATACTCCATTTGTAACTTCACCAATTATATTATCAAGGGATAGATCTCTTGTAGTTCTCCAATCTTTTGGCTCTTGGACTAGTGTTGATTGTTTCATTTCAGCAATTGGTTCTTCCTTTTCTTTATCCATTGATCCATTAAGGTGTATGAACTCTTCCAAAGGACCTGCATCATTTTCACACTTCTATTCCTCTTTAGAAGGATTAGATTCATCACAAATAACATGAACTGATTCTTCCATGCATAATGTTCTTTTATTGAAAACTCTATATGCTTTGCTTTGTAATGAATATCCAAGAAAGATGGCTTCATTAGCTTTAGCATCAAATTTTCCAAGTGATTCTTTACCATTATTCAATACAAAACACTTGCAGCCAAATGCTTTTAAGTGAGAAATGTTTGGTTTTCTACCTTTGTATAGTTCATAAGGAGTTTTCTTCAAAATAGGCCTTATAAGTAATCTATTCAAAGTGTAGCAAATTGTACTTACAGCATCAGTCCAAAAATGTTTAGGCAAATTTGTCTCATTAAGAAGAGTTATTGCTCATTCTTCAAGGGATCTATTTTTACTCTTCACAACACCATTTTGTTGGGGTGTTCTTGGAGCTGAAAAATTGTGGTTAATTCCATTTTCTTCATAGAATTTTTCAAAATGTTCATTTTGGAATTCCCTACCATGATCACTTCTTATTGAGATGATTTTGCTTCCCTTTTCATTTTGAGCAAATTTGGCTAATTTTCTGAAAGCATTGAAAACATCACTCTTGGATCTTAAAAACAAAGTCCATGTGAACCTAGAGTAATCATCAACAATTACAAGCCCATAGTAATTACCTTCTAAACTCATAGTTCTAGAAGGACCAAATAAATCCATGTGAAGTAATTCAAGAGGTCTTGAGGTAGAAACAACATTTTTACTTTGAAAAGAATTTTTTGTTTGTTTCCCCTTTTGACAAGCATCACATAATTTGTCCTTTTCAAATTTGAGTTTGGGTAAGCCAATGACTAAGTCTTTTCTAATGAGCTTGTTCATATGATGCATGTTAATGTGACTTGCCCTTCTATGTCATAGCCAAGATTCATCAATTTTACTTATTAGGCAAGAAGTGTTGTAAATGAATGCATGATCTATGGAGAGTAAATAGATATTACCTTTTCTTTTACCTATATGAATCACCTCATCAGTTTGGCCATCACATATCATACAACAATTGTCATTAAATGACACTTTGAATCCTTTATCACAAAGTTGGCTTATACTTAGAAGATTATGCTTTAACCCTTCACATAGAGAACATTTTTTATTTTAATTTTAAAGTTGTCTCCTATATTTCCTTCACCAACTATCTTCCCTTTGTTGTTGTCTCCATAAGTGAAAAATCCACCATCTTTAAGAGTCAAATTTGTGAGCATTGATATGTCACCGGTCATATGTCTAGAGCATCCACTGTCAAGATACCATAATGATGATCTTGCTCTTAGACATACCTACAAAATTCAAATCAATTTACAAAAGAAGGTACCTAATTGAGGTTGGGTCTATAGGGGTTAGCTATTTTCTTTTTCTTTGGCACCCAAATGCATTCTCCATTTTGTACATAGAATCTCCTAGCATAGCATCTATTAGATGTGTGACCTTTCTTCATACAATAGTTACAAGTTACAGCTCTTGATGCTCTTTCAAAATGAGTCATATGATTAAACTTTATTTTTGAAACAACTTTTTGATATTTCTGTTTTGGAGGCACAAATTTGGTTTTTCCAAAAGATTTTGATCCATGTTTGTAACCCAATCCAGAAGTATCTCCAGCATATTTTTGCACACTTAGCATTTAAGCTAAATTGCATTTTCCTTTATAAAGTCTTTTCAAAAGATCAATCAAGTAATTATTTTCTGAAAGCACTATCATATGTTTTTCACCTTGGCTCTTTTTGAACTCATCAAACTCTTCTTGCAAAGCTTTATAATTGTCAACATTTGATGAAGAAGAAGCACATACACATCCATTCATTTTGTAACTTGAAACAAGTTTTTCATTTTCTTCTTTTAAGATACAAATCTCAGTTTTCATTTTTGCAAGTTTTGTGACATGCCATCTAAGATTTCCTTTTAGCCTATTATTGGATTTTGCAAGCTTTTGAGTCTCTTCATGCATTTCATGGAAAGCATCAACAACTTGATCAAATTCAGAATTTACCTCAGTTTCAGCACTTGAGAATTCATCATCTTCACTTATTGTGGAAGTGAAACAACATTTGCTTCTTCATTCTCACTTGATGATTCAGAAGTTGTTGACTCATTGTCTTCCCATGCTATATAGGCTTTCTTAGACTTTCCTTCTTTCTTTGTCTTCTTTTCACCTTGTTGTTTTTTAAAAAAGATAAAACATTCAGATTTAATGTGGCCAGTCTTACCACATTCAAAGCAAGTGAAGTTTGTGTTGTTATTGTTGTCATTCTTTTTGTTGCTGTTGTTGTTGTTATTGAACTTTGTAAACTTTCTGTTCTTGTTTCTTCTCATGAATTTGCTGAACTTTTTGACAATTAGATTCATGTTGTCATCTTCATCTTCTTCACTTGAGTCTTCTTCCTTTTCCACCTTAGAGGATGTAGCTTTCAAGGCTATGCTTTTATGTTTCTTATTTGCATCTTCTTCATTGGTTAGTTGTGACATTTCAAGTTCATACTCAAGAAGCTTACCAAAAAGTGCAGCCATGGACATTTTGGATAGATCTTTTGATTCTTTGATTGTTGTCACCTTTGGTTGCCATGGTCTTGTGTGACACTTCAAGATTTTGATGTTTAACTCTTCAACATCAAAAGTCTTTCCAAGACCAAGAAGATGATTTACTATGTGAGTGAATCTTGTTTGAAACTGAGATATGTTTTCTATGGAGTTCATCTTGAACATTTCATACTCATGGATTAAGGCATGCTTCTTTGATCTTCTTAGCTTTGAAATCATATTGAACAACTCTCTTTTCAACATTTGTCATTTCATCCCATTCTTTGGGAATCATATCATTACCAGCAGTTTTAATAGGAATCAAAGCACCTTTTTCTATTGCATTCCAAGCACCTGGGTCATTTGATTGAATGAAGATTTGCATTCTATTTTTCCAAAAACTAAAATGCTCTCCTTCAAACATTGAAGGACGATTGAGGGATTTGTGTGGTATTCATTTTCTTTTTAAAGAAAGATAGTGATCTTGAATAACACTCAAGAACCCGCTCTTGATACCAATTGAAAACAATAGGAATATCCACAATAACCAAGAGGGGGGGTGAATTGGTTTAAACTTGGTCTTTTAAAATTATTTAGAAAATCAGAGTTATAGGATCTTAATCATAATTAAACCAAGAATTCTTCAAATCAATCAAACCACTTAGTCCAAAACAATTTCTTCAAAAATAGAACTTGTTGAGTAATGAAAATAATACCAAGAATTAATGATCAAGATAACAAGTAGAGTTTAAGGAATAGAAAACCAACACAAGAATTTATACTGGTTCACTTTTTAAGAGAAGCTACATCCAGTTCTTCTAATCAACACTAGATTAGAGTTCCACTTTTATAAAATTTAAACAATAATAATTTGTTAAATTACTTTATGATAATATTTTGTAAAATATCTTGTATGAAATATTTTTAAAATTTTATTTGTTTTTGTTTAATTAAACAATTAATTTACGTGTGATTCTAACAATCTTTTAAATTTATAAGTTAAATAAAATATAAAGATTAAATAAAAACTATTTTTTTGTTAAAAAAAACAAAAAACTCTAATCATAACTATTTATATAATAATAATAAGAAGAAGAAAATTTAAATTATATAAACATTTATATACTATAATAATAAATTAAATAATTAAATACAATTTAAAATTTTGTGTTTGGTTTCCTTATACATAATTATCATACATGCACATTTAATTTTTGTTATTTTTTAATTATATAAATAATATATATCAATATAATTGAAATCAATAAAAAATATTATCTTTTTATTGTAATAATGTAGGAGATGCAAAACTTAAACAAAGGTAATAGTGTAATTTAGCTCTGCAATATCATGTACAAACCATTCATCTTTGCTGTTAAAAGAACATGCCACAATCATATTTTTATAGCCAAAAATAAGTAACAAGAAAACAGATAGGTGGCTAAAAGCTATGTACATATATATTATCACTGTTATCTATCATAAATGTAAGCTGACAAATCCAAAATATCAGTTAAAAATTTTGTATGACTAAAATAAACACAATGACAACTGCCAAGTGAAAGCTGTCTTAATAAGTCAAATCTCAATAAATGTCACACTGCAGGCCCATTAAGTAAGTTGTACCTTTTTTAACTACTACAACTTACATACAAGCTGACACTTATAATATATCCCAATGCAATAGAAGATCAAAGAGAATGTGTATGGGTAATTGTTGTACCTTTTTTAACCATTGCCCAAAACAATTAATCCATCTGTCAAGAAAAAACATTTTAATTCTCTTCACATGAAATACATTCTTCCTGTGAGGATATTAGTTCTGTTAAGCTCTTATTGAAGATACTTCAAAGAAAGGCAGGTAATTGTTGTATTTCATAAATGAATAATGTCTTTGTTGGTGAACTACATTTACTGACCTGACAATTTTTTGATTTATTGAGGCTGAGCCAAATGTTTAATAAACCTATATGCAGAGTTTGTAACTTTAATAGGTATTGCTTGTGCTCATCAATAACATATTCTATTTAATGCCTCTACATTAACTTACCTGAGAATGTTTAGATTATAGAGGCTGTCCCAAATGTAGAAAAAAGGTAGATGCAGAGTCTTTGAATTTAATACGGGTTATCTGTGCTAATGAAAGTCTTAATACCCATTAAAGTTTTAAGACGTGGAGCTAATATTAACCATATGATGATACCTAAGACCAACCATACTATTTTATTCTATTACACAGCTTTGCAGGTAGGTGAAACATGGGACAAGAGGTTTTAAAAATAAATGTTGCTCTTAAAGCTGCAAGATTAAAACGAAAACTCATATTGAAAGCAAAGCATTTACCACATAGAACTACTGAAATTACAGGTACCTATCAAATTTATATTGGATAAGTTGGATTATCCAACATGTAACAAATTGAACAATTAATGGTGTTGGTAATTATTACGAATATAACTCATAATATACTGATTTTTGCAGATCAGGTCTTAGATTTTAATGATGCTAAAACTGCTAGATTAAAAAGAAAACTTATATTACAAGGAAAGGATTTACCACATAGTTGTGGTAACTTGACACACAAAGTGAAGGAAACAAGAGGTTTTGCATCTTTATACTTAAGATGCCCAATCTCATGTTTAGTACATTGGTGTTATAAGTGAAACACTAATGTAGCAGATGCTATTATGCAGACACTATTCAGGGATCTACAACAGCTGCCTATAAAACATCTACACAAAACCATTAGTAGATATTACTAATACTCAGCCACAACATAGTGAACTCTGAAACAAACGATACAAATCTGTCAATAAATTCAATTCTATCCGAGCCAATTTGCTCAATGAATTTGTTGCTGCATCTTCAACTTCTACTGCACAGGAAAATAATCAAAGGCATGTTCAGTGCATTGAACCTGAAAGCACAAATGATCAACTTCATCATATATGTGGTACTAATCCAAATGAAAGTAATGTAGAAGGAGGTATGAATCTTACTCACACTATATAAAATTAATTATAGCAAATGGTCAAATTTGAAGAATAATTGTTGTTTTGGATTGTGCAGAAAGAAGTCCTAATTTACTTTATGATGAGGATGATATATCAGATGAAACTCATGATAGTAATGAGCATAGTAGCACAGGTTTGAGTGTTTATTTAGAAGCCTTTTGGTTAAAACAAATAGAATTTATGTGATACTAATTCAATTTTCTTACTTAAGGTTATCTTGATTTAGGATACCCTATTAGTACATGTGCATATTGCGAAGCTACTATGTGGTATCAAGAAAGTAAGACGAAGAATGCAAATAAAAGTAATGCTAAATATAGCCTTTGTTGCAGCTGTAACACCCCGTGTGCACCCGGTGTATTATCATTCATAATATCATATTAGCGCTTAAAACTTTATTTAAATACATAGCGGAAACATTTCATAACCATATTTCTTGATTCATTATGTATGGTACGTATAGATAATAAAGTAAACGAATGCCGAAAGCCACAAAAACCTTAATGATCCAGATACCTATACAACTTGAAAGACGACAGATAGAACTATAATATTACTATCTATAAGCATTTAAAATAATATACATAACTATGTACATTCCCCCTCAAAATATTCTAACTGTATTTGTACAAAATAAAAGGCATCCAGTACCCGGTTATCTCATAT
>CM023950.1:21843142-21861256 GCA_013407115.1 Glycine latifolia
AGAACAATGAAGAACAAGGAAGAACATTTGAGAGAAAATAAGAGAAAAAGTTTTGATTCTAAAAACTTAAAAAGAGAAATGTAAAACTGTTTTTGCAAAATGAAAAATGTAAAAAAATTAATTCCCCTAATGTCACTAATATATAGTGACTAAGTCTGAAGAAAAGAATGGGTTATGAACAATCTATCAATTCTAATTATTTATGCTATTTACACCAATAAAAGTCCAACTCGCAGCCCAAAATATAAGTGCAGTGGTTCTAACTTCAAAGCCTAAAATGACCCTCCAAATGGTAGAATTGGCCTCGGCTTATTTCTGACAAACTTGTAGATATTTTCTTTGTCTTTCCAAGGATTACAAGAACGCTCAATTCGAAGTTCTGTAGAGCTCTGTAGGTCCTGTACAAGGCAGATACGTCAAGTGAGCATAAAATCTGAAAATACGCAACAATTAGCAATTAAGCCCACTAACTTGCCTAAGACAAAAACTGAATTAGAATGGGAAAATAAAATTCCAAGAGAATTCAAATAAGCTAAGAATGATAGAAAAATATTTAACTAAAGGCACTCTATCAAATAGGCTCCGTGATCTCTTGTGTTAGACTTGCAGGTATCCTTCGTCGGAAGAATGAGAGGGGTACTCACAAAAGGGACTTTGACACTCAAGTGTTCGAGTGAGTTGAGAATGAATGAATAGTGTGTAGAGTTTGATTATGTACAACGTCAAATTGAGGCCCTGGGTCTTTGCTTTTCGAGGTTGTTATAATAGCATAACAACTTTACTGATCACGTGTAACTATCTTGCATTATCTTGATAACAGAGTAACAACCTTATCATTAAGATTCTCATATATCGGAATATTAACAGCCCAATCACTTGGTTGATAAGAGTGTAGCATTGACATTCTAGATCTAAGGTTTATGAGGAGGGTTGACGTGTGTGCTTTAATGTTGTGTCATTTGCCACGTCACCTGCAAACCCTTGACAGTACACAAGTCCCCCAAGCTTCGAGTCCAACTTGTTGATGAAAGAGATTGACCAGTGTCGAGGGAGGTAACCATGAAAAATTTAAAGGTTGCAGACTTGATAAGCCCCCAGCTTGGACGAGCATTGTCTGGGTTGTGGTTGACAGGTTGTCTAGGGTGAGCGTGATTTATGTCTCTTTAGGCAAAGTCAGATATTCGAATGTTCTATGCTAGAGGTCCCTATTTTTTACCATTTTGACTCTTTTGACTGTTAGATAGCGCGTTCAAAAGAGGCATTTCCTTTCACTCAAAATGAACATGTGTTATGCATGCGCGTCGCTTCTTTACATGTGTCGCTTCGTGAGAGGACACGTCTTAAAGACGCGTGATGTGGTTTGGTGGGGGTTACATCGTGGCACGTGTTTTTAGGGTATTGTTTCAACTCCTGTCAGTTACAAAAAGGTTGTGGCCTTCTCTCCTCATTTGAAAGGAGTGTATGTTAGGTTTTCATCATGTGTAAACTTGAACACCCTTCCTTTTACAATTCCTCTATGCAATCTCGCCTTACATTACGACTGTTGTGACCATTGTAATTCTTGGTCATAGCTCTTTGCAACCATTGGGTTTCTTCTCTGTTTCCCTTTTCCTTTCTCCGATTTCTCTTTTATTCCAGGTACACCCTCTTTCCTTGCTATGTCTTTTGTTTCTAACTCCGCGTTTGGTATAGGCGGAAGTGACTCTGGGGGTTCCATCTAACAACCCCTGGTAGAGCGGGAAGTAGTTCCCATTGGCGATTCCTTGTCAAAGGAGATGCCTTGGGAGGTTTCTAACAACAGGTCCTCTTCTTTTTAGAGGTTGATGGACTCTAGTAATATTAGTGAGTGTAGCTCCAGGATATGTGTGGGGATGGAACCCTTGGAGGATCAACCTTCCTAGGTGATGACAATTGTACCTCCTCCCCCTCTTGAGGATCCCCCAACCGTTAAGGCTGCGGGTGATGGTGGTGAAATTACGGTTTCACCAAGGATTAGGCGTCGTCACAATGACGAAGAGCCTTCATCCCCTCATTCATTTTTAGATTCGAATGGTGAGGGACAACATTCTGAAGTACCATTTGATGATAACGTCCTCTATGAGCATTGGTGCCTCGAGCTGACGAAACTTGGTGACGACCACAAGATGACTTTGGTGGCTTATGGAGAAGATGAATATATTTTCTTGCCCCTTTCTTTGGACGGTCCCCACTACTTTTACATTTATCGATGTTTGTTTGAGGTGCTTCATCTGACCCTTCCATTGAATAATTTTCAATGCTCCCTACTGAGGCGCTTGAATGTGGCCCTTTCCAAACTGCATCCCAATAGTTGGGCAATGATGCAATCTTTCAAGATCTTATGCTCAATCTTTAACATCAAGCTCAGTGTTCTTGTGTTCATGTTTTTTTTTCCAAATGAAGCTGATCGGGAAGATTGGCTAGGTGTCGTTGAACAATGTCTCCAAGAATATGTTCGAGTTTGACTCAAATGCGTTCTGTAGGTTCAAGGACCATTTCTTTAAGGTCAAGGCAACCAATGTAATTTTTGATGGGTTGCCGTTGATGTATGAAGAAAATAGGGAGTCTCGTTACCCTTTTTATTGGCAATTGGACACCACAAGGTTCAAGTCCTTCGAAGAGTGTCTGATGTCTT
Source organism: Glycine latifolia (assembly GCA_013407115.1). NCBI lineage: Eukaryota > Viridiplantae > Streptophyta > Magnoliopsida > Fabales > Fabaceae > Glycine > Glycine latifolia. The sequence continues at coordinate 21,845,796 of CM023950.1, forward strand.
CAGAGGAGAGGGTGGACAAGGCTATACTAGAATGATTGCCAACCTTACTTGATGCACAAGCCATCCTATCCTTGCCTTCAACAAGAGACCCTCTTCATGTCTTGGATGGTAAAGTGCCTTGCCTCCTATTTTTTGCATTTGTCTTAATATAACTTTGTTTTTTCTGATTGTGTGTTATGTTTTTGTCTATCTTTGCAGAAATAATGTGTGACTTTGAATGACGGCTCCTAGTGAAGCAGGTTAAACCTGTTGAAGGTGATGTAGCCCCTCTTCCAACTAGCGTCAATGAACCTTCTGTTAGGGGAGGAGATTTTACCGAACCCAAGTTGACCTACCCCGTCCTTTTGAAGATGTCGAGGTTACACCTGACGTGCCTCCTCCCGCAGCTGTGAAGAGGAAGTGCAGTGAAGAGGTAAGGAGTTAGTCAGTGCAAGAAATCAAGGGCTCCTTTCAGTATTTGGGCTTTAAAGCATGCCACTAGGTTGGCGTTCACTTTAAGCTGTCCTTCTTCCTTTCTTCCAAGGACTGCCAGGCCCCAAGGTCCACCTTCAGCCCTTTTGACCACTCAAGCTACTACCACTACCGCAAACATTTATGATCTTCTTGCTCCACCGTCTCCATCCACTCAAATGGTTTATGCACCTTTTTCCTCTACTCTAGCCATGTCCATTCTTGCCTCTGCTATGCTCGTTCCCACTTCTTAGTGCGAGGGTGACGACAATAGGTGTCTTAATGAGCATACCTCTTCCTTCCTCCACTTTGCCACCCTCGGCTCCTATTGTCCTGCCTCTTGCTATGGCTTCTTCCTCTTCACACTAGAGCATTTCATTGGACCAGTTATATACTTCTCGAGAGGCAAATTCATCATAGAGTATGGGGTATAGACCTGGGCAGAGGGTGTCTACAGAGTTTTGTATCCCCTTTTGATCAAAATTTGATTTGTTATGTAGGGGTGTAGAATTTTACTAACGTTGCAAAGGTCTTTCTACAGAGAAGCCTGACTATCTTAGAAGAAAACGAGAATAGGCATGAGGAGGCCATGAACATGAATGCTTCCTTAGAGGTGGAAGCTGCCAGGATAGTGTGGCGAGTGGACGCCCAAGGTGGCAGATTCTACTGTTGCCTTAGCCAAAGCCGTCCAGTCCAACCATCAGTTGTCGTCTAGGATCAACGGTGCATTCGCTAAGTTAGTAAGCACAAGACTTGGCGACGATGAGGTATTCAGACTTTACAAGATTTATTAAAAGAAAAGAATGACTTGGTAGGTAAGGTGGAGCACTCTAAAAACACAATGAACACACTACAAATAAACCAAGAGGGGGTGAATTGGTTTAAAATAGACATTTAAAATTTTCTAAAACAATTTGCAAAATTTGAAATATGGATCATATCACTTAATCACCTTTTGAAAATCAAAACTTTTATTTCAATCAAGATCAACCTTGATATGCATGTAATGATAGAAATCTTTTCTTTGCTAATAATATTTTGATTACCCAAATCCAAGCAATGAGAGACATACAGAATTAGAACAAAAGACTCAGCAATTTATACTGGTTGACCTCACTAACATGGAGGCTACATCCAGTTTCTTCCAACCAACACTAGGTTAGAGTTTTCACTATATCAAAATATCTTTTACAAGTTATTTACCAGTGACTATCTTTATCAACCCTAGATAAAGAATCTGAATTCTAAAACACTGTTAGAACACAAATCACAAAGATCTTGAAAACCCTACTAAAATCTTCAACCCTAGAGAACTCTACTCTAGAATGCTTGAAAAAGAAACAAATTGATATATCACAACAGAATTTTACCACATAGAAAATTCTAAAGAAAGATTCAAGAGACATAACCTGTGATCCTTTAATGTATGAATGAATGAATTTACCAATCAATCAGGTTGAATGAAATTCAATGCTCAGAATCAAACTCTTGAGAAACTTCTTTTCTTTAACACATCTCTTCAAAAACTCAGAAATCTTGATCTCACAAGATGTGTTTCAAACTCAGAACAAATCAGAATCTTGGACATATAGAAAGCTTAGTATCTTTTGGGTAAGTCACACATATGCTCAGAATAATTCGTTCTATGTCCATTTAAAAAGAGCAAACCCAAAAAGCTTTAAATAAAACCGATTTAACTGATAGTAATCGATTAAAACGATGGTATAATAGATTATTTTACCATATGTAATCGATTAAAATACCAAATAATCGATTAATATGTTCTTGAGCTTTCTGTAAAACTTTTGATGAACAGGATAATCGATTAAAACAAAATGTAATCGATTAAAGCAGTCTTCATGTATGTAAAATAAGATGAGATAATCGATTACATAAGACTGGTAATTGATTAAACCAGTAAAGCTCAAAATATGAAATATGTCTGTGTAATCGATTACTGATTGTGGTAATCGATTAAATCAGTAATGCATCAAGACTAAAGAACTAAGATAATCGATTACATAACATGGTAATCGATTAAAGTAGTGATGCATGATTTTCATATTACAGTATGTAATCGATTACAAGAAGGCTGTAATCGATTAATATGTTCTTCATGGCTTTTCCAGATTTAGAACAAAGGTATTTAATCGATTAAAACACTGTGTAATCGATTAAAATAGTAAGTTTTCATCTTTCCAAAAACTTAACCATGAGAACTTGTATTCTTTTAAAATCATTTGAATAGCTTTAGTACTTTAATCAAAAACATGTATGCATGAGAATGAGAATGCAAATGCAATGCAAGGATCACAAGGCAATGAATCTTAAACCACTTAGACAAATTACAAATGCCTTCAAATTGATTGGGCATGTAAAAAGCTAAAACATTAAGCCATTCTTCATCCTTGCCTTAATCTTCTTGCAGCTCCTCCTAAATTCAACACACTCTATTGAGGAAAGGAAGAGCTTACTACGACGATGGTTGAGTCTTCTAAGTTAATTGCCTATCTTCAAGCTCAACTAAGGGATTTAGAGCTCACTGCATCCAAAATCCAAACCAAGTTGAAGGAGTCCGAGCTCGAAGTGGAGAAGGAGAAGAAGGCGAATAAGGAGCTTGAGGATGAGCTCTTTATGTTTATGGAACAGGTTGTGAAGCAGCACAAGAATAGGTTCTTCAAGGTTATCAGGAAGCCTTCTTATGTTTAACAAAGATGTGAAGGAAAAGCACCTTCTTGACAAGGAAGAGATTGTTGCCATGGAGGCATCTAATGGAGAGGAGGATGATGGAGCTGATGTTTAGGACGAGCTTCTTTTGCTTCTTTTGATTTTCTATTATGTTGTTTTTTGGCAATATTGGCTTTGTAATGTTAACAATGCTTTTTTCTTTAATGCACTTCTGCTTTCCTTGTTGTTTTACTTGCCGTGTCACAAATTTGTTTGTTTTGTACATACCGCTGTTTTGCACTTATACCAAATTTGGACTTAGCCTCATCCTGAAACAATGAGTACGGTCCTTTGCATTAGTTAAGACACTATCATGCTTGATGGGTTTGTATGAAATAGAGAACTCAGGAAGATAACGCTTGATAATCTCTGGTCAATCATTTGAGTACAAGTTCCCTCCATACGTCAAGTGTGCCTCGTTAAAACCTCTCAAGCCAAAACCCCAAATTTTCTATTTTGGGACAAAATACTTGAGTAGGATAAAGAGTACAACACCCGATCTTGTTATAGATCAAATGAAATTAAATTTTAGATCAGTGGAATTCTACGTTCTTGGAATTACTTTTCCATCTAGTTCTTCAAGTCTGTATCCTCCGTTGTCTAGGCTCGTCAACATCTTGAATGGGCCTTCCCAGTTAGGTCCTAGCTTTCTTGCTCCTCGAATCTTCCTTGGTTCTCCTTGGACTAGCCATACTAGGTCACCAGGTTGAAAGGCGCGAGGTTGGACTTTGGTGTTGTATCTTCTTGATGCTAGGAGCTTGGTAGCTTTTCCTTGATCCTGGGCATCTCTTGGACTTATTCTTTCATCTTTAGTTCCACCTTCATGTTTTCCCCATTCTACTGAGCCTAGAAAAATAGCCTTCTCATCAAGGGTTCCCCGACTTCTACAGGGATCATGGCATCCGTGTCATACTAAGACGAAAGCGAGTTTTCGTAGTTGTCATTTGGGGTGAACAGTGATAAGCTCATAGTATGCTGAGGAGTTCTTCTTTCCACAAGCCCTTAGACTTGTCAAGTCTCGTGCATAGGGCTTTAAGGATGGCCCTGGGTGTTGCTTCCGCTTGGCAATTTGTATGAGGATGCTTGATAGAAGTTATGAAGTGCTTAACGCCTAGCCTTCATAGGAATTCTTCGTAGGCTTAGGCCTTGAATTAAGTTCCATTATCGGTGACAATGGCATAGGGAACATCATATATGCATATGAGGTGCTTCCAAGTAAACGTTTCTACCTCCCTGGTTGAAATCTCTCGCAATGGTCTTGCTTCAGCCCATTTGGTAAAATAGTCGATGGCGACCAACAAGAACTTGACTTACCTTGGGGCTTTCAGAAAGGGCCCCATTATGTCCATCCCCTACATGGAAAAAGGCCAAGGAGAGCTCAAGATATGGAGGTTGTCGGGGAGCATGCACGAAACATCTGTATATTCTTGACATCTTCTGCACTTTCTTGTGAATTTGAGGGTGTTAGCCTTAAGTGTTGGCCAATAGTAGCCAACACGTACTATCTTGGTTGCTAAGGAGTGCCCCTTGTGTGAAGCTCGCAAACTCATGTAACTCTCGCATGACATAGTCTGCTTGATGGTTCTCCAGACATTTGAGTAATGGTGTTGTTAAACCCTCTTGAATAGCTCCCCGTTGAGGATAACGTAGTAATTGGCCTTCATTTTCAAGCTTCACACTTCATTTTCATTCGGTGGTAACACCCTTTGAGTTAAGAAATTTTTATAAGGGTTCATCCAGTTTAGTTCCTCTTTTTCCCCTGCCATGATCTCATTGATATCTATCGTTGGTGCTTGGAGTGTTTCCTAGATGATAGTTTTGAGGTGTCCGGTCTTCTTGGTGCTGGCAAGTATGGAGAGCAAGTCTGCCCTAGTGTTGTCTTCTCTTGATATGTGGTACATTTTGAAAATCAAAGTCATTAGCAAGGGTCTTTACAACTTGATTATATCTGAGGAGAGCTACTTCCTTGGCTTGGTATCTATTTATAACTTGTCCTTGGACAAGTTGTGAGTTGTTATAACACCTGAGCTTCCTTGCTCCAACTTCTTTTGGCAACTTTAGGCCCTTTATGAGTGTCTCATATTCAGCCTGGTTATTTGATGCCTTGAAATCAAATTTGAGGGCATGCTCCAAAGTGACATTATTGGGTCCTTCCACGATGATGTCTGTCCTACTTTGTTTCAGGTTAGACAGGCCGCCATCTACATATAGGTTCCAGAAATCTGGGGTAGCTTGGACATTGCTAACAAACTCTGCTAGAAAGTCTGCCATAAATTGGGTTTTCATGGGGCCGCACGGCTCATATCGTAGATCGAGTTCTGACAGCTCTGCGGATCATGCTATCATTCTTTCTGCTAGCTCAGGTTTTGTCAACACTTTCCTGATGGCGTGGTCTGTCTTGATGATTATTTGGTGGCTCTGAAAGTATGTCTAAGGCATTGAGAAGAGGTTATAAGTGCTAATGCCACTTTCTCGATCATTTGGTACATCTTCTCAGAATCATAAAGGACATGGCTAACAAAATAGATATGTATTTGGTGTTTTCCATCTTCTTGGATGAGGGCTAAATTGATGGCCTCCTCTGCAACTGAAAAGTAGAGGAGTAGGGGTGGTCCAGGCTTGGGTCGACTTAGAACTGGTGGTGTTGCGATAGTTTTCTTAAAAGTTAAGAAGGCTTGCTCGCAAGTCTCGTCCCATAAGAATGGCTCAATTTTTCTAAGTAGCATGTAGAAAGGATTCACTTTTTCTGCGAGTTTCAAGAGAAACCTGGACAAAGACACCAATCTACCATTTAGCTTCTGAAATTATTCAATGTTGGCAAGGCTGTGCATTTCTAATATCACCGTACACTTGTAGGGGATAGCTTTGATCCCCCGATGGGTGATCATGCACCCCAAAAACTTTTTACCATCGACCCCAAAGGTGCACTTTTCAAGGTTGAGGTGCATGTCATAATTGCAAATCTCTGTGAACACATCCTCTACATACATATCGACATTTTGGCCTATATGTCGTTTGAAGATTGATTGAGCATTTTTAGATTAGTAATTTTCTATTCTTCTTAGTTTTTTTACCTTTCTTGGACTCTTATTTTCTCACTTTACTCAGTTTTTGTCTTAGGTAAATAATTGGACTTAATTGATAATTATTGCTTATTTTTGGATTTTGTGTTTGCTTGACCTATCTTCCTTGAGCAGGACCTAGAGGATTCTACAAAACTCCAAATGGAGAATATGAGTAATCCCTGGAAATCTAAGGAAAAGAGATACAATTTTGTCAGAGATACGTGTAACACCCTGAAATTTTGATAACTGAAAATATATGTTTGATGTATTTGTTGTGTTATTTGATTGTTTGATGAGTTTTGATTAGTTGATTGGTTGTGTATATTACCCTTGTGCAATTGTTTGGTGTGGACGTGAAGTTTGCTTGATCTAAGTTTTATATGTGTGATTGATAGTTTTATTCATAACCTGCTTTAGTAATACCACAATTCTGGAGTTTTTAACCGTTGGATCGCCTTCACATTTTGCCAGTAGCTTTACAACCCATTTTTTCATATTTTGACTGTTGAGATCTTCAAAATAACAACTTCTGATGCCATGCTAAGCGTGACCAGTGTGCTAAGTGAGACATGCTGTCACGTTGAGCACAATTCCCAGATATTTCTTGATAGAGAGGAAAATGCGCTGAGTGAGCCAGGGCATGCTGAGTGAGACATGTGGATTATAAATACGTCCAGCAGTGCACAAAAATGCATTTTCACCCTTTCCCTCTCTAAACTCTCACTCAAAAAGACCTATAACCTCCCTTCCACCATCCACGACCACCATTAACCACTGCAGGCCGTCGTTGCTTGCCACCGGACCACGGCACGGAGAAGAATCTCTTAATTGGAGTGGAATCTTTGAAATTCCTCTCAAAGTTTCGGAAGAGAATGAAGCCTCCAAATCATTCTTTCTTGGTTTCCTTGAGGTAATCTTGGTTTTCTTTGTCTTTTCCTAGCTAGTTTAAGCTTCTCTTAGTGTCTCTTGTGTTTTTGGGCATCGTTGCTGGGAGTTTCACACTTCCTTTGAAAACCTTTTGAAAATGAGATGTTGTAAAATCCTCCTTTTTATGAAATTGATGTCATTTTTGTGGTCTTTGTTAAGCCTCGGTCACATTGGTGTGATCGGAATTTCAAAATGATGTCTTTTGATGTGGATTAAAAAAAAAACACCATTTTAGCCCTTTTTGATTTGAGTGGGTATTTGACCCTAGATATTAACATTGACCTTGTCTTTGAAATCTATACTAAATTGTCTTCGATTTGGTATATAGAGCTCTGCGTCCGGACAAGCACGCGTATATTCAAAGGATCTCAAAACTACACCGCGAGGCTTTAACGGGAGAACTCCTAGTTAGGTAAGGGGAGTTTATTATTTGGTTATAGTTTTGGTACCATAGTTGGAGGCCATGGAGTTCAACTATGAGGATATCTGCCTGTCCCTGTTGTGTTCTGGTTTTCAAGGAAAAACTAAGTTTTTAATTAATGGGATGCGATGAATTTATGATTGATGTGGGTTGTTCTTGTGTGCATTCATTTTCAAGATAAACGATGTTTTTAACTAATGGAATGCAATGTATCTATTGTAGATGTTGTAGATGATATTGAAATTGAGATGTTATTGATGTGTTGGTGATGTTTAAATGAAATAATGATGATGTGTTTGATGATGTACAAATGAGATAATGTTTATGTGGGTGAAAATGTTGAAATGGGATATTATTGACGTTTTATGATGACGATAATGGGGAGATGGAATGATGTTGATGTTAATAATGACATTGATGAGAGATAATATTGATGTGTACAATGTCATTATGTGATGTGGATACACATGGATACCCATGGGGGTGCATGACTGGTCATCCTTGCGAGGAAGGGTGTGTCCTTGGCCATGGTCATGCATTGATGGTGCCTATGTTTCATACTTCATATTGCATTGATGGGAATAGAATGAAGGCATGCACGTACCTGTGGGTTTCTATGGGCTGAAAATGCAGGTACTAAGGGGCCATCAGATTTGGAATTCCCGTGCGCCACTAGTTGATCATCGTGGGGGGGGGGGGGATGACCAGTGCACGACACGGTGACCCTAATAGGTGATGAATCATTTTCCTGTGAGAGGCTATTTCCTTGGATATGGTACCACAATGCATGGTGAGAGTGAAATCACGAGCATGCAATATTCCAATCATGATTGTTTGATTTGTGAAATGAATTGGATGATTGGTTTGTCGAGTGTGTATTGGACTGATGGAAATCTGGTAATAATTGTGGTGCTTACTATTTTTTCCTTTCCAATTGTTGCTACCTGATGCCTGTTGATTGTATATAATAAACTCACCCTTACTTTTGTTGTACCTGTGGTTGGTAACTGTGACGATTGCGAACTTTCGTTCTTGTGAGCAGATAAGCAGCATTAGGTGACTCTGGAGAGAGATTCTTTTTGGTTTGAGCCGCCAAGCCGACGTGATGACGTTGGAATCCTTTTTGGGAAAGGGTTGTGTTTTGGTAATCAACTCTTTCTTAGTTAGTTCCTTGATTTTTTTTTTGTGGACATGTAAATTTTGAGGTATAAATACATGTAAAACTAAATTAAGTTCTAAACATGTGAATGATATGTACTGGTTTAATATATGCATATATATGTATTCAATTATTGTAATTTTACCATTTCTATGATACTTGTATTATTGCGAAAAACTTACTACTATTTTCATAATCAAATTAATGGAGTTTTCATTAAAATTCAAAATTTACACGATTAGAGTTAGGGATATCGTAGCGGCAAGGAGGGTCGTTACATTAGTGGTATCAGAGCAGGTCGAACCTCTTCAACTGGTGACTTGTGAGTCTGCTGTGTTTCTTTGTGTATTCTTTGTTTGCTTGATTGAATGTTTGATGTTTGGAATAGTTAACTGTGTTGTAGTTGTTTGAGTTGTTTGTGTTTAAGACTTGCGCACATTGTTGTGATGCATAGGTTGTGGAGATTTCTTGGGGTGGTCATAACATGTTTGTATTTATGATGTTTGTTACACCATGAGTTCCAATGCCTGGTCATGAGTTATCAGACTAGCCATTTGGGTAATTCATGAAGTGCAAAGGAACATTATTGCAAGTAGTCGGGAATACAAAGAGTGAATGATAAGTATTAATGTCTCAAGGGAGAACAATTGTAGATGAGTGATTTCTCGAGGCATCAACTCTCTATAGTAATTAAATAGGGAATTCTAGTAGGTGTAGAATTGCTTTGTTCCTTTTTTGTGTGTGTTTCCTTCCAGGTTCTCACTTCTTGGTGTGCGTAGGAAGTGATGGCTGGTAGGAATGATCGTGCTATAGATGATGCTCTCCAAGCCTTACTCAGGCTCTGGGGAATCAGAATATAGGAGAGACTGTTGGAGTTGCTAAGTATCAAGGGTTGGATCGCTTTCAGCAAAACAATCCCCCTACTTTCAATGGAGGATACAACCCTGATGGTGCTCAGAATTGGATACGATACATTGAGAAAATCTTCTGAGTTATGGCATGTCCAGAGGAGTAGAAGGTTGCTTTCGGCACCTACACCCTAGTAGAAGAAGCGGAGTATTGGTGGAAGAAACTTGGCAATGCTCGGAGGCTGAAGGTCAAGTTGTGACTTGGGGAACCTTCAAAAGGGTATTTCTGGAGAAGTACTTTCCTGAAGATGTTAGGAACAAGAAAGAGATGGAATTCCTAGAGCTTAAGCAAGGGAACATGACTATGGCAGAGTATGCAGCTAAGTTTGAAGAGTTTCTGAGGTACTTTCCTCATTACCAAGGGAGAGATGGAGAAAGCTCCAAGTTCCTGAATGGCTTGCGACCTGAGGTGAAGCAAGCTGTGAATTATCAAGGTGTTCGTCAGTTCCCGCTGTTGGTTAACAAGTGTAGGATATGGGACAAAGACTCTTGAGACAGAGCAACATATTATCGGAGTATAAGTCCAATGAAGAATAAGAAGACCGGGCCTTAGAACTGTGGAAAACCATACCCAACCCCTCATAAGCAATATGGTCATCGTCCCAACAATGATAGGACTGCTGCTATGGGGTTTTCTGGTGGTAATGGTAGCAGACCCACTACTTTTCTGACCCAGATCACTAACTTCAAGTGTGGTAAGCCTAGTCATATCTCTTCAAACTGTGTAGATAGAGACATGATCTGTTACAACTACAGACAAAAGAGTCACTTTCAAAGAGACTACCCATATCCCAAGAAAGAGCAGAATGGTGGAGGCCTGAAGGACCAAACTGGACATCCGAAAGCCATGAGAAGAGTCTTTACTCTTAGTGGTGCTGAAGCTTCGAAATCTAAAGATCTAATCCAAGGTAAATGTTACATAAGTGGGATTCCGTTACTTGTGCTATTCGACTTCAGTGCAACCCATTTGTTTATATCTTGTTTGTGTGTGGAGAAACTCAACCTTTCTTGTCTTCTTTAAATGATGAGCTTGTGGTAGAGACCCCAACTAGTGGGTCTATTTTGACTTCTAATGTGTGTTTGAATTGTCTTGTAGAAAATTCTGGCAGAAAATTCCTTATTGATATGATTTGTTTGCCTCTCAGCCAAATTAATGTTATTCTGGGTATGGACTGGTTATCTTCCAACCATGTTTTGTTGAACTGTTTTGATAAAACTGTGGTGTTTGGTGATCCTGAAGTGAGTAATAATGGGATGTTTATCTCTTCCAACCAAATTGTGTCAACTTTGAAAGAAAATGCTCAAGTGTACATTATCTTGTCTAACCTGGAAGTAGAGATTAAGGTTTCTCTAGGTGATCTCCTTGTTGTTAGAGAGTTTCCAGAAGTGTTTCCTAAGGATATATCTAGTTTACCGCTTGAGAGAGATAGAGTTTTCTATAGATTTGATACATGGTGCCAGACCTATATCTATAGCCCTTTATAGGATGTCTCCCATAGAGTTAGCCGAGCTTAAGAAACAGTTAGAAGAGTTATTGGATAAGCAATTTATGAGACTCAGTGTGTCTCCATGGGGAGCACCAGTGTTGTTAGTGAAGAAGAAAGATGGAACCATAAGGTTGTGTGTAGACTACCATCAATTGAACAAGGTGACAATTAAGAACAAGTATCCTTTGCCCAGAATAGATGACCTTATGGAGCAGCTAGTAGGAGCTTGTGTGTTTAGTAAGATAGACCTTAGGTTAGGTTACCATCAAATCTGAGTAAAGTCTGAGGATATTCCAAAGACTGCTTTTAGGACCCGTTATGGTCATTACGAGTATTTAGTTATGCCCTTTGGTGTGACTAATGCCGTGTGTTTATGAATTACATGAATAGGATCTTTCACCCTTATCTTGATAGTTTTGTAGTAGTATTCATATATGATATTTTGGTATACTTTAAAACTAGAGAGGAGCATGAGGATCACTTGAGGATTGTGCTGCAAACCCTTAAGGACCGATAAATTTATGCTAAGTTGTCCAAGTGTGAGTTTTGGTTAGAGAAAGTAAGTTTCCTAGGACATGTGATATCCCAAGGTGGTATAGCTATAGATCCTTCTAAGGTAAAAGCGGTTCTTAAGTGGGAGAGTCCTAAGTCGTATTTGAGATTAGGAGTTTTCAGGGTTTAGCAAGATATTACCGGAGATTCATAGAAGGTTTCTCTAAGTTAGCTTTGCCTTTGACCAAGCTGACTCGTAAGGGTAAAGTTTTTGTGTGGGATGCCTAGTGTGAGCATAGCTTCCAAACTCTTAAGGAAAAATTAAGAACTGCACCTGTGTTAGTTTTTCCTAACCCAAGAGAACCCTTTGAGGTGTACTGTGATGCATCAAAAATGGGTTTAGGAGGAGTGCTGATGCAGTATGGCCAAGTAGTTACCTATGCTTTTAGACAACTCAAGACGCATGAGAGGAATTATCCTACCCATGATCTGTAGTTAGTTGTTGTAGTGTTTGCTCTTAAGATATGGAGGCACTACCTTTTTGGCTCTAAGTTTGAAGTGTTTAGTGATCATAAAAGCCTTAAGTATCTGTTTAGTCAGAAAGAGTTGAACATGCGTCAGAGGAGATGGTTAGATTTTCTTAAGGACCATGATTTTGAGCTTAGCTATCATCCTGGCAAAGCCAATGTAGTGGCTGATGCTTTGAGTAGGAAGTCCCTACATGTATCTGCTTTGATGGTTAAAGAATTGGATCTCTTAAAATAGTTTAGGGACCTCAGCGTTGCATGTGAGGTTACCCCTAGCAGTGTGAGACTAAGAGCTTTGAGAATTACTAGTGACTTGCTAGGAGAGATCAAAGAGGGCCAGAAGTTTGATCCGAGGGCTCAGTTGGAAGCCATAGCGTCCGGGAGAGATAATAGTTTCCATGTGGGATTAGATGGAGTCTTGGGACTTCAAGATAGAATTTGTGTCCCCAATGTACCTGAGCTTAGGAAGATGATCTTGGAGGAAGGACATAGGAGTATTCTGAGCATCCACCCTGGTGCCACCAAGATGTATCAGGATCTCAAGACATAGAACATCAGAGACCCAAGCTTAGGCTAAGTTCAGCCTATCACTCTCAAATTAATGGTCAAATTGAATGAACCATTCAGTCTTTAGAGGACCTTTTGAGGGCATGTGTTTTGGAACAAAAAGGCAGTTGGGAGAGTTTTCTGCTGTTGATAGAGTTTACCTATAACAATAGTTTTCATTCTACCATTGGCATGCCTCCCTACGAAGTTTTGCATGGTAGAAGGTGTAGGACACCCTTGTGTTGGTTAGAACTTGGAGAGAACCTCATTTTAGGACCTGAAGTGGTACAACAAACCACTGAGAAAGTTAAGTTGATCCAAGAGAGAATGAGGACTGCTCAGAGTAGGCAGAAGAGTTACCAGGACAAGAGGAGAAAAGACCTAGAATTTAAGGTTGGTGATCATGTATTCTTGAAAGTCACTCTATGGACCGGGGTTGGTCAAGCCTTGAAATCCCAAAAACTAACACCTCGTTTTGTTGGTCCCTTCCAAATTCTCAAAAGAGTCAGCCTTGTAGCATATCAAATTGCATTACCCCTGTCCCTTTCTAATCTCCACAATGTCTTTCATGTGTCCCAACTCCTTAAATATATCCAGATCCTTCTCATGTGGTCGAGTTAGATGACGTTCAAGTAAAGGAAAACTTGACATATGAAACATTGTCTTTGAGGATCGAGGATCGACGAACAAAGCACTTAAGAGGGAAAAAGATTCCCTTGGTCAAGGTGATCTGGGGAGGTACATCAAGAGAAGATGCAACATGGGAACTGGAGAGTCAGATGCGAGAAACGTATCCAGCCTTGTTTGAGTCAGGTAAATTTTGGGGACGAAATTTCTAAAAAGGTGGGAGAGTTGTAACACCCTGAAATTTCGATAACTGAAAATATATGTTTGATGTATTTGTTCTATTATTTGATTGTTTGAATAGTTTGGATTAGTCGATTGGTTGTGTATATTACCCTTGTGCAATTGTTTAGTGTGGATGTGAAGTTTGCTTGATCTAAGTTTTTTATGTGTGATTGATAGTTTTATTCATAACCTACTTCAGTAACACCACAATTCTAGATTCGTTAACCGTTGGATCACCTTCCAATTTTTCCAGTCTCTTCACAACCCAACTCTTCATATTTTGACCGTTGGGATAAAATCATAACTTTTGATGCCGCGCTAAGCACGACCAGCGTGTTGAGTGAGATGCTATCACGCTGAACGAGACAGAGCACGCTGAGTGCAATTACCATATATTTCTTTACAGAGAGGAAATTGCACTGAGTGAGTCAGGGTGCACTGAGCGAGACCTGCAGTCGCAATGAGCCAGTCAGGGCGTGCTGAGCAAGACTTGTGGATTATTAATACATCCAGCAGCGTGCAAAAACGCGTTTTCACCCTTTCTCTCTCTAAACTCTCACTCAAAAAGTCCTAGAACCTCCCTTCCACCATCCACGACCACCATTAACCATTGTGGGCTGCCATTGTTTGCCATCAGACCATGGCATAGAGAAGAATCTCTTAATCGGAGCAGAATCTTCGAAACTCATCTCGAAGTCTTGGTAGAGAACATAGCCTCCAAATCCTTCTTTCTTGGTTTCCTTGAGGTAATCTTTGTTTCCTTTGTCTTCTCCTAGCTAGTTTAAGATTCTCTTAGTGTCTCTTGTGTTTTTGGGTACCGTTGTTAAGAGTTTCACACTTCCTTTGAAAAACCTTTGAAAATGAGATGTTGTAAAAGCCTCTTTTTTTATGAAATTGATGTCATTTCTGTGGTCTTTGCTAAGCCTCGGTCACATTGGTCTGATCAGAATTTCAAAATGATGTCTTCTGAAGTGGATACCAAAAAGAAATACCATTTTAGCCCTTTGTGATTTGAGTGGGTATTTGACCCCAACTTTTAACATTGACCTTGTCTTTGAAATCTATACTAAATTGTCCTCGATTTGGTATATAGAGCTCTGCGTTCGGACAAGCACGCTTATTCGAACGATCTCAACACTACACCGCGAGGCTTTAACGGGAGAATTACTAGTTAGGTAAGGGGAGTTTATTATTTGGTTATAGTTTTGGTACCACAGTTGGGGCCAAGGAGTCCAACTATGAGGATATTTGTCTGTCCCTATTGTGTGCTAGTTTTCAAGGAAAAACTAAGTTTTTAACTAATGAGATGCGATGAATTTATGATTGATGTGTGTTGTTCTTTTGTGCACTCATTTTCAAGATAAACAATGTTTTTAACTAATGGGATGCAGTGTATCTATTATAAATGTTGTTGATGATATTAAAATTGAGATGTTATTGATGTGTTGGTGATGTTTGAATGAGATAATGATGATGTGTTTGATGATGTACAAATGAGATAATGTTGATGTGGATCAAAAATGTTGAAATGGGATGTTATTGACATTTTATAATGATGATAATGTTGAGATGGAATGATGTTGATGTTGATAATGACATTGATGAGAGATAATGTTGATGTGTACAATGTCATTGTGTGATGTGGATACACATGGGGGGGTGCATGATTGGTCATCCTTGTGAGGAAGGGTGTGTCCCTGGCCATAGTCATGCATTGATGGTGTCCATGGTTATATGCTGTGTATGTCAACGTGGGATGCCATGACCGGTTGGTTACCCTTGCGAGGAAGGATGTGTTCCTAGCCACGGTCAGTGCATCGGTGAGCCCATAATTGTATTGTTGTGTATGTACAGTAGGGTGCATGATTGGTCATCCTTGTGAGGAAGGGTGTGTCCCTGGCCA
>CM023950.1:21861266-21881545 GCA_013407115.1 Glycine latifolia
TGGTCATGCATTGATGGTGCCCATGTTTCATACTTCATATTGCATTTGTGGGAATAGAATGAAGGCATGCGCGTACCTATGGTTTTTATGGGATGAAAATGCAGCTACTAAGGGGCCATCAGGTTTGGAATTCCTGTGCGCCACTGGCTGATCACCGTGTGGGGGATAGCCAGTGCTCGACAGGGTGACCCTGATAGGCGATGAATCATTTTCCTGTGAGAGGCTATTTCTCTGGATATGGTACCACATTGCATGGTGAGAGTGAAATCAAGAGCATGCATCATTCCGATCATGATTGTTTGATTTGTGAAATGAATTGGATGATTGGTTTGTCGAGTGTGTATTGGACTGATTGAAATATGGTACTAATTGCGGTGGTTACTATTATTTCCTTTCCAATTGTTGTTACTTGATGCCTGTTGGTTGTATATAATAAAATCACTCTTGCTTTTGTGGTACTGTGTGGTTGGTACCTATGATGATCGCGAACTTTCGTTCGTGTGAGCAGATGAGCAGCATTAGGGGAATCTAGAGGGAGATTCTTTTTGGTTGAAGTCGTCAAGCCAACGTGATGACGTTGGAATTCTTTTTGGGAAAGGGTTGTGTTTTGTTAATCAACTCTTTCTTAGTTAGTTCCTTGATTCTTTTTTGTTGACATGTAAATTGAGGTGTAAATACATGTAAAACTAAATTAAGTTCTAAACATGTAAATGATATGTACTAGTTTAATATATGCATATATATGTATTCAATTATTGTAATTGTACCGTGTGTATGATACTTGTATTATTGCGAAAAACTTACTACCATTTTCATAATCAAATTAATGGAGTTTTCATTAAAATTCAAAATTTACACGATTAGAGTTAGTGATATCGTAGCGACGAGGTGGGTCATTACAATAAGCTTGGGCAAATTCTAGCAGTTTGAGGGTTATTTGAGGTTTAGAAGTCAGAACCTATGCACTTGAGTTTTGGGCTACAAGATTGGGCTTTGATTTGTGTAATTAGCTTAATTAGTTAAAATAAATGGGCCTAATCAGAGTCCATCCATTCCTTCTGTTTGGTCACTGTATTAGTGTAGTTAGTTACTTCGTTTTTTACAAACAAATTGTTGAGACTTCTTGTGCAAGTTTTTAGATCAAACTCTTCTATCTCTTTTTCTCTCAATTGTTCTTCATTTTTCTTCTTCCTTTCATCTTTGTTCAAGTAAGGAGAATTTGAGTTCCAGTTTGGTGATGATCATGAAAGTCTAAACAATCAAATGATGATGATCATGAAAGTCTAAACAATCAATTAATCCAAGGATCATGTCCAAGTAAGAAGAATTTGAGTTCTGGTTTGGTGTTTCAATTTTTGTGTGAATGCTCATCTTCTTCTTCAATCCTATTTTCGATTCATGATTATGAATGTTCTTAGGATTGAAAATGTATTAGGTTATGGATTCATTTCCTAATTTTGAATTTTAATCATATACTGATTGGATGATATTTCAATCTGATTTGTTATTTCAATTGATTTAGTAGTTAATTTATTAAACTGCTTCTAATGACATTGACTGAACCTTCATAATATGATCACTATATGAAAATCTATGATAATTTAAATTGTTTGGTTTGGTGAATTGGATTGATATTCTTGAATCTGTTTCATAACATCTTTCATCAATTTTGTTTATTTTTGGTTTTTCTGTAATTCTTGTTTGTGTTTATGTAATTTTCATTCATTGCATGCAAACCGTTCATTGAAATTCCCCCTGCTGTAGTGGATTGAGTTAGGAACCAAAGTGAATCGTATCTCTGAGTCGATCTAGGTTATTCATGTACTGCAGAATTATCCTAGTTTTATTTATTTTTGTATCTATTTGACAATCGTTATCAAAGATCTGGTCCATGAGCCTTTGGTATGTAGCTTCGAGATTGTTGAATCCAAAAGGCATGGCCCTAAAATAGAAATTGGCATCTTCGGTTATGAAGGCATTTTTTCCTTCAACTAGGGTGTTCATCCTTATTTGGTTATACCCTGAATAAGTATCCATAAATCTTAGTAATTGGAAGCCGGATGCACTGTAAGGTTTTGGGTGTCCACGTTGGCACTTTAATATAATAATATTATGATTAAGAGGTAACTGTGTTTATAAGAAATTCGGGTTCGCGTTTCCTAAGTCAGCGCTAATGAGGCATCCAGATTCACGTGACCGGGATGCCACTTTGGTGAGAAAATAGGACCTTTATGGGACAGTTCTGTCGTGGAGGTAGGAACCCGAATGAGGTCAGATAAGGTCAGACGAGGGCAGATAAGGTCGGACGAGGTCAGAGAAGGGCGAAACCTTGGACTTTGTGAAGTGCTAAGGTAGGGACCCGAATGAGGTCGAATAAGGTCGAACGAGGTCGGAGAAGAGCAGAACCTTGGACTTTGTGAAGTGCCAAGGTATGGACCCAAACGAGGTCTGATGAGGTCGGACAAGGGCAGATAAGGTCGGATGAGGTGGGACAACGGCGAAACCTTGGACTTTGTGAAGTGCCAAGGTAGGGACCCGAATGAGGTCGAATGAGGTCGGACAAGGGCGGAGCCTTGTGTTTTATAAAGTGTCGAGGATGGGTTCAGCACTATGCAATCGATTACATAAGCGTTTGCAATCGACTAAAAATAGTTAACACTTATGTTGATACCATGAACCTGCACGAGGTTGTCCGGGTTACTAGTATCGTGTTGCCCAAGGTAGGCTTTTGGTAAGTGATTTGAACCCGGCAACGAGTACGTATGTTGACTAAGCTATCCTTTGAATAGACCACTTCTCTCCATCTCGACGAAACACTATCATCTTCTTCCTTTCTCCGTTCCTTCAGTTCCAGTGAGAGAAACTTCATAGCCACTCACTCCCAACCTAAGCCCCTTTGCATGCAATTGGAAAATTGAGAGGAACCACCCTATAGCTAAATTCCAACCTTTGTTCCTATTGAAACCTTTAAATAGAGAGTTCGTCTCTCCCAAGACCTCCGAGTTTCGACTTTGAAGAAGAAGAAGGCTTCTCAGGATGCTTAAGCTTGGAAAAAGCTGTTTCCTAGCCTTCTTGAACATTTCTGAGGTAAGGAACTTATATAGTTACAGGTTTTTTTATTTATTTTGTCTACGAGATCTATTTTGACCCTTGATTGAGCTAGAGCTGGAACTAGGCTCGAGTCCTATGGGGAAAAAATGACATCTCTTTTCATGCAACGGTTGATAACCATTATAATGATATGTCCTGATATGTAATGATGCATGTGGTATTGAACTTGTGTGTTACTGCTTTTGGTTGAAAACATGTATATAATGATATGTTGTGAGTTTGACGAACTTCTCTGGCCAGTAGAATGGACTAAATATGAACTTTCCTTGGAGCCAAAGTCATGTGGAACTACTCTAAGTGGTCAATTAGTATATATGAAAACCCTGAAAGAGTGTGCCCTTATAAGGATGATCCTCTCTTGGAATAGCCATATACGTCCATGAAGACTCCTCAGTGAATGTGCCCTTCAATGGACGATCTTCCTCAGGCAGTGTTTGCAGAATTCCTGGGAGAATGTGCCCTTAAGTGGATGATCTTCCCCAGACAAGGATGAGCTCGTGCAGCAGGAGATGGTTGCAAACCGGCAAGTGAATGAGGCCTTGATGCAGGCCAACGAGGTTTTAATGGCAGAGTTGAGGTCTCTGTGGAGGGAGGACCGAGCACCCTCTCCACCACCTACTTACGAGGGCGAGGGTAGTCGCCACCAAGGTGGAGGTAACCATCATTTTGATGGACCTAGCCACCGCAGAGGAGACCGGTTTCCCCAAGTTGAAGCCAAGAAAGACACGACGGCTAGAGGGAAGTAGCTTTTTGCTTTCCACAAGCACGACCCTCCTGCCTTCCATGGGGGTTACGACCACATTGCTGCCGCCAAATGGCTGTAGGCATTAGAGAAGATCTTTACGGTGATGGAGTGCCCGGACCATCATAGACTTCTCTATGCTACCTATCTGCTGCAGGGAGACGCACATGAGTGGTGGGTCACCGCTTCCTAGTTGTTGAGAAGCTGGGATGAGGTTATCACCTAGCCGACCTTCGAATCCCAGTTCCTAGATGGGTATTTTCTGAGGGACACCCGGGAACAGAAGCAGGCCGAGTTTGAGGGCCTCGTCCAGGGACGATGTCAGTGGACGAATACTTAGCCAAATTCAATGAGTTGGCCAAGTATGCGCATTTTAGAAGGGCACTACCAGATGCCGAGGTTCTCACAGCTAAATTCCAGAGAGGACTTAGAGAGAGCATTGAAGAGAAGATTGCTGGTAGTGGATCCCGGGATTTGGGCAGCCTGGTGAGACAGTGTCGCAAGGTGGAGGACATGATTAGGAGGCGCAGCGGAAGCCAGCCTACCCCCTTCGTGAGACAGGAGGTGAGGAGGTCTAGTGGTAGAGGCCCAGCCGGGAAAGGCAAGGGCGGGGATTTGAGGGTTAATTCTCCACCAGACCAGTTCAAGAAGGAGCACGGTCAAAGAGGATCGTTACGGAGAACTACCCAACCTTCCCAGTGTGCCCCTTGTGGGAGGAATCACTGGGGAGTATGCTCCTCGGGCCAGTTGATATGCTTCAGATGTGGTGAGCTTTGCCACTATGCTAGAGAGTGCCCTCGGGCCAGCAACCGAGCTGTGGCCACCCCAGTGATCTCTGCAGCACCGATCTTAGGCCAGATTTACACTATAGATGCCAGAGAAGTAGCTCGAGCTCCTGACTTAATCCGATGTAGGATTTTGATAAATGATTATGATGTGAGAGTCTTATTCGACTCTGGAGCTATCCACTCCTTCAATAAAGATAGTACTGCATTAGGGCAAAACCTTCAGGTATTCAAACTTTCCCCTCCTATGGAGGTTACCACCACTTCTAGAGAGCAATGTCGCGTTGATAAGTACTGCCGGGTGTGCAGTTCCGGTTTGAGGGCAAGGAGTATAGTGTTGATCTGTACTGCCTTGCAATGCCTACCCTAGAGGTTATTCTTGGGATGGATTGGTTGGCCAAGTATGGCATTATGTTGGATTGTTGTAATAAGAAGGTCATGGTACCCCGCGAGGGACAAAAGTCGGTTCCACTTCATATTTCACGGCCCTGCAAGTTTGCAAGGAAATGAGGACCGGATCCCCGAGCTACCTTTTGTTGAGTACAACGGAGGATAGGTCGGGGTTAGACCTGTCAAGGATCCCGGTAGTAAGCGAGTTCACTGATGTATTCTCGGAGGAGATTACGCAACTTCCACCCGATAGGGGGATTGACTTCTCCATCGATTTGATTCCCGGTGTGGGCCCATCTCTAGCCCCTTATCGTATGGCTCCCTTGGAATTAAAAGAGATGAAGGCATAGCTCGAGGACCTGTTGTCCAAAGAATTTATAAGGTCAAGTGTGTCACCATGGGGAGCACCGGTCATCTTCGTGAAGAAGAAGGACGAGAGTATGTGGAACACCCTGACAATTTACAAGTTGATAGATTTTTATGTTGCTTAATTATTTAAAATAATTCTTGCAAATTGTTGTTAAGTGTTTAGCATTGGTATTTGTGCTTGAGGGATGTAAGTCAAATTTTGTTGGCTAAGATAGTTGTCCATACACGCAAGCTGGCAACTATGGTGGCTATGGTAGCTGTCCGTTCACGCATGTTGGCAACTTGCCTTAGTAGCTCCGCCTATATATAGTAGCGCATGAAGCGGAAACATGTTCGTTCTCACTTCTGTGCATGTTTCTCATATTTTCTCTCTAAACTCTTTTGCACCAAGAAAACCTTTCTTCATTAACCCTCTGTACCACCTTTAACTCTCAAGAACCACCGTAGCTGTAGCTGAAAAACCTCTACGTTAAAAGGAACTCGTGAATGGAGCTTACCCTTTTCCTTCCTGGTTGTTGTGAGAACTTACGTTCGAACAAAACTCACGTTAGTTGAAAGAAAAGAATTCTTGTTTAGGTAAGGGGAGTTTATTGTGTTTATAATGGTTTTAGATATCATGGTTGAAATGAAGAATGTATATGTTTTCTGGTGTTTTGCGTGAAATAAATTGATTTTTTTTTATGTGATGTGTTTGTGAAGAAGACGACTACTAGATTGGGTAAGTCGGGCTGAGCATGTTACATATACATATAAATTAAAACATTATTGTGTTTGTGACATCGGCTACCGGGATGGGTTGGCTGAGTTGCACATATGTATCAACCCCTTGTATTTGTGATGTCGGCTACCAGGATGGGTAGCCCGAGTTAAACATGTGTATCAATCTTTTGTGTTTAAGATGTCGGCTACCAGGATGAGTATGCCGATATGAGTTGTTTACGTAGTATGCATGTGTACATGCAGAACGTGACTTAGTCCTTGTTGGCAGACGTCTGTATACTGGGTTCCTTACCCGGGGTTGTTTCCTTAGAGCTGCTAGGGCTCGCTTCCTTTTCTTTAGTTGTACCAAGTTCATTACCCGGGGTGATACTTTAGAGATTGTTGCGGACTCGACAAGTATACCGTTCGTTTCAAGTAATATAATGATAAGAAAGATATCGTTCCCACGAGGATTGTTTGACCGATTAAATTATAATTAATATCAATAGATTGGAGAACAAATAAATGTAAGGAATTGTTGTTGTGTGTGTGTAGTAATGAAATTAAACCTAATTATAAGCATTAACTATTATCAACAAGTAAATAGGGTTATAACGATATACGAAGTAATGTAGCTAGGGCAACCCACACTAAATGCTTCCTACCTTCTTACATGCATTGTCTACTGTATTCATCTATCTCAAGTCACTCAACATGCATCTTCATACAATAATAGTTAATCCTTACTCCTGTAGTGATCTTAACCCTTTAACCTAATTAATTACCCTAATCCCTTAGAGGCAGCTCTTAGGTTAAGCATTAAATGATGCACTAAATGTTGCAAGCATACACTTCTATCCCTAGGCAATGTAAAGCTTGTCACTTTACCCAAGTCCAAGCGTAGAATCCCAATATTCCTATTGTAAACTCTAGCTTTCAATACCCAGCTTAGAGTGATCAGTTCCAGCAAGATAGAAACATGCAAGTATCAGAGTAAAGTGAAATAACTTGATATAAATGAAGAATAGCATCCAATACAATCCAAAGGAGATTACATTTAGTGCTTGGCCCTAACTACAATATAAAATCAGCCAAACCTCATTGTGGTTGGCTGTGTTACACAAAATGGCATACCCAGCTGAAGTGCAAGGAGAAGAAGATGGAGAAGAACCTCCACTTGAGCCTTCACTCTCCCTTCAACCCTAGCTAAGGCACCCAAGCTTCCAAGACCCTATTTTGTGCTGTTTCCCTCCAAGAAATCGTGTCTTGAATGCTGAGGATTGGGTATTTATAACCCAGCTTGTGAAGTCCCTGTTTTGCCCTTAATATTCTGCTGCTGTCGACTTGTGGCGCTGATGGCGCCAACTTACAGAACGAATGGCGCTGACGGTGCCATATTGGCGCTGTTGGCGCGGGATGCCAGTGGTTATGGCGCTCTTGGCGCCAGCCTGGCGCTAATGGCGCCAGGTTCCAGAGCTGATGGCGCCTTTGGCACGGTTGTGGCGCGGATGGCGCTGGCTTCCAGTGTCTTTGGCGTTGATGGCACCAGAGTATTCTTCCAAGCTTGGTTCTTTTCTTCTGATCTTTGCTTAATCTTGGCACCTTTGATTGATTTCCTGGCAATTTGTCACATTAGCTCAAATCATAACACAAAAAGGGCAATTATCCATGCTTAATGCTCAATTCTTGCTTCTAAAAGCTTAGGAAACCTTATATGCTAGGCGCATATCAGAGCTGTTGAGCTCAAGTTACTTTGAGAGAGAAAGAGAGCTACTAGGTTCCCTAATCTGGATGAGCTCGTGCTTTCTCAGGAAAAGAGCCATCGGGTTCCCTAATCCGGATGAGCACGTGCTTTCTCGGAAAGAGTCACCGGATCCTTTACTCGGTTGAGCCTGTGTCCTTTCTTCTAGAATGACCAGGTTCTCTACCCGGGGTCATTTCTTTAGAGCTGTTGAGCTCATCTCCTTAGAGCTACTGGTTTCCTCACCCAGGATGGGTTATTTTCTTTAGAAAAGCTAAGTTTAAGCCTTTCTTTGTAAGCTACTAGGTTTCCTTGCTCGGTAGAGCTCGTACTTTTTCTTTGTGAGCTACAGGGTTTCCTTACCCGGACAACCTTGCGTAGGTTGGTGATAATACAAAATCAAGTCTTGCAAGCGCTATCTGTTATAATCGATTACAGTACTTATTTAATCGATTGCATAGTGCTAAGTCCATCTTTGGAATTTTATAGAAACCCAAGGACTCCATTAACCGCCCTTGTCCAACCTCGTCCACTCTTGTTCACCTTTGTCTTCCCTTGTCCAACCTTGACCGCCCTTGACCGATCTTTATTGACCTTGACCGACATTGTCCGCCTTCGTCTGACCTTGTTCGGATTCTTACCTCAAAGTTGTTATAGCTAGGTGCTAACCCGGACACCTAATACTTCACACCAATTCACTTGTTTGTAATGTTTGTGAATGACGTGTAAGGGAAGTATGTGATTATATTGGTAATAGTTGAGGTCGGCCTATGAGATGGCTGATATAATGTATGCATTGATACCATAGGGGGTGTATGGCATTATCCTAGCCAGGACAAGTTGATCCCGGGCCAGGCCATACATTGATGGAGCCCATGGTAATTGTGAAAACAGTTGGATATACATAAATACCCACGAGGGTGTATGGCATTATCCTAGACAGAACGAGTTGATCCTGAGCCAGACCATACATTGATGGAGCCATGGTGATATGTTATGTATAGACACGTGGGATGCTGGGACCGGGTGGTGAACCTTGCAAGGACCACGATCAATGCATCAGTAGGCCTGTAAATGGGTCAGCGTATATGTACATGGGGGTGTATGGTAGATCCTAGCCAGGAAGAGAATGTTCCTGATCGGGCCATACATTGATAGAGCCCATGTGACCTATGTATGTGCATGGGGCGTGCTTGGCATTATCCTAGCCAGGACGAGTTGTTCTCGGGGCAGGTGATATGCTTCTAGCATATAGTAGTTTTTAGGTTTAATTAATTAATAAATTATTTAAGATTTAGTAAATTAGATTAGGAATTGGTGAATTATCATTTAATTGCATATTAATTTAAATTATGAGTTATTTTATCATCTAGGAACCAACAAGAGAGGAAAAGAAGCAAAAAGAGCAAGCCAGTGCTCTCGAACAAGTCACGCGATCAGCGTGGGATCTCACACGATCAGCGTGGGAGTGTCAAGATCAAATATTCAGTTCGAAGAGTCCAGGCGAGTAGCGCCAACCACCACGCGATCAACGTCAGATACTGAAACACAGACTCTCAGCTCAAACACGTCACGCTGGTAGCGTGAATATCCACGCGAATAGCGATAGGCTACCAAAACTTAAGCATTCAGTTCGAATGACTCACGCGATCAACGTGAAAACCCACGCTATCAGCACCAGAAGTCCAGAGCAGCTCATTTAACTCGAATAATCCACGCGGATCGCGTGGGACTTCACGTGAATCGCGTGAAAAGCTTGCTATTTCCTAAATTAAAATATTTGAATTGATTCAGTGGGGGGAATAGTTCCTCATTACTGGAATTAGACCTAGGACATTTTGGGGCATAAAAGGAAGCCTCTGGGTCATAAAGAATGAGCTTTTATTGGGTTTTGGACAAAACTGCTCAAGAAGAAGTCATTGAAGAATCTTGGGAGAAGATTGGAAGCCTTGAGGAATTGCAGAACAACACTCTGTGTAAACCTTTCTTTTCCTCTGGTATGTTAGTCATGGAAGTAGTATCAACCCTGAGTATGCTTGGCTAATTCTTGTATTGTGGTTGAGCCATGAACCTATGAGTATTCCTCTATGTCTTGATTGGTTTAATAAGAAGTTATCCTAATTGCTTTGTTTTATTCCATTCTTCACTGCATAATTCTTAATTTGGACTGGCCATTCTGTTAAGAAACTTAGGGTTGGGATTCACAATAGGGATATTGGGATTCTAGTTTCTAAAATGAGTAAAACAACAATTTATACATTGCCTAGGGATAGGGATGTGTGGTTGCAACAATTTCAGGTTGTGTTGCTTAATGCTTGGTTTAAGAAGGAATCACTAAGGGATTAGGGTTTTTAATTTCACCAAAGGGTTAAATTACTAAGGGATTAGGATTTAGCTACTTATAAGAGAACACATCAGCTGAGTAATTAGGATTAGTTCAAGCTAATAATCAATTGAAGCATAGAAAGAAAGAATCATAGGGGATTGCGCTTAACTACAATCACTTCTCGCTACTGCAGTAAAATCTAATTTACGTTCGCTTACATTCTCGTTAAATTTCTGTCATTTAAATTACATTACTTAAACACAATTCAACAAACTCTCTCAAACTCATATTTTGTCTTCCAATTTCTAAGACGTTAAGTTACGTACGATTGCATTCAATCCCTGTGGAGATGATACTTGACTTACTTACTTTATTACTTGAAACGAACGGTACACTTGCCGAGTTCGCAACAACGGGCCATGCATTGATGGAGCCCATGTGACATACTGCATTTGCACGACGGAAATAGGATGATGGATGTAGGGTACTAGGGTACTGGGGGGCCACGTCTATTAGGAACCCCTTCTGACACCTGGATGCTGATCACTACCGGGGGGGAGCGACCTGTGCATGACAGAGTGACCCTGATAAGCTACTACATCATTTGTATACCGAGATGGACTATTTTCGGGATGGTACCACATTGCATGCTGAGAGAAAAGTCAGGAGCATGCATCATGACTAGTCATTATAAGATGGATTGTGAAATGTTTTTGGACGGGTTGTCAATAATTGATTGTGTGATGAAACACTTTGATATTGTTGTAATATTGCGATGACTGAATTGTCTTTTCTTAACTGATGTTATCTATTACTAGTTATTTACATGATGAACTCACTTTTGCTTTCTTGTGCCATGTGGTTTTGGTACCTGTGATGATCACGAACCGTGTTCGTGTCAGCAGACGGGCAGTAGCAGGCAGTTTGGGAGATACTTTCTTTTGAAGGAACCACCAAGTAGCTGGGGTAATGTAGATCCCGACTTATAGATGTGTTTTGTTGCCAGGATGACATTGGACTAGATCCCGGACAAGAGTTGTACTGTGACAACTCACTCTTAGTTATTTAATCCTTTGTTTCTTTTGAAAATTTTGTATACTTCAGACATGATCATTTGTAATCATCACCAAATTATGTTCTTGTATATATAAGTAGTATGATGAATTACATCATTGAGTATTCATATTTTGATTCGTGATATTAGTTATGCTCACGCAAAAAAAAAAAATACTACTATTTTCTTTATAATCAACTTAAAGGTATTTTCATTTATAAATCGTGATTAACAGCATGATTAAAAGTATAATACAGTAGCGACGAGGCAGGTTGTTACAGTATGCGACTGTGCGTGGATTATCGGCAGTTGAATAAGGTGACCATAAAGAACAAGTATCCATTGCCCCGGATTGATGACCTACTAGATCAGCTGAGGGGAGCTCGGGTGTTCTCCAAGATAGACCTACGGTCCGGTTATCACCAGATTTGGATTAAGCCCGAGGAAAAACCTAATACCGCATTCCAGTCTCGGTATGGTCATTATGAATACCAGGTCATTCCGTTCAGCCTTACGAACGCCTCGACTGTGTTCATGGACTATATGAACCAGGTGTTCAGACCGTACTTGTATCTATTCATAGTGGTATTCATTGACGATATACTCATCTACTCCAAGAGTGAGGTGGAACATGTCGAGCACCTCCAAATTATTCTTCAGACGTTGAGGAATGATTAGTTGTACGCCAAGCTGTCAAAGTGCAAATTTTGGCTATTCGAGGTGAAGTTCCTGGGTCATGTGATCTCGGCAGCTGGGGTAGTAGTTGACCCCAGTAAGATAGAGGCTGTGATGTCTTGGGAGAGGCCCAAGAGTGTTTCTGAGATCCAGAGCTTCCTTGGACTGGCCGGGTACTATCGGATGTTCATCCTGGGGTTCTCACAAATGGTGTTGCCCTTAACCCTCCTTACCAGGAAGGGCACCCAGTTCATCTGGACTCATGAATGCGAGGAGTGCTTCCAAAGATTGAAGGAAAGGTTGACCATCGCTCCTGTATTGACCCTGCCTGATCCTGAAGGAAGTTTCAAGGTCTATTGTGATGCTTCCGGGCAGGGGCTTGGATGTGTCCTGATGCAAGAGAGAAAGGTAGTTCCCTATGCATCCCGGCAACTGAAGCTGCATGAGAAGAGCTACCCTACCCACGATTTAGAACTAGCAGCAGTGGTATTTGCTCCAAAAAATATGGAGGCACTACCTGTATGGTGCCAAGTTAGTGGTGTTCAGTGACCACAAAAGCCTCAAATACTTATTCGATCAAAAGAAATTGAATATGAGACAGAGGCGATGGATGGAATTCCTCAAGGACTATGACTTCGAGTTGAAATACCATCCCGGAAAAGCCAATGTGGTGGCAGACGCCCTAAGCAGGAAGCACATGGGCAAAGCTTGCATGATGATTGCAGATTGCAAGCTGATAAAGGACTTCCAGGATATGCACCTGACCATGACTGAGGGTGACCGGGGTCTCAAGTTAAGAGCGATAAAGGTTGATTATGGATTAATCAAGAAGATTCGATAAACTCAGGAACGTGACAAGGAGGTGAAGTCCCTGATCGGCCAGAAAGAACTTTCTCGGGGGAGCCATAACTTGGTGTTATACCAAGGAAGGATTGTGGTGCCTAAGGGCGAGTTGTGGATACACTTCTGTTCGAGGCTCACAAAGGCCGATTTAGCATTCATCCCGGTGGCACCAAACTGTATTAGGACCTCAAAGGGAACTTCTGGTGGTCGGGAATGAAGAGAGACATAGCCGAGTATGTGGCTAAGTGTCTGGTATGCCAGAAGGTGAAGATCAAGCATCAGAGACCTTTAGGCCTATTGCAGCCTTTGCAAATCCCGGAGTGGAAATGGGATAGCATCTTCATGGACTTTGTAATTGGACTATCGAGAACCCAACCCGGATTCGATTCCATTTGGGTTGTTGTTGATAGGTTGACTAAGTCGGCTCACTTCTTACCCGTTCGGACTGACTATACCACTGAAAGGTTAGCTCAGCTTTATGTCGAGGAGATTGTCAGACTGCATGGTGTCCCAGAAAGCATTATCGGTGACAGAGATCCGAAGTTTACCTCTAGGTTTTGGGGTGCCCTTCAGGAGGCTTTTGGAACCCGGTTGAGACTTAACACCGCCTATCACCCACAAACCGATGGTCAAACAGAGAGGACCATCCAGACCCTGGAAGACATGTCGAGAGCTTGTACCTTGGAGTAAAGGACGGGGTGGGATAGATACTTACCACTGATTGAATTCTCTTATAATAACAGCTTCCATGCTAGTATAGGCCAGACTCCTACTTGCTGGGCCGAGGTAGGAGAGAGTCAACTTCTTGGACCCGAGATGGTTTAGGACACTACTATGTAGATTCGCATGATCAAAGATAAGCTATTGTGGGCTCAGAGTCGACAAAAGAGTTATTACAATAGTAAGCATCGCCCATTGCAGTTTGATGAGGGCGACCA
This sequence comes from Glycine latifolia, assembly GCA_013407115.1. Lineage (NCBI taxonomy): Eukaryota > Viridiplantae > Streptophyta > Magnoliopsida > Fabales > Fabaceae > Glycine > Glycine latifolia. The sequence continues at coordinate 21,874,940 of CM023950.1, forward strand.
TGTGTTCCTAAGGTTATCTCCAGTTACAGGGGTTGGACGGGCATTAGGTGTGAGGAAGCTCAGTCCTAGGTTCATTGGCCCTTACCAAATTCTCCAAAGAGTAGGACAAGTGGCCTACCGGCTAGCTTTGCCTCCCCCATTGTCGGGGCTGCATGATGTTTTCCACGTATCCCAGTTGAGAAGGTATGTGCCCGACCCTTCCCACGTGGTGGAGCCAGACACTGTTTAGATTAGGGAGAATCTGACATGTCCTACCCGACAAGCACAGATTCTTGACAGGATGGAAAAGAAGATTTGAAGTAAAAATATTCTCACAGTAGGAAGGGAGAACACTGGAGGAGGCAACTTAGGAGCGAGAGCAAGAACTCTTGCAGCAGTACCCCAAGCTCTTGATGGGTAAGATTTTAAATTTTGCGGTCAAAATTCATTAAAAGGTGGGGTGAATGTAAGGTTTTGGGTGTCCACATTGGCACTTTAATATAATAATATTATGATTAAGAGGTAATTGTGTTTATAACAAATTTGGGTTCGTGTTTCCTAAGTCAGCGCTAATGAGGCATCAGGATTTGCGTGACTGGGATGCCACTTCGATGAGGAAATAAGACCTTTATGGGACAGTTCTGACGTGGAGGTTGGAACCCGAACGAGGTCGGATAAGGTCGGACGAGGTTAGAGAAAGGCAGAACCGTGCACTTTGTGAAGTGCCAAGGTAGGGACCCGAACGAGGTCGGATAAGGTCGCACGAGGTCAGAGAAGGGTGGAACCTTGGACTTTGTGAAGTGCCAAGGTAGGGATCCGAACGAGGGCAGATAAGGTCGGACGAGGTCAGAGAAGGGCGGAACCTTGGACTTTGTGAAGTGCCAAGGTAGGGACCCGAACGAGGTCAGATGAGGTCGGACAAGGGCAAAGCCTTGTGTTTTATAAAGTGCCGAGGATGGATTCAGCACTATGCAATCGATTACATAAGCGTTTACAATCGACTAAAAATAGTTAACACTTATGCTGATACCATGAACCTACACGAGGTTGTCCGGGTTACTGGTACCATGTTGCCCAAGGTAGGCTTTTGGTAAGTGATCTGAACCCGGCAACGAGTGCGTATGTTGACTAAGCTATGCTTTGACATCTGCCAGTATTGGCGTGTGTGTCATGTGCTAGGGTTATTTAAATAGACCACTTGTCTCCATCTCGATGAAACATTATCGTCTTCTTTCTCTCTCCGTTCCTCAAGTTCTAGTGAGACAAACTTCATAGCCACTCACTCCCAACCTAAGCCCCTTTGCATGCAACTGAAAAATTGAGAGGAACCACTGTATAGCTAAATTTCAACCTTTGTTCCTGTTGAAACCTTTAAACGGAGAGTTTGTCTCTCCCAAGACCTCCAAGTTTCGACTTCGAAGAAGAAGAAGGCTTCTCAGGACTCTTAAGCTTGGAAAAAGTTGTTTCCTAGCCTTTGTGAACATTTCTGAGGTAAGGAACTTATATAGTTACAGGTTTTTTTTGATTTTGTGTATGAGATATATTTTGACCCTTGATTGAGCTAGAGCTGGAACTAGGCTCAGGTCCTATGGGAAAAGAACGACATCTCTTTTCATGCAACGGTTGATAACCATTATGGGCTGCTTGCATGCAACGATTGATGACCGTGTTTGTTTTCTTGCATGCTTTTGCAGAGTGTGTTACAGAGGATAACGGTGGTTGCAGAGTGTGTTACAGAGGATAACGGTGCTTTTGTAAAGGTGTAGAATGTTCCAGTTCATCATTTGGTTCAGCCTTTTCTTTGCAATTCAGATCATTAACTTGTAGGAATTCTTCCTTTTGTCCTGCATCATCATCACACTCCAAATTCTCTTTGGAAGGATTAGATTCATCACAAATTACATGGAACAGATTCCTCAACACACAATGTTCTTTTATGAAAGATCCTATAAGCTTTACTTTGCAAAGAGTAACCAAGAAAAATTGCTTCATCAGCTTTAGAATCAAATTTGCCATGAGAATCTTTACCATTGTTTAATACAAAACACTTGCAGCCAAATGCTCTAAAATGAGATATGTTTGGTTTCCTTCCTTTGTATAGTTCATAAGGGGTTTTCTTCAAAATATGCCTTATGAGAATTCTATTCAAAGTATAACAAACCGTACTTACAGCATCAGCCCAAAAGTGCTTAGCAAGTTTGTTTCATTTAGAAGTGTTTTTGCACATTCCTCAAGAGATCTGTTTTTCCTCTCCACAACACCATTTTGTTGGGGTGTTCTTGGAGCTAAAAAATTGTGATTAATTCCAAACTCTTCACAGAATTTTTCAAAATATTCATTTTGGAATTCTCCACCGTGATCGCTTCTAATTGAAACAATATTGCAATCTTTTTCATTTTGAATTATCTTGGCTAACTTTCTAAATGCTGTGAATGCATCACTCTTGGATCTTATGAACAAAGTCCATGTGTATCTTGAGTAATCATCTACAATAACAAGACCATAGAAATTTCCTCCCAAGCTTATGGTTCTTGAAGGACCAAATAAATCCATATGAAGCAACTCAAGAGGTCTAGAAGTAGAAACAACATTTTTGCTTTGAAAAGAATTCTTTGTTTGTTTCCCTCTTTGACAAGCTTCACATATTTTATCATTCTCAAACTTAAGCTTAGGTAAACTTATGACCAAATCCTTTTTCACGAGTTTATTCATGTGATGCATGTTTATATGACTAACTCTTCTATGCCATAACCATGTTTCATCAGTTTTACTTACAAGGCAGCTAGTCTTATGAATGTATGCATGGTCAATGGACAAAACATAAATGTTACCCTTTCTCTTACCTGAAAACAATAAGAATACCCACAATAACCAAGAGGGCGGGGGTAAATTGGGTAAAACTTGGTCTTTTAAAAAAAAATTCTTTTCTAAATCAGAGTTAGGATCTTAATCACTTTAAAACCAAGAAAGTTTTTATTTCAATCAATTCACTCAGTTCAGAAAATCAATAGCTCAAAACATCACTTATTAAGTAATGATAAGAACACCAAGAATCAATGAACAAGATAGCCAATAGAGATTAAAGAACAGAGAGTCAACACAAGGATTTATACTGGTTCACTTCTCAAGAGAAGCTACATCCAGCTTCTTCTAATCAACACTAGATTAGAGTTCCACTATTATAAATTTCAGTTCTTAAAAGCTTTATTACATTTACTCTTTATCAACCCTAGATAAAAAAAAGGAAATCTAAAACACTATTAGGCACCTTAACAACAAGAACCAGAGAACACTACTCTGTTCTTCCCTAGAGAACACTACTCTAGAACAAGCCTTAAGAACAAATTTACAATAGCATCCAAATACAGAAAATTCAAAACAGAATTACACCCAAAGGGAATGGAGAGAAACAACCTGATGATCCAATGATTATGAATGCAAATGAATTATCAACAGAGTTGTATGATCAAATGAAACTTCAAAACATGCTCTCCTATTCTTCTTTGAAAGACTCTTGCCCAAGTAATCAATCAAAAACTCATGAGGATTAAGAAGTGGGATAAGAGATTGCTAACTCATAAAAGCTCTTTAAATCTTGGTGAAAGCTTGTATGTAATCAGAAATTCGTATTTCTCAAGTTACTCAACAGAACAAGCCTCACTCCTATTTATAATAAAGCTTTGTAACTAACTTTAACCGATTAAATGCACCAAATAATCGATTAAAATACCTTGTGTAATTGATTAAATTGCCATTTTAATCGATTAAAATGTTCATGGCTTTCTGGGTTTGAATAACGAGCAAAATAATCGATTATTACAACCAGTAATCGATTAAACCAGAAGCACATCATTTCATAAAAGCCTTGTGTAATCGATTACAAGAAATAGTAATCGATTAAAGCAGTGCAACAAGCTTTTCTCAGAACATTGTGTAATCAATTACAATAACTGGTAATCGATTATTGCAGTAGAACAAGCTTTTCAAAAAAACTTATGTAATCGATTACAATACACGGTAATCAATTAAAGTAGTGAAGCATAATTTTCTTTTAACACTAAATAATCGATTACAATAGATGGTAATCGATTAAATTGTTCTTCAATGCTTTTCCAGATTTGAAAACGAAGCAAATAATCGATTATACTACTGTGTAATCGATTAAACCAGTGCAATTTGTATTTTTCCAAATACATTGCTTCTTTGAATCTTTTAATAAGAAATTGCTTTGATTCTTTGTTAAAAATCTTAGACACATAAATGATTAAATGCATGAAATGCAAGGATCAACAGATTGGCCTCTTTAACACTTTATTTTATAATCTTCCGAGACATTCCAAGGCATGTGAAAAAGCCCAAAACACTTCTTCAAGTCCTAAGCTTCAAGCTTTAAGTTGCTCCCCCTATATCCAACATTACCAACATGGATAACCTCACCACTTTGACTGTCACAAATCAATCAGCAATTGTCATTGAATGACACTTTAAATCCTTTGTCACATAATTGACTTATGCTTAAGAGATTGTGTTTCAAGCCTTCAACATATAATGTAAAAGATAGGAACACTTCACACTTAACCAAGAGGGCGGGTGAATTGGTTAGGCTTGGTAAATTAAAATTCTTTTAACAAAATCAGAGTTTTCTTTTAGGATCTTTATCACTATGAAACCAAAAATATTCTTATTCAATCTCAAGCTCAGCCCAAGGTATGCAATTGTTAAAGTTAAATTGATAAGCAAGACAATTCAATCAATATATATAGCAAATAAGCAAGCACGAATTTAATCACAAGACTCAAGAGATTTATACTGGTTCACTTCAAACATTATGAAGCTACATCCAGTTTTCTTCCATTCAACACTAGAATGGAGTTCCACTATTGCAATTTTCTGTCTTACAAATAATTACACAAATCTCTCTTTATCAACCCTAGATAAAGTTCAGAAACCTAAAACACTATTAGGTTCTTAGAGATCAACCCACTGAGAATCCACTCAGCACACCCTTAGAGAAACCCTTCCTCTAGATTACATGCAAGAACCTTAATTACAATAGAAATTCAATTACAAATAAAAATAGAGTACACCTTCAAAGCTAAGGAAAGATATCACCTGATGATCCAATGAATAATGATGCATATGAATGAGTGAATCAGGTTTCAGAATCAACACAAGACTCAGAAAAGCACATTCCTGAAGCTTTGACAAGAACTTTCTTGCTTCAAGACACAATCAATAACCCATATGTATTTTGATGTAAGCAAGAACACCCAGAACCCATAAAACCCCAAGAAAGTATTTAGAATGCTTTATGTTAGCTCAGAATTCGAAATTTTCAAGTCTTTAATCAAGCACAGAATGAGTTCTATTTATAACAAACATTTCTAACTGCCAGTAATCGATTAAACGCGCCTAATAATCGATTATTTGTCATATGTAATCGATTAATATGTTCTATAGGCTTCTGGGTTTTGGCAACGAACCAATTAATCGATTATTTCGTATCGTAATCGATTATCACAGTGAGCTTTAGAAAAACTTGAAGTTCAGAATGCAACTAAAAAGCACTATGTAATCGATGACGGTTTTGTGTAATCGATTATGGCAGAGAGCTTCATAAATCAGGAGTCAGCTAAATGAACTATGTAATCGATTACTGATTTTGGTAATCTATTATTGTATAACAAATAGTGAAGCAGTAGTGTATAATGTAATCGATTACAAGTATTGGTAATCGATTAAGGCAGTGAGCTATGGTTTTCTATTTGGTCTTTGTAATCGATTACAGTGACTTGGTAATCAATTAAAATGTTTCTCAATGCTGTTTTATAAGTAAGCTAAGGTCAAATAATCGATTAAAATGTTTCTTGATAAGTTTTCCAGAAATAGCTAAGAACAAAGTAATCGATTATTATGCCTAAGTAATCGATTAAATAGTGGAAAACAATATTTTTCCAGAAACCTTAGTTTCAATTTAAACACTGAATCAAATTATCAAAGCCTTGTTAATTCTATGACTCTAATTAAAAATCTAAATGAATGATATGAATGCAATGCACTTGGATCACCATAGATGCTTCTTTCTTTACAATTAATTACAAGTTATTCTTCAAGTCTTCAAGGCAAGTTGAAAGCTTCAAAACAAAGCTTGATCTCTTGTCCATTCTTCAAGTGCTTTCTTTGAAACCAACAATCTCCCCCTTTTTGGCTTTAAACATGCCAAATCTTTAGTTGATTAAGAGTGAGGCTTGGAGTCAATTTGTTGATTTGGTTGGAAGAACTTAAGCTTTATAAAACCTGAAAACTTTCAATCTCTTTGCCAAGACAAGTGTTAAAAGCATTTGTGATTCAAGTGACATTCAATTATAAGTCATATGCATTGATTAAAAGCATTTTAACACAGTAGCTCCCCCTAAATTACAGCATCCATTCAGTTCAAATTTTGAGGCAAAAAAGAATTAAAAAATAGGGGCAAACAGAGGTGTATGCAGAACATAGGTCTTCATTCAATCCTCCCCCTTAATCAAACATTTCTCCCCCTATTTGGCTTGTTAAAAGTGTGATAACCCTAAGTTACGGCGTGGCCTACAGGCTAGCTTTACCACCTCAGTTGTCAGGACTTCATGA
>CM023950.1:21891357-21909154 GCA_013407115.1 Glycine latifolia
CAAATACATCCTGAAATTGCTGCAACTACACATTCCTATCCCTAGGTAATGTATATATTGTTGTTTTACTCATTCCAGAAACTAGAATCCCAATATCCCTATTGTGAATCCTAACCCTAAGCATCTTAATAGAATGGCCAGTCCCAATTAAGAACAGAATAAAACAAAGCAATTATGATAATTCTCATTAAAACCAATCAAGACATAGAGGAGTTCACATAGGTTCTTGCTCTAACCACAATACAAGAACTTAGCCAAGCATACTTAGAACTGACATAAATCTTACAACTAGCATGTTCCTAGAGAAGAATTACCAGAGGAAGAGAAGAAATTACAAGCAGAGTTGCTATTCTGCAGTTTTCCCTAATGAATCTAATCTTCTCCAAGGTTTCTCCAATGTCTTCTTTAGCAAAAAGTCTGTCCAAGGTCCAGAAGCAGCACCTTTTTTTGTGTCCCAAAGGTTCCTTTTTTATCACCCATACGTTCTAGATTTAATTTAGGTAACAAGGAATTGTTCCCCAAGCTAAATCAGTATCAAATCTTTTAAATCAGGCTATATCGTGATTGTGCCGCGACTAGCATGGAGTCCCACACTGATCGCATGGGATGCTCGAATTGATTAAGCTGTTCTGGAACTCTGGCGCTAACAGCGCGGTGTCCCACGCTAATCGCGTGGGATATTCGAACTGAATGTCTGTTTTTGATATCTTGGCGCTACTCACGTGGGATGTGGCACTGATGACGCGACTTGTTCGAGCTGAGGAGTTAACCTTTGGTAGTCCCACGCTACTCGCGTGGGATTCACGCTGATAGTGTGGCTTGCTCGAACTGAAGGTTTGCTTTTAGCAGCTGGCGCGGGGTCTGGCGCGATCTGCGCGGCTTGGTCGAGAGCTCTAGGTTGTTCTTTTTGCTTCTTTTCCTCTCTTGATGGTTCCTAATTAACAAAACAAATAAGAAATTAAAGTAATATGCAATTAAGTAATAAAATTAACTAATCCTAATCTATATTACTAATTATTGAACAATTTATTAATCTATTGATCCTAAAAACTAATATATGCTGGAAGCATATCAAGGCGCACTCGGGATGGTTATAGCTTATATAGTTGTTCCGAGTTGGTCGGGGTATGTACATCCGGGACGGAATATCATGAGTTGTGACCTGGATGGTTACAATCAGGTTATTGTATCCGGGTTGGGTAGTATTATCGGGATAGTTATAATTTACATAGCTATATCCGGGTTGACTGGGTTGTATACCTTCTGGATGGGGGTATCATAAATATTTATAACCGGGATTTCTGGGGTGTGTGGAAACCAGGAAGGATGTATCCCGGATAATTTTGACTGGTTTGTCTGGGTTTCGTTAGTTTCCTTCATAGAGAAATCATCACCTACCATCTTACTACTTCAACCTCAAATTTAATCTTTACGTATTTGAAACATTGATCTTCATATTATTCAACCTCTACTTCCAAAAGTTAATATTAACAATTCCTATAGATTATTAAATTGCTTCCAAAAATCATCAAGTGTAACTACCCATAACGCTAATAATTTAACGTATAAATTCTCACCTATCCTAGGGTTAAAATCACTAAAATAACCTTCGAACATAGATTTCCAGATTAAATAAAGCTATAGGTCTGGCCAACTAAGCACATAAGTTAATCCTAAACAAATACTTGATTAGAGATTGAAGCCTAGCCTACCTGCAGCGAGTTCGTGTCTTGAGAAAGGATGAAGTAAGGGCTGTCTTCCTCGTGGAATATTCTAGGAAATGAGGTTTTAAAGCAGAAAATGGCTGTTTGGTGAGATGGTAGCAGAAGTAGTAGAAAATAGAAAACTTGGTGCAGGAGTAAGTGGTATTATGATATATGTTGAGGCTGAGAATTTCGTGCAAAAAGTTTAAATGCTCAGGCTATGTATACTACTTAAACTGGTTCGAGTTTAAGGGATTTGGTTGGATTAAAACTGATTTTAAAAGTTAGTTTAGTTATATTTTAGCTAAGTAATCATTACCTTAGAAGATATTTTAATTTTATATAATAAATATAGATGACTAAGCAAAAGCAAGATTCCTTTAATAAATGGCTAAGGGTACGTGGAATTGGGCTGAAAATGTTTCTTCACTCTTAAATCCATAGGCTTCCACGTTGATAATTTTATCTCAATCACTTTATTCACTTTGCTTTGACTTTGGTTTACCAGTTTTGCTTTATATTTATTTACTCTTATTTGTGAATTCTTTTAGGATATTTATGTTCAAATAAGTTGTTATATTTTGTAACCAACTATTATCATATCTCTATAATTTAATTATAATTATAAAATATAATTTTGAGGATGTTACATTTGTTACTTTAATAATTAAATTTAAATTAACATTTGATAATTGATATAATTTTGTAAAATATAGTTATAGGGATCAAAGTTTGGATATTTTGTAAATAAAGGAAAATATATTATTCTTTATCTTAAATGTGCTATATTTATTTATAGAAATCAAAAAAGGAAAAATTACTCGATTTTTATTTCTCCAAAATGATAAATTTTATAAGATTGAATCGACTAAAAAATGAAATTAATCATTTCATATTGATAGTATTGTTATGCTTAGTGTGCAACTCGTTAGTTTTTTAGATAGTTATGATCCATTTAGATAAACAATTTAATTAACATCTTGTTGATTGAGTAGTATGGGTTTATTATAGTAATAAATATTTGTAATTGTGTATAATGAATTATTTATATTTAAATATTATAAATATAGTTATGATCTATTTTGATAAACAATTTAATCAACATGTTGTTCATTGAGTAGTCATGAAAATAGTTGAAATTAATTGTTTCATATAAGATGTAAGTTATTTTCAATTGCAATTGTATAGCATTTGTCGGTATGGTTTTATATTCAATTTAAGAGTACTTTGTTGAAGTTGTGGGTTGATTTGAAGTGTTAGACTAATAATTGGGAAAATTTGTAGATTATGGTTAGAACAAGAGAATTGCATCAGGATTTGGGCAGAATTTTAGACAGCTTTAGGTACAGAGGTTAGCGGTAATGAAGAAGAAGTCCCTCAACGCCGAAGGCCGATAGCATTGGCACTTAGACAACGGGCAAATGCAGCTATTATTGAGGATGTTGCTGCTCATGAGGCTCATTAGTGTTGGATTAAGGGGAGCTGCTTCAGGAATAAGAAGAAATTACTCAAGATTTGATTTTGAGCTTTCAACATGCAAAGGATAACTTGAAGACAATTTAGAATTAAATTGTGTAAGAGAAAAGCAATTCTGGTGATCCAAGTGCATTGCATTCATTCATTACATATTCAACTTAATTAAGTCAACAAAAATCACAAAGCATTATCAAATCAACTAAAGGTTTTAAATAATTCAAAGGTTTTAAGAAAAAACATTTTCACTGTAATAATCGATTATAGTTATAGTATAATCGATTATTTTGTTCTTCATCAAATCTGGAAAATCATCAGGAACACTTTAATCGATTACCATGTCAAATTAATCGATTATTTGACCTATGCTTTTATATAAACTGCATTGTTGAACTATTTAATATTATATTGAAGTTGTAATCGATTACATGCTTACATCTGATTTTAGCCTTGAATTGCCATAATCGATTACCCAAGTTCGTAATTGATTACACCTTGTTTTGGAAAAATTATGCTGCACTGTCTTAATCGATTACCAAGATTCGTAATCGATTATCCAAGCTTTATGAAAATACACTAGAGCTGGTTTAATCGATTACCAGATTCTGTAATCGATTAAACAAGCTTTGTGAAAAATATGCTTTGACTGTAATAATCGATTACAGCTCGAGATAATCGATTATTTTGATTGTTATTCAAACCCAGAAAAGCTATGAATAGATTAATCGATTATTATGACAATGTAATCGATTACAAAAGTAATTTAATCGATTATTAGTGCGTTTTAATCGATTACTGACGGTTAAAATTTTTTGTTATAAATAGAACCCTTGCTCAGCTGTTTTTGTAACTTTGTGGAATAATACCCATTCGAAATTTCTGAGCTAAAATAGTCTTCTGAGCATTCTTAATTCTTTTCTGAGGGTTTGATTCAGTCATGCTTCATGTTGCATTGATCATGTGAAAATAAGTCACTCTTTCAACATGCAACCATTTCAAGATTAAGGAAAGCTATGTTTCTTGTGTTTTAAAGATTCAATATGTTCTGGTAAATTCATTTGCATTGCATACATTGGATCATCAGGTTGTTTCTCTCCTTAATCTGATTGTAAATTTTCGTTTTGATTATAGTTGTGTAATTTGCTACCGTAATTGAGTTCTTACATGTAACTAGAGATAGGGTTTCTCTAGGGGTTTTGCTGAGTAGTGTTCTCAGTGGGTTTGTCTCTAAGGATCTAATAGTGTTTTAGATTTCTAAACTTTATCTAGGGTGGATAAAGAGAGGCTGTGTAATTGCTAGTAAGAACAGAAATTAAATAGTGGAATTTCACTCTAGTGTTGAGTGGAAGAAACTGGATGTAGCTTCATGGTTTTGAAGTGAACCAGTATAAATTGCTTGTGTGTTGTTTTCTGAATCTATTCTCCTCATATAATTGTTTCTTGTTTCATTTGCTTATCTTGAATAATCAGTTTTGATCCATTGAATTTTAAGGGGCTGAGTTTCTTGATTGAATAAGGTTTCTTGGTTTTGAAATGTGATAAAAATCCTTTAAAACTCTGATTTTGATTAAAGAATTTTTTTGATTTACCAAGGTCTTACCAATTGTTTAAGTGTGAAGTATTCATATCATTTTCAATTAGGAGCCTCACACTCTAGTTATGGAGAATGGAGGTGCTGATTTAGAGGATTTTTTCAAGCGGGCCCCAACATATACCAGTGTTGACATCATATGCTAATCCTGTGACAGCCAAAGTGTGGGCAGCAGTGGTACTTATGTGTTTAATTATAAGATATTTACATATATTTTTTGTCATTTTAATTGTCATAATTAATTATAATTATTTGCAGGAATATATTGAGTTGAAGTTTACTTCTCATGGAAAGAAGATGCAGAAATTTGGAAAGTTTGCTCCTCAAATTGAAGATTTAGTAGTTGGTACGGACTTAAGCCCTCTAATTACATGTTCAATGGAGACAAGAGATATAGAACTTTTATTTGCTTTTGTGGAGAAATGACATAAGGATACTAGCAGTTTCCATCTACCCATAGGAAATGACTATTACCCTTAATGATATGGGATTGTTGTTACATTTATCCATTATAGGTGTCTTCTATACCTATGATGCAATAGATATAGAACAGACAATCGAGTTGATTAAAGTCACTAAAGAATAAACCTGTGTATTTAAAGTCACTAAAGAATAAACATGTGTATTTATATATAAAAAATAGTATTATGTGTACTATGATCTTTGTCATTTTGAGATGAGCTAAAAACTCTTTTTATTTGTAACATTTATTAGTTTTCTTGTAACAAAAAAGATTACGTAGATTGATTATTACAAAATATATAAATAAACTTAATATATTATTTGAAATTTTAATGTTACAAAAAATAATAATAGTTATATTCAGTGCTGTTAATATAGCGTCCTACTATTGTATTATGACATTTGTTTTCTTTATAATTTGTAAACTAGTAAAATCCCATATATCCTTTGATGTTCATTAACACAGCCACTTGCTAATAAAAATGGGTACAGATGGTGAAAGTACTACCCACAACCACCTTGACCCCATTACCATCCCTACACTTTTTGTTTTTTGTATCTCTTTTAATAAAAATTTCTTGAAATAAAATAATGACAATTCGAATCTTAATGAGTTAGTAAAGTAAAACAATATACGTCTTACATCTAAAAAGTAACTAGTTCTAAGTCTCCATTAGTCTCCAAACTATCTTGTTGACATTACCTGCTTGTGCTGGTGCGGTGAGGGGGCAAAGATAGTGAATGTGTTTTGGTTATGCACGTTATCTAATGAAGCTGCGTCAAATTCAAATAAACGTTGCAGAAGCTAGTGGCATCCTCAGAGTCCGTTTGGTAATTGTCTTACAATTAGTTCATAACAAACTGGGTTCGGTCCCGATTAAAAAATCATTCAACAAAACATTGCAAAAAGCTACAATTTGTAGCTTCTGGATGACGCACATTGAAGATCCTTAAATGTGAAACCAAACATGCAATGAGAAGATCATGGTTGCATAGTAGCTCGTGGATTCAGCATAGGTTAGTTTGTTAGGTGGCTTATTTATCATACTTAGCTATCATTTCTGGTGATGTTAGATCCCATTCCAGTAGCTTCCATGGTTATCTCTTCTATATAATATAAATATAGTTTATATCACTTGTTACATATCTTTTTATTCTACCTAAATACTATAAGAGTTTCCAGTAGCTTTGAACTTTATGACCTTTGACCTCACCAAGTTTGATGGGGGCACCAATCCCATATTACATATATATGCATATCAAGAGATAAACTAAGACATAGAAAAGTCCATATGTGCTAAATGTAAAATCTAGATCCTATTAACCTCTAAATACCATGACGCAGAGGCAAACTAGCCTACCTCCAACATGACTCCAATTACCGCTTGTTATCATTCATGCTTTTTCCTTCAAAAAATTCACCTAAGATTCGCTCTAGATCTTCAGCAGTGTATTTGATGTATCTCTGAGTACTCTTTACATTCTCCACTAGTGGCCTGTAAAATACAAGGACCTCAGTTATAATTTAATAAATTTATATAGCTAAATAATAGCTCATACAAAAACCACAAGACAATACCAACAAATTAACCCTCAAGGTGTTGAAGAAGGAGGGAATTGGTAACTAGATAAAACTGTCAGAAAAATTATTTACTTTATTCGCGAAGGAGGAAAAGACATTATTTCACATCCATGGATACTTGTTCCCATAAAGTAAAGATAAACTGATTAGGATAGACTACACACTCTCAAAGATACTTAAATTACAGTCCTCCACTTTGATTTAAAAATTACACTACTTCACTTAAAGATGAGATGTTATATTTTTTACTATTTTAAATGTAAATGAACCTCTTAATAGTGATAAGCATCTATGACTCTATGAGCCTCCCAAGAACATTTTTCCTCTGCCATTTTCACTATCATTGGCAACTATTTTTTAACACCTTATCTCCCCTATTGTCTTAGTCTAACTTTGGAACATAACCCAAAATCTTCGTATCTAACAGTAAGGGTTCAAAACTATTATCAATGATGCTTAGAATCACTGGAGGAAAAAAAATTGTCCACAAGAAGCTAGTTCACACTAAATTGGACTAAAAAACAACACATATAGATGGAAATTTGTTAACGATGGCATTTACCAGGGGTGGTCAGAGTGTGATTTGCCCAATTGAGTAAACGATGCAATCATATAAAAAAATGACTGAAATGCTAGCAACACTCTCAAAAACACTCTTAACTATAGATGGAATTTTGTCAAGAATTACAAAATTATGGGGATCCCACTCCTAGTATAACGAGTCTCATGATATTGTAGTTTCTACTTTCTAACAAATTTCAGCTAATAGTTTAGAGTGTATTAAAAAAGAGTGTACTTGCTATAATTCAAACTGCTGGTTAAAAGGAGAATACACACCCAAAACGTTTCACAAATGATCTATAGGCAGGTAGCAAGACTTCAGCAACTGCAAGAATAAGAGACTCTCGCAACTCTGCATCTGGTACTGTCCACTGAGATTGTTTCTGATGCAGTTCCTCAAACATAGTATTGAATGACTTGAACCTAAGAACATAAACACCTTGACGTGTTAAAAGAAAGGACAAATGCTTTATTTGAAATAAAGTCCATAAGGGAGCAACAGAAAAGCTACCTGTCTTTAACAATTGTTCTTGAAGCACCACTACTGCTCGCATCGCCACCAGCATTACTACTACCACCACCACTTGATGAGATGAGGCCCTGAATAGAGAGGGACTGAAGAATCTGCCAATGGAAAGAATAAAACTTCAGAAATGGTACAGTACCTTCTCATGTAATTGCCAACCAATGGAGGATGGGATGACATTGAGCTTTAAGTTGCGTGCATAAAGGTCAAAACAAAAATTTAACTGAAAGGAAGAAATTACTTGTCAACAAAGAAAATTTATAGAAGATGAGTGCTAGCAACACACTCTTCCAAACATACACACTATTATTGGTTAAAATTTATTAAAAACTACAAAATTCGGAAAGAGACTCATTAAATGAGAAGTGAACCCCCACAAAAAAATATCAATAAATTTCAGCTAATAATGAAGAGTGTATTCAAAAGAATGTATCAGAGTGATTTGCTAGCATTTCTCTAGATAGAAAAGATAAATAGATTGCCTCTGACTACAATCATTATAAATACACAATTTATTTTCTTTTAAAAAAAGTAGGATGCTAAATGAACAAATTTGTATGAGACTTATTTTGGCCCCTTATACAAAAGGAACCACCCTTCAATTTATTCCAGCACTTAGAACTTTCAAGAAATGTAATACCAAAGTAAGAAGTCAAACAGCCAGCTCTACAAGCTAGAAGAAAGAGTCTAATATCAACACTCAACCTGGTCAAACCAATTGTTTTTAAAATTTAAACTGGAACACATTCTCTATGAATTATATAATGATAGAAGCATCACGGAGAACATCTCTGTTCTTTTCTGACAACAAACTTACATCATCCATACATAGCAAATGGAAGACTATAACTTCCTCTAACACACTTAACCTTTTGGACAAGAACTTCTCTCCCTCATCTCTAATTTAAAAAAAAAAAAAACAATTATTTAATTTTAAATTTATATGCGCTGTCTAATTTTTACTTCTCTGGATACTATACAAGGAGTGATTTACTTTATTCTTTCCTAAATTAGCTGGGTACTTGTTAGGATTCCCAGAACCCAAAACAGAGAAACAAAGAGAAAGGGGGGGAAATTTGCCCTTTATTATTATTGATGATCGAATGGAAAACAGTGTACATAAAGGAGCTATCTCCTTTCCCACTGGACAAGCCAGTTTACAGCAATACTCAAAAATCAAAAGTGCCCTCTCATTGATTAGAAAGTCTATTTAAATAGACTTTCTAAAACATAAGAGGTAAACCCCCCCTAACCCACCTTTTGGGCCTCAGCCTATACAATAGAAGGCCCAAATCCTAATTCTTATTTTTAAACTTCTTCCTAACATAGACACGCCAAACCTTCTCAATAAGTGCCACGTTTTCCCCACTAGTGTTGGGGCCTACTAACAATACCACGCCCTCCAAACTCAACCTTGTCCTCAAGGTTGAACTCTGGACACTGGGTCTGAATGGTAGTGACTTCCTCCAACATTGCTTCCAATGGTGATTTATGTTGCCACTGAACCAGGATCTGTTGTGTTGGATCCCCCCCTTGTTATGTACCAATTGTTAGGACTTAAGCACGAGGAGAGCCCAACCAAAAGACTAGTCCATAAGGTGGGAGAACTTTAAGGCTTAAGTACCACATCAAGTAGTTTATTCTACTCAATGTGGGACTCCTAACATTGCCACCCCCTTTAGGAGCTGACATCCACAACAGCTTTCCCTCTATCGACACTGGCCGGTGGTATCCCTTTTCCTTAGGACGGCTTCACTTATCTATCAGTATTCGGTTACACCTTAATCCAGCCCCCATTCCGTGGCCTGACTCTCAACTAGAGCACCAATTGTTAGGACTTAAGAACAAGAGGAGAGCCCAATCCAAAAGACTAGTCCCTTAGGTGGGAGAACATCAAGGTTGAACTCTGGAAACTGGGTCTGAATGGCAGTGACATCCTCCCACGTTGCTTCCTCTGGTGATTTATGTTGCCACTGAACCAGGATCTGTTGTGTTGGATCCCATTGTTAAGTACCAATTGTTAGGACTTAAGCACAAGAGGAGAGCCCAACCAAAAGACTAGAACATAAGGTGGGAGAACCTCAAGGCTTAAGTAACACATCAAGTAGTTTATTCTACTCGATGTGGGACTCCTAACATTGTCACCCCTTTAAGGGCCGACTCCCACGGTGGCTTTCCCTCTATTGACACTGACCTGGTGGTATCCCTTTTCCCTAGGACAGTTTCACTCATATATTAGTATTCAGTTTACACCTTAATCCAGCCCATAGGTAGCCCTTTCCATGTCCCGACTCTCAACGAGAACACCAATTGTTAGGACTTAAGCAAAAGATGAGAGCCCAACCCAAAAGACTAGTCCATTAGGTGGGAGAACCTCAACGCTTAAGTACCACATCAAGCAGTTTATTCTACTCAATATGGGACTCCTAACAGTACTCTTAGATTCCAAGCCATAAATATAAATTTCAGTAGTTTTTTAAACATACAAGTATGTCCAATGATTTGATTAGATTCTTTTAAAGATGATGAAACTAATTAATATTGAAAAGAGTCAACATCTAAATTGGTTCTCCAATGATTACAGTGTCACCACTTTATTCTTCTAAAGTTTTTGTCACGAAGTTAGTCCCTTAAAGATTTAAATTTTCACCAAATTTGTTCTTGTTGAGATATGATTTTGATGTGTTAAGATATCATTCTGATATGATTGTTTCCTTATTGTGTAAAGCCATCTTAGTCTGTTTTTTGCTTTTGCCCTAGTGATCAGGCAGATCTCCGTTGGCTTTTTGTGTAAAGCCATCTTAGTTCTGTTTTCATTTTGCTAGTCTGTAATTACAGCAGTACATCTTGTACTGTGTTTTCTTTTCTCTTATATATCTATATCTATATCTATATATATATATATATATTATCTTTGCTGATCAAAAAAAAGAAATGATTGTTTCCTTATTAACATTATTGATTTAGTTTCCTAGTTACTATTTTTATGTAATTGATTTTGCATGATTATTATACCTACAATTAAGGGATTAGATTATTACTTAATTAAACATTGATTACTATAAATAAACAGCCAAGAGGACATTCTCTTTAGGCATTTAGAATATACAATTCAGATATTCAAGTGTTCTTATGCAGGACAAAAATGGTGACCCCAAATGAAAAATTTAGTAACTGCAATGTATCCTTTGACAGACAAATTGGTGACAAAAACATTTAAAAACCTTCAGAAGACTAATATGGTAACATAAAATGTTAGGAGGATCATTTTAGGCTTTTCTCAATTTCAAACAATATAATGGTTAAATAAAGATTAAGCTAGCAGAATTCTCATGCCTTTTTTTTGTTTTTATTTCCCTAGTACAGTCACAATTCAAATGATAGCATCAGATTTCCTAAAGTGAACAAAAAGAAATTATGCAACAAAATTCATAAAGATCCACTTAACATGGAACCAAACACTAGGCAATTTTATCTCAATTGGTGACTTGTTGGTCATGGGTTCGAATCCGGAAACAGTCTCTTTGCATATGCAAGGGTAAGGCTGCGTACAATATTCCTTCCCCATAGCGTGGAGCCTCCTGGCCATGGGGAACGTAGTTTTTTTTTTACTAAAGTATGAATCATAACCATCTGCATTTCTTAATAATCTTCAGTTCTAACAAAAAACTGAACATCCAAGAGAGCTACAAGCCATATATAGCAGTTATATAAATCAATAGGAAATGCACCTTTGCCCAAGCATTTCTTTTGTATTGATTGGCATGCTGTTGCACAATCTTCCTATGCCGTTGTATCCAATCGTCCCCCAACAAGTCCTTTGCTTCAGACCTAAAATAGAAGAGGATTAGAAGAGCAATAAATTTGAACTAGCAGAGAATGCAGTAAACTTCCCGTTTCAGAGAAATTAAAACCACGACATGTGGATGAAATACCTCCTAACTGATCTGACAATATAATGAATATTGTTCATGAGAAATAGATGTGTCAAAGCAGGGTCTTTATACTGCTTTGATTTCCCATCTAAATTGATTTGAAGAGCTTGCAATATCCGGATTGTCACAGATGCTAGCTGTGAAGAATCACCTTCACCTTCAATTCCTTGAAAAAGTTGGTGTAAGGTAGATCGATAGCTGCAAATATTTAATGAATTTTGGTATGGTTAAATATGTCAAGATCTCAAATAAATAGAGCCACAATTTACAAACACAAACAAAGGAGAAAGTGCACAAGTTTTAAGCATTATCCTTGCATAAAAAGAGAGAAATTGAATGGTTGATAAGTAATTTCACTTGATTTAGAATTAATGCACGAGACTTCCCAATTCTTTCATTGAAACATCAATAGATATGGAAAATAAAATTCAGTTCAAAAAGAGTTGGAATTTTGAAACTAGTACAATAGAATAATCAACAGGATGATTTGGCAAAGATCTGAAAAAGTTGAAGACAAAAATTTGTAAAAGTAAAGGCATGCTGCAGCACAGTACCCTTTACAGTCACAATTGATCTTATCGGCATTGGGAAATCTGATGCAATATTCAGCAGCTCCCTGCTTATTCTTTGTAGGAGATCATACATATAAATTATTAACGATACACATTCTAGGAATCATCTTTCTTGCACATGCAAGCTAAATGTTTATCCAAACCTGTACCAACTACCAAAACACATCACCTTTTTATACCTCCAAATTTCTATTTTGCTCTAGCAAAGTAATATTAGTTTCCTTGCAAGAGTTTTAGGACTCATGAACCAACTACCGCAAGTCTATAACTAATTTTTAGTATACCTACTAAACAAATAAATACAAACAAGTGAAGATAATTGGCAAAAGAAATTAAAGAAAGAAGCTGTACCCATAAAATAAATAAGAAAACCTAAAATTCTACACCTCCTAGATAAATAAAGATGCAGCTTTCTCACCAATTAAAACAATATACAATGCTAGACATAACTCCATGAGTGTGCTAGAGAATTTGAAGCAGAATACAGCACAAATGAACTTACTCAAATAAAAACTTCACATAGTTAATCACATAGCTTGTCAAAGGATGGACAGTTCCATCAGTTACTGCAGTCTTTGTAGCATCTTTCTCAACTGCTTCTTCAAAATCTCCAAAGGTCTCCTGGGCTGTTTGTGCAAGCTGTTTTGTCAAACCCATTACAGCTTCTCTTATTTTAGTGCAAGCTCTGCCTTTAAAGAGTACTTCAATCTGCAAATTATCCAGAGTAAAAGTTGATTATAAGTTACAATCATTGAAATATGCCTCCAATTTGCTTATTAACCACATGCAAAACAGCCACAAAAACCTACATTGCATGTCCTGAACACCCCATATATATCAGACATCTTGAACTTGTGATATCATTACTGCCATAGCTAATGTGAAATTCTATCACAGGTTGAATGAAAAACTGTTGGGAGTGATAATTAGCAAGAGACCCCCCCACTTTAATGAGGAAAAACGTATAATGCTTTGATTGATTATTGTAGAAAAAAGCGAGACATGAGTACACTATAATTGGGTACACTACAATATGTAGCTACCCACATTTGTATTACTATGGTTAAGTATATAAAAGCAAATGGTCATGCCCATATACATACTAAAACCCTTTTATTCTAAACAACGACTCTTAACAATCATTAACTAACTTTTCGTCCACTAAAGCATATGCCAAAGGCTTTTCGTGTATATTTAAAATAGGTCTTTTTATTCAGTTATATGAGTTTACCTTGTACCATAATAATATCAAAAATGCATAATCATAGTATGCAAACCAAATATAATATCATAAAATAATAACATTCATTCCAACTTCATAATATAGCATAACATAGTAACAAGGTAAGATAGTCCAGACATTCTGAATGATCTAAGTTATAGAATTCTCAATTTTCAGTTCATATATGTTGCAAAAAGTAAACAGAAAGATTCAAGAATTTGGATGTTAAAAGCTAATACCTCTACATGAATCTCTTGCAATATTTCGTACATGTCCAAAAGTACAAATAACTTTTCAGGTGATCTCTTACTTTTGGCAATTGCTTCTCCAAAACTAAGTAGCATGGAAATACTGTTTGTAGTTACTTCAGCAAAACACTGATCACTAAGTGAGTCAAATCCTTCAAATATTTGATCACAAACTTTCCGTTCAGCAGCAAACAACAATTTGACCTGTTCAAGTACAATTGCACATTTACTTGAAAAAAATAGAAATAAAATATGTAAACAAATTCGACAGTGGTCTTACAGCAATACGCATGAAATGAATCCAGTTTCCAATTTTGGCTTCCAAAACCTCCCATTGTAGCTTTTGAACATCATCTTTGCTGAGTTTCTCAACTCCAAGCTTTTCAAGGCTTTCTTCCAATACTTTAGAACGGGTATCTCTGAACAATAATAACGATGAAAATCATGATCATAGCAATAGTAATATTAGTTACAATGATAATGTTTAATACACTTCAAACAGGTGATAGGCGGCATACATTTCATAGATGACTGTAATTGTCTTTAGCATGTGGACATAAAACAAATAATTACACAGATATCGTTATGCAAGGGAACAAGTATACTTGTCCATCCAATAAAAGTAGAAATATTAACAAAGTAATGGTGGAAATTGACATTCTAATAATATATGCATAACTCTTCTTTGATTGGTACACAAACAACCCATATCAAATGCAGCAAGAAAGTTACCAACAGCTACACTCTGAATAAAACACCAGTAAGGAAGTATCAAAAGACAGATTCTTACAACTTTTTTCTGCAGAAAACAATTTTCTGAGAATTATACACGTCTCAAATGAATTTTTTTCCAAGTCAGAGTCAATGCTGACAGTCCTACACTTAGCTGTCAAAAAGAATAGAAATGGCTTACCAATTGTTTGTTCCATAGAACTAATCAACCAACCAACGGAAATTTCTAGACCATGTTGCAAATAGTTAAGATTACATATTATTCTGTTATTATAATTAGATAGCAATCAGTGATTTAGTCATTATTACTCATTATTAGATTGAACCTATGTAATCAATATTGATCCTATTTACTCATTATAAATAAAGGTTGTGTGGTCATACACAACACAACATTACATAGTAAAACGTTATATGGTAGTTAGAGCTTAGGTTATTCTTGATAGAGGAATAACGAATATTGTGCTCCATCGGGGACCTACTGTCCCTAGTGGACCTTTCTGCTACACCCTCTTATCCGGCTACCTGTTTTCGCTTCCTGACAGAGCTTTTTCCCGTTTTACAGCGCCTTCACCGATCACCATCGCCTGTTGCCACCGACTGTCACCTACCTCAATTGGTGAACCATCCGCCGATCTACAGATACCATGTCGGCATCTCACCATCGGACTTGCATGCACTCCCACGCACCTCTTTTCCAGAAAGCCAAACAGCGTACCTAAACAGTGCATGGCAGCATTCGTTCAGGTCACACTTTGCACAAAGGGGTCGCCCCTTTTGTGGGACCATAACCCTGGAGTTTGGGCCCGATTCGCGCTGTATTAGAGGGTATTCCTTTGTTTCCCCATTTTCCTTTGTTTTCTCTTTTTTGCGCAGCCCGTCTTCACGGTGAACAGTACCGCGCAACTGCCTTGTTTGGCAAACTTTCTGATCCCTTTTCGTCGAAGCTCACCTTCGACCACTGTCGCTCATCGCCGATGACCCTCATACTGTCCACGTGTGCAACCAACTCAAAACACCGCCGCAGACGACCTCATGCAGGGCCATGGCACGGGAAGTTCACGCACACGGCATGTGACGCATGTCCTACTAGCATCACACTGATCTTCTATCCCTCTGCCTCAAGGCGTCCCTGGTGGATCTTTTTTCTTTTTTCACGGGTGAATAGTACTCGTCACCATCGCCGAAGACCACCACACCGTCCATGCACGTAGTCAACGTAAAACACCGCCACATGTGGCCCCACGCAGAGCCATGGCACATGAAGTTCACGCACATGTTGCTTGACACATCTCCGGTGAGCATGACACTGGTCTCTATTGTTATTTGTGGGCCTTCATTGGCTACCGCCGAGCCATGTTTATCCGGCGCAACCACACAACTCGAACTGCCTATAGTTTCTATTGGGTTGACCACATTTGTAACAAGCTCAATTCATATGACATATAAGCTCGAGCTTGAGGGGAAGTGTTAAGATTACATATTATTCTGTTAATATGATTAGATAATAATTAGTGATTTAATCATTATTACTCATTATTAGATTGATCCTATGTAATCAATATTGGTTCATTTTACTCATTATAAATAAAGGTTGTGTGGTCATACACAACATTATAGTAAACACAGTCTCATACAAATCTGCATCATTTTTCTGTTTTTTTTTCTTTTTGGTATCTTTAAGGAGTCCAAGCTTGCCTTTTTACCCTATTATAATTTATAAGCTTCACAGTTTGTGCCCAGTCTAGAAAATTTTTTGTTTACCATTAACTTCATGAATATTAAACTGGGTGGGATCAGATATTGTAGAAAACCGGATATCAATGTATAAGGGTAGTGTAGTATAGATCTGCAGTTATTCAACTGCAGTCTATAGTTAGTGTTAACTGAATCTATTAAAAGTTATTCAACTGCAGTTTTTTCATTTATTACTCTCAGCAGGAAATTACAACTGTAAATACACAGGGAGGACAGCAGATGTCTCGACAAACATCTCGAGTCAACTCCTCAGATCATCAACGGAAACTGGAAAAATAAAAGCAAAGACAACTCTTATCCTTATCCTAACAGAATAAAAAATATCCAAAAAACTCCTAACTCTGGTAACACATACAAAACCCTATACAGAATAGGGAGAAAAGAAACATATAGGATAACCCATCAATCAAAGAAGACAGAGACCTAATATTGGACTTGATAACATTCACAGCCTCCTTTAAGTTGCAGCACAATGGTATGACACCAACCACCTGCAACTTTTTTTAAGCTGCACCACAACAGAACAGATTATACCTTCCCCTGCTGCATGTTGCAATACTGCAACCCAACTAGCTGTAGATCACAACAACGAACCATACAGCAACCTCAACAAATCACAGAGAAGTATCATGCCATGGCAGCAGCAGCATGCGAGATCACATGGCTTAGACAACTTCTCCAACAGATAAAATTTGGAGACGTTCAGGATGCTGGACTAATGTGTGACAATGAAGCTGCTGTCCACATTGCTTCAAACCCAGTCTTTCATGAGCGGATGAAACACATAGAGATTGATTGTTACTTTGTGCAAGAGAAGGTACTTTCAAGAGAAATCACCACTTATTTTGTCAGGCTCCAAAGACCAACTGGCAGACATGCTCATAAATTTTTGGCACTTGAGTTGACGATATTTGTAACAAGCTTGGATCATATGACATCTATGCTCCAACTTGAGGGGGAGTGTAAATATACGCTTTTTATATGAGTTGATTGTGTAGCTAAAATTAGGGATTTCTCTCATTATTATTCATTATTTGGTTTCCCTAATTATGTATCATTACAGATTATAAATAAAGGTTTTAGGTGTGTGGTACAACACACAGAAACAGTAAGGGGTGCTTGGTTTGTGCATTTTCTGTTTTCATTTTCAGTAAGAACAGAAAACAAAGTTAAAAATATGTTTGGTTCAATTTAGAAAACATTTTTTGTGAAAATATTTTCAAAAAGGGGAACAAAATTGAAAATGATAAAAACCATTTTCAATGTTTTCAAATAAAATGAAAACACAGTGGCACATGTTGTAAATATAATCACAGAAAACAAAGTTAAAAATATGTTTGGTTCAATTTAGAAAAAAAAATTTGTGGAAATATTTTCAAAAAGGGGAACAAAATTGAAAATGATAAAAACCATTTTCAATGTTTTCAAATAA
>CM023950.1:21909164-21959688 GCA_013407115.1 Glycine latifolia
CATGAAAACGCAGTGCACATGTTGTAAATATAATCACAATAGTGTTCTTTTTTTCTTCCTTGAAGCCTTTCTACTCATAGTCTCCAGACAAAACATATCGTTGCTTCTTCATCTCCTTTTTCTCTCACAACCTCTCTCCATCACATCCCTTTCCGTCACCAACAGCTTCATTCTGCTTGTCATCACCGCCCACAACCTGTCTCCCCCAATCTTCAACCCCTTCACTCAAACTTGGTTAAGAGACCTGTTTCGCTCACATGGGAAGGCAGATCAAGACTCCAACAGGACAGTCTTGCACAAGATTAACGATACTTCAGTGGTCATATTTTTGTCAAGAACACCGATAAAGACCCTGGTCTTCAACTTCACGAGACCCACTATCTGTTCCTTGAAAAAAGTTTGGGATTTGATTAAGGTGTGGATGGTGGATGACAATTGACGAGGGTGGGTTTTTTGGTGATTGCGCTGAGAAGGTTTTTTTTTTCTGTGCTTAGAAATACTCTGGGTGGAGAAGATTCAGTATTTTGATTTTTTTAAAACAGAATATAAAAATCTTAACCAAACATATTCTCTAAATCTAAAAAAATTGTTTCAGAAAATGAAAATAGAAAACAAGGACTCAAACAAAGCGCCACCTAAAATACTTTACAGATATAAAACTCACAAAGAAGCACCAATCATACTGGAAAGGAATATAAACCTTCCCTACCAGAAATTGCCTAAACTAATGCAGATTGAAAAATGTACTGCCTCTAGCCCACAGCTATATCTATATTACACAATTGAGTTGTCATTCAATCAACTGGAATCAATCCCAACTTACTTAAGGCCAAAGCTTCATAGACAAAAATCTCTTTAATCATTTTCTACACTTCTAACAGGATTGAACATGATAAAAAGCTTCAAAAGAAAATATACTTTTCAGTTCAGACTACTTATGCAATATGCATATATAGAGGACCATAGCAAGGCAATTTCCTTTTCCGTTTAAAATAAAACAGTCAAGAGAAGGAGATTTACCTGTATGTTTTAAGCAACTGTTGTTGGTGACCAGCTTGAACCATTTGCTGGGTTAAATTATTGAGCAGTGGCAAAATTCTTGGTGGAATAAGAACAGGAGGTGTGTATAGAAGAGCATCAACATTATTTTTATGTAGCTCAGAATGGACATTAGAAGAATGATTCTTTCCATTAGGATCACCATCACGACCTGGTGATGCTGATGAAGGTCGCATTGAGTTTGGAAGAGAACCAAAGAGGCGCTCAGGTTCCACAGGTTTGCTGTAATCACACAGATAAGAGATGGTGCAGAATAACATAAATATAATTTTCACCAACAAAAATAAAAAAACTAAACCATTTTGTCATGCAGAACACCAAAGGTTCCTCAATTTTAGAAAAGTAAGAGAGATAACAGAGAAGAGAAATGAACTCTGATCTTATTTCAGTATTGGAAAACTTAAGAACAGTTAGTTACAGAATAGGTATTTATAAGCCTCTGAACAGAAACTAACTAATTCCATAACAGAACTAACTAACCTTTTAACAGAAACAACTAATCACCTAATGTACAGAGGTGCAGATATTAAAGTGTAAAATGCTTACACAAAGAGTGGTGTTGTTAGCAAAAGCTAACCATCACTTACAAGACAGAATACAATACAATTTTTACATTGTTAAATACATACTCTAATATCCCCCTCAAACTCAAGGGGAAGAGTTTTCAGAAGAAACACTCTTCACATTGAGTTTGCTCCTAAGAAACTCAAACAACACATCAGCCCACTGATCTAGAGCTGGAATGTGCATAATTGTAAGCTGTTTAGCCAGAACTTTCTCCCTGACAAAGAAGACATCAATTTCCATATGCTTTGTGCGACTATGGAAAACTGGATTATGAGCAATGGACACAGCACTTTGGTTATCACAGAACAAATCAGGAGTTGTGAAAGAAACATGTAATTCAGTTAAAAGAGCATGAATCCAAGTTAACTCAGTAGAGGTTTGAGCTAAGCTTCGATACTCAACTTCAGTGCCGGACCTAGTTGTGACTTTCTGCTTGTGGGACCACCAGGAAATTAAATTTGGACCAAGAAATATAGCAGATCCAGAGGTAGAGCACCTATCATCCACATCAGATGCCCAATCAACATCACAGAAAGCATGAAGAGTCAATGGCTGAGTGATGCAAGTAGACTGAAACAAAAGCCCATGAAAAATAGTACCCTTAAGATTCTCTTAACCACTACTCAATGAGAATCAATAGGTGCAGCCATAAACTGACAAACTTTGTTGACAGCAAAACTAATTTCTGGTCTAATAAGTGTTGCATACTGTAATGGCCCTACTACTGACCTGAACAGAGTAGGATCATGAAAAAGATCAGCTCCATGGTTAGACAACTTGCAATTAGATACCATGGGAGAAGAAATGGAATGAGCTTCAGTCATATTAGTTTTGTGTAACAAATCCCATATGAATAGAGAAGAATCACACTTACTTGCTTCAAAACCAAACTGAAGTAAAGTAGATTTTAATCTGTCAAACCACTGCCTTGGAGCTTGCTTTAAACCATAAAGTGCCTTGTTAAGTCTGTAGACTAAGGATTTATCAGCAGCTTCAAAACCAGGAGGTTGGATCATATAAACAGATTCTTCAAGGAGCCCATTAAGAAAGGCATTATTCACATCAAGTTGAAAAAACTTCCACCCATGTGAGAGAGCAAGAGTGAGGATTATTCGAATAGTGACTGGCTTAATAACAGGAGAAAAAGTCTCATGAAAGTCAAAACCTTGAACTTGATTAAACCCCTTTGCTACTAACCTGGCTTTGTATTTGTTGATTGTCCCATCAGCATTTTCTTTCACCCTAAACACCCATTTGCAACCAATAGCTTGTCTATGAGAAGGTAATGAAACCAAATCCCAAGTTTTATATTTCATTAAGGCAGCATACTCAAGTTGCATGGCAGCATGCCAATCTGAGTTTGAAAGGGCCTGTTTTACAGTTTTTGCTTCAGAATGAACAAGAAACAAGGAAGGGTGTAATCTAGGATTATGAATACCAGATTTAGACCTAGTTTGCATAGGATGAATGTTACTAGAAATGGAGTGAGGATCTGGATCATTTGTAGGTGCAGAGATAGTAGCAGCCTCTAAAGAGACATGGGAAACAAGGATAGAAGTTGAAGCAGTAGCTGGTTGAGACACAGGACAAGAATCAATAGGATGCTGACTATTTATAGGAGAGAAACCAGGAGGCACAGAAGGTACAGACTGAGGTGTAGAAAGAGAAACCTGTGTATGGGAAGGTTCAGACAACACAGGAGGAGGAGACAAATTAGGAGTGAGACTAAAATATGAGTTTAGATCACTAACAGAATTAGTACATAAAGGGAACATATCAGAATAAGGAAATTTTTACTCATTGAACAAGACATGTTTAGAAATATAAATTCTGCCAGAAGGTGACAGACATTTGTAGCCCTTGTGAGAATTAGAATATCCTAAAAACAAACATTGTTGAGACCTAAAATTAAGTTTTTGAGTGTGGTAAGGTTTTAGGAGAGGAACCAGGCACAACAAAGGTTTTCAAAAATTTCAAATTAGGGTTCTTATGAAAAAGGATGGTGAGGGGAATGGAAAAACTAAGAGGCAGTAGGGAGCCTGTTAATTAGATAAACAGCAGTAGTAAAGGCATAATCCCAGAATTGTAGAGGTAAAGAAGCATGATGCAACAAAGTAAGTCCTAAGTCCACTATATGTCTGTGTTTTCTCTCAACCACACCATTATGATGATGAGTGTGAGGACAAATAAGCCTATGAGAGATACCAAAGGAGGTTAGAAGAGTGGAAAAAAATCTGTATTCTCCTCCCCAATCAGACTGAACACTCTTTATTTTAATATTAAGCTGCAATTCAACAAGAGATTTAAAGTTCTGGAAAACAGAAACAATTTCAGCTTTGGATTTAATAGGAAAAATCCAAGTGTACCTAGAGAAAGAATCAAATGCAAGATACATAATATTTGAAACCAGCATAAGATGTTATGTGAGAGGGTCCCCACAAATATGTAAAAACAAGTTCTAAAGGAGAGTAAACGGTAGTAGAATTAGATGATGGTAACCTATGTGACTTTCCCATACAACAAGAGGAACAGAAATCTGGAACAATTTATTTGATTGTGAAACATTACAATTGTTTAGAACAAGTCTCATTACATGGTTATTTGGATGTCCTAACCTAGCATGCCAAAGAGTGGCAGTACTAGGAAAAGAAGTAGCAGAACCAGAAGAAACAGTAGAACTTGTATGGAAAACAGTAGAATGTTTGGACAAGTTGGTTGTTGAAGAAGGAATTGAAGTAGACAACAGATGAGGAGAGGTGTGTTGGAGCTTGAGATTCTAAAAGTAGTACAGACCATCAGCTCCAACATGACCTTGAAGTATAACTTTACTTGTCTCCTGTGATTTCACAAGACAGAAATGAGAATGAAACTCAAAAGAAAACAAAATTTTCTTTTGCAAATTGGCTTACACTCAACAATTTTTTTGAAATTGAGGGAACATGCAACAATTTGTGTTGTTGAAATGTGAAGTGATTATCATTAGGAGACATAAAGCAAGAAGAACCAGCACCATTGATATTCAAACCTTCACCATTGCCAATAAAGATTTGATCAGGACCATCAAAATGGTTGAACTGCTTGATGTTTTGTGACTCACCAGTCACATGAAAACTGGCTCCAGAATCAAGAATCCAAGTGGAGTGAATAGGACCATTACCAGGGGAGGAAGTGTTGGTGAGCATGGCACTTGGCTGATTATGAACTGAAGCAACTGGTTTCATATTGGGATTTACCCAAGTGTTTGAAGGCCTAGTAGAACCACATGAATAAGGGATTGGCTGAAAAGTGGCAGGACCAAAGAAGGCTAGAGATTCATGAGGCTGAAAATTCATATCAGTCCTAAAATGGCAAACATTGGCAATATGACCATACTTGAGACAGATTTGGCACTGAAAATTAGCAAATTTACCATTGCCACGACCAGAACCATGTCGACCATGTGAACCCCTGAAAGTTCCAGAATCACCTGACCTATAAGAGTTGGAAGGTGAGTACCCTTGAGTGTAGTCCAAAGAGGCAGAAATCAGCACTTGAGCTTCTTTATTGTAGTGATTCAGACGTGTTTCATGGCCATAGCGCAAGGCCTCAATTTCAGCAATTGACGGGGTGTGTTTCTTGCCTTCAATGATAGATATAACAGGCGCATAATCTGAAAGAAGACCTTCAAGGATAGCATCAACATACTCCTCATGTCGAATCGGGACACCAACTCCTGGAAGTTCATCCATGTAACCTTTGATCTTTTGCAAATACTCATCCATGGACTTATCAGTTAGTGAAACTGTGCGCATCGCAGTTCTTAGTTGACGAGCGCGGGACTTAGTGTGCAAGCTGAAGTGGTCATGAATCTTTTCCCAAACCTGATATGAATGATTAGATCCAAGAACCCGCGACATAACTGATTTTGAGAGCATTGCCTGAAGCCAAAAAAGAAGAGTTTGATCTTGAACTTCCCAAGCCTCGCACTCAGGATTGGCTCTATCAGCAACGCGATCATCCTCTGTGAGATAACAAGGAGGAACAATAGGATTGACCACAAAGCACTGAAGTTTATGCGCTTTCAGCACTAGTTCCACATGTTGACGCCAGTGAAGATAATTGGAGTCATCAAGCTTTTCAGCAATGGAACTGGGAAACGAATGTGAGACCAAACCTGACGGAGCGGAAGTGGAAGCCATGAACGAACAAAAGGAAAACAGAATCACAGGCGATGACGACAACGTAGGTTCGCAAAAGAGAGCAGAACCTAGTCGCGACCTACCCACAAACAGAACTGAAGATAATCGCGACCCAAACAGGAACAAGAACGCAATCAAAACAGGAACAAAAATCACGATAGAACTGGAAGCAATCGTGACGCAGAACCAGAATCGTATGAGCGAACAAACAATTGAGACAGAACGAAGGGTTAGAACGAAAGATAACTGCACAATCAGTGCAAAAAATTGGCTCTTGATACCATTTTAGAAAAGTAAGAGAGATAACAGAGAAGAGAAATGAACTCTGATCTTATTTCAGTATTGGAAAACTTAAGAACAGTTAGTTACAGAATAGGTATTTATAAGCCTCTGAACAGAAACTAACTAATTCCATAACAGAACTAACTAACCTTCTAACAGAAACAACTAATCACCTAATGTACAGAGGTGCAGATATTAAAGTGTAAAATGCTTACATAAAGAGTGGTGCTGTTAGCAACAGCTAACCAGCACTTACAAGACAGAATACAATACAATTTTTACATTGTTAAATACATACTCTAATACTCAAGCATAACATTATGCTTCTATGACAGGGAAACCATTTCCTACATAATTTGAAGATGTTTCTATGATGCCATCGACCTGTTACCAACCCTAGAATCATGGACAATCAATAAACCTTTGAAAGTTATAAAGCATAAGATCTACTACAACAAAAATACCAAACACTTTTAAGTATAACAACCAGATGGATGATACAAGAGGCAACATCAACATAAAATTCAAAATGGATTAAATTCATTTCAAAATTCTTATAATATTTACATTTCAAATACTATTAATACTATTTATAAGACCTATCCCATTCATATTATACAACAACAATAATAGTCTTCTCCCACTAGATGGGATCATCTACATGGATCATACGATGATATTGGGCTTGGTTCAAAACCAAATTCATATTATATATAAATAAATAATGATGAGAAAAGTGTCTTATATGTTAGCAACTATAAGTTAAAGGACCTGACCATTACCAGGCTGCTGCTTCATTTTTGCTTTAAAGATTGATTTATTTTAATGAAATGACATTTACCTGAGACAAAGAACGGTGATTAAGTTCATGCAAGAAAATGAACTTCTTGGTTGAACATGTCAAAAATCAACAACATTAAATACAAACCTGTAAGATGATAATAGCCGCTTAAATTCATCTTCTAGCTTAGAAATAGCTTCGCTTATCAAATTGTTGGCACGGATGACAACACCATCATCATTCTTAAAACCCTTTTTATTACCAAAAAATCTAATGTTTATTCTCAGCTGATCAATTGCTTGAAGATAGTTCTTCACATCTTCATGAGGTCCTTTAACTATTTTTGCTTCTGCCTGTATATTAGATCAATGGGAACACCACCATATATACACAATGAAACAAATCATAAGACTAAGATATATCTGCACCACATTTATGGCAATGAAAGGAAAATTCCTTAAGTTGGTAAAGCAGAAGC
Organism: Glycine latifolia; assembly: GCA_013407115.1. NCBI lineage: Eukaryota > Viridiplantae > Streptophyta > Magnoliopsida > Fabales > Fabaceae > Glycine > Glycine latifolia. The sequence goes on from CM023950.1 coordinate 21,916,510, forward strand.
AGAAGAAATATAAAGAAAGAAACTCATTTCATACTACCTAAGGGCTAGGGTAGTACTTTAACACATCAAATAGGACTAAAATAATAATGAAATAATGATATAAAGAAGTAAACAAGCATATAGTCAGCAAGATACAGAATAAAATAAAAGTAAATAAAACAAACACTATAATATTTCTTAGCATCTAGTCAGTATGGTTTCATTTTCATTCAAGACATTTTCCACCTAATTTATGATTGTTACGAGGCATTAAAAGAGGCTCTATCTGGGACAGGGCATTTCCCCATAAAACTTAGATAGATGGACTTAGAAACCAAAAGATGGGTTTGGAAATTTTTGTCTAGGTTCACTGTATGATGTAATTATGAAAATCAGGATCCGGAATTGTATCACTGTATTTTACCATAATCATATTTATTTGCAGTAATTGCCTTTGCCATGCTTTTTAGCAAATCTTGACATAACCAGTTCCAAGTTCCAATGAAAGAGGAGGATTACGTTTGGCTATTGAGAATCCTTGTTCACCAGTTTTATTCTTCCTCTTCTTCTAACTTCTCTTGGAATTCTCTTTATTTTTAAGAAATTTGTATGATACAGATGCCAGTGTCAGATTTCATTCAAAACACTTACATTTCATTAACAAAGCATTAGCATTATGCAGAGGACCATGACAAAGCATTGCCACGTAAAAGAAAATTCTAAAGCCTTATACCCATATCAAAGGATTGAACAATTTTTCAAAAAATTTAAAAAAAAAAGAAGAAACGAAAAAAATCAGTTTGTAGTGAAGCAGATTATGAAGTGACTCAAAAATCGAACAGTGAACAATGGTAACCACCACAAGAACGAACCTGATAATATTGATCAAAGTGAGCCAATATGGCCTCTGCAGACTTCAAAGTCCTATCAATATTCTCATGGGCTTTCCGAATAGAATGCGTTCTGATCTGCAAAACCAAACCAGAAGAAGAAAAAGAAAATCACACATTCAGCAGCCACCACATGTGAGTACCTTGAAAAAGAAGCAAAAGCAAAACCCAGATGTCCCTTAAAAGCTAAGCAAGAAATAAAGTCCATAATCCTTGATACTGTGGGAAATTGCATACAAATGTGGCCACAATTGCGGTCGCAAAGTCCACAAGTAAGGTCTTTTTCCGTGGCTGCAGAAGCGGTTTTCATCACAATATTTGATATTTCGGGAAATTACAGACAAATGCAGCCACAACTACAGTAGCAGACACCTCAAATAAGGTCTCCGTTCGTGACTGCAGTCACAATTTCGTCGAGATCTTTGATATTGCAAGAAATCGCAGACAATTTAAGTCACGAAGAGTCGAAAAATCTTGACGTCGCGGTCAAAATCACAATAAAGAACAGCTTTTCTTCTCGAAAACTAGCAAAGACCCAATTCAAAAGAACCGATTTTGAGTGGAGAGAGCGACCTGGGTGGGGCGCATGGCGGTTTCGAGGGCGGAGAGGCGGTGATCGAAGGAGCCGAGAATCGAAACGACGTCGTCCGTGATGGCCTGGCTTCTCTCCAGAGACGCTCTCATCGCCGCAGCTTTCTCGCTCAGCAAATCATCACTAGCCACAGCCATTCCCATCTTCTTGACTTCTTATTCTGATTCTGATTTTGATTTTGAGTTTGATTTGGTTTCTTTGCTTTGCTTAGGCTATGAACACGAAACGAAACAACACAGTGGCAATTGCTTGCAAACACGTCAACTCTAGAGAGTGCTGTCAACAGTTTTCGGCCATTTGTATGTTTTGGACTTTCGCTAGCGTTTCTTGGCTTCTGTTTATGTTTTGTAGTACTCTTCTCTTGATTTTTTTTTTTAATTTACTGACCATGGATAAATACCACGTGATGTTCTATCCTGATTTTAATTGCACAAATTCTTTTCTTTAATCTATATTGTTCGGGTCAGAAGTCTGAACCAATTCGTACTCAAACATTATAGGAGTAGTTTTTTTGTTTTACAGTAACATTATGCGGTTGCTTAAAACTACACAAGTAGATTTTTGTATTAAGTTGGATCATTGATGGTATGAATGATATTTGACTCAATTTTTTTATAAGGTTTTGAATTTAAGTTTTACGAATAAAAAAATGTAATTGAAAAAAAAAATCACAAAAAAGATGTTCGAAGGATTGAATTGTTTGTGCATTAAAATGATACGTAAGTCGGTTTAAAATGTCATAAGACTATTAAATTCATATTCAATGTCACCCTTAAAGGCTAAAGCATTGAGAGGACATTTCTTTTTGTAATTTGATATGTTTATTTTTTTTTATTCACTACTTAAAGATGTTAAAATAAAATAAAAAAATCTAAAAAATATTTCAAAATCTAACATAAACAAGAAAAATACATAATTCATTTTTTTCTTATTCTTCACATCATGTATGTTAGATAGGAATCCAAAAAAGAAACAATGAATATTATTATTGTATAAATGTTCAAATTTCTTAACGAGAATTAATGATTGATAAAATTGATAAATATTCATTGTTAATGATATTATAAAAGAAAATTACAAAATAAGGAACTCGTACTAACCAAGTATGAAAGACTTTTTCAAATAATGTATTTATTTAAAAGATAAAATATCATTTATTAACCTTATTCTCAAACATGTTAGCAATCTATATTGGACTCGGTGTCCATATCTAATATTTCAAATAAATCATATACTATTTTTTATAAAATATTATATCTATTTTTAAAAAACTGATTAAGTACCTTTATATTATTCATTGAATCTAAAATTAAATAAATTGGATTTTTCATTATTTTTTTTTCTATTTAAAGCTCTCAAATTGTTATTTTCTACTTAAATATTTGAGAGTTTATTTGTATATATTATGATTTTTCGTATTTTGGTAACCACTTAATATGTACAAAAAATAATTTACTAACAAAATAAATTAGGTCTATATTACCTAACAAATAGATTGATTTACAAAATGTGCTCTTTCATATTAATGTTGACTAAAAAATTTCAAATTCTATGAAACTTTATTTCTTTTCAATTTCGATCTCGTATAAAGAAAATTAAAAGTAAGAATTTGAGACCATATATTTTCCATTTTTTCGTTTCATTCATGATTTTTAAACCATTATTAATAAATTATATAATTTTAATCAAATATAATATTTATTTTAAAACTAATAAATTAAAAGATATCTAATTGTCTTGTCAAATACACCGGACACTTTTACATAAATATGATTAGCTCAAATTGTTCTTTGCATACTTTCTCTGCTATGATAAATTGCAAATTGGATTGAAACTCTGAATGATTTGTTAAAAGATGAATGAGCATTGTTTGTTATAGTTTTGTCTGTGAGGCCATTTATATTTTGAAATTAGTGATTTAATTTATGCGAAACTGGGAATTAGTATCAGCTGTCACATAACCTGCTTTGTATCATCATTTGTTGCCAGAAATTTAATTTGTACTTTGTATGGTTCTATAGTTAAATACCACCTTGTTTGTTATTCTCAAATTAAACTTAAAAATTGGAACCAATACACTAAAGAGAAGTGTTACCCGAATGCCTAAGTTACAAAGTACAAACTAGTGTATGTTAAGGTTTAATATGCTGCATAAATTTTCTTGTTATGAAGAACTAGAACTGATCAATAGGCAAACTAAATGCATCATTTTAAGCAGGTGATTCCTAATCTACCAAACCGGAAGCATCTTTGAAAGAATTAGTTAACAAACTGGCGGCTGTTAAGGAGTTAACTTCATGACTACGATTTTGAAACTGCTTCATGTGGTTGAAGTCATTGATTAAAAGATTTGATATCAATACACTGACCAAACTTTCTAGGACCATTGATGATGCTATGAATAGGCTTCTTAGCATGGGGACCAGCATCTTGGTGATCTCCATCTTATTAAGGCTTGAAGATAACTATTGACACAAATTACTTTATACATATTTGACAAATTATGTACACATTATGTACTAGTTTATGAGTTGGTAATGCTTGAATTTAGAGACTTAATCACTTAGTTTTCAAAAAAATTCTAAAAGTAACGGACAAAAATAAGCAAAAATAAGTAACTTTTCTATTTTAATCCGACGTGGAACTTTACGTTACAAGTATACTCCAACACATTTTTTAGCCTTATAGGTTTATTGAAAGCATAATGTTGCAAGAGAAAATTGACCCTCCATATGCATCTAAATTCTGACTTGCTTTATACTGCAACTCCTTGATCTTCTGTTACCCGCGTGCAATGTATAAAATCATATAAGCATATAGGAAGAGAAAAGCTAGGAAGTAAATAAAATTGAATCAGAATGAAGGGGGATAACATTAGATTTTAGTGAAATTTTGAGCACTAAACGTAATCAGGTCAAAACTCTGTCAACTTTATACATCAAGTAAAAACTCAAACTCAAGATGCCTCATACATAGACATGGATGTCAATGGCACTGCAAATGCAGATTATACACAATTCAAATTTGTTTCTATGAAAATATTTTTCCTACTTATAACTCTTTCCAAAGAATCTTGTTTTGTCTTTAATAAAATAGTCAATGTATTCAAATTGAATTTAGGAAATAAAAATGATGATTATCTTCCCCAATTCACTACTTGGTGGTGAATGGCAGTCACAGTCTAAGGTTGTGGTTTGGTCGCAATCTTTGATAATCTGGAAAATTGTGGACAAATGCAGCTGAAATTTCGTTCGCAGAGACTCCAAAAACCTTACTGGTAAGTAATCATAGACAATGATCACTGGCATGTAGTTGCAAATGATGTTACTGCTGATCATACTTCACACATAATTGAATTTTCCATCCGATGATTTCGTGGATGATTGGATCTGTAACTCACCTCTAGAGCTAGAGTTGGAGGCTGATGATGCACTAGAAGAAACTGATACATAAACTCCAGTTGGCCTCACTCGAGGTACTTCCATTAAAGGTTCATTTGGGCTCTGAAAAATGTTCACCGCTTTTCTCATCCTTGGCCTGAACATGGAATCAGGATGCAAACAAGCCAAACCAACCATCAATGCTCTTTTTGCTTCTTCCTCATCGAATTTGTTCTCTAGTCGTTGGTCAACACACTCGAGCAATGCATTTTGAGCATGCAAATTCCATACGGAGTCTACAAAACTATTCCCTTGCTTAAGCCAGTTTAACCTTTTCCCACATATGACTTCAAGAACTACCATGCCAAAGCTATACACATCAGATTCAGGTGTAGCTCTCCCGGTAAAGCTTAGTTCAGGAGCCAAATATCCTAGAGTTCCATTTAGATTTGTAGTCACTGAACCTTCATTTTTTAGTAATCTTGCTAGTCCAAAATCTCCTAAATGAGCATTGTGATTAGAGTCCAGCATGACATTGTTAGGCTTAACATCTCTGTGAACAAAAGGGTTTCCACACTCTTCATGAAGGTAAAGTAATGCTGATGCCAATCCTGTCAATATCTTGCGCCTGGTTTGCCAGTTCAGACTGCCCTTGCCTATGAAGTGATCAAGGCTTCCATTTTGCATGTAATCATAAACCAAGAGAAGATTCTCACCTTCGCTGCACCAGCCTTGGAGCTTCACTAAGTTTTTGTGCCTAAGACGTCCTATGGTACATATTTCAGCTAAGAACTCTCTTTCACCTGTGTACACAACCAAAGAAACAAGGGAAAACAAAATGGTCAAGAATAGAAGAAAACCAAAATCATAGGGATATTGTGGAAGGTGTAACAAATAAGGTGCAACTTCTTTAATTCAAAATCATGGAATCCATAACCATGCATATAGTTTTTGGCTAGTTGCCCAAAATGGATTCAAGTCACTTGTTCCAAATTCAAAGGGAGATCCCTATCAATGAACCACGAGCCAGCCACACAAATGAACTAGACATCACTTTCAACCCAAAATCTTAAGGTCTAACGACAGTTTGTAGGTCCCTATCATTTATATGTTGCTCAATTTGACCATTCCCAACCTAATGTGGGACTTCTTTCTCACACTTGCCCTCCAACCTTAAATAATGACACATCACTCAAACACTTTCTCAGTCTTTTAAATGGTAACATTATCTATTGCAGTTATCAGTATCTTTTCTTGAGGTGTGGTATTTACCAAAACATACCTTGCTTAGAAGTTGCTGAAATCTTCTTTACTGCTACAGTTTTTCCAGAGTCTAATATGATGCCTCTATACACACTACCAAATGCACCTTTTCCCAAAAGATTTTCCTGGTTGAAGTTGCATGTTGCCCTTGATAATTGCTTGTAAGTGAACACCTTGGGGATATCTGCAGCCTTCTTTGTTAGGCTTTCTATATCCCCTTTCGTTTTAGCCCTTACATATCTTCTCCTCAAAGAAGCAGCTATCCAAATGCAAGGAAATAAGCATACCATGACAACTACCAATATGGTCTTGATGGTGCCAACTTTAGTGTGTTCAATAGAAAGAATAGGCAGTGGCACTGATGTGAATACCCAATTGAGGACTTGGTGGCTTTCGGGAAAAGTGTTGTTGCCTGTGGAGGCTGTGAATCCTACATAAATGGAGCTTGGAACTATGTCAGGTAGGTTAATTGAATGGTTAAGGACACTCTTCAATTGGCTCTCAGTGTATCCCACAGAGACAAAAATCATTTTACTCCATCCATCATAGTCAACTTTGACCTCAATGTCTCTTCCACTTTTGAGGTCAATGCCAGAGCTATTGAGACTCTCAGATGGAAGTGGATTTGTTATGCTTGTTGTGACTATTCCAATGTGGTTTCCATCTAGATCAAATTCATTCATGAAAGTGTCCATCTCCAGAGCTATTTGTTGAAAACCCCCTCCTACACAACATCATTTTCAGTTTCGACATTAGACATTAGACTAAAATGTTTTTTGTTTTGTTTCTAGCAAAATTAATGAATGAAGAGTCACAGGGTCATGAAAACCTAAGTTAATTTCATTCACAGAATCATAGGGATAGTAAGCATCTTGCTGAAGTATTAAACACATTGAAACAAACCAACTAAAAATATTAAAACAAATCTTATTTTTGGTCATGACTAATCACTAGTTGAAATTTTGGATTTGGAAAAAAAAAAAAAAAAAGAGAAGCTTACGCTATGCTTTTAGTTGGTTTTTGGAATGCTCTTGCTTAATCATTTGAACATATGTGTGCAGTTGCAATATATGTACAACTCACAAATTCAAAATCCAGAAGACCAAAAAAAAAAAAAACAAACTCAAAATCCAGAAATAGTGTTGCACACCAACAAAAAACACAAGCTTACACAATTTTTACCTCGTTTCCTTTTTATATAATAAAACAATAAAAACGTGTTAGTTAATCATCTTATTTTCCAACTCTTCTAATATTTTAGACAAAACTAGTAATTTGTTTTTTTTCTTTTAAATCATGTCCCTTATTTTAGAGGATTTTTAGATATCAACATAATAGTGGGTTTATTTTCGTTACAGATATTAGTTAATCATATCTTTCTTAGAAGTTGTAATACATTCATGATCTTTTATCAACTATAATCAATGAGTGTTTTCTATGGAACGCCTCTCCTATTCTTTGAGTTGTACGTATGATGTGTGGCCACATCAAATGGGTGTTACTTGCATCACCCATCAAGATTCTGATAAAAAAAAATCTTTTGACTTATCCAATACATAGGGTGATATGTGGCCAAAAACAGAAAACTTTGAAAAAAGATATTTCATACAACAAATTAATATAGTATGTTTACCTTGTGTAGACTGATCAAACATGCCAAGATAAGAGCCATTTGGTGAGGGCCTATTATCTTGTGTAAACACTAATGCCATTCCATCACCAGCGTTGGTTGAATTTTCTGAAAAGGGAGTGATCCTAACAGTGAATGTGGTGGAGATAATTGCAGGCCAAACCTTCACAGGATGAGGGTACAAAACCCTTCCAACACTGTTTGTTGTGTTAGACAATGATAAACTTGAATTGCCACTTTGTTGTGGCTCTGGGGTGAGATTCAAATACCCATTTCCAGCGGTGGCTGAACCCATGCAAAGCAACTCACCATTGGTGCAACTCTCAGGAGTGAAAGTAACAAAGGAGAAAGTGTTATGATCAACCACAGTGCTTGCACCACTTTGTGGTTGGATCATCAAGTTAGAGAGCAACAAAAGAATGATTATGAACATGGTTGTTGTATTCTGGAATGTTGTTGAAGACCTTGAACTTAATTAGAAGAGTTTACTTAGTCAATGTTTTTTGGTGTGCATGTAGGGAGAGAGATATATATATGTTGTGGAGTGTTAAGTTTTTTGTGATTTGAATGTTGTGTTGTTAGGAAAGGAAACATTGTTGACTTGTGCATGTAGATAAACTAGTGCCCCAACTCAACAATGTCAGGGTATTTTTGTCTTTTTCATTAATATGAGCAATGCCAGAGTAGCACTCTGAGTTTTACTTGACACACAAGTTGACTTGTGGACCAAATTTATGCTTCTTGTTAATTTTATTTGTTGGGTTGGTAAAGAGGGGTCTCATAAGGGACAATGGTGCATGCAAATATGAGAAAGGACAAGGAGCTTATATACTTCATTGGAATTTACACCTGTTTTGTCTTTTTCGTTGTTTAAATTTTGACCCTTAGTTGTTTTTCAACCCAAACAAATGCACCCAACAAGAGGTCCGATTAGCTCCTTTTCTGTACTACTTATGTACTATATATGGGTGACTTTAGAATCACGTTGAAGGAAGAAGATTTTAAGGGGGGGGAAACAAGAGTAATCGTTTTTTATTATTGTTCTAGATTAATCTTACATCAATATTCTTCCTCTCCAATTAACGAGAAATTACATTGGAACTTTCTTATATATTCTCATGATTCCGTCACGTTAAACAATTAACTTTGGTATAAAATTGATTATAAAATAATTTTTACATGTTTGATTTATATTTAAAATTAACTATGAGTTTAAAATTTAATTTTAAATTTGAATTAATTTTAAGTAACTTTTAAATTGGATAAAAAAATTATACTTAATAACTTATAAGTCAAAATCAATTTAAATCAAAATTAATTTCATTCAAAATCATTTTTTTGGGTGGGGAATTCCTTCGGTTGAGGACTGTGGTCTTTATGATACCCAAAACGCCCACACCCAGGCAAAGAAGGTGAAGGTCTTCATATTCAACAGTGAAATATTTATTTTCAAATTCAAGCAGTGGTATAATCCTCATCCAAACACACAATAAAAAATAGTCAAAACTATCATCCAACATTATATAATATTTCTTTATTAACCCTTACTATTTTTTATCACTCTTTTTTTTTATTAATATCACATATGGGTTTTATGGGTACGTTTTTTCAAATAAGACTTGATATTAAAAGTATATATATATATATATATATATATATATATATATATATATATATTGAAATATAAATTCGAGAGTTGACACCCCACCTCTTTCATTATACTATTTTGTCAAATCATCTAAATTACTAGTCAATTCCTATTTTTTATTGTCTTTTTCTATTATATAATGCCCCTCTATATCGATCATTCTATATTAAATTCTTAATCTTGCATATCGGAAACAGGTCACTAAACTAATTTCTTTTCAAACTTCAATTTCATGCGTTGTCAAATTATTTATATATTATACTCTTAACTCTCTCTTTTTTAGATCATGGGGGAAATGATACTCTTAACTTTTGATTTATTGTTTTTTTCACTGTTTTAACCAGTTATTATCTTCTAATTTCTCTCATTAACATTAAATTATACTTCGTTCTTTTTTTAGTTGTATAAAGAACAATTCAAACAAACTCAAACTTGAATCGTTTAGGGTTCTCTCATTCTTAGTTATTAAATATTACATGTTTGTTTATCTATGAAAATCAATGGAAAAACAAGGATCTGTTGGAAAATAAAGAGAGAGAGAGATAAAATAAAGAAAAAGAAACCAAAGTATATTATTTTGAGAGAAAAATGAGCTACGAAATTAATAAAATAAGTAATTTTTGTATTTTCCTCTAGAATTTTTTTAATACACTTTATATTTAGAAAATTTAAAAATAATTGAAGATTCATAAAAAAAAATTAAACTATAATTACCTAAAATCTTTTTTATTTACAAAACAAAAACAGAATGCAAATAAAAGTTGTATTGATATATTATCTTGTATCATTTTACATTTATCAAAATCAGCTATTCTAACAACTTATTTTAGTCCGACAAAATAAAAAAAAAAAAACAACTAATTTTATCAAATATTTTAATTAAATAAGCTAATCTATAAACTTTCAACATCTCCAATTATTCACTTATAAGTTTTAAGCTAATTCATCAACTATTTTTAACAAACAGTCATAATCAATTCATGTAAATCAAATTTTATATATAGAACATGAGATATTATTTTATTTATTACTTCATATATTATGTAAATTTCAAAATAAGAGAAGACACTTTTTTTATACTTTCTTTCTAATCCTCTTTACTATTAGTGAAAATTTATTAAATCACCAATTTTAATAGGTTTTATTTCCTATTTAAAAAATTTCTTTCCTGATTTAAAAGTGACACTCAATAAGAACTTTAAATAAATTTCAAACAATTATAGAGTGTGTTAGAAAAAGAATGTCGCTAAAAAATATATATCGAACTACCACGGGTTAAATTACTTATCCAACCATTAAACCATAAACCATAAATCATGTCTTTACCAATTTAGTGACAACTCTGGGTTTAAAAATCTTGACTATAATGTACGAGTATGACCATCTTTACATGACCATAAAAAAGCATTGTATCAACCCCAAGGACACTAGGAAATTATTCGAATATTAGAAACAAAAAGCTTAACATTGGTGCAACCCACAGAATATCCCTCCTGGAAGTTATTCATGCATAATAGTTCTTCATGAAACAAAACAAAAGATAAAGATAACAAAAACCAGAATTACAAGACACATTAATGGAAAGCACTATCTCTGAGGCCAGGTTTGCTAGTTTAGGCTGCACTAACAATACACCAGAAGGGATGAGCACCATAATTTCTGCAGTTTCTACAGCTTTGACCAAAGGCGGCTCAAGCTAGCTTGAATTGACCCATGAGGCTCGTCCGTTGGTAAGTACACATCATCCTCAAACTGCATAAGCATCAGTAATTCAGTATCGTCTTTAAGATGTTACAGACAAGGTAAATTCTAAATATAGAACACATAATGTGATCAGTGATTGATGTGACCATCTTAGAACAACCTATACTTTCACTACAAGAGCATCTCTAAGATAGTTCTTGTGTAGGTTCTTAAAGTTAAGAACCATTTTTAACTAGGTTCACGTCTGGAGGATGACGATATGGACGTTACGAGTAAGAACTGTTCTTATATAAGAACTGACTCTTAAGTCTTAACCATTAAAAAACAATTGAGAGGTAATTTCTGAGACCCATTAAAGAAAAATAAAGATGTAAAAAAACTTCTGAGACCTGTTTAAGTTCTTAAAGAGATGCATCATTGGAGTGAAAAAGTTGCTAAAGTTCTTAAAACTGAAGTGGGATGGTAAGAGCCATTAAAAGAGTTAAAAAAACTAAATGGTGTTCATTATGGAGATGCTATAAAGGGCAGTCATATAGTGACAGATGTAGACAAGTTGAAGGAAGCTTATACATAAATATTTGGGCAGGAAAGGAAAATATAGAAAATGGGTTCCATTAGGTTTATCAAATGACATGTGATGGTTAACAATTGACTTTCATTCATGTTTTCTATATTTCCTTTGATCTTTCATATGATTTTGCTTGACCTATGAGCAAGACCACATAACACTTTCCTTCCGTAAGGATCCCTTCTAATATGAGGGCCGGATATCAAGAATTTAAAATAATACACAGTAAATACAGGACATGTTACTGTAGGTCTTTCCTAATGTCATCACAAACCATTGGTAAAAGGTGAGATTAAACTTGTCCATCCTGCAGCTGCAATTAAGGCCATAAGCCCATGACTAAAATGCAAAATTCAAGTTTTAGTGCTTATATCATTATAGTGTCACATTTGATTTCCAACTGTGGTTCCTCAATATTCTTTTCTCCTTATAGAAAGATGTCACAATACTAATAACATCAATTAAAACTTCATAATGGGTTCCACTAAATTCTGCAAGCTTTTCAGGGAAAATAATCAAAATACCTTCACAATAGGGCCATCCTGGTTTGAGATATTGACAGGTAGGAAATGAAGATTTGGCATCTTTAGACTGACATAAGCTATGTCAGGAAACCTGAAGCATAAAAATCAATAGTTACTCCCTCTAGGATTATCACACATGCATTAAACTTGTGGTTATTTAGGGGAAAACCAAAAATGGCTGTGAAATGCAGAGAAAATACAGGTAGATAGATTTGTACACACACGGTGAGTTAGACAGTGAGAAACCTGTTCAGTGTGGCCTTTGCCATCAGGTAGAGTGTGTTTTGAACAGATGGGCTATAGACTCCCCCTTTTGGTGGGCCAAAAAAAGTGTCAGCCAGAACTTTTTTCACTTCCTGATACTTTTCTGTAAAGTAAAGCGGCTTCTGAGGGAGGCTATACAGCGATTCATACGAATACCTACAAACAACCACATCCAGGTTATAGAATACCAGTGTAATGATCAATGAAAAAGCTTTTCAGGCTTGAATTCCTTACCTGGACGATGCTATATGAACTCTTTCATTTTACAATTAAAAAAATGACAAGAAAAATTTCTAGAAATTGTAATGAAATTGATCATAATTATGCCTACAAGACTGGCTTCCATAATATTAAGGTAAATTATAAGGGAACAAAAATTACCTCCACAGTGCGGTTACTTCTGTTGCTACCATCCTTTCAAGGGTATCAGGAAGTGCTGTGTACTTGTCTCTTATGAAATTCACAAAACCAGACTGCTCAGAAGTCACAAAAATAAATAAATAACTTGAACATCAACTTGTATTTTCTAAGTATGCAGCAAACCAGTTCTGTTATAATGCCGTGTATGAATCTATATGCTCATGCAAAATGAACAAGTTCCAAAGCCAAACAGGTTTATTTTGTCTACCATCTGAGAAAGTTCATATCAGCCTTGAAGATATGTCACCAATTTCAGAACTACAAATAAAAGAATTATCCTCCTCAGTCCTCACCCTTTTAGGACCAAGGGAATTTCAATATGAAAAATAAGAAAAAAAGGATGTAGCGATGCCATGCCAAGTATATGCAGCAGCTTTTGTCTTTTTCTCTTTCTGTTCTTTAGAAAAATCTTCTCTTTCTCTTATTATACCAAAATCATTGAGTATCCTCATCTTCTACACAGAATTGAAAATTTTGGTAAAATCATTATCATAGATCTGGTACTGTAAGACTGATTTTAACTAAAAATCTACAATATTTTATGAGCCTTGATATAGTTGCAATTTATGTATTTTCAATTAGAGTTTGTATAAATACAAAAAGTTGTGATTTTAAAAGTACTCAGCCTATGTGTGTTACTTTCCGATGTATTTCTGAATAAATTATATAAAACGCAGAATCTGTTATACTGTATTGCAATCCCAAGTTTTATGTGTAATGCAACAACTATATGATGTGTGCAGAAAATATTTTGAGCAAATTATCACATAAGTTGCCATAAAAAGAAAAATGAAATCAGCAAAGTCTGTGCTTTCTTTTGGGGAAATGGTTATATTTTTAATGCATTTATCTTCAGCCTAAAAACATATCATGCCACTCCTACTGAAAACATCATATTGTTTTGAGAACTTCTGTATTAGAGTTACAGAAATTGGAAAAACTAGATGAATATCAAAGCACTTGTTTCTATATAGCAAGCTTACCTGGGTTGTCTTCAACACTGACAATCCTTCAATACCAGAAATCAACTGAAGTGAACCAGACTTTTGTACTATCGCCTCTGTTGTATGCTTCTCAGACCCAAGTTTGAAACCTAACACAATAAAACCAAGGACTTGAGGACAGGTAGAAACAAACTATAACTATAATTAAATCAAGAATCTTCAACTGCAACACAAATTGGTACAAAGGCTAACAAAAGCAGAACCTCTATAGAGAGTGTGACATATATGAGCACCTTCTAAAACGAGCAAGTCAGCACAATGTATTATAGTTTGACTAACCATGTTCATGAGGTTGACCATCCACAGTGACACGCTCCCATGGTTTTTCCACAATATTCACAATAGCACCAGTAACCTACAGAAAAGCAAGAGTTTTCTTTCTATCAAGTAGCACATATTTAGAAATGCTTTTTCATGGGAAATAATCACTTATTTTAAAAAGTTCTCACAGGAAGTGAGCAAAAATAGACAACTATATCTCCAAAATAAGTTAAACCAAATACTTATGTAATTACATTAAAAGAAAATATGAGAAGGATGACAATAATTTCTGATAAAAGACAGTCCAAAGAAAAATGCTTAGTCTAAAAAGATCAAAAGGAAAAACACATTTCAAAATAAAGGAACAACAAAAACAAATAAGGAGCAGAAAAGTACAAATAATCTCTATTGATATTAGATTTTCAGTCACCAACCTTCTGGTAAAATGATACAAAGTGCTTAGCAAGCAGAATAGCAAACTCCTCGGCAGAAAGTATGTCAGAGCATTCCTTTGCTTTTGCATAAACCTAATTGCACATTAGATAAGAATTCAAAACTCAGTGAACTGATGATGGTAAACAAAAACAGACGAAAATGATCTAGTAGTAAATGACATTTTACTTTCACACAAACACAGGCAAACATTTCCTGCTCTGTATAAATTCAACTTCACAGAAAGATGTACCAGAACAAAAAAATAGGATTGACCTTCATGTATATGATCTAACCTTGAAAAGTTCAAACTAAATCCTATTACTATGTCTTTGGAACAAGGACAAAATCATATTAGTTACAGTTATTTCCCCTTTAGTGGTGCACTCACTATACAGTATACACTACATCCATTGATATGTCAAAGTTTACCCACTTCATGAGACGTTATTAGTTGCTCATGAAAGACAAGCACAATAAAAGCATTTTCACGCATTGGTTATCCCTAAGACAGGTGAGTATCAACATTCAACAAAAAAAAACAACAAAACCTTATCTCACTAGGTGAGGTAGGCTACATGGATCCCATGATGCCAAAGAATCAAAGCTCCAAACTCACAAGCCCAAACACCTAATTTCATTTGCACAACAAGATGCACACAGATTTGGATTCTCTCCACAAAATTAGAAAAATCCAAGCAGTGAAACGCATTGAGTGATGATCATAAAATGAGCAATCAGAACTCAAACAAGTTCAAGTTGCACAGCTCAGCCTCCTCCAAACACCAAAAAATAAAATAAAAAGATGAATTTCACTCACTCCTCTATAGTGAAAAAGTGTGAAAACTAACAAAATAAGGGTGTATCCTGATCCAAATTAAAGCAATCAAATGTGGACCAAGGATTAATTTCCTAACCGGCCCAAATGACCGAAATTTGTAGAAATATCTCAGAATCCTACCAGAAAGTAAAAAATCTTAATTACAATGGTAAAAGAAAATTTGATCCACTTTAAATGAAAGCTAAATGCACTTTCCTTTATCAATTTATACTAAAATAAAATTACACTTCTCACACCATATGACAAAAATTATAAAAAAAAGTCAAAATGGGATTGACTAAAACCTTAGATCAAGTACAACTTATGAAAACGAAGAAATCACCAATCAGAGCAGCATACATACAACAAGTTCAAGCCCCACACAGTTAAGTCAAACGGTAAAAAAATAAAAATAACAGAAATTAACAACAAAAATTGACAGAAAGAGAAATAAAACAAAAAAGTGGGTGAGGACTGAGAAGGTTAAGGTTGTTACGGTGTTTTTCATGGTGTCAGTAGCAACGATGTCAGAGTTGTCATCGCGGAGGTACGAGTTGACGCAATCCGAAAAGAGAGTGATCCCCACGCGCCACTCCACAATGAAATGCTGCCCCTGCCTCGTCTTCCACACGCGCGCCACTCTCACGCGCTCTTTCCCGTGCCTCTGCTCGAACTTGAACCCTTCCACCACTTCCTGCTTAGCCATCTTTTCGGAACACTCCTACGTTGTGGTACTTGTTTTTAAGGTTTCTGATAACTTAAGAAAGAGTGTGAGTGATTTAACTCGAGTTTTCGCCCTATTTATACGTGTGCGTGTCTCGTGTGAGGACAAGGCCGTGTTTGCCGGTTTTACTATCCCCTCCTTGCTGTAACTCTGTGTGCGGTTACATTACGTCATTGTCCAAACAAATTGTTATAATTTTTTTTTTCGATTTTTTGCTACAAATAGGTTTTGGACGAAGATTGACCGAAATTATGTATGGAGATATTACGTGAGAAAACTCTCAACTTGAAGAATTGGATAAGGACGTGGAGAATATGATGGTAATAATTTGTCTTAAAATAAGTTAAAGCAAGTACGGACGTGAATATTAGTTTATGTGCTTAATTACATTTTGTTATAGAAAAGAATTTACTTTTATGTTTTTGTTATTTAAATTTGGTTCTCTATTTAAATTTTTCTAACTTATGGGCTCGATTCTTTTATGAATGAAAAAAATATTCTTATAAACTAGGTTATCAAACTCGAGCGAGAGTATATAAACTCGTGTCGTTTCATAAACCCCACTCTTAGACGTCTACTTCATATATAAAATAATAATTGTTTTGTCGTTGAAAATAATAATGTCTAGCTGAATAGCTAGTGATTTAATCTTGGATCAAGAACTCTCTCCAAGGTATTTATGAAAAAGATACTTCTAAGTCAAGCAAATCATCATGCACGACAATACTAATCTTGGGTGTGATGTGTGTACATAGTGACAACATATATTAGGGTTAGAGAGATAATCCCTATACATGTGAGTGTACCTCTTATTTATAAGGGTGTTACATCTAGGTTAAATCACTGCCACCTCTTGATTATATAAGATATAACATCCTGATAAGATATCTGTTTGTTATATTTGTTATGATCTTCTTTGATGACCGTTATGCCCGTTATTAAGATCTCTCCAGTTATTGTTGAGATTCTAAGCTGATGGACCTTTAATGGGTTTCACAATAATGGGGTGTTTTATTAGGCCCATATATTAGGTCCGTAACAATAGCAAACCACTTTCAATGAAACATTTCAACAACATAATAAAATAAAATAGTAATCTATAAATTTTACAACACTTAAATATTTAAGTTTAGTAATACATCATTATTAGATTATAACTTGTGGGGTAATAATAGTAGTAAATCATTCCCATTGAGGGTTTAATGTTATTAGAGGCAAGGGTTATTTGATTCAAGAAGGACACGTCAAATAAGGGTATGTTGAACCCTAAGTACACAGAAAACAACCAAAAACAACATGTGTTTTAATTGGTCTAATTTTTTTAACTTGCTTACTTGGTGATAAATTTGAAAATTTACTTCTAGACTATTAAAAAAAGAATTTACACATGAGTCAACTCGTAAAGGGTAAGTAAACTCATAAGAGTTAAAACTTGAGAATTTGATAACCATGATTACAAGTAGCAAAACCTTTTTTTAAAAAAAGCATTTCTTTAATAAAATAAGCCATTTTTTGTTTTTTGTTTTATAATCTAAACAAATTTTTTGTGTCGACTTAACCAACATTAACTTGAATGACAATGTGTTATGAAATCTAGTTATTAAGCAAGTATTTAGCATCCGCTTGCTCAAAACAAAAATTACAAATGTCACTCATGATGATGTCTCATACATTCTCACGTGACAAAAATCACTCATTTTAGTAAATACTTTCTTAATCAACTTATCATGGTAATTAGTTTTTATCTTTAACTCATTTTGATAAATAAAAAAGGCCTAATTGTAAATGTAAAATAAAGTTGGTGTTGACATGGCTTAAATTAATCATTTTATTATTATATGAACAAATATGCTTTTTTACAAGAGGAAAAAAAATAAGTAATAGTCTGTATGCTCTATTTATTAATATAGAATGGTTTCTACCTTTACTTTTCTTTCTACAAAATAATATATTTGATATCAACATACTGATTTCCGTTTTTTTTTTTGTGAATTCATATGATTTCTTTTAATTATAAATTATTTGTAGAATATTTTGTTTTGACGTGTTTGACAAGAAATTTTAATTAATTTTTAATTTTTTTATTATTTGAAAAACTTATTTGATTATTTAGTATATGATATATAAAAATAATAAGATAATTGGAAGTTACAAATATAATTAAAATAAAAATTACATGTGTTTAAAATTAATTCAAAATTAAATTAATAATTACCCCAACATAAATTTTTATCAATAACATAAAATTGAAATATATACAAAGAATCAATTAAACATATAATTTTTGTCATTTTATATTTTCAACACTTCAAGATATAAATTTAATAAACACTTATTATTCAAGTTAGGTTAACAACTTTCATTTAATGTATAAATGGGTTATCTGATATTACAATATCATCCATCAACAACAAGAAGAGCATAGAAAATTACTGACTACAATTTTCAACTAATTTCATTGAAAATTACTGAGTACAAATTTTCAACTAATTTCATTTAATATAACCTTTGTGTTTTTCTTTCTTTTTCTTTTTTTATCCATACGACTGTAACTCAATTACAAGGAGTTTAACATTTACACACATTGTGTACCCAATTGAACTAAAACCCTCGGTAGGATGTTCTGTAGTTTAACTCTCAAAACTCAAGTTCCACTTTTGATAGGTAATTTAAGGAATTGAATTAGTTGAGTCACTTTGTCTTAAATTTATAATAATTAAATACTTTTCTATTTTACCAATTTTTGTACACCCCGTTGAATAAATGTTTGATTATGGCACGAGAAACACAGATCCCGTCTCTGAATATATTTTTTTTCCGGTTGGAACCTCAACACAAACCACTTCATTACTTGTTAAAACGTATTCCTTATTTGAGCCAAATTTATGGGCATTTGTTTTTGAACTTTGTGAACATGTTAATTATATTTTGTTGGCTTAATTCTTTTTTATTTCTATTACTGACATTTTTAAATTTTTCTCTCGTCACTGTTCATCTCATTATTTTAATTGGACAATTTTCGTTAATAATGAACTGTTAACATTAAAGTAATGTTGATGGATGCAACACTTTATTGAACTGTCATGTTAATACTTTCATGTATGATGATAAGTGGGTTCCAAACTCTGCACGTCGGATGTCTCGTCGTCTTTGTCAAGAAGGGAGGCCCACAAAACAAAGGAAATGACTCTGATGCTCAAGTAAGAACATTAATTATGTAGAATAATTAAGTAAGAGAGTAGAGAAATTCTAAGTTTGTATGTACTCAATTTGGGAGTGAGTATGAGATGAGTAAAAACTTTAGAGAGAACCTATATTTATAGCTTGGAGTTTGGGCTTTGGGCCTTTGTTTGTTAGTAATCTGTTGATAAGATAATAACAGATAATTGTAGGTAGATATATAATTTAAATAGGAGTTAATGTATACCTTGTAGATATATGTGATTACTTGTAGATAAGTAATGTCTTGTAGATAAGTGGAGAGATAAATAAAGATAAGGTGGTTACACCATTTTGAATAATAAGGCATAATAGATATGTTGTTGATAATAAGATAATGACTGTAGCTGTCCGTGCTCCTGTAGATAATTAGATATTTACTGTTCACGTCTGCGTTCTTGTAGCAAGGCCGAACAGACTGGTCTTTGTTGTGTCGAGGTTGATATTAATGACGAAAAAGCATGTGGTTACTATAGCAGGGTTGACACGGAGGATATACACGTGTACAGTGATCCCACAGTAACATCCACATGTAATTTTACCATTTTGTGTAGTACATAAGCCCCCCCAGCCTTTGAGCTAGCTTGTAGGCGAAAGAGGATGAGTAAATGTTGATGAAGCATGTCCAATGTCAAGGTTGAAGTTCTTGACAAGTAATATGGAATAGTGAGCTCGAGGAGCCCCTCGAGGGTGGACAAGTGATGTCCAATGTCAAGGCTGATAACTTTGTAAAAGTATTGCGAAGCTATGTCAAGCTTGTTAACTTAGACTGTGTTGTCTGGGTTGTCACTATTGAAGTGTCCTGAATGGATGTATCTGATGTATTGATAAAGTCAAGTGTGTCAGATAAATGAAGCGTCGTAGTTGGGAACTTCTGCCAAAATCTGACCGTTGGCGTAAGCCTTGAAAGCACACGTGATGCTTTGTTATTTCCCCAGGTGCATATTGCACACGTGCTGTACTCGTGCATACGTGTCACTCACAGAGTGGACCCGTACTGGAGTAGTGCGATAGTGGGTGAGTGGGCATTGATTGTGGCATGGATTTCCAGGGGGGTCATTTCAAATCTGCGCATAACTGCTCAATAGTCACACCTCATTTAAATTGATGAGACTTTTATCATTTCTCTCACCGCCATTCCTCTTTTCCCCTTGCCTTCCGTAACTGTTCTTCTTCCTCCATCGGCTTCTCACCCAAACCTTCCTTTTGTTCACAATAACCTTTTCTGGAAATGTCTGAATCCCCATTGTCTAACTCTGACCTGGGTATAGGAGGTAGTGATTCAGGTGGCTTAGTGGAACAATGCGTTATGCGGGATGTGATCTCCATTGGTGATTCCTCTGAGGAGGACACCCATGGTGGAGTTTCTGATAGGTCCTTCTCTTCCAGGAGGAGGGCGGGTTCCATCATGCTGGTAAGTGTACTTCTCACCCTCATCAGCAGGCAAGGCCTTCTGTTGCCCCTAAGGTAGATGAGCCTCTGCCGCTCACCATTCTTCCCCCCTTTTCTGCTTCTGAAAGGGCAAGGCCAACTGATGTTAGGAGTGCGGGGCCTTATCCTCGTGCGCGTTGCAGTCGCAGTGCTGGGTCGCCACTTCCTGCTCCGACTGTGTCCGATTTTGAATGGGTGAGGGAAGAAAGTGTCGAACCCAATGAGGGAGATAAAGGTGCAGAAGTTCATCCTCAATATCTTTGTTGGGGAGAGTGTAGATCATCTCACCAGAGCTGCCAAGGTGTTGGAATAACTTAGTGAGACCGTCTCACCAGAGCCGCCAAGGTGTTAGAACAACTTAGTGGCCAGGCTGACATGTTCCAAACAAGATAAATGTTTGAAGCAAGACTTTGCTGAAGAGAGCACTGATGATAAAACCATTGTGTAGGCTGCCATACTTTAATGTTTCTTTGCTTTGTTTTAACTTTTGGTCGTGAAGGCTTTGTAAAGTGTTAACAAATTAATGAAATGTTCCTTTTCCTTCACCTCCTATGTGTCTTCCTTTTTTCTGTTGTCTTCTATTTGTGAATATTTGTATGGATGAATATAAGCCGCTTGACTTGTGTTGTTCATCATAAAAATCAAACGTTGTGATTTGATGATGTCCCATTTTGTTTGTTGAGACTTAGAAGCAAATGAATTTACCAAGTGTGTAACTTGGGTTTGTAGTGTCAAGCGTGATTGCTAGATTTCTGCAAATAACTGAGTGTGTAGCCTTGCTTGTCGAGGCTTCAAATGAAAATGTATACCAAGAGCTTGTCTTGGGTTTGATTTGTCAAGGATGGTCCTTAGACGTTTGTACTGGACTCCTGTTTGTGCAAGTAGTTAAGTCTGTAGCATTG
Source organism: Glycine latifolia (assembly GCA_013407115.1). NCBI lineage: Eukaryota > Viridiplantae > Streptophyta > Magnoliopsida > Fabales > Fabaceae > Glycine > Glycine latifolia. Next base: position 21,938,165 of record CM023950.1, read on the forward strand.
CTTGTCAAAGTTCCAAGTGAATGAGAGTACCAAGAGCATGTCTTGTGATTGAAGTGTTAAGGGTAGACCTTGTACACCTGCTTCTGCAAAATGAACAATCCTATAGCCCAACATGTCAGGGTTCTATAGTTGTAAGAGTACCAAGAGAGTTTTCTTGGGTTTTGGAGGCCAAGGGTAGAGCCTAGACTTTGTGTACCAAGTTTGTATCTTGGGTTTTTATGTTCCTGAGAACTAGTATTCCTACAAGGAAGAAATATATAATAATAACATATGTCAAAAGTAGACATAGTTGTACCTCATGTTTGTCAAGGCTAATACCAGTGGAGTTGTCCATGCTGGATTTTGTCGAGATTTACCAAGGTCTGAGCTTGGGTTTGTAAACTTGTAAGTTACCAAGAATTGGTCTTGGGTTTCTGGAGTTGAAGATCTACCAAGGCTTGGGTTTATGAACTTTGACGGTATACCAGAGCTTGAATTTATGAACCTGTAATGTACCAAGAGCAGGTCTTGGGTTTTACTAGAGGTCCACCTAGGGAAGCCCTAGGGTTTTACGAACCTTTGGAGAATACCAGGAACTGGTCTTGGGTTTGTCCAATGTGTCAAAGGTTGACTGGGGACGCGACTGTCCTAAATGTTTACTAGAGGAAGCCCCTGGGTTTAGTTCCAAGAACTGATCCTGGGTTTTATTGGAGGTGCACTTTTAAGAACTTGTGAGATTGACTAAGGTGGCTGTCTGAATGCCAGCGTTAAAACCTGTAAGGTCTTACCTAGAGCCCTTCCTTGTGACTTCAGACTTTTAAAGACCTGTGAGGTATAACTCGAAAGTGTCATCACAGGCTAGCGAGATTTTTAAAGACCTGTAAGGTCACACCAAGAGTGTCACAAGATGCTAACCCCGGATGTTTAAGGACCTGTGAGGTTCACTAAGAAGGCTGTCTGAATGCCAACCGTAGAACCTGTGAGGTCTGACCAAGAGCCCTTCCCTGTCTGACTCCAGACTTTTAAAGACATGTGAGGTCCACTTTTAAGGACCTGTGAGGTTGACCAAGAAGGCTGAAAAGCCAAGTCTCGAAACCTGTGAGGTCTAACCAATAGCCCTTCCTTGTCTAACTCTGGACTTTAAAAGACCTGTGAGGTCCGACCAAGAGTGCCGCGTTTGGATGACTCTGGACTTTCAAGGACATGTGAGGTTGACTAAGGGGGCTGTTGAAAAACCAATCCTTAAAATTTGTTACGGCATCAGAAGTGGATCCTAGGTTTTGTCATGGCTGGATCTGGGAGAGTAATCAGGTGATAGTTCCTGCATTTAGTCAAACTCCTGCAATGTTGACATAAGTACGTGTGAAAGGAAAAGAGACATATGTTTTATTAATGTGACATTTAGTGTACATATTCTCTCTGCTACTCTTCGGATGAGCCTCATTAAAACCTTTCAAGTGAAAAACCCAATGGGGAAAAAAGAGACTAGAATAGGAAAAAGTACACCATCCGGCCTTCGTTTCCTCAGCTGTAGTAGAACTTCAAGTGGGTAGCATTCCAATTTCTTGGAATGTCTTTACCACTTAGTTCCTGTAGTTTGTAGGCGCCATTGTCCAGGTTGGTGATGACTCTGAACGGGTCTTCCCAGTTAAGTCCAAGCTTGCCTACACGAGAATCTTTTCGGGCTTCATCTCGGACATGCCAGACTAGGTCGTTGATGGAGTGTCTTTAGTTAAATATTTTTCTATCATTCTTAGCTTATTTGACTTCTCTTTGACTTTATTTTTCCATTCTAATTCAGTTTTTATCTTAGGCAAGTTAGTGGACTTAATTACTAATTGTTGCGTATTTTTGGATTTTATGCTCACTTAACGTATCTGCCTTGTACAGGACCTACAGAACTCTACAAAACTCCGAATTGAGCTTTCTTGTAGTCTTTGGAAAGATAATGAAAAGATCTACAAGTTTTCCAGAAATAAGCCAAGGCCAATTCTGCCATTTGGAGGGTCATTTTAGGCTTTGAAGTCAGAACCACTGCACTTGTATTTTGGGTTGCGAGTTGGACTTTTATTAGTGTAAATAGCATAAATAATTAGAATTGATGGGTTGTTCATGACCCATTCTTTTCTTCAGACTTAGTCACTATATATTAGTGACATTAGGAGGAATTATGACATTACGTTTCATTTTGCAAAAACAGTTTTACATTTCTTTTTTTAAGTTTTTAGAATCAAAACTTTTTCTCTTATTTTCTCTCAACTGTTCTTCCTTGTTCTTCATTTTCATTTTCAATTCTTCCATTTTCGTGCACTTATTTCATGGGGCTTTCATTGATGATGATCATAGAAGGCTAAATAATCAATCAATCCAAGAATCCAACCCAAGCAAGAGAAGAATTTAAGTTCTGGTTTAGTATTTTGAATTCTGTGTGAATGTTCACTTTCTTCTTCAATTGCTATTCTGTTTTCATGATTATGAATGCGTTTAGGATTGAAAGAGGATTAGGTTATGGATTCATTTCCTAATTTCTAATATAAATCACAGATTAATTGGATGATATTTCAATTAGGGTTGTGGTTTCAATTAATTTAGGGGTTAATTCGATTGAACTGCTTCTAATGAAATTGGATGAACTTTCACAATAGGATAAATTTATGAGAACGATGATGATTCGAATAGCTTGGTTTGGTGAATTAGATTGATGCTCTTTAATCTGTTTTACATTACTTGTTATCAATTCTGTTAGTTTCTGCATTGATCTTTAATTGTAGTTTGTGTTTTTGCAATTTTTACTTCGCGCCTGCAAACTGTTCGACAAAAATTCCACTTTATTGTTAGTAGTGAATTGAAGATAGAACCATATTGATAGTGTCTTTGAGTCGACCTAGGTTAATCGTGTGCTGCAGAATTAGCGTAGTTTCTTGAGTGGTTGATTGGGGTGAACAATGGTAAGCCCACAATATGCTAGGCAGTTCTTCCTTCCACAGGCCCTTAGACTTGTCAAGTCTGGTCCGTAAGGCTCGAAGGATGACTCAGTTGGCCGCTTCTGCTTGACCATTTGTCTAAGGATGCTTGACAGAGGTGACTAGGTGTTGATACCTAACAGTGTGAGAAAGTCCTCGTAGGTATGTGCCTTGAATTGCATACCATTTTCAGTAACGATAGCATAGGGTAGACCATACTTGCATATGAGATGTTTCTAGGTGAAAGTTTTGACTTCACTGGATGTTATTTCTCGTAATGGCTTTGCCTCGATCCACTTGGTGAAGTAGTCGATAGCCACTAGTAAGAACTTGACCATTCCTGGAGTTTTAGGAAGTGGCCCCAAGATGTCCATCCCCCACATCGCAAAGGGCCAAAGAGAAGTGATAGTGTGAAGGTTGTTAGGGGGAATCCGTGGGACGTCCGCAAACTTCTGACACCTCTTGCACTTCGGGTAAACTCAAAGGCATTGGTCTTGAGTGTTGGCCAGTAGTATCCCGCTCGTACTACCTTGGTGGCAAGGGAGAGTCCCCCTGTATAGAGACCGTAGATCCTTTCATGGAGTTCTCTTAAGACATAGTCACCTGTTGGTTTTCTAGGCACTTGGGTAGAGGTCCTGTCAGTCCTCTTTTGAACAAATCGCCATCAAGGATGACATAGTAGTTGGCTTTCCTTTTCAAGCGTCGAGCTTCTTTTTCATTTGTTGGCAGTGTCCCCTTAGTAAAGAAGTTTCAGTAAGGGGTCATCTAGTTAGGTTCCTCCACTTCGCTAGCCATTACCTCTCTGGTGTCAATGGTGGGATGTTGGAGTGTTTCCTGGATGATGGTCTTAAGGTGCCCAGTCTTTTTAGTACTGACCAACTTAGAGAGTAGGCTAGCCCTTGTGCTACTCTCTCGCGGTATATGGTACATCTCAAAACAGTCAAAACTATCAATGAGTGTTTTAACCAAATGATAATATTAGAGGAGTATTGCTTCTTTGGTTTAAAATTTGTCGGCGACCTGTCCCTGGACAAGTTGCGAGTCAAAGTAGTATTGCAGATACCTAGCCCCAACTTCTTTTGTGAGCTTAAGTCCTGCTATCAGTGCCTCATACTTAGCTTGGTTATTGGAGGCTTTGAAATTAAGCTTGAGGGCTTGTTCTAGCGTGATGTTGCCAAGACCTTCAAGGATAATTCCTGCTCTACTTCCCTGCATGTTGGACGCTCTGTCCACATAGAGGTTCCACTAGTCTGGGGTGGATTTGTCATTTCCTGCGAATTCTGCTAAGAAGTCCACCATGAATTGTGTCTTCATGGGGCTGCAGGGTTCGTACCGTATGTCGAACTCTGACAATTCAACCGACCATGCCACCATCCTGCCTGCCAACTCGGGTTTCCACAGTACCTGTTTGATAGGATAGTTAGTTTTCACTATCACCTGGTGGCTTTGGAAGTAAGGCCGAAGGCGTCTGGTAGAGGTGACAAGTGCCGAGGCTATCTTCTCTATCATCTGATAACACTTCTCGGCGTCATGTAACATACGGCTGGTGAATTAGATAGGGAGTTGATGCTTCCCTTCTTCTTGGACAAGTGATGAGCTGACAACTTCGTCAATAACTGAGAGATACAGAAGCAGTGGTGCCTCTGGTCTAGGTTGACTCAAGACTGGTAGTGCAGCAATGGTCTTCTTGAACTCTTCAAAGGCCTATTCACAGGCTTCATTCCAAAGGAATGATTCAGTCTTGTTGAGCAACCTGTAAAAGGGCTTTGCCTTTTTGGTGAGCTTTGGGAGGAATCAGGATAGAGCCGCTAATTTTCCATTCAATTTTTGAACTCATTGACATTAGTCGGGCTTTGGGTATGCATCCTTTGGACATGCCTTGTTGAGATTGGTATAATCTGTGCATATACACCACTTGCCACTGGCTTTTTTAACCATGACAACATTGTCAAGCCAGATAAAATACCTGACTTCTCTAATAAAATTAGCTTTGAGCAATTTATCGACCTCCTCCTTTACTGCTTTACGCTTTTCTCCTCCCATATTCCGTTTCTTCTGAGCTATTGGCTTAGCTTGTGGGCATATTGCCAGCTTGTGGCATATGATACTGGGATATCAAAAGGTTGCCAAGCAAATAGGTTTGCATTCTTGTGGAGAATGTCAGCTATGTGTCTATGCTCATGACTAGTAAGGTCTTTGCTAAGCTGTGTACGTTGCCCAGGTTTAGGTCAAAGATGTAGCTTGATGAGTTCTTCAATCGACTTAGGTCCTTTGTTGGCACTGTCATCTCACGGATCTACGTCAAAGGTGTCATCCTGGTGAGCTGTATAGACAGTCAGGGTGTAGGGGGTGGACCCTTGGTCTATGCTTATTACCTACCTAGTACCCTCCAAAGTGGGACTGTGTCTGCCCGATTTCCTATTGGGAGGATACATTGCCACTTTCAAGCTTTCTGCGTAGCACTGTCGGGCTTGCTTTTGGTATGCTTTGACAGTGACAATTTCCCATGTCATAATGGGAAACTTCATTTTCAAATGAGGCGTTGAGACGATTGCCCCAGTTCATTCAAATTTTTCCTGTCGATCAAGGCCAGGTAGGCAATGTCGGCCTCTACGATCAAATATCTGACCATGAAACTCCTGGAAAATTGTCCTTGACCGAAGGTGGTCATAAGGTCCACGTATCCTCGGGTGTTGACCCTGTCTCCTGCGAAGCCTAGGAAGGGTCTGGGATGAGACTGAATCATGTTTGACGAAATCTCCAGCTTCTAAAAAGCTCTCTAGTATAAAATATCGGCAGAACTACCCTGATCAATGAGGACCTTTGACACTTTGAAATTGGCGATTATGAGGGAAATCACTATCGAGTTGTCTTGGTTGACAGGATTAATCCTTGCAAAGTCAGCGTTTGTGAAAGTGATAGGAGGAAGGCTCCGTGGTGGGGGAATATCGATGTAGTTAATGTCAATGTCTCATATAGCGTGCAAGTATCTCTTTCGAGACTGGTTTGAAGAACCTCCATACGAAAATCCGCTCGCGATGGTGTTGATTTCACCACGGATGTGCTGGGCGGGTTCATTCTCCTGTTGGCGAGGAGGCGACGCTTCTGTCTAGGTTGTTGTTGAAAACACAATGAACACACTTCAAATAAACCAAGAGGGGAGTGAATTGGTTTAAAATAGATATTTAAAAAATTTCCTTAAAAACAATTTGCAGAATTAAAACTTGGATCGTATCACTTAATCACCTTTTGTAAAACCAGACTTTTTCTTTCAATCAAGATCCACCTTGTTATGCATGCAATGACAGAAATATTTTCTTTGCTAATAATATTTTGATTACCCAAATACAAGCAATTGAAGATACATAAAATTAGAATAAAAGACTCAGCAATTTATATTGGTTCACCTCACTAACATGGAGGCTACATCAAGTGTCTTCCAACCAACACTAGGTTAGAGTTTTCACTAAATCAAAATATTCTTTACAAGCAATTTACAAGTGATTATCTTTATCAACCCTAGATAAAGAATATGAATTCTAAAACACTATTAAAAAACAAATCACAAAGAGCTTGAGAACCCTACTCAGATCTTTTTCCCTAGAGAACCCTACTCTAGAAAGCTTGAAAGAATCACTTTGATATATCATAGCAGAATTTTAATACATAGAAAATTCTAAAGAAAGATTCAAGAGAGACACAACCTGTGATCCTTTAATGTATGGATGAATGAATTAATGAAGTTACCAATCAATCTAGGCTGTATGAAAGTCAATGCTCATAATCAAAACTCTTGAAAAACTCTTTTTCTTTAACACATCATCTCAAAAAATCAGAAATCTTGATCTCACAAGATGTGTTTCTCACTCAGAAAAAATCAGTATCTTGGACTCTTAGAAAGCTTAGAAATCTTTGGGTAAGTCACACATACTCAGAGTACTTCGTTCAATGTCTATAAAAAGAAACTGATTTAACTGAATATAATCGATTAAAATGATAGTGTAATCGATTATTTTACCATAAGTAATCGATTAAAACACCAGATAATCGATTAATATGTTCTTGAGCTTTCTGGAAAACTTTTCACGAACAAGATAATCGATTAATACGTGATGTAATCGATTAAAGTAGTCATCATGTATGTGAAATAAGTTGTGATAATCAATTACATAAGATTGGTAATCGATTAAAGCAGTAAAGCTCAAAATGTTAAATAGGCTTGTGTAATCGATTACTGATTGTGGTAATCGATTAAACTAGTAATGCATATAGATTTAAGAATTGAGATAATCGATTACGTAACATGGTAATCGATTAAAACAGTGATGCATGATTTTCATATTGCACTATGTAATCGATTACAAGAAGCCTGTAATAGATTAATATGTTCTTCATGGCTTTTCCAGATTTAGAATAAAGCCTTTAATCGATTAAAAACATTCTATAATTGATTAAAGCAGTAAGTTTTCATTTTTCCAAAAACATAACAATGAGAACTTAGCTTCTTTTAAAATCATTGAATAACTTTAATACTTTGATGAAAAACATGTATGTATGTTAATGAGAATGCAAATGCAATGCAAGGATCACAAGGCAATGTACTTGAACCACTTGGAAAAATTACAAATGCCTTCAAATTGATTGGGCATGTAAAAAGCTAAAACATCAAGCCAATTACTTTATCCTTGCTTTAATCTTCTTGCAGCTCCCCCTATATCCAACAGTTGTTGCCTCTGTCTTCCCCTATCTGCAGGCTTTCTATCTGCATCTCGGATTCTGTCATGGTTCCTGTACGAATCTTCTTGTCAACCTCCAGGTCTGTTTCCAATTGCAGGATTGTCAGGTCTTTTGACGAACCGTGACAAGTATCTAGCCTGGATGAGTTATTCTATCTTATCCTTCAAGGCTCAACACTCTTCGGTATTGTGGCCATGGCCGCAATGAAATCGGCAGTATTTGTTAGGATCCAGTCCTGGCTTAACAAAAGTTGATGATATTGGCCATTTCACCGGTACCTCTGTGTTGAATGCTTCCTCCATGACCGTGGCCCGATTGGCCGTTAGGGGAGTGTATCTCTCGTACCTAGGTCCTCTCAGGAGAGGTTGGTACCTGTCCATCCTCTATTTTTTGTTAGACCTCTGTCAGTCGCCTTGGTGGTAACGTCCTACTTCTCTCGTTTCTATCCAGCCTGTCTGATCTCATTCCAAAATTTAGATATCTCCTCCATCTTATATAGCCTTTAGCACGTTCACGAATTTCATCCATGCTAAAGGGAGGTTTCTTGCATAGACTATCCATGAATTTGCCAGGCCGTAATGCTAACATCATTGAGTGCAATGCTACTTTTGGGTTGAGGTTCCTGATCTGAATAGTGACTTGTCCAAATCGATCCATGAACTTTCGAAGGGGTTTGTCATCTGCCTAACACAAAGTAGCCAGTGAAGCGGAAGTCAGCTAATAGGATCGATTGGTTGCATACTGTGTGCTGAATTTTTGACCAGGGTGTCAAAGCTATCAATTGACCTTGGGGGGAGTCCACCAAACCATGCCAAAGCTGCTCCCTTCAGAGATGTAGGGAATACTCGGCATAGTATAGCGTCATTGTTCGTGTACAAGTTGACCTGAGTCAGATAAGCATCCAGATGCTTGTCTGGATCTGTAGTGCCATCGTACCTTTCCAAATGAAGAGATTTCCATCCCGGAGGAAGGTCGACTTCCATAATATGATTGACAAAAGGATGTAGCCGTGTAGCGCGTCCTTTCGATCGGTATACTTGTGTTGAACTGAGACCGACAAGAGGGTCGACCTATTGTTGGGGGTGCGATTCGCCCTGAGTTGTCTCATTTTTGGTGAGGGGAGAATGCTTGTCTCCTTGTTGACGTCTCGTTCTGGCTTCTGGCTGATCTCGATCAGCTTTCAGCCTCTGAATCTCCTCCTGCTATCTGCCTTCCATCTCCGCCATGTGTTTCTAGAGTTGTTGAAGGGTGTCGGCATTCGTCATGGTAGTCTGCGGAGGGTTGGACGCCTCCATAGGATTGTCGCGTCTGATATTGGAACATGTTCTGACCATTGATGGACATTTCAGCGGTTCATGAAGATGTGAGACCATAGGGTATGTTTTACTGCGACCCCACAGTGGGGCGCCAAATGTTCTTGCCAAAATCTAGAAATTCCATGTATGATGACAAGTGGGTTCCAAACTCTGCACATTGGATGCCACGTCGTCTTTGTCAAGAAGGGGGACCTGCAAAACAAATGAAATGACTCTGACGTTCAAGTAAGAACATTAATTATGTAGAATAATTAAGTAAGAGAGTAGAGAAATTTTGAGTGTGTATGTACTCAATTTGGGAGTGAGTATGAGATGAGTAAAGACTTAGAGAGAACCTGTATTTATAGCGTGGAGTTTGGGCTTTGGGCCTTTGTTTGTTAGTAATATGTTGATAAGATAATAACATATAATTGCAGGTATATATATAATTTAAATAGGAGATAATGTGTACCTTGTAGATATATGTGATTACTTGTAGATAAGTGGAGAGATAAATAAAGATAAGGTGGTCATACCATTTTGAATAATAAGGCATAATAGTTATGCTGTTGATAATAAGATAATTACTGTAGCTATTCGTGCTCTTGTAGATAGGAAGATATTTACTGTTCACATTCGCGTTCCTGTAGCAAGGCCGAACGGACTGATCTTCGCTGTGTTAAGGTTGATATTAATGACGGAAAAACTTGTGGTTACTGGAGCAGGGTTGACACAGAGAATAGACACATGTATAATGACCCCACAATAACGTCCATGTGTAATTTTACCATTTTGTACAATATAATAGTAGAAACAAATTTATAGAAAAAAAATGAGGAGATTAAATTCAAAAAATGAGAATAGTAAAAGGACTAAAATATAATTTCACTTATTCATACACTTTTTCTTCCCGTGCATTAATATTTGAAATAAAAAATATATATTTTTGGATTATATATTATAATTGTTGTTTGGAGATTTAAAATGCTTGTAAAATGATTGGATGTAATAACATACAAAAGCAGGATGATTCATCACAGCCAAAATCAGACTCCTAAAAAGCCCTATCCTAGTTAGGGCACGACGATGTGTTCACAGTTGTACAGAAGGTCTCAAATGAATTTAAATGAGGAGGACGTGGAAAGTTAAGCTTAAACGAGTAATCAATAGAATATCCAAACTTTGTAAGAATGATCTGCAAATTTCATTTTCAATATGACGGAATCGCATGCCCAATGCAAGCATAAAATTTCTGTGGGGGACAAAATGAATATTTAAGACGGAAACATTATGTTTTTAAAATAAAAATTAAAGGCATCAGCAAAGATTGATTCGATTAGTACAGATAATTCTCATATCTCATAATATAAATTCAAATTTAGTTATGTGAAAAACTTATTGATAGAATGATAGATAATTTGTATGTAGACTTAACTAACCTTTTAGATTCTTATAAAAGAAAGTGTTTTTATTTTAATTCTTTAAATATTATTTCTGGTTCTTATAAAATTTAAAGTTCTTTTGGTTTAATCAGTGTTATCAAAGTAATAAGGTTAAGTAATAACATAAACAGTCATCTTCATTGTTCATTCGCTTGTCACATTATTAAAATCGAGTTGATAATTATATATAATTTTTTTTTTACTTAAATACAATTTTGATAAACTCATTTAAAATAAAAATATATTAGTTTCCTTATTTTATAAAATTTGTAATTTTAATTTCTTTATTTTAAAATAAGTGACAATTAGTCTTATATTTTTGTAAAAAAAAATTATTTCAGTCCTTCTGGCAAACTAAAAATGTTCACTATTAAGATATTAATATTAACTATAATGTAAATTAAATAAATAATTTTGTGTCACGTTACTAAATTTGTGCCACAATAGTAATTTTTTTTACTAATCAATGTTTTCTGAATTTGATGGAATTGCCAAAATTGTATATTTTACCTAAATGTCCCTATTTTAAAATAGGGGACTAAAATTTTAAAATTTGAAAAATGTGAGGATTAAATGTCTCTATTTTAATATAGGAGGATCAAAATTATAGATTTTGAAAAATAGGAAGACCAAATTTTCATGTAAGCCTATTTTTTATAAATTATTTTTAAAATTCTCATTAACTAGTTTTACGTCATCAATTATTTTTAAGAAATGAGGATTTAAAAACACAATCTATCGATAAAATTGTATATAATTGTTTTATTAAATTCTTTGATAATGTGACATGTCAATGAGTTATCAATGTCTTTGTAAAGTCATCAATCAACATTATTAATTGATAATAAGACTCGCACCCCTTTTTTTTTACATGAACTAAAAACTTAACAAAAATCTTTAAAATACTAAAATAAAAAATCCTCTGTTGTATAAGAACCAAAAAAGTTATTTAAGCCTTATAAGTATCTTTTTTATGTGGTCTTTATGCCATAAAACATGTTCTACCCCTCACAGGAACGAATCCAGAAATGTATTAAAGGATAGTTGAATTTTTTTTACACAACTATTTAAATATCTAACTTTTAACAAATAATTATGTAATGAATAATAAATTTAACAAAAATATTTATTATTAATTTTATGTATAAAATTAGATATAAAATCTATTATTAGAAAAAAAATTCAAGGAGAAAGAAAGGGAGGCCAACACCCCCTTCCCCTTTGATCCGCCACAATCTTCTGAAATTTAACTTATCGATTTAAAAATTAAAACTTAAGTAGCATTTAAATTTTTAAAATTTTTGTGTGGCCACGTACCCAAAGGACAAATGTAATTCTATACTTTACTTCCCCGTTTCTTTCTTTATTATTAATCTTTTTAATAAGCACATTTTAAACTATTTAGTTGGAATTCTTTCTTACTATTCAGTGGGGATTGCCGATAACTATGTTTGATAATTTTACTTTTCTTTCTTTATTATTACTTTGATAAAGCACATTTTAAACTATTCAGTGGGGATTGCCAATAAAATGAATATGCTTGATAAATTTAGTTTTGTTTTTTACATAGTACATTTTGAACTATTCAGTGAGGACTCAGTCTTACTATTCAGGGGGGATTGCCAAACTAAATATGTTTGATATATAATTTAACTTTATTCTACAACCTTAGACATGGTAGAATTAAATATTAAGGGTTCGTACTCGTACCAGTCTTATCTTTCAATAATGAGATATAGCATTAGCATTTAAATATCATTTTAAACTATTTTAAAGTTTATCAAAATGTCATCCTTTTAGAAGTTAATGTCTTTTAAAAATAAATAACGATTGCCTTAATTCGGCATTCAATTGCTTCTAGTAAAAACATGGTTTATAAATCTTTTTTTCTTCATTATACGTCATTTATATATACAAGTCATGACTAATTTTTATAGCATATATATATATATATATATATATATTATATTATATTATATTATATGATGGAGGTCCATTGCAAGTTAAAGATTTAGAATGAGAACTTGAAGAACTTTTTTTGATTAACTTTAAAGGACCTATCATAAGAGATAAAACTCAAGTCCTTCAAGACCACATCAAAGCTAACTTGGATAAGCATGAAGAAGCACACCAACTCAAGGATAACAAGAGCTGAATTTTGTACTCTAAAGTTGAATTTAATTCCATTTAATTCCAGCACTTGTTAGTAGCAAAAGTAGTTGCAATAAAAAGACCTTTAGGGACAATTGTATAAAGAAGTGTAGGTGCACTTGTGTGTGAATTTTGTAGCACTTATGTAAGCTTGAAAGCTGCACTTGTAAGGTAAAATACTGCACCTTGGCACATATTGGATCAGCCAAGAATCACCTTAGGAGAAACTTGCACCTCAAGCTTCATTAGCTTACACTAGGCTTCACTAGGTTACATTACAAGCTTCATTTGCATGTGTCCTTTGCCTTGTATTTGGTTGTAATTTCATGGCTATATATGGCTGCCCAAAACTGAATGTAATCACTTTTGACAAATTAATAGAAAGTTGAAATTGCTTGTGAGAGATTTCTCTCTTATTCTTATGCAAGAACCTCTTGTTTCTTATCAATGGCTTCACCATGCTATTGTGGCGATTCTTCCTAGACTATTGGAGCTCTTCTCCATGGTGTCTTCCATCTTCATCTCTTACCTCCTTCCATCTTCCATTGCCGCAAATTGAAGCTTCTTCCAGCCCTTGGTTCACATGAAAGTGAGGAAGCTTGAGTTCTTAGAGGAATCTCGAAGAGTGGGTTTCATTGCAATGTAGATTGGGAAATTCAATGGCTAATGGGTTCAACCATACATCATGTGATATCTAGAGCCTAATCCTTGTGAAATTGTTCTTTAAGTTCAGTTCTTAGAACTTCTCCAAAGGTAAAACATGAAAACAATTAAATCTTACTTCTATTCCTTCTATTCCTAGTTTCTTGAAGTTTTAGTGAAAGTCTTGGTGGTGTGGGCTTTGTGTTGTATTCCGCCACCCACCCTTGTGATTAGCTTCAAGTTTCTTGTGAAATTCTTGTCCTCTTGTTCTTCATGTTCTTCCTTTGTTCTTGATATTTTTCTAATTTTCTAGTTTTGATTCTTGTAAACTTGTGTTAGTAGTGTTAGTGTATTGTATAACCTCTTGTTTTGATTCTAATCTCATGTCTAAAGATGAATTGAGTTGTTAGAAATAAATTTTACAATTGTTATACATAGTTTTCTTGATAAATCAACTGTCTTTAAGAATTCTTAAACTTGTACAAAAGGAAAAATAATTAAGTGCAGCCCAAAAAGTTGTGAATTGGTGGTGGCTGGAAAAACAATTGAGGCATCCAAGAAGTTAGTGAATTGGTGGCTGGAAAAATTCAAAGTAAAAACAGAATTTAGAAGAAAAGAAAAGTTACAAAGGTTACAAGTTCAACAATTCCTTTGAACCATAAAAGTAAGTGAACTTGTATGACATGCAAACTTTGTGAAATTTGGTTTCTAAGAATTGAATTTGATTGTATATCCTCCTTGTGCAGTTTGATACAACCATTATCCTTGAGTTGTCTTGTTGAATTCCAATTTGAGTTGTGCTATTCTAAATTTTTTTGCTTTTGTTGCTTGTCTCTTAAAAAATTCCAAGGTTTTGTCTTAGAGTTTTCTTGTTCTTGGACTCTTGAGTCTAGCCTAGAATTGTTTCCTATTTCACTATAGTAAAGAGCCTTGATTGGATTGGAAGTCTTTGCTTAAGAACTATAGAGAGGAACAAGAGTGGGAAAAGGCAAGATAGAACATTAAAGAAAGAGCCAAGATAAAGTGTGCAAACACGAGTGTGAGTGGAAAACACTTAGAGAGTGGTGAGAATTTTCTTATATACTTGTGTTTTTGCTAACCATTTGTTTTGAAGGATGAGCTCAAAAGGAGAAGAATCTTGGTCACCTAATACCTCTAGGTTGATGAAAGCCATTACAAAACAAATGGAAGATTTACAAACCAAGATGGATGCAAGATTTGAGGAGTTGCGAAGAATGAGTAATCCAATTGGGAGTGTGGATGGAGAGGCTTATAGCAATAGGAGGTTGAGTGAGTATGCATCCTCTCATGGAGGAAATTATGAAGATGAGGGGAATGAGGGGGAGGATTGGAGAGAAAATAATAATAGGAGAGAAAATAATAGAAGACACAATCATAGGAAGCAAAATAGACAGAAGAGAGATTAGAGGTTTAGGAGAGAAGAGAGAAAATGGGGGGATGAAGGATTGAGTGGAGTGAAAATAAGAATTCCAAAGTTCCTTGACACTTATGATCCTGAAGCTTACTTTGAGTGGGAGATGAAAGTAGAACAAATTTTCCCATGCCAACAATTTGATGAAGAAAAAAAAGTGATTCTAGCAACTCTAGAGTTTGGTGGCTATGCTTTGGTGTGGTGGAACCAAATTCAAATGGACATAGGGAGGTTGAGGAGACAAAGAATAAATGGCTGGAATGACTTGAAGGTGTGCTTGAGAGAAAGGTTTGTTCCTACTTATTATGCAAGAAAAGTCCACAACAAGCTCCAAAGACTATTCCAAGGCTACAGGAGTGTTGATGACTACTACAAAGAGATGGAATTGATGATGATGAGGGCTGCAATTGTTGAGGCTCAAGAGGAAACCATGGCTAGGTTCCTTTATGGCTTGAATAGAGAAATTCAAGATGTGATGGAGCTATATTCTTATGTCACAATAGAGGAGCTAGTCCACAAAGCTCAAAGGGTGGAGCAACAACTAAAAAGGAGAAAAACTTCCAAGACCAATGGGGCCGCAACTTCCAGCTGGAAAGAAAAGCCTAGGAGGGAGGTTTCTCAAGTGAAAAATAAAGAAGAAAAGGTGGAGAGCTCAAGAAAAAAAATTGTGGAACCAACTCCAACAAGATAAAGCAATATCAAATGTTTTAAGTGCCTTGGTAAGGGTCACAGTGCTTCCCAATGTCCCAACAAGAGAACCATGTTTTTTCTTAAGGATGGAGGCATAAAGAGTGAGTCTTCAAGTGACTCAAATAGTTCTTCAAGTGAAGAAGAAGAAGAACTTAAACACACTTGTGGAGGCCGAGGAAGGAGATCTCTTGATGGTAAGGAGAATGTTGAGCAATTTTTGCTTAGAAAAAGAGGAGACTCAAAGAGAAAATATTTTTCAGACAAGGTGCTTAGTTGAAGACAAAGTATGCTCACTTATCATTGATGGAGGCATCTGCACCAATGTGGCTACTACAAGGTTTGTTGAGAAATTACACTTGTCAACCACAAAGCATCCAAGGCCATACAAGTTCCAATGACTTAGTGAAAGTGGAGAAATGGTGGTAAATTCTCAAGTGCTCATTCCTTTTTCTATTAATGCTTATAATGATGAATTTCTTTGTGATATTGTACCTATGGAGGCTGGACATATCCTTCTTCGTAGGCCTTGGCGATATGATAGAAAAATGATACACAATGGCATAGAGAACAGTTTTTGTTTGAGCACTTAGGCAAGAAAATTATTTTGAAGCCTTTGACTCCAAGACAAGTGTGTGAAGATCAAGTGAGGATGAAAGAAAAGAGAATTCAAGAGCTGAAAAAAAAATACTGCACAAAAAAAGGCAAAGAAAGTGAGCTAGCAAAGAGAAAAACTAGTGAGAAGAAAAGAAAAGAGAAAGAAAATGAGAGCAAAAAGATTCATGAGATTAAAGAGAGTTTGTTCTTGAGTGAAAAGAAATCAAGAGAGTGTTATTAGCCAAACAACCTCTTTATTATATGGTTCCTAACTCTTTTTGTTTACTTGTTGAAAAAGAAGGAGAAAATTTGCCCGAAGCCATGCAATCTCTTTTGGAAGAATATGAAGATGTTTTTCTAAAGGACATTCCGAATGGCTTGCCTCCTTTAAGAGGCATAGAGCACCAAATTTATTTGATTCTAGGTTGTTCACTTCCAAATAGGCAAATATATAAGACTTCACCCATGGAGGCAAAAGAGATACAAGTACAAGTGAAAAAACTACTTGACAAAGGGTGGATCTGTGAGAGCATGAGTCCTTGTGCCATATCAATTATTCTTGTGCCCAAGAAGGAGGGAACATGGAGAATGTGTACGGATAGTAGGACAATAAACAACATTACCATAAGGTATAGACATTCCATCCTTAGACTTAATGATCTTTTAGATGAATTGCATGGTGCTACTATTTTCTCTAAAATTGATCTTAAGAGTGGTTATCATCAAATAAGGATGAGGGGAGGGGATGAATGAAATTTAAAACTAAATTTGGACTTTATGAATGATTAGTTATGCCTTTTGGTTTGACTAATACGCCTAGTACCTTTATGAGGCTTATGAATCATGTGCTTAGACACTTTATAGGCAAGTTTGTGGTAGTTTATTTTGATGACATTCTTGTTGGATACAGGGGGAGTTGGGAAGAAGATCAAGTCAAGGATGAAGCCCTTTGATTTAAAAGATTTTAGCTTTTTACATGCCTCTCAACTAAAGGCATTTGTAATCTGTTAAGTTGTTCAAGAGGGTTATCTTTTGATCCTTGCATTGCATAAACATAATCACATACATGCATTCATGATTTAAGAAAAGCATATAAAGTTATATGTTTGCATTTAGAAAGAAGTTTCTCATGGCTTAAGTTTTTGGAAAAACATTTGTGCACTGCTTTAATCGATTACCAGCATGTGTAATCTATTAAAAAGCCTTGAAGAATACTTTAATTGATTACCATTCACTCGTAATCGATTACACAACACAAAACACAAAATCATGCTGGACTGCCTTAATCGATTATCACTTAATCCTAATCGATTACACAGGCCAATTTCAAAACTGACATTGACTGTCTTAATTGATTACATGTTGTGTTTAATCGATTACATTGTTCTTATCATTTTTCTATATTGGTTTAAGAACACTTTAATCAATTATTTGGCATATTAATCAATTATGCTTGTTAAAATAATCGATTACCATAACATATTAATCGATTACAAGCAATTAAATCTGTTTTCCATATAAAGCTATTGGGTTTGTGCTTTTGTAAGATTTGAAGTGATCTGAGTTTACGAATTTCCCAATAATCCCAAAGCTTTCAAGGTTCAAGAAAAAGATTTCTAAGTGTCATACATCTTGTTTCAAATCACAACAACACATGTTTCATTGATGATGTTGTTTTAAACAAAATTCAACAAGAATTTTCAAGAGAGCTGGTTTTTGTCATTTGCATTCTTACAACCTGAATTTGATTGGTAAAATTCATTCAGTCATCTTCTGAGTATCATAAGGATGTATCTCTCTTGAACTCATACACTGATTTGATTTGTATCTTTTAATTTTTGTAAGTACTAAGATCAAAGAGTTTTCTTTAGAGCTATTCTAGAGTAGTGTTCTCTAGAGGTAAAGAACAGAGTAGTGTTCTCTGGTTCTTTGTGATTAGAAATCTAATAGGGTGTTAGATTTCAGTTTCTTTATCTAGGTTTGATAAAGGTAATCACTTGTAATAGCTTGTAAAGAACAGATTTTGATTTAGTAGAACTCTAATCAGTTTTTGTTAGAAGATGTTGGATGTAGCTTCTCATTTGAGGGGTGAACCAGTATAGATTTGGTGTTATTCTTGTTTCTAAATCTTGTTATCTAAATCTAACTTGTCTTGTGGTTAATCTCTTTCAAGATCAACAGAAAATAAGTTTTTGAAATTGCTTAAGATGCAGGCCGAGTCTTGATTGATTGAAAACTGAAGTTTTTACCAAGTTAAATTTGTGATACGATCTAAATTTCTTTGCTGGTTTTTCAAAGATTTTTAAAGTCTAAGGTTTTAACCAATTCACCCCCCCCTCTTGGTTAATTATGTGTGTTCATCCTTGTTTACAATTCTTGTTTATAAGTGCCAATTTAAATGATTATTTGATGCATGTTAAAAGTGTGTTAGAGGTGCTTAGGAAGGAAACCTTGTATGGAGCAATTGATAAATGTTCTTTTTGCACTTCACAAGTTGTGTTTCTAGGTTTTGTAGTAGGTGCTCTGTAACGACCCGGATTACAAGTTGCTTAGCGAATGCTTGATGTGTGTGTTTTATGTTAATTATATGTTATGGTGTATGTTTTTTGTATTATTGTTGTCCTAAGTAATTTTGTCTTAGTATGCGTGCTTGATGGGTATTGGACATAAGTCAACTCTGCTGTTCTGTGGTTGCTGGCCATGCACGCTAAGAGGGCATGCGTGGTCAACCATGTTATAAGAAGTGGAGTGCACAGCAGAGGGTGTTTTCCTTTTTCTTCTTCCTTGCGTTTTTCTCTCTTTTTTCTCCTTTCTCTCTCTCAACTTACCTAGAAACCTATCGTTCTCAACCCCCTTCCTTGTTACCTTTAACCTATGAGAACCACCGTAGCTGCTGCAGAATCTTGACGCCAAGAAGAACATCGTGGTCGAAGCAGAAGTTAGGAACAAACCGTCATGAAGCTCGTGGACGAACTTCTGGTTAGGCAAGGGTAGTTTATCGTGTTTCTTAACAGCTTTAGGTACCACGGTTTGGGGGCCAGGGAGTCTAGCCGTGACGATAACTGCATGTCCCTGTGTGTGTGTTGTTTTCCAGAGAAGCCATGTCTTTTTATGAATGGGGTGTGTTATGCCTTAATTTTGTTAAATGTTGTTTTGTGTTGATGCTTGGTGTTCTTGTGGGGAGTAGATGCTTTAAGAACACCTGTGCATGTGTGAAGTTGGCACTTTGATGTTGACCACTTCTAAGGCACTTTGCGAAAGTGCTTATGAAGGTGATAAGTACCGGGAAGGGATAGACCGAGTTAGGGATGCATATCAGACCCTTGTGTATAAGATTTCGGCTACCAGGATGGGTAGGCCGAGTTGTATATACGTGTCAATCCCTTGTGTCGCGGTGTCGGCTACTGGGATGGGTAGGCCGAGTTAAGCTGGTTACGTAGTATGCATACATGCAGAACGTAACTTAATCCTTGTTGGCAGATGCTTGTAGACCGGGTCACCTACCCGGGGTTGTTCCCTTAGAGTTATTAGAAACCTGTTTCCCCTTCTCTAAGGTATACCGAGTTCCTTATCCAGGATGGGCTGTTTCCTTTAAAATTACCAAGTCCAAAACCCATTTTTCCTTGAGAACTGTCGGGTTCCTTACTCAGCAGAGCTTGTTTGCTCTCGGGAAATGAGCTACTGGGTTCCCTTGCACTCTTGTGTAGGTTGGCGAAATACAAACCTGGGGTCTTACAAGCAGTGTTTGTTGTAATCGATTACAGCACTTATGCAATCGATTACATAGTGCAGAACCTGTCTTGTGGACTTTACAAGAAAGCTAAGGGCCTCTTGATCGCCCTTGGCAAAACCTTAGCAAACTCAACCAACCTCGACCAAGTTCTTCCGATCTCGTCCATTTTGCTATCCTTGCGTTCTCTTACCCAAAACTTTACTCCTTTGGCCGACCCTTACCGACCTAGTCCAAGTTCTACCACCCTAGACTGACTTTGTCTGCCTTCGTCCGATCTTGTTCAGATCCTGACCTTGAGATAATATGTTTAAGTGCCAACCCGGACACCTTGTACTTCACACCAGTCCGCTTGTTTGTATATGTTTGTGAGTGACGAATGTGATTGCGTTGGTAGCTTTTGAACTTGGCCTATATGATGGCTTGAGATGATGAACATGTTCGGATATAGATAAATACCCACAGGGGTGTATGGCGTTATCCTACCCAGGAAGAGTTCATTCTTGGAGGGTCATACATTGATGGTGCCGTGGTGATATTCTATATATAGCAGTGAGATGTCAGGACTGGGTGGTGGTAAACCTTGCAAGGACCACGGTTAGTGCATCGTCGGATCCATGTGTGGGCAATAAACCATGAGATGCCAGGACTGGGTGGTGGTAAACCTTGTGAGGGCCATGGTCAATGCATCGATGGGCCCTTGTGTGGGTGGTATGTTACATAGGGGGTGTATGACGGGTTAGCCTTGTAAGGAAGGATTGTGTTCCTAGCCGGGTCACACCTTGATGGTGCCTGATATGCTGCTAGCATATGTTAGTTTTTAGGATTAATTGATCAATAATTCATTCAATAATTAGTAATATAGGATAGAATTAGTTAAGTTATTTATTTGTTTGTTTATTATCTCATTTAATATTATTTTTGTTAATTATGAACAACAAGAGAGGAAAAGAAGCCAAAAGAAGTAGCTTGTGCTTTCGAACAGCCTGCGCCATCTGCGCCAATCACCACGCGAGTAGCACCAGGTTATCAAGATCAACCCCTCAATTCGAACAAGTCGTGCCATCCGCGCCAGCCTATTCAGTTCGAACATCCCACGCGATCAGCGTGGGAAGCCGCATTAGTCGCGCCACAGTTACGCTTTTACCTGATTTAAAAGATTTGGCACTGAATTAATTGAAAAAGGAGGGGCTTGTTACCCTAATTAATAGAGGAACGTGTGGGGATGAAAAACACACACTTTTGGCACAGAAAGAAGAGACAGAAATGCAGGGAGAAGGGGTAAAGAAGATCAAAGCTAGAGGTTGAAGGAAGATTGAGAACTTTGTAATGCTTCTACTGTCTTTGTGTTTCTTGAGGTTAGATATGAGTATGTCTGGCTAAACTTCTTTATTGTGGTTAGAGCCAAAACCATTGTGAACTCCTCTGTAACTTGATTGGTATTAATATGAAATTCTGATAATTGTTTTATTTTACTTTGTTCTTCATTGAATTATTCTTTATTAGTTTTGGCCATTCTAGTAAAATTCTGAGGGTTAGAGTTTACAATAGGGATATTGGAACGCTAATTTCTGAAAGCAGTAAAATAACAGTTTTTACATTGCCTAGGATAGGGATGTATGATTGCAGAATTTATATGATGTATTCTCTTAATGCTTAGCTTGATAGGGAATTGCTAAGGAATTAGGATTCTTAATTGGGTTAAAGGGTTAAATTACTAAGGGATTAGGATTTACCTAATTATATGGAAATACATTCTCTGAACAATTAGAAGTAATGGAAATTAATAACCAATCCAAGTAAAGAAGGTAGGGAACAAAGGGGAAGGTACTCTGGCCACAATTATTTCTCATCACTGCATAATAATTA
>CM023950.1:21959788-21975625 GCA_013407115.1 Glycine latifolia
TATACATCTCAGAATTAGAATTGTTGAATTCAGTGATGAATTAAATATCTCTGTTAGGAAGCATGAGTGAGATGAAATATGGCATGGATTACATGATACATGATTGGAATTGTGATTGTTGGTATGTTGATGCTCATGTTGAAGTAGTAAATGATGCTTGATATGAAGTTAACAGAGTCTAACTTGAGTCTATAGCCTGTGAGGATTGAGCCATACAGAATTATTTCTTTAGAGAGACCTCACTTTGATAGTACTCTAGAACTTGATATGTTTCTCTGGATGCATGTATAGTTTGAAATGATTAACTTAGTTTATTCTTTAAGCCAGGGCCAAATTGACTTACCCTCAATTTTTCCATTGTTAGCCCATTTGAGCCTAAACCTTTTTCATTCATATACCTGACACTTAGACATATACCTTGACTACCTTATTTGAGATTGGAGGAAGAAAGAATTAGAACCAAGACCACTAGATATTGGAAAACAGAAAGATGAATGCCCAGAGGAAAGAAAAGAAAGGGTAAGAGGAAAGACAAAGTTACCCAAGAAGATAATTATGGTTGGGTGTTGAAGTGCCAAATAAAACAGATCTGGCAAAAACCAAGTCTAGTGAATAATTCAGTTGGGAAATAACAAGTCTGAAATACCAGCTGGTGGATCTAAATGCATTTCCTCATTAAGAGATGAGAGTGAATAAGTTATATTTTGTCTGAGTGGACTTGGGGAATTTCTATATAAATCCAATCTTAACTTACCCACTATCCAGAAATCTTCCTACCCCTAAGCCAGGCCAAGTTACAACCTTATAAAGACCTTTTGATCAATTGTGCATGCATTTATGTTCTTATCATTTGCAACTTGAGAATATGATCAAGCTTATGGTAGTGCTATTACTGTGTTGGATTGAGTGATTATAATAATCCTTATACGCTTGAGTGTTGAGTGAAATACACATATCTTTGTGAGAAGTACTTGAGGAGGACTTTTACAGTTGATGGAATTGAAAGGTGTTATTGAAACTTTGATGTGAAAATTGATTATACTCAGCATTGTGATTTTAAGATTGTTAAATGTGATGTTATGCTTGATTGTTGATCCTTGCTTTCCATCTTGAAATTCTGTTTATTGCTGAGGACAGCAATATCTAAATCTGGGAATTATTCGATATGCTGCTAGCATATGTTAGTTTTTAGGATTAATTGATCAATAATTTATTCAATAATTAGTAATATAGGATAGAATTAGTTAAGTTATTTATTTGTTTGTTTATTATCTCATTTAATATTATTTTTGTTAATTAGGAACCAACAAGAGAGGAAAAGAAGCCAAAAGAAGCAGCTTGTGCTTTCGAACAGCCCGCGCCATCCGCGCCAATCACCACGCGAGTAGCGCCAGGTTATCAAGATCAACCCCTCAGTTCGAACAAGTCACGCCATCCACGCCAGCCCCCGCGCTAGTAGTGCCAGACTTCCAGGGCAGCCTATTCAATTCGAACATCCCACGCGATCAGTGTGGGAAGCCGCGCTAGTCGCGCCAAAGTTACGCTGTTACCTGATTTAAAAGATTTGGCACTGAATTAACTGAAAAAGGAGGGGCTTGTTACCCTAATTAATAGAGGAACGTGTGGGGATGAAAAACACACACTTTTGGCACAGAAAGAAGAGACAGAAATGCAGGGAGAAGGGGTAGAGAAGATCAAAGCCAGAGGTTGAAGGAAGATTGAGAACTTTGTAATGCTTCTACTGTCTTTGTGTTTCTTGAGGTTAGATATGAGTATGTCTGGCTAAACTTCTTTAT
This sequence comes from Glycine latifolia, assembly GCA_013407115.1. Lineage (NCBI taxonomy): Eukaryota > Viridiplantae > Streptophyta > Magnoliopsida > Fabales > Fabaceae > Glycine > Glycine latifolia. Next base: position 21,961,585 of record CM023950.1, read on the forward strand.
TGTGGTTAGAGCCAGAACCAATGTGAACTCCTCTGTAACTTGATTGGTATTAATATGAAATTCTGATAATTGTTTTATTTTAATTTGTTCTTCATTGAATTATTCTTTATTAGTTTTGGCCATTCTAGTAAAATTTTGACGGTTAGAGTTTACAATAGGGATATTGGAACCCTAATTTCTGAAAGCAGTAAAATAACAGTTTTTACATTGCCTAGGGATAGGGATGTATGATTGCAAAATTTATATGATGTATTCTCTTAATGCTTAGCTTGATAGGGAATTGCTAAGGAATTAGGATTCTTAATTGGGTTAAAGGGTTAAATTACTAAGGGATTAGGATTTAACTAATTATATGGAAATACATTCTTTGAACAATTAGAAGTAATTGAAATTAATAACCAATCCAAGTAAAGAATGTAGGGAACAAAGGGGAAGGTACTCTGGCCACAATTATTTCTCATCACTGCATAATAATTAATCTAAAATTCATTTTTTGAATTCTCGCTAATTTTCTGTCATTTATTTAATTTATGTTATTCACAAAATACAACCATATTCTCTTCAACTTATTATTTGTCTTCCAATTTCTAAGATCATAAGTTACGATAAGATTGCATTCAATCCCTGTGGAGACGATACTTTACTTACTCACTTTATTACTTGAAAGGAACGGTACACTTGCCATTTTTGCAATAGTGCCTACGTAACATATGACTTTTGCATGGCGGAAATGGGGTTGATGATTGGTTGTAGGGTACGGAGCTACTGGGGGGCCATGACTGTTGGGAACTCCTTCTGACACCCATTGGCTGATCACCATGGGGAGTGATTCCTGTGCACGACAAAGTGACCTTGACAAGCTACTGCATCATCTGACCACTGGGATGGCCCATTTCCGGGATGGTACCACATTGCATAATGAGAATTGAGTCAGGAACATGCATTATGCTAGATTTTATGAGCTGATCTATCAGATGATTGTGGATGTCTGTGTATGTTATGCTTGGAACGTTTGCAATTGTATGTCGATAACCGTGTTGCTTTTTGACCGGGTTGCGTGCCTTTTTCCTGTTGTATTTATCGTCGTTATTTAATATGATGAACTCATCTTTGCGTTGTTATACCTTGTGGTTTGGTACCTGTGATGACCGCGAACCAGGTTCGTGTGAACAGATGAGCAGCATTAGGTGCTTTTGGGAGAAGTCCGAGTTGTTGGAGCCGCCGTATCTTGTCGGGATGTCAATGGTCATTATCCCGGGCAGGAGTTGCACGTTGCTAGATGTACCATTTGTTTTAATGGATGCATTCCTCGTTTTGCTAATTACACCCCTAACTTTTATTTTCTCTTTCTATTTGTAAAACACTTTATGTATATTTTGAGATGTAATCTTTGTACTTGTAATTAAATTATGTCTGATGGGTATAAACAAGTATTCGAGATGTCTTATGAATATCTTCAAGTATGTGTATTTTGTATGATGACAGTCATTATATGCTCGCAAAAATTTACTATCGTTTTCACAAGTAACCAAAGGGGTGTTCTTTTTATTAAAATGAGTTTATGCCATGATGTATGAGTTAGTCATATAGTAGCGACGTGGCGAGTCGTTACATGCTCAAGGAGTCCAAGTGGATCAAGAGAAAGTGAAAGTCATCATGGAGTGGCCAATTCCAAAAAGTGTGAAGGATGTCAGAAGCTTTCATGGTTTAGCAAGCTTTTATAGGAGATTTGTCAAGAACTTTAGCACCATTGCTTCTCCTTTGAATGAATTGATCAAGAAAATCATGAGCTTCTCTTGGAAGCAAGAACATGAAATTGCTTTCCAAACATTGAAGGATAAATTGTCTCATGCATATATTCTTGCATTGCCTAATTTTAATGCTTTTTTTGAAGTGGAATGTGATGCATCTAATGTAGGCAATGGAGGGGGTTTGATTCAAGATAAACATCCTATTGCTTATTTTAGTGAGAAATTGAAGGGTGCATGTTTGAACTATTCCACTTATGATAAAGAGTTGTATGCACTTATTAGAGTATTGCAAACTTGGCAACATTATCTTTTACCTAAGGAATTTGTGATTCATAGTGATCATGAGTCCCTTAAATATTTGAAAAGTCAAGGCAAACTTAACAAGAGACATGTTAAGTTGATTGAATTTATTGAGCAATTTCCTTATGTCATTAAGCACAAGCAATGAAAGTTGAATGTAGTGGCGGATGCCTTATCAAGGAGACATTGTTTGATTTCAATGCTTGAAACTAAGTTGCTTGGTTTTAATCACATAAAGGAATTGTATTCAAGTGATCATGGCTTCTCTAGTATTTTTGCTTTTTGTGAGAAGGGGGCTCATCAAGGATATTTTAGACATGATGGTTTCTTGTTCAAGGAAAAGAGACTATGTGTTCCTAAAAGCTCTTTGAGAGGACTTTTCATTAGGGAAGCTCATGAAAACAATTTGATGGGGCACTTTGGTGTAGATAAAACTTTGGCTATTTTACATTAACATTTCTTTTGGCCAAAAATGAGGCATGATGTGCATAAGCTTGTATCTCAATGTATTACTTGTCATAAAGCTAAATCTAGATTAATCCCTCATGGTTTGTATACACCTTTGCCTATTCCTAACTCCCCTTGGGTTGACATTTCTATGGATTTTGTGCTTGGTCTTCCAAGATCCAAGAGGGGAAAGGATTCTATATTTGTTGTTGTTGATAGGTTCTCAAAGATGGCACACTTCATTCCTTGTCACAAGAGTGATGATGCTTGTGAAGTAGCCAATCTCTTCTTCAAGGAAGTGGTAAGACTTCATGGATTGCCTAGAAGTATTGTGAGTGATAGAGACACAAAGTTCCTTAGCCACTTTTGGAAAACATTATGGGATAAAGGAGAGGAAGCAAACTTGAGGTCAAGTTCCTTTCAAGAAGGAGGGGATGATGGAGGTCCATTGCATGCTAAAGGTCTAGAAGGAGAACTTGAAGAACTTCCTTTGCTTATCTTTAGAGGACCCATGAGAAGAGCTAGAACTCAAGCCCTTCAAGACCACATCAAAGCTAACTTGGACAAGCATGAAGAAGCACACCAACTCAAGGACAACAAGGGCTGCATTTTGTACTCTAAAGTTGAATTTAATTCCAGCACTTGTTAGTAGCAAAAGTAGTTGCAATAAAAAGACCGTTAGGGACAATTGTGTAAAGAAGTGTAGGTGCATTTGTGTGTGAATTTTGTAGCACTTATGTAAGCTTGAAAGCTGCACTTGTAAGCTAAAATACTGCACCTTGGCACATGTTGGATCAGCCAAGAATCACCTTAGGAGAAACTTGCACCTCAAGCTTCATTAGCTTACATTAGGCTTCATTAGGTTACATTACAAGCTTCATTTGCATGTGTCCTTTGCCTTGTATTTGGTTGTAATTTCGTGGCTATATATGGCTGCCCAAAACTGAATGTAATCACTTTTGACAAATTAATAGAAAGTTGAAATTGCTTGTGAGAGATTTCTCTCTTATTCTTATGCAAGAACCTCTTGTTTCTTATCAATGGCTTCACCATGCTATTGTGGCGATTCTTCCTAGACTATTGGAGCTCTTCTCCATGGTGTCTTCCATCTTCATCTCTTACCTCCTTCCATCTTCCATTGCCGCAAATTGAAGCTTCTTCCAGCCCTTGGGTTCACGTGAAAGTGAGGAAGCTTGAGTTCTTTGAGGAATCTTGAAGAATGGGTTTCATTGCAATATAGATTGGGAAATTCAATGGCTAATGGTGATGTAAATGCTGAACTCATAGCCATTAGCTTTCCCAAATCTACCTTGCAATAGAACCCACTCTTCAAGCAAACTTCAAGAACACACAAGGTTCCAGCACTTCTTGAAATTGGGGCTGTTTAGAATCACCACAATAGCATTGGGAAGCCATTGATAAGACTCAAGAAGTTCTTGAACAAGAACAAGAGAGAAACTCTCACAATAATTTTCAGAATTGTATTAATGAACCAAAGTTAGTTACATTCATTTTTGGCACCTTATATAGGCCACGAAATTACAAGCTAAATGTCACTAAATGTAAGGAAAATGCAAATTGAAATGAAGCCCAAATGAAGCTTGAAGTGCAAGCTTTCCTAAAGTGACTCTTAGCTTCCCCAACATGTGCAATGCAGTTTTAGACTGAAATAATCAATTAATTTGCACTTGTAATCGATTAAAACAAAGTTATTTACAATTTTCAGGCTTATGTAATCGATTACAGATGTCTCATAATCGATTAAAACAATCAAGTCTTGTTTTAATCGATTACAGATGCTATTTAATCGATTAAAATAGTCAAATCTTGTTTCTGTGTGAAACTGAAATGCTGGTAATCGATTACAGACCAAAAATAATCGATTAAAACAGTGGAAAACTATTTACAAGTGTTTGTACTGAATTTCTTATAACAAGTGCTGGAATTTATTGAATTAAATTGGACTTGAGACATCAAAATCCAGCTCTTGTCATCCTTGAGTTGGTGCGCATATTCATGCTTGTCCAAGTTAGCTTGAATGTGGTCTTGAAGTGCTTGAGTCCTAGCTCTTGTCATTGCTCCTTTAAAGCTCACCAAAGGAAGTGCTTCAAGCTCTCCTTCTAGACCTTTAGCTTGCCATAAACCTCCATCAAATGGGTTCAGCCAGACATCATACTATTATAACTTTTATCGTACTGTCATTGCTTTTATTTATGATATGTTTACATTATAATAATATAATTTTATTATAATAGAAAAGCCTTTTATAATATTAGTTTATCGTAATTATTTCATTTTTACTATTTTTATGTTTGGTAATATTATCATTTTAACATTTATAATTATATATCAATAGACTCAAATACAAATAATATAAGTTAAATTACTTCTTTTGGTTCCTTAATGTATTTATTTGGTCCAATTCTTTATTATTAAAAAGTTCCATTTCACCTCTTACCTTAATTTTCAAAATCAATGTAATATTGTCTTTTCTATCCAATAAACAAAAACGTCATTAAGATTAAAAATTGGAAAACGTAAAGCATATTATAAGCTATAACGACAAGAAAATCTATAACATCCCGGGCGCTAACGAGGGCGGGGAGTGATCGCCGGTGCAATGAGGCACGGACAAGGAGCGGCTCCTGGCAGGCTTCCAACGGAAGGGGTACATGAATGAATCGAATACACACCCGAACGAGAGGGATCCAGAGGCTGTGCAGGTATGGGACTGTACAATTGAGGATAACTTAAAGGATTTAATAGGTACTACCTATACCAACAAGGTGCATCTACTTTTCAGTAACCCATAACTTAAGAATTCCACAGTTAAGCGTGCTTGACTTGGAGCAATTACAAAGCACACTGAAAAGTCTTGTGTTGGTATGTGGGGACAGTTGTTGATCCTACAAGTGGCCAGGCGTTACAAAATCAATGTTGTTTTTTCTAGTCTACATAGGTAGGAAAAAGACTTGAAGGAAAGAAGCACCAAAAAGGTTAATAGTATATTTGGATGAGACAATTTAAAATTCTAAAGAACTTCAAATGCTTTAATTGAAATTCTTATATTTTCAAAATTCTGTGTTTGGATAAAGAAATTAAATTTTCAAAATTTCGTCTAATTTAGAATCCGAATCATCCTAAAGTCAATGATCTTCACCTGCTTCCACAAGTTTATCAGCAGATTTGGGGGCTTGAGTCCCTATGCATGATGTGTTGCTGATGCAAGTACATCAGCCCCCACAGAATCTACTGAGACAGATCTACCAGCTGATGCTCCTACGACCCTTCGTCCATGAACTCCAGCAACATCTATATTTCATTGTTCTAATCGTACATCTCGTGGCACTTCACCATGTTCGGATTGTCCACTTCACGAAGGATCTGGATTTCCCGGTGGATCTGTCGTCACACCGACTCCCCACTTGCACGCTTGAAACTTTCTAGAAGGTCACTAATCCCATAACTACTCCAAGTCAAGTACGCTTAACTATGGAGTTCTTAAGTGATGGACTATCAAAAAGTAGATGCATATTGTTGGTATAGGTAGTACCAATTAACTCCTTTTAAGTCTTCCTCAATTGTACAATCTCGTACATGCACAATCTTTGGATCCTTCTTATTCTGGTGTGATTCATTCAGCATGTTACATATGTGAGGAAGGTAGAGTCTCCAATAGCATTAGGAATTTGAAGTAGATTGCAGAAACATAGATCAAGTTGACGCATACATGGGAAGGTAGGTGAGGAAGGAACCAAACAACTAACTGAACCTTTATGTGCACTAGAAATCAACCAATGTATAGGCCACATCAAAACAGATAATATTTAATGAGAATGAGAGAAGCTTCACCCATACAACTCTTGTTCAATTCTCTACATCCCTTGCTTCGTCTAATAAATATATACTATGCAGTTTTGAACAGTCAGAGAGACTCGGACATTTAAGAGAATTGAGGGCCAATATGGTGTTAGGTAAGCTTACTAGATTTTTGCAGTCATTCAAATTCAAAATAGTAAGCTTTTTTAGGAGACTAATGGATGGATTAATCTATGTGAGTTATAAAGAAAGCGTACGCTTCAGGCAATTTTGCCTAGAAAAAACTACCTGAATAAAGGACAGAGTGAATACAAATACAAACCAAATTAAAGATATTAAGCATAAAAAACATTTTGTTCTTTAAGAAGATAAAAATTATTTTTGTTTTTTTAAATTATAATTATAGTTTTTATTGTATTTTATATATCCCCAAGATTTAGCTATTCAAGATTTAGTGGTAACTTGGCAAGTATTTTTTGCAGTTTTTGAAATTCACAAAAGTAAGTTTTCTTTGATGACCAATGGATGAATCAATATGCCTAAGTTTTACATATCCATCAAGACTTAGTTGCTCAAGGTTTAGGGCCTCTTCAAAATTTGGCATCTCAATTAGATTTTTGGAGTAAGAGAGATCGACCCATCTCAAATTGGGTAGACATTGCAGCGAAGGGCCAATAGTAGAGAAAAAATTAATAATGAGACTTCAGCTTTGTTTTGTTACTTTAGTTAGTCAGACAGAAAGGAAACAACATGAGAGATCTTGTTTCTATTTGTTCGTTTAAATAAAAAATCAAAGCATAAATAAAATTATAATTTACATTACCTTTTTGCCTTTCTATAGTTGATCGATGTTGTTGTTAGGCAGAAATAACTCAAAAAGTTTGTTTGGCTGAAAACTTGGTCGCAAACCTTTGAAAGGATATCCATGCCAAGTAAGATATAGTAAGTCATTGGGAAAATGTTTGAGGCTTCTTGAAAATTTCACATTCTAGAGTGAGAGAAACTTAAGGTGACTCAATTTTGATAGAGTATTGATAACCGATGTCGTATCGCTTAAAAACAATTAAACTACGCTAATTCTGTAGCACAGGATTAACCTAGGTCGACTTAGAGACACAATCAATATGGTTCCAACTTCAATTCACTAGTAAATAATAGGAGGATTTTTATCAAACAGTTTGCATGCATGAATAAAAATTGTAGAAAAACATAACAAAATAGAAACTAACAGAATTGATAAAAGGTATTCTAAAATAGATTAAAAAGCATCAATCCAATTCACCAAACCAAGCAATACGAATTATCATAGTTCTCAGATAATGATTCTGTTATGAAAGTTCATTCAATTTCATTAGAAGCAGTTCAATCAAATTAACCCCTAAATTAATTGAAACCACAAACCTAATTGAAATATCATCCAAATAAACTATGATTAAAATTCAAAATTAGGAAATGAATCCATAACCTAATCCGTTTTCAATCCTAAACACATTCATAATCATGAAAATGGAATAGAGGATTGAAGAAGAAAGTGAACATTCACACAGAATTTGAAATACCAAACCAGAACTCAAATTCTCCTTGGTTAGGCTTGGATCCTTGGATTGATTGATTGTTTAGCCTTCCATGATCATCATCAATGAAAGCCCCACGAAATTAGTGTAAGAAAATGGAAGAACATAAATGAAAATGAAGAACAGTGAAGAACAGTTGAGAGAAAATAATAGAAAGGGTTTTAATTCTAAAAACTTCTAAAGTCACTACAAAATGTGTTTGTTCTAAAATGAAGTCTGTCTATCCAAATAACTAAAATCACTTAAATATAGTGACTGAGTCAGCAAGAAAGGATGGGCCACAATGAAGCCCAACTAATCTAACTAATTACTAATTACACCAATTTCGCAGCTCAAAATTCAAGTGCAATGATTCTGACTTCCAAGCCTAAAATGACCATAAAAAATGATAGAATTGGCCTTAGCTTATCTCTGACAAAGTTGTAGATCTTTTTCTGATCTTTCTAGGAACTACTCATATGCGCCATTTGGAGTTCTGTAGAGCTCTCTAGGTCTTACACAAGGAAGATAGGTCAAGTAAGCAAAAACTCCGAAAATAAGCAACAATTATCAATTAAGCCCACTTGTTTGCCTAAGGCAAAAACTGAATTAGAATGGGAAAATAAAAGTCCAAGAGAATTCAAATAATCTAAGAAGAATAGAATAATATTAAACTAAAAATACTCAATCAAATACCCCACACTTAAACTTTTGCACTCCTGGGCAAAACTAAAAGAAAGACTAAGAGAAAAATGCAAACTAAAGTAAACCACAAACTAAAAGAAAGGTAAGAACAAGGCACAAACATTTTTCAATGGATCCTAACAATGTACAAAAGTGAAAAAGACAAAAAATGGAAGAATGATTAAGGTTTCAAACAATCCATAAACACGTGATCACAAGTGCAAAGTGAAAAAGTAGTCAAGTTAAAATTAAGAATGAACCAAGGTGATAGAAATCTCTCAAAGAGCAACACTCAACCTCTTCTAATGTGTATGGGTTTATGTTTACACTTAAACACCACATGTAACTAGCACATCCAAATTTTGACAAGACTCTAATTCATTCAACTTGAAATACACATGCATCAAAAGATCAAAAGGACTTTATAGGCTTGTAATGTATGGCTTGGGTAAAGGGTGGATAAGAAAAGGATATTTAGGCTAAAACTAAGAGAAAAGAGGGGCAATACAAAGTAAGCCAACAAGTATAAAGAGGGGTAGAAACAAAGAACTTATAAGGATGAAAAGGAATCACAACAACTTTTATTGCATTTTCTTTTCTTTTTTCTTTTTCTTTTTCTTTGCTTTTCTTTTTCCTTGTTTATGCATTTTTTTTCTCCTTTAAACTTTTGCTTTGTAAACTCTTTCTTTTATTTTCTTTTATTGTCTTTTCATTCTAAATCAAAACAAAATAAAGATACCCCACACTTGTTTGAAACCCACTCCCAAAACAATCCCAATGCCCCTTTTCTCCCTAAAGTTAAGATAACTTGGTTTTCCATTTTTTTATAATGAGGTACACAAGAAAGAAAAGGTTAAAGGCTCAAAAAGGGTAGCAATGGATATCAATGCAAGGATAGTTTATTTGGCTAGTGGATAAAAGAAAGAAGGCCTAAATCATCTCAATCAAAGCATGTGCAACAAGGAATGTCAAAAGAGGCAAGACAAAACATAGAGTAATCTAGCACAAGGGTGAAATCACACATGAAAGAACATGAATGAAATAATGTGATTCATCCACAAAGGCCCAAAAACTCACAAGGCATAATTCTATCACACATGATCCATCTTAAATTCTATTTCTCAAGCCTACTTATCACTTCAACAATTGCCACAATGATTCACATCAAGCATGAAACCTTTCATTTCAACAAAAATTAGTACATTTCTCACAAATTACACAAGTTAGAAATTCTATGAAAAACATGAAAAAGTGCCTAAATTCTAATTTTTATTTTCTGAATGTAAAAACAGAATAACAACCAAACCAAACAAAACAAATACAGCAACAAAAACAGACAGAAACAGAAAACAGATAGATAAAATAGAAAACAGACTCAAAAATTAAAACAGACAGAATGTAAAACAAAAACAACAACAGAAAACAAACAAAAACAGTAAACAACAAATAGAAACAGATAAACAGAAAATAAATTTTGTAATCCTTCACCGCACACTTGAAATGCACATTGTCCTCAATGTAAGCATGCAATGAGATGCAAACAAAGAGACAATAAATAAAAGAAGGGAAAATGAAACTCCCCAAATGTCATTCAAGGCACATCATCACATAGAATTGGCAAGACCAAAGAGATGTCTACCACAAGCTCTTCCTCCACTTGAGGGCTCTCATGAAATAACTTGAGTTGGTGACCATTCACTTTGAAGACCTTGCAGATAACTTCATTTTTAATCTCAACTGCACCATGGGGAAAAACATTAGTAATAACAAAAGGTTCATCCTATCTAGATCAAAGTTTACCATAAATAAGCTTGATGCGAGAGTTAAACAATAACACTTTTTGGCCAATATGGAACTCCTTCCTAAGAATCCTAGAGTCATGAAATCGTTTCACTTTCTCCTTGTAAATCTTGGAGTTCTCATAGGCTTCTAAGCGGATCTCTTCAAGTTCTTGCAATTGAAGCTTCCTTTCCATACCCACTTTATCAAATGCCATGTTACAACTCTTCACCACCCAATAAGCACAGTGCTCAATCTCCACCGAAAGGTGGCATGACTTACCAAAAACCACCCTATAGGGAGACATCCCCAAAGGTGTTCAGTAAGTGGTCCTGTGAGCCCATAAAGCATCTTCAAGTAGCTTGCTCCAATCCTTCCTTTTGGGTTGCACTACCTTCTGTAATACTTGTTTTATCTCTCTGTTAAAAACCTCTGTTTGCCCATTAGTTTCGGGATGATAAGTTGTAGCAACTCTATGCACAACCCCATACTTCTGAAGCAAGGATGTCAATGATTTGTTACAGAAATGGCTCCCCTGATCACTGCTAATGGCTTTAGGCACACCAAACCTACAAAAAATGTTGGATCTCACAAAATCCACAACAACTTTAGAATCATTTGTTCTAGTGGCCTTAGCTTCAACCCATCTGGAAACATAATCAACAACAAGCAGAATATGTAAAAAACCATGAGAAATAAGAAATAGACCCATAAAATCAATACCCCACACATCAAAAATCTCACAAAAAATAATGGGTTGTTGAGGCATCTCATGTCTACGTGTAATGGTTCCTCCTGTTGATTTTAAGGGATGCTGCAAGAAGATTGAAGCAAGGTTGAAGGCTTGATGATGTTTTAGCTTTTTACATGCCCAATCATTTGAAGGCATTTGTAATTTGTCTAAGTAATTCAAGTAAATTGCCTTGTGATCTTTCATTAGCATGTGCATTCTCTTGATCATGCATACATGGTTTTCAGTCTCAAAGAAATCTGATGATTTATAAGAAATTAAGTTCTCAATTGCTAAGTCCTTTAAAAAGCAAAACTTACTGCTTTAATCGATTACAGAAGCATTTTAATCGATTAAAGACATTCATACTATCCTGGAAAAGCCTTGAAGAATAGTTTAATCGATTACAGGCTTCTTGTAATCGATTACACAGTGTTTTATGAAAAACCATGCATCACTGGAATAATCGATTATCTCATTATGTAATCGATTATCTTAATTCACTTGTCTTCATGCTGTTCTGGTTTAATCGATTACAGTACGGTTTAATCGATTATTTTGTTCATAAAACCATTTCCAGAAAGCTGATGAACATATTAATCGATTATTTAGTTACTTTAATCTATTACATATGGCAATTTAATCGATTACATTAGCGGATTAATCGATTACTGTTAGTTAATTCTATTTTTTATAAAGCTTTGTGAGTCTATTCTCTATATATACATATTGAGCGAATTGTTCTGAAAATATGAGTGATTTACTCAAAAGACAAAAAGCTTTCTAAGAGTTTCAAATACTGATTTCTGAGTGAAAAACATTTCTAGTAAGAATCAAGAATTCTGAGTTTTTTGAGAAGATGTGTTAAAAAAAAGAAGATTTTCAAGATAGTGCTTCTGAGCTATTATGTTTTCAACCTGGAGAGTGTGGTAATCTCATTTCATTCATTCATACATGAAAGATCACAGGTTGTGTTTATCTTGAACCTATCTTTTTAGATGCTCTAACATTTTCTGTTGTATTGTGATATATCAATTTGTTTCTTTTCAAGCATACTAGAGTAGGGTTCTCTAGGTTTGGGGTTCTGAGTAGAGTTCTCAGTATCTTGGTGATTTGTATTCTAATAGGGTTTTAGAATCAACATCTTTGTCTAGTGTCGATAAAGAAAGTCACTTATGGATTGCTTGTAAAAGATTCTTTGATATAGTAATCACTCTAACCTAGTGTGGGTTGGAAGCAACTGGATGTAGCCTCCAAGGTTGAGAGGTGAACCAGAATAATTACACTGTCTCTTGGTTAAAATTCTGTATGTTTCATTGCATGTCTTTGTGAAATCAAATATTATTATCAAAGAAACATTTTTCTATTATTGCATTCATATCAAAGGTTGATCTTGGGTGAAGAAAGATTTCTATATTTGAAAAGGGTGAACTAGTGATACAATCCAAATTTTTAATTCCGCAATTTGTTTCAGAAATTTTTTTAATATCAGGTTTGAACCAATTCACCCTCCATCTTGGTTCATTTGCAGTGTATTCATTGTATTTTCACCTCCTGCTCTCTGACACTGCTCATAAGTGGTGGTAAAGTGATGAGCATCTCTAAACAAAGTGGACCAATAGAACCCATAGTTCAATACCCTCCTAGCAGTCTGCTGAGGACCAAAATGGCCGCCAGTAGGTGTGTCATGACAAAATTACATAATAGATTGAATCTCATGATCTGGCACACACCTGCGAATCACTTGCTCATTTCCCTTCAGCTTCCTCTTATGGGTGCACAAATCCTTCAAGAACTTTGCATATTTTGGAATCTGTTTGATGGCATCCAAGAGGGGAATATTGACTTCCACCCTCCTGAAAGTCTCAAGCAGATTAGAATCAAACTCCACTTTCTTTGCAGAAATGGATCTAGAAGGAAAAGGTAGAGGAATATGTGTTGGTGCAGAATCTGTTTTGGCACCAGCATTTGGAAGCTCCTTGCCACTCCTCAAGGTAATAGCACTCACATTCTTTGGATTAATAACTGGTTGTGCTGGAATGTTGCCAGAACCTTGCTGCTACATCTGGTTGACAGTTGTAGCTAATTGTCCAATCTGAGTCTGGAGGTCCTGGATGGTGGCACTGACATTTTGTTGGAACTGAATGTTGGTGGTTGCCATTTGCTTCATCAAGTCCTCCAAAGAAGGTCCAAAACTGGTCTGCACAGGTTGTGCAGATGTAGCTGGAGGCTACTGGAACTGTGGTTGTTGTCTAAATAGAGGAGCTTGGTATTTGCTGGTGGAGGGTTGTTATTGCTGCTATTGAGGTCTGAATAGTTGCTGTTGTTGTGTCTGCTGTGGAGGTTGTGGACCAGGACCATACCTCAAATTCGGGTGATCTCTCCAACCAGGATTATAAGTGTTGGAGTAAGGATTATACTATTGTTGAAGTTTGAATGGTTGTCTAGGTTGTATGGCAGAAACGTTAGCAACTTGTTCTGTTTCTTGGAGAGTGGGACATGCATCTGTTGGATGATCAGGTGCACAACAGATACCACACATTCTTGGTTGATTGGCTGCCATCATGTTCTGCTGTTGACCAATAGCAAGTTGTCTCACAAGGGATGTCAACTCTGTCAGCTTGTTCTCTAACCTCTGGTTATCAGCAACCATAGAAACAGAAACTTCATTTGCAGCAGGCTTGCTTGTTGCAGCACCTCTAGTACCAAATTGCTGATAGTTGGCTGCCATGTTAGAAATCAACTGTCTTGTAGCAACAAAAGTCTTGTCCATCAAAGCCTCTACTAGCTACATCTATCATACTCCTGTCCATCAACATCAAACCTTCATAAAAATATTGAATCAATAATTGCTCACTGATTTGATGGTGAGGACATGTAGCCCACAGCTTGTTGAATCTCTCCCAGTACTTATACAATGTCTTTTCAGGTAGCTGCCTTATACCACAAATTTCTTTCCGAATGGAAGCTGTTCTGGA
>CM023950.1:21976413-21992665 GCA_013407115.1 Glycine latifolia
TACATGAAACTCCTTAAGATGCTTGTGTGGATCTTCACCTGTAAGGCCATGAAACTGTGGAAGCAAATGGATCAGTCCAGATTTTAGCTCATAACTAACCTCAGTTTCAGGATATTGAATACACCAAGGTTGGTAAACAACATCAGGTGTAGTCAATTCCTTAAGAGTTAGGTTGTTATCAGTCATTGTATCAACAAAAATTTCAGAATCAAGATGTGCAGAATTGGAAATAGACTCAGAAACAAAAAACTCAGAAAACACTACACTATCAAATTCATCTAAACTAATATTATTTCTGCTTAATCTGTGAAATGTCCTATCTATCTCAAGATCATATGAATGCAAATCACTTGGTGTGGACCTAGTCATGCACAGTTCAACTCATAAGGAACAAAAACACAGAGATGACAGACAGCTACTATACCAGGATACTATTCACAATATCTGCTGAAATGAAATAAAAAATGGAAAACTGCCCTAAAAAATTTTAGAAAAATTTAAAAACACCGCAGTAAATATCTATAAATCATGCTTATTTTTGTAATTTTTTTGGTGATTTTTAAAAATCATGAAAACACAAAATAAATTCAAATGTGGCCTAGATCATCGAATTTGGCAATTTGGACCCCCCTAACCATGTTCATCATTCACAAGTAACCTTGATGCATTAATTTTCTCCACATTCTGGGAAATTTTCAGCCCATTCTGAGATAGTTTGCTGTGAAATGACTAGAATGTCCCTACGCTAATTGTTAAAATGGTGCTAAAACTCCTACTTAGAGGTCGAATTTACCAATTTTAACCCACAGGACCAAGTTTCACAGCAAAACTCCAAGGGACCAAAAAATTTTGGACAACAAATTGCACAACAAACACAACTACATTGCACAAATTCTCTCCCTACTACTCCTCTGTTTTTTCCTCTGTTTTCCCCCTGTTTTGCTCTGTTTTTTTCGCTGTTTTGCACCAGCACCTCACATACACTTCATAACAACCAACAGAAACAAGGAAAATATCTAACAAAGTGCAATTGTGTAGTAAGATGTAAATATGCAGTGAATGTAAATATTTTTTCTTTTATATTTTACTAATGCTATTATCTAATATGCAGTGAATTAAAGTTAGCGCACAATGAACCGTGTCCCTAGCAACGGCGCCAGTTTTGATAACCGATGTCGTATCGCTTCAAAACAATTAAACTATGCTAATTCTGTAGCACATGATTAACCTAGGTTGACTTAGAGACACGGTCAATATGGTTCCAACTTCAATTCACTAGTAAATAATAAAGAAATTTTTATCAAACAGTTTGCATGCATGAATAAAAATTGCAAAAAAAACATAACAAAATAGAAACTAACAGAATTGATAAAAGATGTTCTAAAATAGATTAAAAAGCATCAATCCAATTCACCAAACCAAACAATACGAATTATTATAGTTCTCAGATAATGATTCTGTTATGAAAGTTCATTCAATTTCATTAGAAGCGGTTCAATTGAATTAACCCCTAAATTAATTGAAACCACAAACCTAATTGAAATATCATCCAAATAAACTGTGATTAAAATTCAAAATTAGGAAATGAATCAATAACCTAATCCATTTTCAATCCTAAACACATTCATAATCATGAAAATGGAATAGAGGATTGAAGAAGAAAGTGAACATTCACACATAATTTGAAATACCAAACCAGAACTCAAATTCTCCTTGCTTAGGCTTAGATCCTTGGATTGATTGTTTAGCCTTCCATGATCATCATCAATGAAAGCCCCACGAAATTAGTGCAAGAAAATGGAAGAACAGAAATCAAAATGAAGACCAGTGAAGAACAATGAAGAACAGTTGAGAGAAAATAAGAGAAAGAGTTTTAATTCTAAAAACTTTTAAAAGTCACTAAAAATGTGTTTGTACTAAAATGAAGTCTGTCTATCCAAATAACTAAAATCACTTAAATATAGTGACTGAGTTAGCAGGAAAGGATGAGTCACAATGAAGCCCAACTAATCTAACTAATTACTAATTATACCAATTTCGCAGCCCAAAATTCAAGTGCAGTGATTCTGATTTCCAAACCTAAAATGACCCTCAAAATGACAGAATTGGCCTTGGATTATTTCTGACAAACTTGTAGATCGTTTCCTTATCTTTCCATGGACTACTCATATGCGCCATTTGGATTTATGTAGAGCTCTCTAAGTCCTACACAAGGAAGATAGATCAAATAAGCAAAAATTCTAAAAATAAGCAACAATTATCAATTAAGCTCACTTGTTTGCCTAAGGCAAAAACTGAATTAAAATGGGAAAATAAAATTCCAAGAGAAGTCAAATAAGCTAAGAAGAATAGAAAAATATTAAACTAAAAATTCTCAATCAAGTATCAACCCTCATTTTCATGTCATGAAGCTCATCAAGTAGAACAACCATTACTTCAAGATTTTATGTTGCCTACAACATTTTAAAATTAAAAGAAAGTGTTACATCTTTTGAAGTATTTATTGATTCTTGAAAAAAGGAAAATTAAGATTTTATACTCAAACACTATTTTACCATACCCTCAAACATGACTTTGTGCATATCTAGGTAATCCCACAACCTAGTCCACTTTCCTGGGGCTGATTCTTCTCAAACAATACACATGCCCAAATTTATCAACAAGAAATCCATCATAGTCGACCCCTCCCTGATTGTTATGAGTGATTTATCAGCAAGAATTTGTAGACCATATTCAAGATGAAATCGGCAAAAATTTAGAATTTCCTTCACATATTTCTTTTTATAATTGTTGCAGTAGCAAACAATATCTAGAAATAATTCCTTTTCTGTGTTATCCAGCACATCAAAACTTATTATCAACACATCCATAATACTTTTACTATTATTTTGTCTTAGCCTAGCCAATGCATTTCCCCATTGTGAGAAATTTTGACCAAACAAAGATAATCCCAATACTTCCATGGCCAAGGGATTGCCTTGAGCATGTGATAGTACACCATATGTCAACTCTAAATAATCACTTTATGAGTATAATTAAGTTTGAAAGCATTTTGGAAAAAAAATTTAATAGAATCTACATGATTCAACGGCTGGACTAGGTAAATTGCACCGACTCCAAGTGTCTTCAATATGAGTTGATCCCTAGAAATTATGATGATTATGCTCACTCCACCTACGCATTGACGTAATGGAGTCTTACCACTCGCAATAAACATCTTTAATTGTCCAACTTGATCAATATAAAAAACTATAAGTGTTCTTGCATTGCTTAGCCTAGTCCATAACCAGCTTGTTGCCTTAGAAACATTACAAATGTCTAGATTTTACCATTCAAATAATTAGAAAAGTAGTCGTTTTTGTACCCCTAATATACTAGAATCTCGATAAATTTACTTACAGCATCAATATAACAATGAAAATCATATTGATGAGAGATTTTTTCATATGAAGCATGAGCAAGAGTCGTCTTTCCTATTTCACCCATTCAACTAATTCCGACAACTTGAAGATCATTAACTGACTCCAAACGTGAAAGCCTCCTTAATTCTTCAACACGAGATTCCATCCCAACTAGATTGATCATTAAGACTTGAAAATTTGGAAGTTAATATACTTTTTTATGTTTTGAACGTCTCAATCTCTATATATAATGGCCTGAAAATGCAGAGAAAATGAAGAATGTCAAATCATCAACCAAGACAATGAAAATACCTGTACATGTATAAGACAAGATAATTTTTTTTTTCATTTTTAATTTTTAAACTAGTTTTTTTTATTAAACATGTATAAATTTGGACCTAATTTGTATGTTACCTCTCTCAACTCTAGTTTAAAAAGGGATATTGAATTCGAGAAAAACAATGTGACTAAGAATTAAGAAATGAAGAAATAAGAAAGGATTACTTACTTATTTCAGGCATCCCAACCAGAGAGATTGGCTACTCGTGTGAGAGTTTCCCTCCATCTTTGTACTTCTTCCATCTTCTTTGTGTCTTCTCTTAATCTTTTTTCTTGTTCAGCAAAAGTCACCCCATAACATCCACTTTGTTTTCACACCTCTAATGGATCAACATCATAAAAAATAGGCATAACAAGTCTTGGTGACATTTCAATGCAGTGCATATGAGTGCAAGTTCACTCAAACACCAAGTTGAGAAAAGCATAATTCTTTTAGAAGACCACAACAAAAAGGCGAGACCCTTCAATGGCTTGTTGCAACTTGGGTGCTATGGATTCGCCTTTCTTAAGATGTGTGTCATCTTTGAAGGCATGAATACCATTTTTCAAAGAGCCTAGAAAAGAGAATCAATGATGTTAATTGAAGCGTGTGTCTTTACCGTGGAAGTTGACAAAGACATCATATGTCCTGATTGTAGGAGATGAGGAAAAATTGTATTCGATTATTGTGTTAAAAGCCATTGCAATTGCAATTTCAATTGTTCTACAGAACAATGGTTTATGGATACAAAGAAAGAAAGTGTGGACAATGGTTTTTGGTTTAGGCATTTTTTCTTGGCAACTTCTCCTCCCATACCCACTTTTCTGTTTTCCACTATCTCTCCTTTCTACGAAGCTACATAACTATAAAAATACATGGGATCCGTTAAAATTACATAAAATGCTAGAGAAAAATGGTTTGTGCTTTAGGCGCTCATGTTTGTTTTTCTTGGAGGCTTTTCCATTCTCTCATTTCCGCAAAGCTAAGATGCAGACACATTAAATAAGTGAATTATTTAGCACTAGTTAGTTAGTAAGTTAAAGAAGATTTTTTTATTAATATGGGAGAATTTTTTTAATTTCCTGGAATCATATGTTGAGAAATTTAGTTTTCTATGTTTTGTATACATGAAAAAAAAAAACATTTCCATGATTCGAGAATTATTTTTATCTCACTTTCCCACAAAAATAATCCTACTGAGCGTTGAGAATCTAACTTTCTCGCCTAGGAAAGTTTTAATAATATAAAGACTATATTATCCTTTTTTCAAATATATATTATCTTCAATTAGGGTTCATCTTTATTGAAAATTCCAATCTCCATTGTTGAACATTGCACACTTATCTATGTGATTTTGTCTTTCTTGTCAATTATGTTCCAATTTCGATTGTTAATCATAGTCTAAGTTTTAATTCCAATACCTCAATTTGATAACAATTAGTTTATATGTAGTTCGTTAATAATAATTATTTTCAATTTCAATCGAAACCTCCAAGGATGTGTGTTATCAACGCATCATTGTTACACTGTTAAATGGAGGAGACCTTCATATGCATGATGGCACAAAACCACTATTTCCTTTTATTTGGTTATGTATTCTCACAGTGCCAATTAAATTCAACTAAATACATTAATTTCATCAGCACAAAGTTGTGTGGTGTTATTGAGTCGTGTTTTAAGGTGATTTATGTGATGGACAAAATTACAGGGAATGAATTCGTAATGGTGGAAGTGGTTTTGAAAGGCTGCCATGATTCACTACTAAAAATAGGTTTTAATATCAATTATTTTCAACTTTAAACATGGGTTTTTAATTGATGTTAAACCACTGACGTTAAAAATATCAATGTTAACATCAATTTTCAAAAACCAATGTTAATATACATTTCACAACATCGATTTTTAAAAAAACAAATGTTATATAATAAACAAAAAAATGTAAAATATGCAAAAATTAACGTCAATTTTTAGAAAAAAAATTGATGTTGTATTCCATATGACAACATCGGTTTTCCTCGGAACCAATGTGGAAAATGAACCTTCTACATCGATTTTACAAAAAATCGATGTTGTATAATCACTTTCTACATATTTTATTACATAACTGATGTAGAATGACATTTTAAAAAAAAAAATGACAGATTGTCTTTATTTCCCTCCCTGTAATTTTAAAAGACACGTTAAAAACTTAAACAAAAATTTTAATGCACTTCTATTAACAATATTTGGCAAAAGCCCAACTCAAGACTAAAACTGCTTTAACTGATCTATAAGTATTCATGTTCAGATGCAAAAGCTTATTGTCAAAAGAATTAATAACTAATACATATCATTTCCTGCTAACTATGATCTTCTGATTACCAAGGAACTTAAACTTAGCACGACAAAGAGCCTCATGTGCATGATGATTGGTGTTGTCGTTACAATGGACAAAAAGAAGAGCTGGACCCATGGCGACTTTAGCACATGTTCCCTATGACTTTCCAAATGCACCTCTCATTCTAGTCTGAAGACTATAAGCTCTAGCACATGAAAGCATTTTGTTGATCCTAAGAACATGAATGGATGTACTCAAACTCTCAAGTGGATACCAGTACCTCTAGGGTGAAACTTCATATACGGAGATATATTATAAACATTGCCTTTGAATACAATCCACATTTGTCCCTCTGTTTGGTGTTTTTTGACTTCATCCGTAGAAATAACTATCATGTTTGATTGCCTTTTCAAACATCTTCCTGCACAATGCGGGAAGCCAGACCACTAGCTCAATTGATAATATGTCATGAGAATCACAACCAACTGTGCCTTGTTCTGACAAAATACATAAAAGAGTTCCCTTAACCACAAATTTTTTAAAAAATGAACTTGTTAGACTTTTTGGATTGATGAAAAGAGATGCAGTGGAACAAATATTGGTGCCATACTTTCCTGGTTGAACTCGTGTAGTCCTACTAGCTCTTTAAGAACAAAAAAAACAAGCATGAGCCTAATGAAAAAAGTGATTATGATATCTTGAGTTTTTTCAAATAATATTAATTATTTAAGCACATCCTTCCTTCATCTCAATTGTGGATGATTCATTTTCAATTTCAAGCACCTGAGCAAGAGTTACAAGGGTATCAACTAATATAAATTAAGCTACAATGAACCTGTTTCTTTCTAATCAAATAAGGAATCCAGCTTTGAACAAAGCTCCCAAAAGTGTTCTATGCTTAGCAATAATTCAAGTATATGAAATGCATACATAATATAAATACACACTTAGAGAAAAATAATTAAGTTAGATATGGATTATAAAATCTTTGTACCATTTTGTGGTGTCTTACCAAAGTGCCCAAGGTCCAACACTATCTTTCCACCGTGTTTGTCCTTCAATAAAACAACCGCCTCTTGCAAGATAAAAAATTGTGTTAAATTTTGAAGTTATTTGAATGTTTGATGACTTGAAGACAAATTAGAGAAAGACATTGGAAAAGAGATAGATCATGTAAAACAAAATGATATGATGCCTTTGAGAATCCTTACTAATAACATATACTCAATATCTCAAGATATAAAAAGATTGGATAATGCTACGTCCAAAATGAAATCTACCCTAAATTTGTGAACAGTTAAAAAATAATGTCAACTCTTTTATAAGCATATGACATGCAATATAATATAGTAAACATTATGCCAAGTGTTGCTTAAGAGATAATGCAGTTACACGTATAGCAACTAACTAAGCAGCCACCAAGTAATATGAAATCGTGGAATTACTCTTTTTACACCACGTAATAACCAAGTATCTTTTTAAAACAAATGAAATGAACTTCTCTATAAAATAAAATTATCTTATACATACATTAAAAATTATCTTTTAGAGAAGCTAATATGAAAAGATTTCTACTAGTTAGTTTATGCAAAAGTTAATGTTAATTTACGAAGAAGTTTATTTTATTTTTACTTATTATTTTCTATTTTTAGAAGTGCTTTAAGTTTATCTAAATAAATCCAAAGCTAGAAAAGTTTCATCTTGTAACAATAAAGCCATGAAGGAACAAACCTTATATGTCTCCGCAGGCATAGCAGACACTTGGTCTAGCCATATCAGCCCTTTTTTGGTGGTTGTTAAATACAAAGATGAGTTGGAACTAGATGCATCAGCTACCAAATTGCCACACATTAACGTTCATGCATCGTGGAGGGGGGAAATGTTAGCATTACATGCATAACTATATATATATATATATATATCAAAAGAAAAGTTTCAAAGATATGACTATTATAAAACATAATTGCATTATGCCACATGTGATAATTATCAATCATGCCATTATGACCATATCATATGTTTGAGCAAATTCCAAAATAAAGTAAATAACTGCATTTATAAAACATCAAAACAAAGGTGGAGCATGGTTCATGCAGACATTCCAACAAGTAGAAGCTTTTTAACCCAACAAATTAAAAATTAAGTGGTACGTAAAAAAAAGTTACTGTAGGGTCTGTACGAGTCAACATGGAGAGTCCACCCTATTGGAAGACTGTGCAACAAAACGGATCAGAACTAACTGCTAATATGTGCCTTAGAAATCTTGGCACCTACTTGCCGGTAGTTTCACAAACAAAACATGATCCTTTTTGAATCATAGTTTTGAGATTCGTGAGCAAGTCAGAGTAGTAGCCATTAAGATTCCCACGCGTCACATAGTTTTGAAAAACAAATGTTAGGACTTAGGAGCTAATCTTGTAGTATCCATATCCAAATGAAAACAAATTATGCCAATTAAACTTTTCTTTTTCATTTAACTTTATACATAACAAAGAAAAATAAATTGGGCACAATGATGCACATCTAGCTAGACACGAAGAAAGAACAATCATGCTTTACTGAAGGACTATATATATATATTTGTGGGGGCTGAGGGTTAAGATTTACATCACCAAAGCAATAAAATTACTAGCTTTTCTTTCTTTCTCATATTATTCATTTGTAGTGATGGCATATCTAGTCGACCATTCCAAATGTTTCATTTATTAAAAAAAGTAAAAAAGAAAGTCAAGAAGTTAAAATGTTCAGTTGAACACATACAATTACATAAGTTCACACTTTGGCCTGGAGACTGAAACACATATAACAGAAAGGTTGCTATTTAGTTCCTAAAATTAAAAATGACAAACAATTAAACACTATAATATTAATAGGAGTAGTTGAAACTTGAAAGCTAACCAGTAGAGTTTGAACCTATACAAAACTATGAATTCAAAATGCATAAACTAGTGTCTTTACTTTACTTTTCACATGCATTCAAGTTTATTCAATTAGGAATGCAACAAAGAAAATGAACTATGAAATCATAATAACATACAGTGTCAAGTGGAAGGCAAATAATGGTAGCAGTAGTCCCAACAGCAGTACCAGCAATAAACCTCTCAAAATTAGTTGTTTCCTCATTCTAAGAAGTTGAATCTAAGAAGTTGTTTTCTATGAGTATCGTAAGCACAATTAACCGCTTTGAATGGAGCTGTCCACACTCCACAGAAAATTTACAAGGTTCCGTTTCCAAAACCCTCTCAACCCTTGAGAATAAACAATTTTTCTAATAAGCTCGAATATGTTCCTCTTCTCACCACAAACTATGTACTCCAACTTAAGCCTTTCAAGTGGAGCCGCACATGTTCTGATAAAATAAAACAAATAAATAAATAAATTACCAATTGAATTGGTGAAATTAAATATACCTAGAGACCATAGCGGCTATAGCACCAGCCCAAAGATGTTTGGTGGTGTTGATAGCATTGCATCCTCGTACCCTAACCTTTCTCTGCTAAACGACACTGTTTGAGGTTGTCTCTTGGTCAGACACGTGTTCGCCATTTTGCAATTTAGGTTCAATAATGAGATTTGCATTCGGCAAGCTCACTGTTAGAAAGCACACTGCCGGAACCCTTCTTTGTTGGCGATGAGGATTGGATTCGGAAAAAGGAGTGGCGTGAATCTTGAACAAAATGGAACGAATGAAGGAATCGGGGATTTTGGGGTCGAGAAACAACCCTCTGCTGAAGCAACCAAAATCGGGAATTGGATTGAAGAAATTAGGAGGAGAATGTTGATTTTGGTGCTGACAGAGTTTACGTGCCTGCATTGCAATTCTCAGAGGACAAGGTGCTGAAAATTGTGGGACCGTGTCGTCGACGAGGGAGGGGAGGAGGGAGATTTGCGAGCACGCGGCGAAGTGCGTGGCAGCAGTGCTGAGCAATGTTCTGAAGGTGTCGAGTGTGGCGACAGAGCACGTAGTGAGGGCGATGGTACCCTTTTTCCCAAAGGGACTAGAGAAGGAATTTTTGCTACTTACCTATGGTTTTTCTCTCTCGATGCTCAACTTTAGTAGGCTCATGAATGTTCCAAAGCTCATAAATTAGGAAACAATACAACATTGATCATCATAAAAATCGATCTTAATTAATCAAACATCGTTTTTTAAAAAATTAATGTTATTTTATCAATTCTTAATATTGATTTTTTAAAAATCAATGTTCAAATCAACATATATCATTAATGAACTCAATTTATTTACAATTATACCATCATGCTATTTTTAACATTGATTTTTATAAAATCAATGTTAAAATGACAATGTTAAAAGCTTATTTTTTTAGCAGTGATTGGTGTTGCAATTTGGGGTTGTCATTTATTGCTCTCAAGATTTTATTGAAGTTGGCTAGAATGAGATTTAATCTTCTAGGTTGGTGGGAAATACTTATGGCAATCTTTTGTTTGGTGATTTTATTTTAGTATAACAGTCATGCTAACATTTGGGGTGGGGGGTTTAAAGCTTTAGATGGGTTGCACTAATGTATTGGTGCATGAATTGTAAATTTGAGAAAAAGGCATTATTCACATGTTGTTTTATGTTTTACGGGCTGTAAGTGTAAGTTGGTCCTTCAGATTGTTTTGTATCCTTGGTTAATTTTTTCTTTGGTATATTTGTAAAACAAAATCTTATATATTGAGAAAATTTCTAATGTAACTAAATGTGAAAATCTTTTATCATCAGAAAATATATTATGTGTAACTAGATATATTTTAATCATTTACAGGAATAAACTTTCTTAGGAATCATGATTTTTGGATATGAAAATTTCCCCTCCTTATTGGCCGTTTGGTAGCAGGAAGTTTTTACTTTCTCAGGAATCTTACATTGGAAAATTATGATTCTCATGTTTGGTATATAACTAATAAAATAAGATTCCCAAGAAATTATGAGTCCTGGGAATCAATTTTATCTCACTTTTTCGCAAAAACATTGCCAAGGAGAAAGATTAGAATCCAAGTTTCTGGATTGGAGAGAAAGTTTTAATTACGAAAATGACTATACTTTCCTTTTTATAATTACAAATTAGAATCCACAAGGTTGTCGTTTATCCAAATTAAAGTTTTTGTCTCCATTGTTGTTGCATTGTGTTTATGTTATATTTTAATTTTTATATTTCTATACTTTTTGGTGTTTCTCATTGTCTAAAGTTTCTATATTTGACATTGTCCTTGATAAATATTATGTGATACTGATCACTTAAGTTTATTTTTCTATTGTCATACCAATTTTAGCGATAGTAGTCAATCATTGACTTCCATAATGTGATTCTATGAATACAAAGTAAAAAAAAAAGTTAAAATAAAAAACGCCAAATTTGTTGAGGAGATGATTCAATCATTATGATGTATTTTTTAAATGAAGGGTATATTTATAAAAAATTCTTATATACACGGGAAAGTTATAATGTAACCAAACATGTGAATCTTTATTTCGTATGAAATATATTAAGTCTAACTAAACATATTCTACACATTCCCAAGAATCACGATTCCTTAGCAATCAAGTTTCCCATAAATCATGATTATGAGATATGTAAAAACTTTTCTGCTACCAAATGCCCCTTAGAGTACTGATTATCAAGAGTCTTGTTAAAATTAGCAAGATAAAAAAGTATGTTGGAACATATTATTTTATCACTTGTGTTAGTTTTAGATTTGATTTCTTTGAACTATGTAGTGTAATGTAAGCTTATTATTGCAAACACTTTGGTCTCTACATTAAAATAATATTTATAGTAATAATCTTTTTTTTAACTATGTTATTAGTGCGAAGTATCTATCAATTTTGTAATAATCTTCACATGGAAACCTAACTGGGCCACTTTTATTTGATATCTCCTTCCAATCATTTTTTTTTCATCCACAATGCTCGAATTCGAGATCTTACTTCGAAACTAAGCTCAATTTCACTTGAACAAACAACTTATTGGTATTTACTATTTATAGTAATAATCTAACATGCAATCTCTTTGACATAATCTAACATTAAATATCTTCTTTTGTAAAAAATTTATATCTTTTAATAAAATCTTGCTTAAGCATATTTCTTATTAGAATGTTTAACACATGAATGAACAACATGTTCATAATATATGAGTAAATTATGTTTTCTATTCTTGCACAATATTTTTTTTTATATCAACATTTTAGAAACTTGTCTATGAATGACTCATTTTTCAATAGTGTCACATTAACTAAAATAAAATTTTAAATACACCATTAAGAGAATAAATAAAATGATGTATCAAGAAACTTTCTTAATTTATCTACTTTTTATAGTAGAACTTAAAGTTTTACATAATCCAAATCTATCTACTATATTATACAAAAGAATATCTTGACACATAGGTAGATGCCACATGACATCATCATATTCATTCTAAATAAATTATAATTATATAAACATTAGTAGAAGATTCTAATTAATAATATAATTATATATTATAATTAAAATAAACAAATTAATCTTTCTCAACCTATCTATCTATTATCTACTATATTATAGTAGATTATTGTCTCTTAGCAACTATATATGCAAATCAATTGTAATACAATCATATGTTTTAAAATGTTTTTTTTTCATTTAAATATTACATTATTATATGCCTCATAATGTTTTACTTGATTGGACTCATTTCACCTATTGGTTAAATATGTTTGAGTCGGATTAACTAACTTAACTCACTTAAATATATAATAATATTATTTACTAAAATATAATATAGTAAGTTGGATAACTATAATTTCATCTTTCGATTTTGGAATCTATATGATGGAATTTAGAATTAAATGTTCTAGTTATTTAGAACCTAGTAATTTCATTTATGTATGTTGCCTTGTCAATTTGGTATTTTTAATTTTAAGACTTTAACATTGTTGAACTACTACTAATGATGATTGAATTTTATTTTAAGACTGTGGTTTGTTAAAACTTTTGAATGACATTTATGTATTTTGGACATTTGAGTGATTACTTTAATAATAATATTAGATGCCTGGATGATTATTTGACACTTATCTATTAGTTGTATTTTTATTTCAATCATTTGAATTCTTTTGGATGAAAAAATGTCACTTATATTTTTTTAAAAAGACAAAAACATTTTAATTTTTTTTAAGATTTTATATTTTTATTAATTTGATGAGCCAACGTACCTTGCCCACCAACCCATGCTAGGTCAGGTTAGGTTGGTATTTTCATTGGCTTTTACTAAACATGCCTCCCACTTATACTTTTACACACTCTTTCACTTCTTCTTTTTTCCAATTATATCCTTTCTTTTTCTTTTTAGGAAAATTACTATTGTAACATCCTGAAATTTCGATAACTTAAAATATATGTGTGATGTATTCCTTGTATAATTTGATTACTTTATTGATTAGGATTAGTTGAAATGTTATGTGAATTATCCATGTGCAATTGTTTGGTGTAGAAGTCAAGTTATGTGGAGTTTGTTTGAGATGCATTGTATTTGAGTGATTCTGGGTTTAACCCAAAATCTATTTTAGTAAAATCATCATTTTGAATTGGTTCACCATTGGATCGTCTTCAAATTTTAAAGGTAGGTTTATAACCAACATATGTAACGTTTTACTGTTGGGATTGTTAAAAGAATGTCTGGAACATGAGAAATTAATTTTCTCACAGAAGCAAAAAGTTTAAAATTTGGTCAGTTCGCCCAAGCGAATTTTACAGGCATTTTTGCTCGTCCGGGCGAGTCAAGGCGGTGATAAATACATACCAGCAGCGTAAATCATGAAAATGGAGGTTCTCTTCTTCCTCCTAGCTTCCCTAAACCTCCCACCATCATCCTCCACCACCCAAGACCACCGGTGACCACCACGGGCTGTCGTTGCTTGCCACGAGACCACCGCACGGAGATGAACACTTTAATTGGAGCGGAATCTTTGAAACTCTTCTCGCAGTTTCAGTAGAGAATGGGCCTCCAATCCTCCTTTCTTGGTTTCTTTGAGGTAACCTTGGTTTCCTTTGTCTTCTTCTAGCTAGTTTAAGTTTCTCTTAGTGTCTCTTGTGTTTTGGGTACCGTTGTTGGGAGTTTTATACTTCCTTTGAAAATGAGATATTGTAAAAGTCTTTTTTTTATGAAATAGATGTCATTTCTATGATCATTGTTGAATCCCGATCACATTAGTGTGATCGGAATTTTAAAATGATGTCTTTTGATGTGAACTTCCAAAACACTGTCTAGTCCTTTTTTTATTTGAGTGGGTATTTGACCCCAAATGTTAATTTTGACCTTGCCTTTGAAATCTATACTAAATTATCTTCGATTTGGTATACAGAGCTCTGTGTTCGGACAAGCACACGTATCCGAAGGATCGCAAAACAACACCGCTAGGATGTAACAGGGAGAACCCCTAGTTAGGTAATGGGAGTTTATTATGTTGTTAATAGTTTAAATACCATAGTTGAGGGCCAGGGAGTCAAACTATGAAAATAAATACCTGTCCCTACTGAGTGCTTGTTTTTCATGAAAAACTAAGTTTTAAACTAATGGGATCAATGTATTTATGAGTGATGTGTGTTTATTCCTGTGTGTGCTCATTTTCAAGGCAAATGATATTTTTAATTAATGGGATGCGATGAATTTGCTTGTTGATGGATAAAACTGTGAATGATGTTGTTGTAATTTATTGGATTTTTGGGAAAAGTCTTAATTACAGAGGAGACCCTGCCCAAAATTTATAATATGTTTTCCTATTTAATTCTTTATTAAATTTTTAAATGGGCATAAGAGTGTGTTTTCTATATTGTAGTACTCCTCTTTAATTTAGAATTTTCCTAATATAATGATCCTATAATAATCCGAGTTGTCACATAAGGGGGTGCATGTTGGAACTTGGATATGAAGGGGGTGTAGATAACATCTCTTCAAAATCGGGTTCATGTGACCGGGTTGTCACCTAACGAGGTGTATTTTGGAACCCGGATATGAAGGGGGTGTAGATAGCATCTTTTCAAATCTGGGATCATGATGTATGTTAGTACTGATAGGAAGACCGGGTTAGTGCATGACCAGCTTATCGCCACTTAAGTGGTGTATATACTTGGCACTTTTGAGAAACACTGACATATGAAAGGAACCCGGATAGGGAAGGAAAGAGCAACCGAGTAGCTATCTCAGCAAAGCTCGTATGTTCCTTCTCCTTGAGTGTTTTCCTTTTCTTTGAGGTCTGAGTTATGATCTCGGATAAGCTCGGGGGAGCTCGGAAGAGCTCGTATTTGGTTGACTTGTAAGAGCTATCGGGTAGAGAGACCGGACGAGCTCGTAACCCCTTTTGATAGAATTACCAGGTTAGGAACCCGGAACAGGTTAGGAGGAATCTTGGACTTGTGAAGTACCAATTTAGAAACTCGGATTAGATTGGATGAGGTCGGAGAAGGGTGGAAACTTAGATGTACTATAGTACCAAAGATAGGTTCATATGCAATCGATTACGTGAGTTTTATAAGGGATCAAAATAGTCAGTACTTGTTTTTTAACCTGGACTTAGCCTTGTGGTTGGAATGAGTGCTCAGGAACCCAGGGTATGGTAGTGAAGTTGCACTCACTATGTATATATAAATCCAACCCGGCAGCGTTAGTGATATGGAGAGAACTCGGCAACGTTAGTAGGGTTTAGAGAACTCGGGAAATCACACGTAACCTGTATGAGGTATAATAAATTGACTTGCTAAATAGTAGACCCAACCCGGCAGTCAAATATCTTTACATATTCACTTTACACAAGTGACACGTGTTGAGTCTTTGCTAGTTGTTTTGACGCAGGAAGATCCTCATATTACAATCTGACGCGTGTCAATTTTCAGGATATTTAAGATATGCATGAGTGAGATATTTCGGTAGAAACTTTATTTTCACTGTCTTTGCTAAAACACTTTCTCTCTTATTCCATACTTCCTCCATTGTTAAAGTAAGAAAAAAGCTTCCTAGATAACCATTCCCTAATCTAAACACCTTCACCTCCAACGTAAGAATTAAAGAGTATCACCATACAAACTAGTTTCCAACCTTTGTTAGTTGTGAAAATCATAAGGCGAAGAGATCATTTCTATAGAAGAAAGTTAAAGTTTCAACCTTTAAGAGTTAGAAGGCTAGAGGACAACTTCTCCAAGCTTAGATGTCCTTAACGTGCCTTCTAACTCTT
>CM023950.1:21994539-22029268 GCA_013407115.1 Glycine latifolia
AGGATGTGTTCCTAGCCGGGTCATGCATTGATGGTGCCCATGGTTGTCATTGTGTGATGTGGATATACATGGATACCCATGGGGGTGTATGACTGGTTACCCTTGCAAGGAAGGATGTGTTCCTAGCCAGGTCATACATTAATGGTGCTCATGGTTGTATGTTGTGTATGTACACGTATGATGCAATGACCGGTTGGTTACCCTTTCGAGGAAGGATGTGTTCCTAGCCACGGTCAGTGCATCTGTGAGCCCATATTGGGGTGCTATGTATGTACATGGGGGGTGTATGACGGGTTACCCTTGTGAGGAAGGATGTGTTCCTAGTCGGGTCATACATTGATGATGCCCATGTTTCATACTTCATTTGCATTAATGGAAATAGGATGATGGCAGTAGGTACGGGGGTACTAGGGGGCATCACTCTGTTTGAAACTCCCTTGTGACTCAGGGCTTATCACCATGAGAGGGGAGCGGCCTGTGCATGACAGGGTGACCTCGACAAGCTACTGCATCATTTTCCTGAGAGAGACTATTTCTATGAGGATGGTACCACGTTGCATGTTGATAGATGAGTTAAATACATGCATTATTGTATGCATGATTGTTTGAGTTGTGAAATGCATTGGATGATTGGTTTGTTGAGTGTGTATTGGAATAATGGATTTTTGTTAATGATTGTGGTGGGTAATGTTGTTTCTTTCCCAACTGCTGCTATCTGATGCTTGTTGATTTTATATAATAAACTCACCCTTGCTTTTGTTGTATCGTGTGGTTGGTATCTGTGATGATCGCGAACTTTCATTCGTGTGAGCAGATGAGTAGTAGTAGGTGAATCTGGAGGGAGATTCTTTTTGGTTGAAGCTGCCAAGCCAACATGGTGACGTTGGATTTCTTTTTGGAGAAAGAGTTGTGTTTTGTTAATAAACTCTTTCTTAGTTAGTTCTTTGACTTTTTGTTAGATATGTAATTTCAGATGTATATACATGTAAAACTAAAGGAAGTTCTAACATGTGGATGACATGTACTGATTTAATATATATGTACATAGGTATTTAATTATGTAACTACAATATGTGTATGATAATTGTATTATTGCGAAAAATTTATTACCATTTTCATAATCAAATTAATGAAGTTTTTATTAAAATTGAAATATGCACGATTAAGAGTTAGTGATATTGTAGCGATGGGGAGAGTCGTTATAACTACACCCCTTGTCCCTTGCAACATAACACAAAACTTAAATAGTTAAATCCCCATCTCTGATGTCTAGGGTTAACCTCCCTCACAAGGGGTATAGTTTTCACGAGTCGCCATTAGAGACAATTATTGGCAACAATGTTTCTCTCTCTAAAAATCAACTATGGATTTAGCCAAATCATTATGATTATGAACAATCCCCAATTTCTCAATCCCTTATCCCCTCCCAATCTTTTCAAGTCCAACATTGATCTCCCTAAATTCATGCCACAAAATAATCCAACGAGAAACCAAGTTGTTTTTTATACAAATTATTCCCAATAAACAAACAAATCAAAAACAAATTCTCAAAATAATCTTAGATTTCATAATAAACAACTGAAGAATAGAACCCCAGCCAAACATAGATGTAACAGAGAGAACTTTGAGTGCGGAGTCCCTCAAAATAATCTCAGATTCAACGTTGTCGTTGTTTCCACTTGTAGCGAAGTTCCTCTTTGACAACACGTTGCTGAAAAGGGCGAAGTTCCTCCACTTCTTCTTCCTCTTTGCATCCTCTATCTCCTACACAACAACAACACTTTTTGCATGCATTAGTTTTGGCCTACGAAAACATGAACCAATACCCCTTGAAGAGTGCTCATGATCAAGCCACCTTTGAAATCTCGTGCAAAATCTAATATTGAGGTTTAAAGATGCTATGAACCAAGCACCCCCTATATCAAAATGGCTATTCCATAAGAGTGTCCTATTTTGGAATAGTTATTTTTGAATATGATTTTCGACAAAGTATCCTATTCCATAATAATTATTCTGGAATATGATTTTTATATTTCAGAATAGTTATTCCAGAATAAGATGAGTAATTTATAAACCTATATTATGAAATAGGTATTCCAGAATATGAAAAACATATTTCCGAATAACTATTTTGGAATATGATATTCTTCTGGAATAGTCATTCTAGAATAGGGGGTGCTAGGTGAAAGGTGTAGTTTTATCCGTTGAAGTACTTTTAGAGGTGCAAGAAGTAAAAGAAGGATGCAAGAAGTAAAAGCCTAATTAGCAATATCCGTAAACAGCTCCATGTCATCATTCGTTACACCCTGAAATTTCACACATAAGCGTGCTTATTTATTTCCTTTTTAAAAAAATTATTGAAAGGCCTTATTAATAAAACTAGGGGAAGAGAGGTCCCTGCCTCTCTAAACTTTTTAAATATTAAATAAAAAACAAAAACAAAAAACAAAAGTTAAATACAATTAATAAAAAAAGTGACAGAATAAGAAACTAACTTCATAGAAATAATGGAAGGTTACCATAGGTTAGAATTTTTATAAACACAATTAAAAAATTATTCAAGGATAAAACTGTCCAATGAAATATAAACACCAAATAAGAATATTCCCTTTGTTATTAGTATAGACAAACATCTTAAATTTTTCTTTAATTTACACTGTTAAGCTTAGTAATCAAAGTTGCGAATAAACTTTCATGTAAACTTTTTTTATTGAAGAAATAAATTATATTATTCATAGGGTTAAATCATGTGGCAGTTCACAGGTAGTATAAGTGGAACAGAGAAAAAAAAATTGGCTACATAGCATAATTCTCGGTTTGTCTTCAAGAGCTAGTCTTCCAAGGAACACAAAGGAAAAAGAAAAGTGGTGAGAATGCATATTGAAGAGTTAATGATTTTTCGTTTTTAAAGCATGATTTTTGTTTTTCAATCTCTTTCTTTTGGGAACTACATTGAAGTAGAGAGCCCTTAGTGAAAAGATAAAAAAGGGCGGGGGGAAGAACCGGAAAAGAAAAAGTATTGACTATTGATTGTTTTCATTATGTGTTGCACTCAAAATTTGGCTAGCACATCATACATAATCTATGTATATCCATCTTACAAGCTTTCAACCCCCCTTCATGGTGGAATTTTTTGCATGAGATTTTTCAAAATACAATTCTTAATATTCTCGACCATGTGGCCACCTTTGGAGACCACCTTTGCCTTTTGCACTCCATACTAAGATTTACAATTAAAGAAATCAGATTTTATGTACACACTTTTGCATTGAACATCAACACAAGGTTTCCTCTTCCCAACATCATCAAAGATGCCCTGAAAAAACAATATAAAACAGAAATTCACGTGAGAGAAATAGTCAAATGCAGTGGTTAGGTCCAGTGAAGAAGGCACATAATATGCACACAGGTATGTATATATTATATCAATCACTAGCATATTTTTTTATGGTTGGATGGAATGAAGATCATCACATTCTCTATCACGTGACCTCAGTACAGAATTCCAACCATTTGGCAGTATTATAGAGATGAAAATGACCAATGCAGAAAATATGCTCTATTCAGATGCAAGTTGCTATAATTTTGTGACCAGTAGTATCTTAAGACTTGGCCATATCCTGGGCCTGTAAGACCCTTCAAAATATCATCATGGCTTCAAGGGAACTAAACTGAGATTACCATGGATAAGTCATTGAAAATTCCTAGGATGACTTCCAAGTCATCACAATAGTTTCATTAGATGATGTAAAAGAGTGGTACTAAAATCTAGTAACTATATGAGGCAGGAGTAACCAGGGAGATAGTGACTTATATGACAATACAGAATATATCTGTAGGGTTCTCTTATTATTAAGATCTACATTACTATGAGACAACTTGTCCCATGTTCCAACTAACTGAAAGAAACCTTACATTGTGAAGAGAAAGACAGGATCACACAGCATATCAAGAGCAACAAGCATGTATGTACCCCATGTAACATACTAATGGTGAACATCTGAGAATTTGGGTACGTTTTAAACGAACATCCCCCAAATCAGCTATTTGCTGATGTTAAAAAAGTATCCTTAGTGGCTTTTCCTATATTAATTATTGAACCATGCCTCTTCGGGCTAGATCATGACTTGGTTGGCAATAAAACAAATGCTCATACCTACCCCATCACTAATCTTAGATCTCAATCACACCATCAAAAACACTTTTTTTAGCCACAAAATAATAACCCTTGGAAAATTAAATAAGGTTCCAACCTTATATTAGAGAATGAGTTAAATTGGTCACATCACAGCAACCAAGTACCAACTATGAAATATAAATTATAATTGATGAGTGGATCAATCGTGTCTAACATGCTTCCCTTATGGCTTTCTCCAATAGGTATAATTACTTAATTAGTGATTACCTTTTGTCACCATTTAAAGTAATATTATTCACACAATTCTACAAGAATAATAGTTGCTACCTTAGAGACTTGCTATCTTATCAAACTAGAAGGTACAACATTCTGAATCACTCCAAATTAATTGAATACACATTTCCCAACCATGAACGCTTAATAAAGCTAAAATGGTTTTGGTCCTAGCATATCAAAGTGCAACCAAATAAATTGTGAAGGAGCTGATTATAGGGGTTTTACTAAATCACACAGCAGGTCGCATTAGTCAGTGTCACTTTGTTAGGTAACCCTTAAATTATTTGAATTGGATAAAAATCTGATCCTTTTCTATTTTTTTACACCATACGGTTCCTATTGAACAAACACTAATTCAACTTTAATTTCTATTGAAATTACCCTAAATATGATTTTTTCAAATAATTACTATAAAAATAAATAATTTTATCACGCGTGACAATCTATTATTAGAAGACAAGATAAAGAAAATCTTCACACTTTCAATAAGTTATAATTAAATTCTTTCCTCTACGAGTCAATTTATTCTTGACATTAGGAAAATGTATTTTAGTCCTAAACTTTGGTAACTATTAAATGGGGGTGCCTTACCTTGTTTCTAGAAAGAAAGAAAAAAGAAAAAAAAAATGGGGGTGCCTAACGATACTATAAAGTGTAAACTACCCTGTTAACATTTACAGGAAAAGAAAATGAAAAAAATAAAATAAACTGATGCACATAACTTCTACAGAACTTCTGTACTCTAATTTTTTCCAAAAGTCTGAGGTGTACCAATTATTCAATTTATTTTAATCTTATTTTCTTCTCCTATGGTTTTAGAGAATTTTATCCGTAAAGGACCTATGTTAACTAACTAGAGATCAATCTAAATTACACTTTTTAGAGGAATAATAATAATTATTATTATAAAAACTAATAATTTTCAATATTTAGATGTTTACCCTATTCTATTCCAACTAAATTAGTATCCTCTAATACTATGAACCAGCTTGATAAGTGGTGTTAATTTCAAAATCCTGATTGAAATTTTCCTCCTTCCCATAGCAAAGTTGAGTTGAAAGGGTTTGTTTGGGTAAACTTTTCTAAAAATTCTTCTAAAAGAAGAAAATAAGAGAAAAAAAATAAGATATACTTCTCCATAAATAAAAATAAGCTATTCATTAACTAATTTATAGAAGTTCATCAATGTAGTTTCTCTAAAAGATGATATGACATCTATAAATTAGCTAATAAATAACTTATTTTCACTTATAGAAAAACTCATTTCATTTATTTCATTTCATTTATTTCTTCTTATTTTCTTCTTTTAAAATTACTTCCACAAACTTGTATCCAACTCGAAGAATTCCCCCTATCCCTAAATAAAAAATGCCAGGGATAAAATTATAACCAGCAAAACCAAAAAACCCCTAAAGTTCGATAGCGACATCCCCACAAGGCATAATTAAGGTCCATAACAATAAATAAATAGATAGATAAATAAGATTTTTTTCCAGAAAAAGTAAAAGTGACGTCACTGTAGTGTGTGTTTAGAACAGAAACCAGAGAAAGTAGTCCTCACTGTCACTCCCGTAAAATGACGTCATCGGCGATCTCCATCAACGGCGTAAGACACTCCGGCGCAAACTTCCTCGCGAAGAGGTACACGTAGCTGCTCGAATTGGATTCTCTGAGCCGGCGAATGAGCTCCGGCGAGACCTCCGGGGCGCTGTAAAGATGCGGGTGCCCGTCCCAGCACCCGGTCCAGTTGACCCGGGTCAGGGTAAATCCTGTGCACCCATTCGGATCCTGCATGGACAATAGCGTCGGAAAATAATGCTCTTCGGGGTAACAAGGCTCTTCCGTGACACACGGAAGGCGAAACTTGTTCCAGAGAAGAATGTCACGCACCACCACGCGCGCGTGGCGGCGAGTGAGGATGAAGAACTGCGACCCGACGCGGAAGGAGGAGAAGGGGATTTCTGGGAGCATCGCGTGTTCTCCACGCGCGGTGTAGCGGTCGAAGAGGTTGGGTTCGTTAGAAAGAATCTCAATGAAGCTTTTGTGTGGGTTTTTGAAGAGGAAGTTGTGAGTGAATTGAAGGGAGTGGAGAGGGACGCAGTGTTGGGAGAGGAGGGCGAAGTAGTGGTTGAGGGGGTCGTCGAGGAGGGCGGCGGCGAGGAGGCGGCGGGCGGCGGAGATGAGGGAGGGGGAGGCGCGGGCGGTGGGTTTCGCGGGGACGAGGTGGTGGAAGACGCCGCCGGACATGGTGATGTTTTTGGTGGGGTCGGCGTGGATGTAGATGTTGAAGAGGCGGCGATGGTGGTTGTCAGAGGAAGAAGAAGAAGAGAAGAACTTCTCCCAGAGAGGAGAGAAGGTGAGGTTGGAGTTGATGAGGAAGAGGAAGGCGATTTTCGGGGTGGCGGAGAGGTGGGAGGTTGTGTGGGGGGCGGCGGCGGCGCGACGGAAGAGGGCGAGGTCGTCGGCGTCGGGAGGAGACAAAATATGAGGAGATAGAAACAACAAGAGAGGGAGAGAAAGAAAAAAAGTGAGGGACACTAACAATGGAGATGACACCATCAGTGGGGGAAATGGGTGATTATGGAGTTTGATTCGGTTCGGTTGGGTTTTTAGTTTCTTCTCATTTTGATGAAACTTGTTTAGTCCCTCAATTGGTACCAGAATTAATTGATAGTTGGATTTGATGATCGGTTCGACCAAGAATAATGGAGTTGAGTTGAGGGTGTTTGTGTGTTTGAATTTGGTTCGGTTTAGATTTTAAGTTTCCTTTCATTTTAATGACACTAGTATGGTATTTGGTTTTTCAGATTTTTTGATTGAGAAAATTGGGGATGGGGAATGGTGGAGGAGAGGACAGAGGACAGGGATAATTGTGGTGTCGATGAGAACATTGGTTATGATGGTGTCAGTGGGTCTGTGTTTGGACAAGAAAGGACGTCTTTACGGAATCTGATAGAATAGAAGGGAAGGGGGGACTGAAGAAGAAAGTGGAGGATTTGATTTTATTTTATTTTTTGGTGGTAAAAGAAAGGAAAAACTTAAAAAAAAGGTAAGATTAGGTGCTTTATGATGCCAATTTAATCGTGGATTTAATTACATTTTGACTTCTTATTATAATTAAAATTCAAGTTTTATCTTTTTTTTTTTGTTTACAAATTTAGTTTATTTATTATTTTAATTGTATAGTTTTGATATATTCACTAAGTTTGATGTTCAACCTTCTGATTTATATATTTTGTCACTTTTTTTTAAAATATTATATATTAAATTAATAAATAGATCAAAATTTCAAAATTAAAATGTGAGGAAAGCATTAAGGATGCTAAATTTAAATTTTGGCTATAAACAATTTTATCTTTCTATTCTATTTTTTTAAAATTATTTATCAAATAATTTTTTATAAGGGAATTATGAAGATAGTTTCTGAAATTATAATGATTAGTCAAATTAATTTCTAAAATTAATATAATGATATAATGGTCAATAAAATTATATACTATAAATCAATCTAGTTTCTGAAATTGTAATAAACAATAAATTAGTTCTTAAAATAAATAAAATGGTATAATGATCTTAAAACTGTAAATGACTAATTAATTTAGTTCAAAAAATTATAATGACGGATCAAATTAATTCCTAAAATGTTTTTTTAAATGTATTAATTCCTAAAATTAAAAAGACTTAATTACATTTTTTTACCTTGTAGTTTTCAAAATTTTGTGAATTTTATCCTTAAACTTTTTTTTCGCTAATTTTAACCCTAATTTATTTGGTGAGTTTTTTCTTGAAGTCAAATGTTTATCTAAAATTTTGCCCCGTACTAATTAATTCAAATACAGCACACACATAAAAGACGGTTTGAAATAGGAAATAACGTCCCCTAAGGAAAGAAAAAAAAAACGAAATAGGCATTAATGTTAAAAACTGCATTAATAAATTCATTATCTCTCTTACCCTCCTCGCATGAAAGATTACAGTTATACTCTTATGGATTAATCTATATCTGTCAAAATTAAAGCTAGATTTTGTTTCTTATAATGTAAAAGCAAAATGAATCAATGATGCTAAATTGAAGGACTAGATTATTTAAATTAGCCTTTTACCCTACTGAACATCTACACCGATTCTTTTTGGAGAAAATTTATGGGTAGTAGGAGGAGGAGTGCTGATTTTTCAAAGATACGATGCAGTTTTATTAGTATTGTTTCTATAATGCATATATCAAAAAAGGACCACAATTATTCTAGGGTAAGTGGATAAATGTGTTGTGTTGGGTTGGGTGTATGAATAAAATAATGATATTGGGGAACCAATTAGAATGCAAGGGAACAAAGTGTTATTATAAGAGACATATATGGGGTGCTGGGATGAGTGAGAGAGAGAGAGAGAGAGGAGTAAAATAAGGCAAAGTTCTTTATAAAAGTGTGAGGTTCTGTTGTGTTTCTGTTCTCTCTTTTTTGCTTTCTTGGAATAGAGAAGTGAGATGCAAGAAAAGAGTGGGGAACGACAAGGGCTTTTTTCTTTTAGCATGAGTGACAGAGAAGGGGGAAAAGGAGAGGAGGGTGGTGGGCAGTTGATAGTGGGGCTGAGATGGAATTGATTGGTGCTTTAGAAGAGAATGTATTAAAAGGAAAGAAATTAAAAAGTAGCCAATTCTTAAAAAAAAAAAAGAGAATTATTAACATGTTTTTTCTTGTTCTGTACATCTATTTTATTTTTAAGGAAATTCTGATTGGTTGAGACAGACTTGACCATTAAATATTGACACGTGCTTTTAAGGAGTATTTATGTGTGGCAAAATGAGTCAAGTTAGTCAAGATTCCTCCCATAAAATAGTTTTAAGTTTTAAATTTTGAACTTCAAGTAAACACAAACATTTTTTTTTATCAAGGGAGGTTAATTCTGTCGTTTGGGTATGATACATTAGTTGTTATTGTAATTTGTAAATCTCCTGAAATGAGTTTTTACTAAAGTTGAGCTTTGTTTTAGATAATTAAATTGAATTAAGACTCTTTTGGAATAAGCACTATATTTTAAAGATGAGTTTAAAACACATCATTTCAAGCACATTCTAGTGTTGGTCAAAATCTAATGAGACTTATTAAATAGGAGTTTACATTTATAAAAATATATAACTTACCTATATATAACTTAAATAATTAAACATTAATTTTTATAATATTAATATTAAGTAGTAATATTTTTTGTATGATATAATTCTATTTTAAATTAATAACTAAGATAAAATTCAATAATAATAATAATAATAATATACTAATAGTTTCTTCTTACCAATAATTAGTTTTCAAATAAAAATATGTTTATATTTTTATTTTATTTTATTGAAATCCTAAATATTGTATAGATATTATAATAATATTAAAAATTATATTAATACTTATTATCAGCTTTATTAAATTTTTAAAATTGATTACTAAAAATATATTTTTTCTTACCAATAATTAGGTCTCAAATGAAAATATTTTTTATGTTTTTATTTTATTTTAATAAAATCCTAATTATTTTATAGATATATAAATATATATTATAATAACATTGAATATTATATTAATACTTATCCTCAACTTAAGTTGTTGACATTAATATTATTTATATAAAATTAAACATTATTTTTATAATATTAATATTAAGTAGTAATATTTTATTTATGATATAACTCTATTTTAAATTAACAACTAAGATAAAATTAAATAATGAGTTGTTATGTATATATATTAGTA
The DNA here is from genome assembly GCA_013407115.1 of Glycine latifolia. NCBI lineage: Eukaryota > Viridiplantae > Streptophyta > Magnoliopsida > Fabales > Fabaceae > Glycine > Glycine latifolia. Next base: position 22,004,695 of record CM023950.1, read on the forward strand.
TACTCTGATGTGAATGCCCCTAACTTGATTCAATTTTGGACCAATTCTAGGTTGGAATTCGTACACCCATTGAGCCAGAATCGTATTCTTAACTTTTATGCGTTTCTCGACCTATTGAACTCCAATTGGAACGATTCCAAAACAAAGTGAAAAAGGACGTTCTGAAATGCAATTTAGACACAATAAACACCGAAAAAGGATAAGTAAAATGAGAATTATGTAAATAAGAAATTCGAGTTGAATTACAGAATTAGTAATGCGGAAATTTAAACAAGGAAACAGAAAATATGCAAAGGAAAAAGCAGGTAGGCGACATAAACAAATGATATGTGATAAGCCTTGATGATTGCTACAAGAATTGAGCAATTCTTGATAAGATCAAATGGTTCAAGGAAGAACCCTAACAGAGACAATTCTCAAGCTAATTATAAAATGCAACAAAAAAGTCCCCTCCCTTGTCTATTCACTTCATAATTGATTTATACAAATTAGTTCTGATGCATTTGGTAGAAAATAAAAATAAAATGTCAACATTGTAAAAATAACTCAAATGTCTTAGTGGTTAAGTAAGGCATGACTAAGCTTAAGGTTTAGGTCTCAAAACCAACTACAAGCACTTTATTACTATTATTTTTTTATTAAATGCCTAAGTCAATAATTGCTTTTTATTATCACTCCAAGCAAGCAATACATATGACTAGTAACCCACTCATGCATACCTCTAGATGTTGGGTCCTCTCATGCAATTGGATTGCCCTTAGATTAGCCATTATATGTTGCAAAGCTTCTTAGGTCTTTTTAGCTCCTGCTCTTGTCATGGGCCATCCTATGCCTTGTATTGGGTCTTGGTCTTGGGGTTTGTCTTTGATGTCCTTATCATTCCCTCCTTCTTGAAAAACATTTGCCCTCAAATCAACTAAATCATCACCTGCATCAAAAAGAGATATATCAGCCACATAAAAAGTAGGACTTATACCATACTCACCCAACAAATCAATTTTATAGGCATTATCATTGATCTTGGCTAGTACTTGAAAAGGACCATCTCGTCTTGGCATAAGCTTCGACTTCCTTTGTGAAGGAAACCACTCTTTCCTAAAATGCACCCATACCCAGTCACCTGGTTCAAATGTTACCCTTTTCCTTCCTTTGTTTGCATACTTTATATATCCTTCTATTTTCTTCTCAATTTGGGCCTTAACTTTCTCATGCGACTTCTTGACATATTCTGCTTTAACTTGCCCAGACCTATCTTTAAATTGAGAAATGTTAGGTAAAGGCAACAAGTCCAAAGGAGTTAAAGGATTAAATCCGTAAACAATTTCAAATGGTGACATCTGAGTAGATCCATGTACAACCTTATTATAAGAAAATTCAACATGTGGTAAGCACTCTTCCCAAGTCCTTAGATTTTTCTTAATAACGGCTCTAAGAAGAGTAGAAAGAGTTCTATTGACCACCTCAGTTTGTCCATCGGTTTGGGGATGACATGTAGTTGAAAACAATAATTTAGTTCCAATCTTACCCCACAAAGTTCACCAAAAGTGATTAAGAAATATGGAATCTCGGTCACTTACAATACTCCTAGGTAAACCATACAATCTTACCACCTCCTTGAAGAACAAATTAGCAACATGACAAGCATCATCTACCTTCTTGCACACTATGAAGTGAGCCATCTTAGAAAACCTATCAACCACCACAAAAATTGAGCCCTTTCCTCCCTTGGACCGAGGCAAACCTAAAACAAAATTTATAGAAATGTCAATCCAAGGATGTTTAGGAATTGGCAATGGAGTATACAAACCATGTGGCATGACCTTGGATTTAGCTTTCTTACAAACAAGACATTTATCACAAAGCTTATGCACATCATGCTTCATGTGAGGCCAATAGAAATACTCATGCAAGATGTCATATGTCTTTTGTACCCCAAAATGCCCCATTAAGCCCCCTTCACATGCCTCTCTAACAAGCAAGTCCCTAACTGAACCCTTAGGCACACAAAGTTTCTTGTCCCTTAACAAATATCTATCATGCCTAAAATACCCATCAGATGCAGTATGAGAACATGTTTGATATTTATTAGAAAAGTCAACATCATGCTCATGCAATTCCTTAATGCACTCAAAACCAAAAAACTTAGTTTCAAGGGTAGACAATAATGCATACCTGCAAGAGAGTGCATCAGCGACCACATTATTCTTACCTTTCTTATGCCTGATCACATAGGAGAGTTGTTCAAGAAATTCAACCCATTTGGCATGCCTCTTGTTCAACTTTCCTTGTCCTTTCAAGTATTTCAAAGACTCATGATCACTGTGAATAACAAATTCCTTGGGAAAGAGATAATGTTGTCAAGTCTGCAAAGCTCTAATTAAGGCATACAATTCCTTATCATATGTAGAATAACTAAGAGTAGCCCCATTCAGTTTCTCACTAAAATATGCAATGGGATGCCCCTTTCGCATCAACATAGCCCTTATGCCTACCCCAGATGCATCACATTCAAGCTTAAAGGATTAAGCAAAATTAGGCAAAGCAAGAATAGGAGCATTAGTTAACTTTTGTTATCAAAGCAGTAAAAGCCTTCTCTTGTTGATCACCTCATTCAAAAACAACATTTTTCTTAACAATTTCATTTAGAGATGCAGCCAAAGTGCTAAAATCTCTAACAAACCTCCTATAGAAACTTGCTAAGCCATGAAAGCTCCTTACATCACTTATATTTTTGGGGGTTGGTCAATCTTGAATGGCTTTCACCTTATCTGGATCAACCTGCACTCCTTGTGAGCTAACAATAAATCCAAGAAAAATTACATGGTCCATACAGAACACACATTTTTCCACGTTAGCATACAATTTCTCATACCTAAGTGCTTCCAAAACACACCTCAAATGCACAACATGGTCATCATTAGATTTGTTATAAATAAGAATATCATCAAAATAGACCACAACAAACTTTCCTATAAATTTCCTCAACACATGATTCATTAATCTCATGAAGGTACTAGGAGCATTGGTTAATCCGAAGGGCATAACCAACCATTCATAAACCTATATTTAGTTTTAAAGGCTGTTTTCCACTCATCTCCTTCTCTAATTCTAATTTGATGATACCCACTTTCAAGTCAATTTTAGAGAAGACACAAGCACCATACAATTCATCCAACAAGTCATCTAACCTAGGAATGAGATGTCTATACTTTATCGTGATGTTATTAATGGCTCTACAATCTGTGCACATCCTCCAAGTTGGACTAGAATGACTGGAACTGCACATGGACTCAAGCTTTCTTTAACCCACCCCTTTTGCATTAAGTCTTCAACTTGCTTTTGAATCTCCTTGGTTTGTTGGGGATTACTCCGATAGGCTGGCCTATTAGGCAATGAAGCTCCTGGAATGAGATCAATTTGATGCTTAATGCCCCTAAGAGGGGGTAGACCTTGAGGCACTTCTTTGGGAAAGACATCTTCAATATCATGCAACAAAGAAGAAACCTCTTTTAGAAGAGAGTTAGTAGGACATGTGCCCTTTGAATTACACTCTTTACTCAAAAGTAAGAGTATTGGTTTTCTTAGTTGCATAATGTAACGACCTGCCTCATCGCTAAGACATCACTAACTCTAATCATGTGAATTTCAAATTTTAATGAAAACTCAATTAATTTGATTATGAAAATGGTAGTAAGTTTTTCGCAATAATACAATCATCATACACACGATACAATTACAATAATTGAATACATATGTGTACATATACTAAATTAGTACTTATCATTCACATGCTTAGAACTTAATTTAGTTTTACATGTATTTACAACTCAAAATATACATGTCCACAAAAATGATTAAGGGACTAACTATGAAAGAGTTGATAACAAAACACAACTCTTTCCAAAAAGAGTTCCAACATCATCACGTTGGCTTGATGGCTCCAACAAAAAGAAGATCTCCCTCCATGGTCACCTACTGCTGTCCATCTGCTCACACGAACGAAGGTTTGCAATCATCACAGGTACCAACCTCACGGTACAACAAATGTAAGGGTGAGTTTATCTTACCAAAAATAACAAGTACCATATAACATTAATTAAAAGAGAACAACAATAACAACTCCAACCATTCCTAAAATCGACCAGTTACACACCCACATACAACAAACTAGTCATCCACTTTCCCACAATTCAACACAATTATGCTCAGAATGATGCATGCACCTGACTCAACTCTCAAAATGCAATGTGGTACCATCCTCATGGAAATAGCCTCTCTAAGGAAAATGATGCAGTAGCTCGTCGAGGTCACTTTGTCATGCACTAGTCGCTCCCCTCCATGGCGATCAGCTCTGAGTCACAAGGGAGTTCCAAGCAGAGTGACTGCCCCCTAGTACCCCCGGTACTTACTATCCATCATTCTATTTCCATCCATGCAAATATGAAGTATGAAACATGGGCACCATCAATGCACTGACCATGGATAGATAGGGACTCGAATTTTAAACAATCCCTTTTCTCTCTCTTGGGATGCTTAAAATTCGTAAACCCTCCCTTGCAAGATTATCCAGTCTTGCACCCCCATGCACATACACAACATCACCGATGCACTGACCATGGATAGCTAGGGATCGGAATTTTAAACAACCCCTTTCTCTCCTGGGATGCTTAAAATTTGTAAACTCTTCCTCGTAAGGATATCCAATCGATCACTGCACCCCACGTGGACATATACCGCATACAACCATGGGCACCATCAATGCATGACCTAGCTAGGAACAAATCTTTCCCCGCAAGGATAACCAGTCATACACCACCCATGGGTATCCATGTATATCCACATCACACAATGACATTGTTCACATCAACATTATCCCTCGTCAATGTCATTATCAACATCATCATCATCATGTCATCTTAATTTCATCAACAACATCAACATTATTTTATTTCAATATCATCATCACAAATATCAATATTCAACATCATCAACTATATCATCATTATCTCATGTCAACATCATTAACCCAATCGACATTATCTCATTTCAACATCATCATCATAATCATCAATATCATCTCATATTAATATAATCATTAACATAATTTCATTTCAATATCATCATCAGCATCACGAACAATCACATTTTACATCTATATACCATAAGTCTGAGATTCACATTTTCCAGGTCTTCAAACAATACAAACCTCATTCATTCACAATCTATATTACCACGGGATTGGTAATTTAGGAAAATTCTAAATTAAAGAGGAGGACTACAGTATAGAAAACAAACTTTTATGCCCATTAAAAAATTTAGTAAAGAATTAAATAGAGAACGAATTATAAAATTTTGGGCAGAGTCTTCTCTGTAATTAAGACTTTTTCCAAAAATCCAATCATCACAAACAACAACATCATTCATAGTTTTATCAATCAACAAGCAAATTCATCTCATCCCATTAGTTAAAAACATCATTTGCCTTGAAAACAAGAACACACAAGAACAAACACACATCACTCATAAATACATCGCATCCCATTAGTTAAAAACTCAGTTTTTCTTGAAAAACCAACACATAGTAGGGACAGACAGTTATCTTCATAATTGGACTCCCTGACCCCCAACTATGGTACCAAAACTATAACTAAATAATAAACTCCCCTTACCTAATTATATCTCTCTGTTAGCTTCTTGAAATGTCATTTTGAGATTTCTCAAGTTCACATGCTTTGGTCCAAACATAGAGCTCTATATACCAAATCAAAGATAATTTAGTATAGATTTCAAAGGCAATGTCAAATTTAACATTTGGGGTTAGATACCCACTCAAATCTAAAAAGAGTCTAAAATGGTGTTTTGGGAGTTCACATCAAAAGACATTATTTTGAAATTCCAATCACACCAATGTGACCGGGGCTCAACAAAGATCTCAAAACTGACACCAACTTCATAAAAAGGAGACTTTTACAACATCTCATTTTCAAAGGGTTTTCAAAGGAAGTATAAAAACAGCTAATAACGGTACCCGAATCACAAGAGAGGCTTCAAACTAGCTAAGAGAAGACAAGGAAACCATTGTTACTTCAAAGAAACCAAGAAATGAGGATTGGAGGCTCTGTTCTCTACCGAATTCTCAGGTTGAGTTTTGAAGATTCTGTTCCGATTAAAGTGTTTCTCTCCGTGCGGTGGTTCAACGGCAAGAAACGGTGGCTCGTGGTGGTCACCGGTGGGCGTGGCTGGTGGAGGATGATAGTGGGAGGTTGGGTGGTGATTTAGGAGAGGAAGATGGCCTTTTTTCGTCATTTACGCTGCTGGTACTATTTAAAACCGACTTGACTCGCCCAGGCGAGCCAAAATGCCTTCCAAAATTCGTTTGGGCGAGTTGATCCAAATTTAAAATTTCTGCTTCTATGAAAAAAATTAATATCTCGCACTTCAGATATTATTTCACTAATCCCAACGGTCAAAAGTTACATATGTGGGTTAAGAGCCTACCTTTAAAATGTGAAGGCGGTCCAACGGTTAACCAATTGAGAATTATGATTTTACTAAAACAAGTTTTGGGTCAAACTCAAATCACTCACTTACAATGCAACTTAAACAAACTCCACATAACTTAACATCTACATCAAGCAATTGCACATGGATAATTCACATAACATTTCAACTAATCCTAATTAATAAAGTAATCAAATAATACAAGGAATACATCACACATATATTTTAAGTTATTGAAATTTCAGGATGTTACACATAGCTCTTTTCACTTCTTTTTCTTTTATAAACTGATTTGATTCTTTTCTCTCTTTCTCTTTTCCACCCGCTTTTTCCTTTTTCTTTTCACTTTGTTTTTCTTTTCTTTGTTCTCTCTCTTTTTCTTTTCTCTCTGATTTTATTTTCTTTCTCATTTTCAATTGATCCTCACTAACTTCTCTTGGAGCCAATGGTGCAAGGGTAGTTTGCGATCTTTATGCACAAAAGTGAACTTATTAGTGAAACCATCATGCAGGACTTTCTTATCATACTACCAAGGTCTCCTAAGAAGCAAATGACAAGCCTACATAGGCACCACATCACAACAAACATAATCTTCATATTTTCCTATGCAAAAACCCACTTCAACTTGCCTATTCACAACCATCTCACTATCTTCACTAAGCCATTAAAGTTTGTTTGGTCACGGGTGTGGCTTGGTCTCCGAATTCATTTTTGAAACCAACATTGCACTAGCCACATTAGTGCAACTCCTACAATCAATGATCAAAGAGCATAACTTCCCTTAGATGAGGCACCTCGTATGAAAAATATTTTCTCTTTGACAGTCATCCAAGTCAGCTGCTTGACTACCCAACATCCTTCTAATCATGAATAAATCTCCTTCTGAATCTCTTTCCTCTTCATGCTCATCTTCATCATTGGATGGGGAAGATTCTGAAGAAGAATCACTAACTATTTCTCCATCCTCCTTAAGTAACATAGTCTTCTTAGTTGGACATTGAGAATCTATGTGACCTCTTCCCAAACACTTGAAGCACTTAATCTCACTACTCATTTCTTTCTTAAGTGCCTCATTAGACTTATTTTGAGTTCTTTGAGCCGTAACACCGAGATTGCTTGTTGATGACCCTCCCTTCTTATTATTTCTGTCCTTCCAACCAGGAGAGTGAAAATTAGATGAACTCCTCTGTACTAAGTCCTCCAACTCCACAACATCCCTTATATCACTATTTAGCCCATGTAGAAAATGAGCCATAGTAGCCTCTCGATCCTCCATAACATTAGCTCTAATCATGGAAACCTCCATCTCCTTATAATACTCATCAACACTTCTACTAACTTGTGTGAGTCTTTGGAGCTTGTTATGAGGGTCTTTGATAATGAGAAGGAACAAATCTTCTTCTCATTAACCTCTTCATTTCTTCCCAACTATCCACCATGGGTTCTTCATATCTCACCCCCTCCCTTTGTAATTGGTTCCACCGAATGACAGCATAGTCAGTGAATTCCATGGCTGCCACCTTCATCTTTTTATTCTCAGTGTAATTGTGGCGTGCAAATAGTTACTCAATTTTCATTTCCCACTCCAATGCTTCTGGATTACTCTTTCCTTGAAAAGTGGCTATGTTCAAGTTTACTCCTTCAATTCTGTCCTCTCTAGCATCACCCTCATTATTTCTCCATCTCCTCCTTCTACCTCCACCATCATCACCATTTCCTTGATTTTCTAGTTGTTCAATTCTCCCATACAACTCCTCGGTATGTTCTGTCAACATTCTTTGCATTTGGGCTATAATCGAATCAATAAGCAATCTATTGTCTCCCCCTAGAGGAGGGGTACCATTACCATCTGTACTTGCCACATTTCAAGTAAAGAACCAAAAAAGTGAAGTAATAGGACCTCACCACTCTTCTTACATGTTTATACTCAAAGATGTACCACTTGTGTATAGTGCTCTCTTTTATGATTTTTCTCTAATGTTTCACTCTTTGCCTTTTACCACTCGTTCCCTAACTTAAAGTTCTTTCTTGAACCAAAACAATCTATAATCAAGAAGTACTTTAAAGGTAATAATCACAGAGCTTTAAAAAAATTCTAGCACCAACAAATGCAAAGAAGTAGTAAAGAACAATTTCACTACCAACAAACAAGCAAGACAAACTTTAATCTTATGGAAAAACAATGATTAGAGAAGACACTTGACACTTAGGAATTTTATCAAACAAGTGGGGTGCAATGAAATAATGAACACAGCTGATGTACTTTTAAAAAAAAAACTTAAATAGCCTCTTCTAAGGAACGCCATGCTCTTTCGGCTTACAACAATCCAATCAGACTCTTTTTTTGTTTCTTTCTCTTTTTTTTTTCTTTTTCTTATAGTCAAAATGCTTCTAATAATGAAATATGTAATTTTATAATGAAACTTTGAAGTTGTAGCAACTGAGAATGCAACTTAACTAAAATTCCCAACAAAACAAGCAAATATTTAACACTTAACATAAACTTAGCCCAAATGACATGGATTGAAAGGATTAAAGTTTATGAAAAATGATGAACATGGGATGAACTCCAAGAACAAAAATACAGAATTGTATCAATTGAACAAGACTTGAAGAAAATGACAAACTAGGAAATTGAACTACTAAATAATGACCAAACACATGGCTTTAACAGAATTGCACAATTCAAATTGAGCAAACATAATTTTGGGGTTTAGGGTTACCCAAAAAATGCAGAACATGATGGATCAACTCAGCCTTATTTCAAACCCTAGAACCTTGCTCTGAATACCAAATGATGTGAATCCTCATGCCTTAATTCAATTTTGGACCAATTCTAGGTTGGAATTCACACACCAATTGAGCCAGAATCGTATTGTTAACCTTTATGCATTTCTCGGCCTATAGAACTCAGATTGGAACGATTCCAAAACAACATGAAAGATGACATTTTGAAATGCAATTTAGACACAGAAAACACCAAAAAAGGATAAGTAAAACGAAAATTATGTAAATAAGAAATTTGAGCTGAACCAAGAGGGGGGTGAATTGGTTTAAACCTCAGACTTTTAAAACTTTGTGCAATCCATAGCAGAATTTAGATCATAGCACAAAATATTGCTTGAGAAAAACTACAGTTTTTAATCAATCAAGACTCATCCTTCACCTTATACAATTTCAGAAACTTTTTCTGTTGATCTCAAAAGAAATAAACCACAAGATAAGTTAGATACAGATAACAAGATTCAAAAACAAGTTTAAAACAAGATCTATACTGGTTCAAACCTTAAAAGAGAAGTTACATCCAGTGTCTTCTAATCAAAACCAGATTAGAGTTCTACTAAATCAAATATGTTCTTTACAAGCTATTACAAGTGATTATCTTTATCAACCCTGGATAAAGAACCAAAATTCTAACACCCTATTAGAAATCTAATCATAAAGAACCTGAGAACCCTACTCAGTTCTTTACCCCTAGAGAACATTACTTTAGAAAGCTTGAAAGAAAACTATTTGATCTTAACCTTACACAAATTTAATACACAAAACAATTTACAAGATAAGTTCAAGAGAGATACAACCTGTGATCCATAGTGTATGAATGAATGAATGTTACCAATCAATTCTAGGTTGCATGAATGCTAATGAATAGAATCAACTCTCTTGAAGTTCTTTTGAAGAATCTTGTCTTAACACATCATCATCAATGAAGTATGTAATCTTTTGATCTTAAACAAGAAATGTATCACTCATAAAATTTGTTTCTTGAACCTTTGAAAGCTTAGAAAGTATTGGGTAATTTGTAAACTCAGATTGTATGTTGTATCTCAAAAGCACAGACCCAATAACTTTAAATAGAAAACATATTTAAGAGATTGTAATCGATTAATATGCCAGGTAATCGATTAAAATGTTCTTGAGACAATCTGGAAAATTTTTATGAACAATGTAATCGATTAAACTGTGACATAATCGATTAAACCAGTCTGTCTCAGTTATGTAACAAGCCTTTGTAATCGATTACAGATCAGTGGTAATCGATTAAGGCAGTCATGCTATGTTTTGTACTAAGCCTGGGTAATCGATTACAGTGAGTGGTAATCGATTAAGTCAGTCAGGCATGTTCTTCATTTTGTGCTATGTAATCGATTACGATTTGCTTATAATCGATTAAAATGTTCTTCATGGCTTTTCCAGAAATAACACAAGCTAGTAATCAATTACTTGTTGCTTGTAATCGATTAAGGCAGTGCACATTCTGATTTTTCAAAACCTAAGCCATGAGAATTCCTTTTCAAATGCAAACATGTAATCTTATATGCTTTTCTTAAGTCATGAATGCATGTATATGATTATGCTCATGCAATACAAGGATCACAAGGCAAGCTTCTTGAGCAACTAGACAAATTACAAATGCCTTTAATTTGATTGGCATGTAAAATGTAACATCCTCAAAATTATATCTTGAGATTGTATTTATGATTGAATTATGGAAGTGTGATGATAGTAGGATACAAAAAGAATAGTATAGAATTATTTGAACATAAGCCATCCAAAACTATCCATTTCTGCTACCCAAATTGAGAAATTTATTTCTCGCTCAATTATTATCCAAATTAGGTGTATGATATATGGAATTAAATATATAGATGTCTACTATAACATATAACAAATCCAGAAAAATATAGTTTGTGCATTGCTTGCAGTAATTAAAACATTAAGAGATGTCAGTGTGAAATTTCTTAGCTTGCTAGCAGTTTTGAAGTCTAGATTAAAAATGTTATAGCTAGAGTTTTACAACTCCAAATAATGCATGTGATATCTTTTTAGAAAACTTAGGAAGTCTAGTTTAACATACTAAAAGATGAGAATTTATGAGTTAGTAGATTGGTACAGAATCAACAATGAATGAACCTATCTGGTTAAGTGATTCTAGCCTTTTTGACCCTTGGATTGGACACAACTTGTAATTTTTGGTCCAAGGAATCAAATCTCTAGCCCAAATTTGGACTAATCAGAAGTGAATAAATACTCTAAAGGAATTCACATGAAACTACCATAGAAAAAGCATATCTAATTAAATTAATAGAAAGAAAATTTGGTAAACCAAAGTCAAGGCAAAGTCAATAAATGTAATGAGACAAAGTTGAAACCAAGATTCTTGAAGCATCTTGTAAGATCATTCACGTGGATGTTTTGGGGACTAAGTGCAAGGAATGATCTCAACCAAATATTATAGAACCAATCAAAATTGGTCATTTGTACAAAACTTTCCACCTAACCACATAGTCATTTAATGAATGGAATCTTTCCTTAAAATATTAAACAATTGGTGTAGCAGATATACTTGCCTATTGTTGTGTATTTAGCTGAAGAAAATTGGGCAAAGGATATGTAGATCTTCAGCCAAGCTCCACGTGCATATTGGGTCAAAGGAGGAAAGAATATTTCAAGGATTAAACAAATAAAAATCTAGTACATAAGCTAAGGTTTAGGCATAATATCTCCCAATGAAATGATTACCTAGTTAAAACCTAACTAAACTAACTTCTAAAACCAGTTTTAACCCAACTAAAAACCTTAAAACTGAACCAATTAAAGTAGTATAAATAGCCTTGCCATTCAAAGAATTTTGCACGTAAATTTCAGCTCAAAAACCTATCATACTACCACTTGCTCCTTGCACCAAGCTTTCTATTTTCTACCATCTTTGCTTGTTTTAACTGTACCATCCTTATACCACCTCACCTATCAACTATTTTCTTTTTCAAGACCTCATTTCTTAGAATATTTTCCCAAGGAAGACAACCCTTGCTTCATTCTTTCTCAATAATCAAACTCACTTGAGGTAGGCTAGGCTTCAATATCTAGTTTAGCATTTGTTTGGATTAACTTATATGCCTAAGTGGGCAGATTTATGGTTATTATTTAGGTTGGAAATTCATGTTATTTGAAGGTTATTTTATGATGTGAAAATGTTGATTTTAACCATAGGATAGGTGATAATTTATAGGTTGAAATATTAGTGATATTTGGAATCACATTTGATGATTTTTGGAAGTGATTTGATGACCTTTGGGCTATTTGTTCATATTTTTATTATGGAATTGTTTTGTATTAATTTTTAGAAGTAGAGGTTGAATGGTATGTAGACAAATGGTTCAAATTCTTGAGTGATTAAATTTGAGGAGGAAGTAGTAAGGTGGTAAGTGATGACTTCCCTATTTGCGGAAATATCAAAGCCTGGATACAACCATCCCGGCTACAACTACAACCATCCCGGATACAACCATTCAGGCTACACCCATCCTGGATACAACCATCCCAGCTACAACTACACCTATCCCGGATACAACCATCTAGGATACACCCATCCCGGATACAACCATCCCGGCTACAACCATCCAGGCTACAAACATCCCGGCTTCCCCCACCATGCTAGATAGTCCATCATATCAACCCAGCATTGTCATGATCCTTAGATAGCCCTCTATCATTAAGTGAAAGGAGATTAAGATGCATGCTAGGTTATAATTTTCTTGTGAAAGTTTAAAGGAATTAGAAAATTATTTGAGAGATATATTATGGTTTATTAGTTAGATTACTAATATGATTTTTCTGTAGCTTGAAGATATTCAATTATCCTGCCTAAGACGATATAATTTTGCTTGAATATGGTATGGTGGTTTAACCATACTTGTGTTACGTATAATGACAACAGGTGGTATGTATTTTGCTTATGGATTTTATTATGAATGAATCTTGATTGATGATATGTTGATTTATGTTTCCAAGTCCAGTACGAGATTTGTGAGACATAATTTGAGACTACATACAATACGATATGTAGTAACCAGGTGCAGATACATGGAATAGATCATGTATGTTTGCATAAGACGATCGCATCATCTACATCTAGTACGAGCTGTAGCTACATATAGTATGATATGTAGAGGCCATGTGCATCTTGGGAAAATTCATTTCATGCATTCATATAGCTTGCATAATTATTTTATGACTATTTACTAACGTACTAATGTGTTTGATGGTTTAGTTTTGCCTATTGAGAAATTTTATTTCTCACTAGATTTGTTTCATGATTTATTTCTAGATGGCTTCAATCATCATATTCCTTGATGCGCTAGATTTGGGGTGGTACATCGATGAGGAGAGGAACTGTTATGTTGTAACCATGCACCTAGTTATATGTGCATATATTTATTTTGGCACTCATTTTCCAGTTTCAGCACTTAATGAACTGTTTAATCCTAATGACTCATCCCTACAGTTTGCTCCTGCCTATCCAAACCCAACCACAAAACCAATTAGCTTGGTCAACGAAGAAGAAAGCATTGGAGAGATCTTCTGAAATGAAGACATGGGTTGTAGGTTTTGTACATAAATAATAATCCTAACTAGTGTGACTGAGGTGTTTTCTAGTAGCTAAGGTCTATGGTATATTAAACAAAAAAAAGATTTATGTAAAAATGGACTGTGATTATAGAAATATATATCAGTTTAACAACTTTTATAACTTCTGTAATTTATACGTTTCAGAATATTATACTAGGATCTGTTCAGTAAAAATAAAATAGTACTTATCTAACAATTCTTAAAAATTTAAACCAAATAAAAATATAATATCGAGAATAATTTTAGGTCGTTACATAAAAAGCTAAAACTCTAAAGCAACAACTTCATCCTTGCCTTGATCTTCTTCCAACTCCCCCTATATACAATAGGTAGGCACTACAAACAATTGATGTTTGATAAGCCTTGAGGATCACCACAAGAATTAAGCAATTCTTGATAAGATCAAATGGTTCAAGGAAGAATGCTAGCAAAGACAATTCTCAAGCTAATTATAAAATCCAACAAAAAAGTCTCATTGTCTATTCACTTCATAATTGATTTATACAAATTAGTTCTCATGCATTTGGTAGAAAATAAAATAAAAACAAAATCTCAACATTGTAAGAATAACTAAAATGTCTTAGTGGTTAAGTAAGACATAACTAAGCTTGAGGTCTAGGTCTCAAAACCAACTACAAACACTTTATTACTATTATTTTTATTATTAAATGCCTATGTCAATAATTGTTTTTTATTATCACTTCAAGCAAGCAATACATGTGACTAGTAACCCACTCTCATGCTAACCTCTAGATATGTTGCAAAGCTTCTTGAGTATTTTTAGCTCTTGCTCTTGTCATGGGCCCTCTTATGCCTTGTATTGAGTCTTTGTCTGATGTTCTCATCATACTCAATTTTTTAATTTTATCTTATTCAAATTAAGAGTTATTAATTTTTTCAAATTATTAAAAATTATATATTAAAAAATATTTAATATATAAATATTTTTAATTTTATTTATATCATTTATATGTTTTTATTTTGAATAGTTTATATATTTTTATTTTACTAATTTATAATTAAATTTCATAAATTAATATGTAAAATATTTATATAAATTTTTTACATTGATTTTAAAATTATAGGGGACCAAAATTACAATTTTATCTATTTTTATATACACATAAGAGAAATAAGACCAAATGACATATTTGGTCCTTCCATAATTTTTTTAAAGAAAATATTTGGTCTTTTATCTTATTTGTTTGGTTCACTTGAGCTTCTTAGAGCCATCATATCGAAATTTTAATTTCGCAATAGTGGTTGATCATATTCAATTATGTAACATTCTCTTCAATATTTTAGAGCTATCAGATCTTGAAGTTGTGCATGTCCATTTTGTGTACATATTTAATATTTTGAGGTAATAAATATAATTCACTAAAATTGAAATGCATCAAGACCATCCATTAGTTTGTGTATGCAACATTTGATCAATTAAAAATACAGTTAATGTAATCTTCTTCAATTTTTATATAATTATATAGTTTATATTTAAAATGCTACAAAATATTGAAAACTAAATATTATTTGGTCTTACCAAAATATGGAAGTATCACGCACCGAGGTGGACATGGTCCAGGTGGAGTATGGGCCTTGGGACATTGTTTAATAATTAATCTATTGATTTGATAATATCATAGATAATAACATATAGTCATATAATTCATTCAAATAAGAGATAATGTATATCTTGTAGATAGACAATTACTTATATACAAGTATCCACATTCCTGTAGCAAAGATGACACGAAGGACAAACATGTGCACTATTACTATAGCAAGATTGACATGGAGAGCGGAGATGTGCACTATTACTGTAGTAGGGTTAACATGGAGGGTAGACACGTGTATAGTGACCCTACAATAATTGGTCACGTGTAATTTTATCATTTTGTACAGTACATTATTTATGTGAATATAAAATAATAAATATAATATAAATAATTTAATTTTAACGAACCCAAACATTGCATAAGTTTAAAATATAGTTTTTAAACAAATTAATTTCACTTAATAATAAAAATCTATAAAAGAACGTATTAAAGAACATATTTGTTTATTAAAGAGTATATTATTACTAGCATTTCTTACTATTAGTTGCAATTGATAATCTATTTTGCCACCTCTTAACCCCTTTTGATTTCCCAAAAAGCAAATCCTTTTGTTAGAACTTTTATTTTTCTGGAATTAACTTTTATTGTTTATTTAATTATTATTGTGAGACCAATTTTTTTTGAAAACTTGAAATAAAAAATTGTATGAATTATAAATACATATGTTTCTTTCGTATATCATCTGAATAAAAAAATTAAGGAGGGTGGATTGGATTAGAATTTTAAAAGATTATTTTGACATAAAAAATCCTAGATTTTAAAAGACTTTATATAAGTTTATTTCAAAGACTTTTATTATTATGAATTGTATTTCAGATTTTAATGGATTTACAAAATATGAATTCATAACATTTGAAAGGACATTATGAATTTTTAAGATTTTAAAGAAATTCGTGAATTTAAAAAAAATTCAAAATTATTGATAAAGATTCATGAATTTTGTCCTCCTAACACTTTAAATAAAACTCATCTTATACAAAAAATCCTAAACTTGTTACATAACAAATTAATTCCCCTAGCATATTTACAAGCATAATAGGTTCATTCTCCTTAAATCATCAATCATGTTAATTTATAAAAACTATATACCACAATGCATGCCAATAGTATGAATACTTGTAGTTATTCTCACAATAAGGATCCTACCAAACAAAAAAATGCTCAACAATTGTTTCAAACCTCATTTATATATTTATCTGCTTATACATGAGTCAACTTTTCATATTCATTAAAACTATATATTTTTCATGTTCATATATATTCATTTATATGTATAAGCACGTAGTCAAGATGATCCTCCAAATTCAAAGACTTGAAAAAATCTCTCGTATCACACGTTGTAAGACATGTTGATCATTGATCAAAAGAGTACAAAATATATGAATGTCTATCACTTTCAACAAAGAGACAAGAAATTATGTGTGATGAGAAAAACAATGTCAATTTGCAAAAAAAGAAAGAAAGAAATGAAGTCTCACGAATTCTCAAGGGTTTGGGTGAGATTGTTTAATGTCTATTTTCTCATAAAAAGTCTCATGAAATCCATTAAAATCCATCATAAGAAAGAATCAATCGAATTTGTATACTTTTGAATACTTGAGACTTTTCTTAAGTTGTAAAAAAATTTCATTGAATAGCAACGGACTTTATTGAACTTTAAAAAAAATCCTAATAGTCTTAATTGAATATCACAATACTTATTTCTATTATTTAAAAATCTTGATTGAATACCTCAATTTTTTTAAAAAAAAATCTTTTAAAATCCTAATTGAATACACCCCTCTAATTTTAATTTTATACATAAAAATAATAAATAAATTTATAGAATTCATTGTTTATTAAATATTTATTAGAAGTTAAATATTTAAATAATTAATTAAAGTAGTGTTTGATTGATTTACATTTAACTGGATCTGAGATGGAAATGTAAAAAATTGATATGGATTATATATTTCTATACTCTCCTTTAATTCAAATATTTAATTTTTTTTATCTCAATTTATTGTCACATCTTTATCATTCCTTGAAACTAAACCACCCCAAAGTAAAAATAAAAAATAAAAAATCCAATCCCCTTCAGTTATTTCCTGCATCCGTCCATGCATAAAACGGATTCCATTTTGTGCAAAGGGAGAATTCCATCGTGATATTTTTATTTCAACATTTACTACTTTACCAAATCATGGAAATAATGCATCTCAGTCCTTGAGGACAACACCTAGAGGTGGCTTAGCTTTACGGAGGGGGCGACTCAAACTTCATCAAACGTTTTTAAAATCTTCATTGAGCTTTATTATAAAGTAAAATATCTTGGTCAATTTAGTACCAGGTTTTTTTAGCTTTCTCAATTTTAACATTATTACATAATAGAGAGTTTATATGACGCACATATTATTGGAATATTAGTATGAAAGAATCATTAGTTATAAGTTACAATTTAAATTCATATAAATATATTTAAATTTAAGTTATAAATAATTTAGTAAAACTTAGAATTTGTTATTTCTATGTACTTTATATATATATATATATATATATATATATATATATATATATATATATAAAATATTGTACACTCACAATTAAGTATGAATAAACTCATAGTTATTTCATTTTTTTATATGATATTATAAAGTCATAAATTTAGTAGTCAAATTGATCATTCTTTTGTTTATTTTTACTCATGGTTATTCAGTATTGCTTCTACTATACCCATTACATTTAGCCTCTACCAATTACCATAATATTGTGAGCAAATGACTCATTTCCTTGAAGCTAATGAACTTTTTGTTATGTAACGGGGACCACATCATGTCTTCCATCCAAAATCTATTCTGATGGTGCATTGGTATCCAATCTAGCCTTCTTACACTAAAATGTTAGGATCTTCTGTCGTTTATGTGGTTAAAGTTTTTTTGTTTCTATCTTTTAGATGGTTAAATCATTTTGTTTCTACCTTTTAGGTAATTAAGTCCTTTTGTTTATTGTTTTTAGGTGGTTAAGCCATTTTAATTTGCTTCTAGCTTTAGGTGGTTAAATGCTTTTTGGCTCTTGCATTTTAGATAGTAAGTTCTTTTTTGCTTTTTCCTTTTAGGTGGTTAAGCCCATTTTTTTCTTCTATCTTTTCTAGATAGTTAAACTTTTTTGCTTCTATCTTTTAGATGGTTAAAACTTTTTTTGCTTTTGCCTTTTAGGTAATTAAACCTTTACTTCTGTCATTTAGGTAGTTATGCCCTTTTGCTTCTTCCATTTAGGTGATTAAGTCCTTTTGTTTTTGTCTTTTAGGTAATTAAACATGGTTTTATTTGCTTCTTGTTAAGTGGTTGTCGCAACATATTTAGCCATGACGGGACGATGATGAAAAAGAAAGAGAAAGAGTCTTTCTTTTGAAGGAAAAGGATTTGGGAGTTGCCACCAACGTTTATTTTAGGAAAATGTCAGAAAAACCAAAGAGATAAAGCATGGTCTACGTTTGAGATAAAAGGATTAAGGAGTCGTTAACTCATAGAGAAGGTGTTAGCACCCCACGTGTTCGTCTCAAAGACGACAACCTTTAACCGAGTGTGCTAACAATAAAGTGACTTTTTTAATTATTTATCTTCCCTTAAGAACATGAATTATATCTTTTTTATTTTTGTTTATTCAAAAGAAGAAATCAAATTTTTATTTTTAGAAAAGAGAAGATTTTATATTTTTTTAGTTTTTTAGGTCGACAAGGGATTTCCCTTCGCTCCTATGTATCCCTAAGTGCAATGAGGAAATCAAACTTACGTAGTTCTTTGTAGAAAACAACTTGTGTGTTGGATTGATTATATATTTTTTTGAAAGATTTGTTTCAATTGCGTGAAAAAGAGTCGTTAAGGCGTTGGACCTTGAAACAACGTTGAATTTGAAGAAAAAGCGGGGAGAATCGCTTAAGGCATTGGACCTTGAAGAGACGTTGAATTTGAAGAAAAAAGCGAAGAGAATCGCTTATGGCATTGGACCTTGAAGCAATCTCGAGGAATATGTAATTTTTTGAGAAATAGGAGAACTGAGTGATCCTTTATTTGAGTATTTTTAGATTTTTTTGGAAAATATTTTGGATTTGTGATAAACTATGTGAAGTCAAGTAAGTCAGGGACCCAACATGACATTCAAAAAATCTATCCACGTGTTATTGAAACACTACCAAGCGAGTCAGAGACCCAACATGGAGTGGGCAAAACATAAGTGTGTACTAAAGAAAACTAAAGTGAAATTGCAAAAATAAATAAATAATTGACATAATAACATTACGTAATCAAATAAATCAAATGGTAATAGAAAAGGATAGAATATAAGTGGGGAATACACTTAGTAATTAGGGGTGCATACACAAAGAAAAGAAGTGCAATTAGTATTGCTTATTTAATTTCAAAATGGGCCTAGCCAACAAGATGAAGGAGTGTAGATATGAAAATGGGTGTGGCAAATAGTATTACCTGTTTTGTTTTACAAAGGGCCGAACCCAACAACTAAGGGGTGCAGTTATAAACACGTAGGTGTAAACACTATTATATATTTTAGAAAGGGTCGTGCCACCACTGCACCGCCATCGGCAAGGGGGCCTGGTGGCACGAGGCTGTCGCAGGGGTGGCACGCGGTGGCAGTGCAGTGGCGACACGGTGGTGCACGTGGTGGTGTGTGGTGGTTAAAACAAAAAAAAAAACTAAAATGCAAAAAAACTTGAGAAAACTCAAGCAAACACGAACTTGAGCCACCATGACAAGGCCGGAGATCAAGGCCGCCCGTCAAAGGCTCTCATCGGTGGCCAAGGTGCTCTCCGGCGAGTTGAAATGGGCAAAAACGAAGGAGAAGAGAGGAAAGCGGAAGGGAGAAGAGAGAAAGAAATGGGAGAATAAGGGGTCACTTGAGAACCCCCTTGCTTCCTCTGGCGCGGTGCCAAATGGCGCTGCCGGATTGGCCCTTCCTTGCACTTTGAGATCTGTGCCTCTTCTGTGTAATTTTTTTTAACTATTCCTTCTTTTGTGCTTTTATGCTGCTGCTTCTGACCTAATGGGCTCTCAAAGAGTCCATTTGGTCCCTTTTCCTTCTTTTTATTTTTTTATTTTTAAAAACTATTCTTTTTTTTATTTTTTTTATTTTTTGTTTTTATCTTTTACTACTCTTTATATTTTTTTAAAAAAAAGAAAAAAAACTATTATTCTTTTTTTTTATCTTTTTATCTTTTACTACTCTTTATATTATGACTTATGTTTAATGATTAAGTTTTGCTTATTGACTTTGATAGTTTTAGCTTTTCCCATGTATGATGGTTAAGCATTTAGTTTCTTGTTTCAACTTCTGTCTTGAGTGATTTAGATTGTTAAGCTTTGATATTATTTGGCAGGTGGTTTTTCTTGTTTCATCTAGTCATCAATGTATATATAGGCTAAAGAACCTAAATAATACTTTTTTTAATAAATAATTACCAATATGGTGTTGTTTCAAAACTATTTACGCAAATGGGGTTGCCAAACACGCCCAAATTGGGCATGTTTGGTCCCTATATAAGTAAAAAAATTTTAGGGTTTAGGGGTTTTTACCATTTCACCTTCTCTCTAAAAGTTTATGAAGTTTTTCTCTAGAGTTTGTGAGTGAGTTATCTCTGCAGCGAAGTTCTGCCAACAAGTAAGTGAATTTAATAATTTTGCATATTATTTAATATGTTATATTATTGAATTATTTTGTTAGCGATGTAGGTAATTTTTATCGGCGTAGATGTTAGCTTTGTAGAAAATTGTTAGAGACTATTACATAGAATTATTTTACATGATAGGTTAGTTTAGGGTGTTGGTGTTGGGGTTAGGGTTTAGTTTTTAGGGTTTAGGGTGTAGGGTGTAGGTTTAGGGTTTATGGGTTAGGGTTTAGGGTTGATGGTTTAGTTTAGTTTAGTTTTTAATTTAGAATTATTTTACTAAAGTTATTTACTTTAGTTTACTTAGGACTATTTTATTAAAGTTATAGTCTAGTTTAGTTAATATTTTGATTAAAAGAAAGTATTAAATAAGGGTTTCAAGTACTGGATGATGAAGACATAGAAATGATAATGGAAGAATTTCTCAACCAGTCACTGAAAGATTTTTTAGAGTTGTATGTTGATTTTACCAGAGCAGAGAATGTTGTTTTACCCATGAGTTGTTGGATATAGGGGGAGCAACAAGAAGATGAAGCTTGTGCCTTAAAAGAATGTTTTGAGCTTTTCACATGCCTTGAAGATTGTAATTCAAATTGAGTGTATGAGAGGCCAATCTATTGATCCTTGCATTACATGCACATAATCATACTTACATGTTTTCAAAGCTATCCATGTTTTTTTTAAAAGAAATCAATAAGTCATGGTTAATGTTTTTGGAAAAATGTAATCTTACTACTTTAATCGATTACATAGTGGTTTAATTGATTATTTGCTTCGTTTTAAATCTGGAAAAGCCATGATGAACATTTTAATTGATTACATGACTCTTTTAATCGATTACATAGTAAAAAAAAAATGCCTCACGACTTTAATCAATTAGCAAACATTGTAATCAATTACACAAGCTTGCTTCACAATGAACTTCACTGCTTTAATTGATTACAACTTGGTTTAATTGATTATTCTATTCGTTGTAAAATCCAGGATGAAGCTAAGAACACTTTAATCAATTAAGAGACAATTTAATCGATTACATAAGCCATTTTAATCGATTATTTGGCTCGTTGTAATCGATTACAGTCTGTTACAAAAAGCTGTTATAAATAGAATAAAGGCTTATCTAATTTAGTAACAAGAATATTTCGAATTTTCTGAATATACACAAGTCTTCTCAAAGTTAGAAAGTGATTTTCTGGGTTAACTAAGTTCTTGTCCCACTCTTTAATCTTCATGGGTTTTTGAATGATTTCTTGGGCAAGAGTTTTCAAAGAAGTTTTTGGAGAGCATGTTCTAAAATCCTTTTCTACAATTCAACTCTGATTGGTAAATTACATGCATTCATATTGATTGGATCATCAGGTTGTTTCTCTCCATTTTCTCTGATTGTAAATTCGTTTTTGTATTTTTGGTTATTTGAAGCTATTGTAAAGAGTTCTTTGAAGCTTGTGCTAGAGTAGTGTTCTCTAGGAGAAGAATAGAGTAGTGTTCTCTGGTTCTTGATCACTGGGAGTCTAAAAGGGTTTTAGATTTCTATTCTTTGTCTAGGGTTGATAAAGAGTGATTGTTGTAAAGCTTGTAAGAACTGAAATTTATAATAGTGGAACTCTAATATAGTGTTGATTAGAAGAAACTGGATGTAGCTTCTCTTGAGAAGTTAACCAGTATAAATTATTTTGTTGATTTTCTATTCCTTAATCTCTACTAGTTATCTTGTTCATTTGTTCTTGGTATTTTTATCATTACTCAACAAGTCTTGTTTTAAGCAATTGATTTCTTGGGTTGAGTGGTTTGATTGATTAGAAGCATTCTTGGTTTGAAAGTGATTAAGATCCTTTAACTCTGATTTTATAAATAATTTTTTTAAAAGGCCAAGTATTAACCAATTCACCCCCCCTCTTGGTTATTGTGGGTATTCCTATTATTTTCAATTGGTATCAAGAGTAGGTTCTTGAGTGATATTCAAGATCACTATCTTTCTTTAAAAAGAAAATGAATACCACACACATTACCTTCAAGGAAGGTGCCTCCCTCAATCGTCTTCCAATGTTTGAAGGAAAGCACTTCAATTTTTGGAAAAATAGAATGCAAATCTTTATTCAATCAAATGACCCAGGTGCTTGGAATGCAATAGAAAAAGGTCCTTTGATTCCTATAAAAACTGTTGGTAATGATATGCTTCCCAAAGAATGGGATGAAATGACAGATGCTGAAAAGAGAGTTGTCCAATATGATTTTAAAGCTAAGAATATGATTACTTCTGCACTTTCCTCTGATGAATTCTTTAGAACTATTAGGTGCAAAAGTGCAAAGGAGATGTGAGAGATGTTGGAGATAACTCATGAAGGTACAGATGAAGTAAGAAGATCAAGAAAGCATGCCTTAATCCATGAGTATGAAATGTTCAAGATGAACTCCACAGAAAACATATCTCAGCTTCAAACAAGATTCACTCACATAGTAAATCATGTTCTTGGCCTTGGAAAGATCTTTGATGCTGACGAGTTGAACATCAAAATCTTGAAGTGTCTCACAAGACCATGGCATCCAAAGGTGATAGCAATCAAAGAATCAAAAGATCTATCCAAAATGTCCATGGCTGCACTTTTTGGTAAGCTTCTTGAGTATGAACTTGAAATGTCACAACTAACCAATGTAGAAGATGCAGATAAGAAACAAAAAAGCATAGCCTTGAAAGCTACACCTCAAAGGTGGAAAAGATGGAAGACTCAAGTGAAGAAGATGAAGAGGACAACATGAATTTAATTGTCAAAAAGTTCAGTAAGTTCTTGAGAAGAAACAAGAACAGAAAGTTCACAAAGAACAACAACAAAAAGAGTGACAACAACTTCACTTGCTTTGAATGTGGTAACCTGACCATATTAAATCTGAATGCTCTATCTTTTTGAAAAAGCAACAAGGTGAAAACAAGATAAAGAAAGAAGGAAAGCCTAAGAAAACCTATATAGTTTGGGAAGACAATGAGTCAACAACTTCTGAATCATCATCTAAAAATGAAGAAGCAAATATGTGTTTCACTTCCACAATTAATGAAGATGATGAATCCTCAAGTGCTGAAACTGAGGTAAGTTCTGAATTTGATCAAGTTGTTGATGCTTTTCAAGAAATGCATGAAGAGGCTCAAAAGCTTGCAAAATCTAGGAATAGGTTAAAAGGAAATCTTAGATGGCATGTCACAAATATTGCAGAATTACAAACTGAAATTTGTAACTTGAAAAAAGAAAATGAAAAACTTGTTTCAAGCTACAAAATGAACGGATGTGTATGTGCTTCTTCTTTATCTAATGTTGACAAATACAATGCTTTGCAAAAAGAGTTTGATGAGTTCAAAAAAAGTCAAGGTGAAAAACATATGGTAGTACTTTCA
>CM023950.1:22029368-22039896 GCA_013407115.1 Glycine latifolia
TGTGCTTCTTCTTCATCTAATGTTGACAAATACAATGCTTTGCAAAAGAGTTTGATGAGTTCAAAAAAAGTCAAGGTGAAAAACATATGGTAGTACTTTCAGAAAATAATTACTTGGTTGATCTCTTAAAAAAGCTTTATAAAGGAAAATGCAATTTGGCTTAAATGCTAAGTGTGCAAAAATATGCTGGAGATACTTTTGGATTGGGTTACAAACATGGATCAAAACCTTATGGAAAAACCAAGTTTGTGCCTCCAAAATAAAAATATCAAAAAGATGTTTCAAGACCCAGGTTTAATCACATGACTTATTTTGAAAGAGCATAAAAAACTGTAACTTGTAACTATTGTATGAAGAAAGGTCACACATCTAATCGATGCTATGCTAAGAGATTATATGTGCCAAATGGAGAATGCATTTGGGTGCCAAAGAAAAGGAAAATAGCTAACCTCTATGGACTCAACCTCAATTGGGTACCTTTCTTTGTAAATTGATTTGAATTTTGCAGGTATGTCTAAGAGCTAGATCATCATTATGGTATCTTGACAGTGGATGCTCTAGACATATGACTGGTGACATGTCAATGCTCACAAATTTGATTCTTAAAGATGGTGGATTTGTCACTTATGGAGACAACAACAAAGGGAAGATAATTAGAGAAGGAAATATAGGAGACAACTTTAAAACCAAAATCAGAAATGTGCTTTATGTAGAAGGTTTAAAGCATAATTTCCTAAGTATAAGCCAACTTTGTGATAAAGGATTCAAAGTGTCATTTAATGACAATTGCTGCATGATATGTGATGGGCAAAATGGTGAGGTGATTCATATAGGTAAAAGAAAAGGTAATATCTATTTACTCCCCATAGATCATGCATTCTTTCACAACACTTCTTGCCTAATAAGTAAAATTGATGAATCTTGGCTATGGCATAGAAGGGCAAGTCACATTAACATGCATCATATGAACAAGCTAATTAAAAAGGATTTAGTCATCTGCTTACCCAAACTCAAGTTTGAAAAGGACAAATTATGTGATGCTTGTCAAAAGGGGAAACAAACAAAAAATTCTTTTCAACGTAAATATGTTGTTTCAACATCAAGACCCCTTAAATTACTTCACATAGATTTATTTGGTCATTCTAGAACTATGAGTTTAGGAGGTAATTTCTATGGGCTTGTCATTGTTGATGATTACTCTAGGTTCAAATGGACTTTGTTTTTGAAATCCAAGAGTGATGCTTTCAATGCTTTCAAAAAATTGGCCAAACTTTCTTAAAATGAAAAGGCAAGAAAAATTATCTCAACAAGAAGTGATCATGGTGGAGAATTCCAAAATGAACATTTTGAAAAATTCTGTGAAGAAAATGGAATTAACCACAAATTTTCAGCTCCAAGAACACCCCAGCAAAATGGTGTTGTGGAGAGGAAAAATAGATCCCTTGAAGAAGGTGCAAGAACTCTTCTTAATGAGACAAATTTACCTAAACATTTTTGGGCTGATGCTGTAAGTACAGTTTACTACACTTTGAATAGATTACGAATAAGGCCTATTTTAAAGAAAACTCCTTATGAACTATACAAAGGTAGAAAATGAAACATTTCACATTTAAGAGCATTTGGCTGCAAGTGTTTTGTCTTGAATAATGGTAAAGAATCACTTGTAAAATTTGATGCTAAAGCTGATGAAGCCATCTTCCTTGGATGTTCATTACATAGCAAAGCATATAAAGTTTTCAATAAAAGAACCTTATGCATGGAAGAATCAGTTCATGTTATTTGTGATGAATCTAATCCCTCTAAAGAGGAAAAGAAGTGTGATATTGATGCAGGTCCTATGGAGGAGTTCATTCAACTCAATGGATCAATGGATAAAGAAAAGGAAGAACCAATTGTTGAAACAAAACAATTAACACCAGTCCAAGAGCCAAAAGATTGGAGAACTACAAGAGATCTCTCTCTTGACAATATAATTGGTGAAGTTTCAAAGGGAGTATCTACTAGATCATCATTGAGAAATCTTTGTTGTAATATGGCTTTTGTTTCACAAATAGAACCTCGGAATATTGATGAATCCTTAATTGATGAACATTGGATGCATGCCATGCATGATGAACTAAATCAATTTAAGAGAAATGAAGTTTGGGAACTTGTTCCTAGACCCTATTCTCTCAAGCCTATTGGCACTAAATGAGTTTTTAGAAACAAACTTGATGAGAATGGAATCATAGTCAGAAACAAAGCTAGATTGGTTGCAAAAGGTTACAACCAAGAGAAAGGCATTGACTATGAGGAAACCTATGCACTGGTTGCAAGATTGGAAGCCATTAGATTATTACTTGCATATGCATGTTTAATGGATTTTAAACTTTTTCAAATGGATGTTAAAAGTGCTTTCTTAAATGGATATATTGAGGAGGAAATCTATGTGGAGCAACCTCTTGGTTTTGGTGATTTCAAATATCCAAACCATGTTTTCAAACTTAAGAAAGCTCTTTATGGTTTAAAACAAGCTCCAAGGTCTTGGTATGAAATATTAAGCAAATTTCTGCTTGAACAATCTTTCACAAGAGGACATGTTGATAAAACCTTGTTCATCAAAAGGCAAAGCAATGATATCTAATTGGTTCAAGTATATGTTGATGATACAATTTTTGGTTCAACTAATCAATTATTGTGCAAATAATTTTCTACTTCATGCAGAATGAGTTTGAAATGTTAATGATGGGAGAATTAACATTCTTTCTTGGACATCAAGTGAAGCAAATGAAGAATGAGACATTTCTAAATCAAACCAAGTATTGCCTTGAAGTGATAAAAAAGTTTGAAATGGAGAAAAGCAAAGATGCTGCAACTCCTATGGCAACATCAACTTATCTTGATTCAGATGAAAAAGGAAAGAAGGTTGATGAGTCAAAATTTAGAGGAATGATTGGATCTTTACTGCATTTGATAGCTAGTAGACTAGATATTATGTTGAGTGTGTGTTTGTGTGCAAGATATCAAGCAAATCCCAAAGAATCACACCTCACTGTAGTCAAAAGAATCCTCAAATATCTCAAATCAACACCAAAAGTTGGTGTTTGGTATCCTAAAGGTGCATCGCTTAATTTAGTTGGATATTCTGATTCTGACTTTGCAGGGTGCAAATTGGATAGAAAAAGCACTAGTGGAACTTGTCACCTACTAGGCAGTTCACTAATCTCATGGCATTGCAAGAAGCAATCTTGCGTTGCTTTGTCAACAACTGAAGCTGAGTACATCTCTGCTGGAAGTTGATGTGCTCAAAACCTTTGGTTAAAACAACAATTGCAAGATTTTGGTGTTGAATTAAAAGAAATACCCCTGCTATGTGACAACACAAGTGCCATCAACATTTCCAAGAATCCAATAATGCACTCAAGGACCAAACACATTGAGATAAGACATCATTTCCTTAGAGATCACATCCAAAAAGGTAACATCAAAATTGACTTCATTGATACTCATAATCAATTGGCTGATATATTCACTAAACTTTGGCTAGAAATAGATTCTATATTCTTAGAAACATGCTAGGTATCCTTGATGAGTCTAACATTTGCTAGCATGCTTGTTATGTGCTTATCTATTTGAAATAGCATCTTACTTGACTAATCATCACATGTGCTTCAAAATTCAAAATTGTGCTGCATAAATACTGTTCATACTGATATTCTTACTGGAATAATCGATTAAGACACGTATTAATCGATTATATGAACTTGAAAAACTGTTTAGAATGAAATTTGTGCTTATGTAATCGATTACACAACCAGGATAATCAATTATTCTTCATATAAAATGATTCCAGAAAATGAATTTCACTGGAATAATCGATTACACCTTCAAATTAATCGATTACATAAGGTGAAAAATCTTTTCAAACATTTCATTTCATTTTTTTTACAACCCAGTGCCGAGTTACGCCGGGTTCATATACAACTTGCTGGGTTCCCAGATTTACTAACAATGCAGTCAACTCGGGCTGGTTTCCAAAACCATCCAGGTATTGGGGTTCTTATGAACCAACCGAGTCCAAAACCCATCTGGGTTTCAGATTCGTGTAAACACGCTGGAATTGGTGGTGGTAGTGGAAGGGAGGCCGGGTTCCAAGGACCTACTGGGTTCTAAAAGCCTACTGGTTTCTCGGATTCGTATAAAACGGCCGGGGTCCCCGGGTTCGTATAAAACTGGTCGGGTTCCACCAGGCTCAGGGGAGGTGCTGAAATTTGTGGACATGGACCAGAATAATCGATTACCAAATTTTGTAATCGATTACACTTCATCTTCCTGAATTACATCACTCACTGGATTAATCGATTATGCTTTCAAATTAATTGATTATAGTCCTTGCAAACCCACTTTTGCCTACGAATTAATCGATTACATAAGCTCGTAATCGATTATTCATGGAGTTACTGCAAAATATTAGCAAGATTTCTTGGAATTTGTAACCGCCCAACTGCCACCTAATTCAAAATTTGAATCTTCTGTGCTTTAATGTTAGTGGGTTAATTCGAAATAACTGTTACTTATTTCAAATTTAACCTTCGGAGCCCAAAATCTTCTATAAATATAGTCTATGTTAAAGGAAGAAATCACACCATTATCATCTTCAACCTTAAGCTCTACTATGTTTTTCTTCTTCTGAGTCTAGAAACTCTGTCTAGATACTCTTTCCTCACATATTCATTATGTCTGCTCCTAAAAGAATCAAAACCTCTAAGAGAAAGAGTGGTGAAACCTCTAACCCTGCAGTAAATAGGTTGGACCATTGGTTTCTTAGTGAGCGTGAGAAAATGAATAGTTCAATGCCACTAAACTCATTTGCCTTCCCAAACACCTTGACCTTGACTAGTTTATTAGAAAAGGTTTTCAATTCCCTGCTATGATTGAAGCCCAGGGATTGAAAAAGTTTGTTGAGATGAAGGGTACTTTTTACCCTGAATTAGTGAAGGTGTTCTACACCTGTGCTAAGGCTTCCATGGATAGGACTATCTTGTCTCAAGTAAATGGAGTGGCCATGGAAATTACTCCTGAAGTCTGGGAAGCAGTTGCTGGTATTTCCTTTGATGGTGAAAGGAAATTTGAAGAAGAGGCTGGAGGTTATAATAGGATAGAAACCTATAGGGGGGATGCTTCTTGATCCTCAAATGAGACTGAAGCTTAGGCTAAGTACTGGCCCCATGATCCATGAAGATAGACTTATTCACTACATCATCACATACATCTTGACACCTAGGTCCACAAATCATGCACAAGCCACAAATGATGACATACAACTTGTGTATGGTCTGAAAAATTCCATTCAGATGAACTGGATCCTCATCCTTGAGGAAATCATGCTTAAATCCAAAAGATTGATGAATTATCCTTTTCCCTATGCTATTTTAGTGTCTAGATTCATTGACTACTTAAATGTAGATGTCTCTAATGAGGTTGTAGACAACACAAATTCCAACAATAGCCTCATCAAAGAGAAACATCTTACCAAGCTTGGGATGGTCAAGACTCCCTATGGATGGCAAATGGCTAGACAACAACTCCCTGCTGCTGGATATGAAGAAGAAGCTGATGAAGAAGCAGAAGATGAAGGCCCTGCTCAACCATCTTACAGTCCTTTTGAATCACTCATGATTCAAAAGATGGATGCTTTATTGTCTCTACACCATGAGCCCAAGGCTGAGACTAATTCATCTATGGAAGAGATGAAATCT
Organism: Glycine latifolia; assembly: GCA_013407115.1. Lineage (NCBI taxonomy): Eukaryota > Viridiplantae > Streptophyta > Magnoliopsida > Fabales > Fabaceae > Glycine > Glycine latifolia. Next base: position 22,035,107 of record CM023950.1, read on the forward strand.
AGATTGGAAAACATAGAGGCTAGGCTTGTACTTGATGACTTTGATAAATTAGCTCAGGTTGCTTGTGCTTTTCTCTCTAGTTGCTGCTTCATTATGCTCTTGCTGTCTTCTGTCAATCATTGCTGCTTTTGTTATGAATTGTTTACTGTTTTTACTGGTTTTTCATTTGATTAATGTACTACTTGCACTTCTATTAATACAAGTATTTTCTTTTCCCTTCTATCACTCTCCTTGTTCATACTATCATCATTTTTTTTTGTTTTTGTCTTTGATAAGCCAAATAGGGGGAGAAATGATTGTAATAATTTTTGGGGGAGAAATTATTGAAATAATTAGGTTACATGTATTGCATGTACCTAAGTCAGGGGGAGCAAACTTAAATGCAAGTAAATGATCATGTTTATATAAGTATATCTCTTAACACTTGTTCTTGGCAAAGAGGCTGATTTGATTTCAGGATAACAAGTTCAAGACTTCTATATTTCATCCCTCAAAGCACTTCCAACAATTAAACATATGTTCAATCAATATTTGGCATGTTCAAAGCCAAAAAGGGGGAGATTGTTGGATATAGGGGGAGCAACAAGAAGATGAAGCTTGTGCCTTAGAAGAATGTTTTGAGCTTTTCACATGCCTTGAAGATTGTAATTCAAATTGAGTGTATGAGAGGCCAATCTTTTGATCCTTGCATTACATGCACATAATCATACTTACATGTTTTCAAAGCTATTCATGTTTTTTTTAAAAGAAATCAATAAGTCATGGTTAATGTTTTTGGGAAATGTAATCTTATTGCTTTAATCAATTACACAGTGGTTTAATCGATTATTTGCTTCGTTTTAAATCTGGAAAAGCCATGATGAACATTTTAATCGATTACATGACTCTTTTAATCAATTACATAGTAAAAACAAAAGCATGCCTTGCTGCTTTAATCGATTACCAAACATTGTAATAGATTACACAAGCTTGCTTCACAATGAACTTCGCTGCTTCAATCGATTACAGTTTGGTTTAATCGATTATTCTGTTCGTTGTAAAACCCAGGATGAAGCTAAGAACACTTTAATCAATTAAGTGACAATTTAATCGATTACATAAGCCATTTTAATCGATTATTTGGCGCGTTGTAATCGATTACAGTTTGTTACAAAAAGCTGTTATAATAAGAATAAAGGCTTATCTGATTTAGTAACAAGAATACTTCGAATTTTCTGAATATATACAAGCCTTCTCAAAGTTAGAAAGTGATTTTCTGGGTTAACTAAGTTCTTGTCCCACTCTTTAATCTTCATGGGTTTTTGAATGATTTCTTGGGCAAGAGTTTTCAAAGAAGTTTTTGGAGAGCATGTTCTAAAATCCTTTTCTGCAATTCAACTCTGATTGGTAAACTACATGCATTCATATTGGTTGGATCATCAGGTTGGTCCATTTTCTTTGATTGTAAATTCGTTTTTGTATTTTTGGTTATTTGAAGCTATTGTAAAAAGTTCTTTGAAGCTTGTGCTAGAGTAGTGTTCTCTAGGAGAAGAACAGAGTAGTGTTATCTGGTTCTTGATTACTGGGAGTCTAATAGGGTTTTAGATTTCTATTCTTTGTCTAGGGTTGATAAAGAGTGATTGTTGTAAAGCTTGTAAGAACTGAAATTTATAATAGTCGAACTCTAATCTAGTGTTGATTAGAAGAAACTGGATGTAGCTTCTCTTGAGAAGTGAACCAGTATAAATTCTTTTGTTGATTTTCTATTCCTTAATCTCTACTAGTTATCTTGTTCATTTGTTCTTGGTATTATTAGCATTACTCAACAAGTCCTGTTTTAAGCAATTGATTTCTTGGGTTGAGTGGTTTGATTGATTAGAAGCATTCTTGGTTTAAAAGTGATTAAGATCCTTTAACTCTGATTTTATAAATAATTTTTTTAAAAGGCCAAGTATTAACCAATTCACCTCCCCCTCTTGGTTATTATGGGTATTCCTATTATTTTTAGAGGTCAGTTGCTTTAAATTCTGCACGAAATAGATCATCATATGTTGCTCCAGTTGTAAACGTGTCTGAAGAAGATGAACATGATCTAACTTGGGTTATGGATGACGATGAAGAGGATGACGATGATGAAAATATTGCAATTGAAGATCGTCTTCTTGAGTAGGATGCTAGTGCATCAGATATTAATGAGGATTGTGGTGTGCATGCGATTGGATTTCAAGAAGATACTGATGTGGGGTCGTCTCAAATCCCTCATCATCCGGATGTTGGATCTACTCAACCAGAACAACCTATTGAAGGTATGTTAGATGAATGAAATGAATGAAAATGTAGTCATATATGTATATTTGTATGTTATAGGATTTTATTTGCTTTATATGTTTATTAAACTGATTTTGTATGTGCAGGTGGTGAGCTCATTCCTTATTGGGGTGGAATTCCACATTATACATATATTGATTGGAATCATCCAACTGAAGAAGAATCTTTTACCATTTCTGCTTCGGGTTTGGGTTCAGTGCATGGTCCATGGCAATTAGGGGATGAGTTGTTTGTTAAACAAGAATTTGACTCCAAAAAGGACGCGTAATTAGCAATTAAGCGGAACCTCATGAAGGAGCATCAAGAAGCATTTGTGATTGAGAGCAAGCCTAACAAGTTTAGCATGAGACGTATTGCTCATAACGAGGGTTGCCCCTGGAGGGTTAGGGTAATTAAACCAACATTGGTGAGAAGTGGCTTGTTTCAAAATGGGGTGGAAAACACAATTGTCTGAATGACCATATTACACAGGGTCACAGACAGCTTGATGCTGATGTTATTGCTTCACTTGTAGCAGGTATGTTTTTATTTAATTTGCTCTATATGTCTTTAATAATGGGTCTTTAAGGTATGCTCTTAATGTGAATCTTACAATATCATTGTTAGGAATGATTAAGGAGGAATCGTCTGTGTCAATTACATTGGTTCAGGAGAGGATCACCCATTCGTAGGGATTTAAAGTTTCATATCGAAAGGCCTGGTATGCGAAGCAGAAAGCAATGACAATGATTTATGGGGATTGGGAAGAATCTTATGCATTTTTGCCTAGGTGGTGTCGCTACATGCTTCATTTTTCCCCATGTTCTTTTTATAATATTCAAACAAACGAGTCTTTTGTTGGACATCGATTGATACGGGCAAAACGTGTGTTTCATCCCATTTTCTGGACTTTCAGACAATGTTGCGATGCTTTTCACTTTTGCAAACCCATTATTCAAATTGATGGGACTCATTTATATGACAAGTATAAAGGGAAATTGTTGATTGCCATAGCTCAGGATGGAAATAATGAATGTTTGCCACTGGCATTTGCCATTGTTGAGGGGGAGACTTTAGAAGCCTGGAAATACTTCCTTGCTAACATTCGCTTCCACGTTACCCAAAGCCAAAACATGTCTCATTTCAGACAGGCACCAGAGCATATTATCTGTTGTGGAGAATTATGCTGGTTGGCAACCACCTTATGCGCATCACGACAATAAACACTACTTAATAAAACAAAAATAACGGAATGGACAATTGAAATAATAATAACAATTGAAAATAACCAAACTTAGTAAACACTACTTAATAAAATGAAAATAACAATCAAAATTGAAATATGAAATAAACCAAACTAATCATACTTTCAAAGATGTTGTGCAGCGGACATGTGTTATTCCATTTGAATCAGTCTAGTGAGCATGATGCCCAACATCTATAGCGGACATGTCTTCTTCCATTTGGGTAAATGGTTTGTTAAAATAGCTAAAATCTCTATTGGACAAAAACGTTTCCAGTAGTTGGATCCTGCTAACATTTTTAACACGTCTTCATCGCTTGTCAACTCTATTATGTGATATTCGATTGTGTAGTCTAAATATTTTGCATGGGCTGACTGTCAAAAAAAATTTTTCTTACCACCTGTGAGTTGTGAATTCCATAAGGGGGAACCCCAACAGTCGCAAGTTGCTTGATGACATCCTTGAGTGTTTCAATGTTGCATCGAAATAACCCACAAAATCGGCTTGTCGTGGTATGTTCGACTTGCCGTTGTAATATAGCATTGCATCATGTGTGGGGACGATGGTGGATCTGTAACATCCTTAAAAATTATATTCATAGTTATAATTAATGTGATGATATTAGAATACAAATATGAAATGACTATATCACTCTTTCCTTGAAGTAGAAAATTACCAGAATACCCTTAAGATAAAAATTAAAAAAATACCCTTGGACATTTTTGAAAATGACAAAAATGCTCCTAGGATGAATGGAAAAATTACCAAAATGCCCCTAGGCCAAAAATGACCAGATGCCCTTTGAGATAACATAAAAGAAAATAAAATTTGTGTTCCTTTCCCTTTGGCTTTGGTTAAGCACGAAAATTAGGTAGAAAATGAGAGAAGTTTCATGAAAAAACAAGAAGGAAGACACTTGGAAGAAAGGTGTTATGCCTTGGAAAATATCTATACAAGATAAGGAGAAAAATCTTCTCTTATCTCCTTTGGTAGATCACGTGGAAAGCTCTAGAGATTATTTCAACAATCCCAACGGTCAAAAGTTACATATGTAAGATATTAGTGTACCTTTAAAATTTTAGGGAGATCCAACGGTTAAAAAATTTAGAATTAGGATTTTACTAAAACAGGTTTTGTGATAAAAGTGGAAGGACACTTGTATGGCATAAAAGGAAGAAAAATTTATGTTTCTACCCCCCTAGGTTTGGAAAGAACGTTTAGAATGGTGTAGAAGGGAGGAAGAATGGTGAAGCTTCAAGA
>CM023950.1:22039996-22068309 GCA_013407115.1 Glycine latifolia
TATAGTCCATTTGAATCCTTAATGATTCAGAAAATGGATGCCTTGCTTACATTACACCATGAGCATAGGGCTGAAACAAACACCTCTCTAGCACAAATTGAATCTAGGCTTGAGACCATAGAGGCTAGGATTATACTAGATTACTCTAGCCCAGAAGATTAAAAGCTTAAATTTTCATGTCTTTTCTTTTATGATTTATTTTATTTCTCTATGTACTGCACTCAATCATCAAATGAATGAAATTATCTTATTGTCTTTCCCTTACTTGCTGTGTACTTTAAATTTTTGCCTTTAACAAGCCAAATAGGGGGAGAAATAATTGATTTTGATCTTAAAACTAAGCAATTTGAAAGTTCTCTGCATCATACTCTGTTTATCCCTGTTTTTTGTTCCACATTGTGCCCAAAATTTGTGTTGAATGAATTATGCAATTTAGGGGGAGTTAAGTACTGAAAACTAACCCATTAGGCATTAAAATCATGTAAATAAATGTTGAATGAATCACAGATGCTTTTAACACTTGTTCTTGCCAAGAGTATTGGAAATTTTCAGGTTTGCAAAAGCTCAAGTTTCACCAAATTGCTTCCTCACTATTACCTTCAAGCCCCACTGGAAATCAATTGAAGATTTGACATGTTTAAAGCCAAAAAGGGGGAGATTGTTAGATTAAGGGGGAGCTGCTTCAGGAATAAGAAGAAATTACTCAAGATTTGGTTTTGAGCTTTCAACATACAAAGGACAACTTGAAGACAATTTAGAATTAAATTGTGTAAGAGAAAAGCAATTCTGGTGATCCAAGTGCATTGCATTCATTCATTACATAATCAACCTAATTAAGTCAACAAAAATCACAAAGCATTATCAAATCAACTAAAGGTTTTAAATAATTCAAAGGTTTTACGAAAAAGCATTTTTCACTGTAACAATCGATTACAGTAATGGTTTAATCGATTATTTTGTTCTTCATCAAATCTGGAAAATCATCAGGAACATTTTAATCGATTACCATGTCGAATTAATCGATTATTTGACCTACGCTTTTCTATAAACTGCATTGTTGAACTATTTAATCGATTATATTGAAGTCGTAATCGATTACATGCTTACATCTGATTTTAGCATTGAATTGCCAAAATCGATTACCCAAGTTCGTAATCGATTACACCTTGTTTTGACAAAACTGTGTTGCACTGGCTTAACCGATTACCAGGATTCGTAATCGATTATCTAAGCTTTATGAAAATATACTAGAACTGGTTTAATCCATTACCAGGTTCTGTAATCGATTAAACAAGCTTTGTGAAAAATATGCTTTGACTGTAATAATCGATTATAGCTCGAGATAATCGATTATTTTGATTAGTATTCAAACCCAGAAAAGCTATGAACAGATTAATCGATTATAATGGACATGTAATCGATTACCAAAGCAATTTAATCGATTATTAGTACGATTTAATCGATTACTGACGGTTAAAAATTTCTGTTATAAATAGAACCCTTGCTCAGCTGTTTTTGTAACTTTGTGGAATAATACCCATTCGAAATTTCTGAGCTAAAACAGTCTTCTGAGCATTCTAAATTTTTTTTCTGAGGGTTTGATTCAGTCATGCTTCATGTTGCATTGATCATGTGAAAATAAGTCACTCTTTCAACGTGCAACCATTTCAAGATTAAGGAAAGCTATGTTTCTTGTGTTTTAAAGATTCAACCTATTCTGGTAAATTCATTTGCATTACATACATTGGATCATCAGGTTGTTTCTCTCCTTAATCTGATTGTAAATTTTCGTTTTGAATATTGTTTTGTAATTTGCTATTGTAATTGAGTTCTTACATGTAACTAGAGATAAGGTTTCTCTAGGGATTTTGCTGAGTAGTGTTCTCAGTGGGTTTGTCTCTAAGGATCTAATAGTGTTTTAGATTTCTGAACTTTATCTAGGGTTGATAAAGAGAGGTTGTGTAATTGCTTGTAAGAACAGAAATTAAATAGTGGAACTTCACTCTAGTGGTGAGTGGAAGAAACTGGATGTAGCTTCATGGTTTTGAAGTGAACCAGTATAAATTGCTTGTGTGTTGTTTTCTGAATCTATTCTCCTCATATTAATTGTTTCTTGATTCATTTGCTTATCTTGAAAAATCAGTTTTGATCCATTGAATCCTAAAGGGCTGAGTTACTTGATTGAATAAGGTTTCTTGGTTTTGAAAAGTGATAAAGATCCTTTAAAACTCTAATTTTAATTAATGAATTTTTTATTTACCAAGGTCTAACCAATTCACCCCCCCTCTTGGTTAAGTGTGGAGTATTCATATCATTTTCACACTCCTTCTCATTCCCCTAGAAATAGAAGGGGAAAAAATCGTGGTGACTTGCACAGGTTCCCCAGTCAAAGAGGCAGCAAAAGGCCGCATGCTCCTACGGAGGCGGGAAGTACCTCCGCCAACATTGCGTGAGTTCACCCTCCTCTCAGAAGAAGAGGACTCACTGTCAGAGACTCTATAGGGAGTTTCCTCCAAGGAGGAGCCACTGATTGAAATGACATCCTGGTCTACTAGGGATTGATGAATCGAAACTCTAGAGTCACTACCACTCATGCATAGGGCAGAATCATAAATGAAAGACATGGCAAAAGGAAGGAGTACCTTAAAGACGAAGACAATCAGAATAGGAAAAGAGAAATTGCAAATTGCAAATGGAAGCAAAGAAAGTTTTCAGGGGAAGAAGAGATCAAAAGTTCAAAATGGTTGTGAACAAAACACCAAACGTCCACTCTATTTAAAGTGGAGGTGCGACTCTTCGGTAACTCAGGGGAGCTGAAATGATGCCCCAAAATTTTGCACCACGATGCAGCCCCACTCACCCATGAACCACGTCTTTAGTACGTGCCCACTTCACAAGTGACACATATGTAAGAGTATCGCATGTGCGCTGAACTCACCTACAACATAAGACAAGTGAAACGCTTGTCTTCAATGCGTTCTCCAACAGTTAGAAAAGGGCAAAGTTATCCAATACGAACACTCCACTCGCCTGACACATCTGACCTTGGGTGCAAAACAAAAAACATTTGTCCACACTCGGGGGCTCGACAAATTCGTGACCCTCCTACTTGTCAAGGCTACTATCCTCGACATCGGATAATCTCCCGTGACATCGGACAAACTCTCTCGACACAAGACAATCTCTTTCAGTATTTATAAAATATTATTAATAATACTTGAAATTATTATTATTGTCAAGATGAGGTTTTTAAAATTATTATTTTTAATACCGTGTGAAATCAATTATGGTACAAGATAGTAATTGAATGGGTTTTCATAGAGTGATATGTTGAGAGTTACTGATTACAAAACTTTAACTATCAATTATGTAGTTCAAAAAGTTAGAAATAAAATAAAAGTTGATTTAAGTATAAAATTTGTCTAAAGCTTCAAAATTTATAGTCTTTAGGCCATACAAAATGTTACATTTGCTTATCTAACTTTTTAGGCCCTATTATTTTGATATAAGAACTTTATACAAAAATTTATTTTAATGTTAAAATTATTAAAATGAGTACTTAATTTAATATATTTCATTTTCATATTAACTCTTGAGGGAAAGTACTTTTTTATTGTTAAAAAATAGTTAAGTAGCAATTTGCTTAAATAAGCAATAGTTCTTGCATAATAAAAACCACATGAAATACTCTAAAGGCAAATTTTGCTAAGCAACACATTTTATTTTTAAGTAATTCGCATGAGCATCCACATTGTACTGGTGTAGTTGCTCTTCTAATATATTAAATTACACTCAACGTTAAGTTCTATTTTCTTTTTCTTTTTTCTTACATTTGAAAGAAATTTTTTTATGACAAACTCTAAAAGTATTTTTTTTAAAAAGTAAATAGCTAAATAAAAACAAAAAACAGATCAACAAATGTGCCGACAAGGATAAAGCAGCTGCATGACCTTTCTATTGGGAAGTTAGGAAAATTTTCTGAATTATGGGATTCGCGAGTGACTGGTATACAAAACTCCAAATAGAGAAAGAGTCATTGATAAGATCTTGATTAGACATTGATAAAGACCATAACCGTTGTCCTATTATTTTTCATTTTCATTAATTAATGCATGGTGCTACGACGTAATACGAAAGAATGTTACCCGAGAGAGATTGAAACGGAACCATGGCCACATATAAATGGAGACCGGAGAGATTAAAAATGTAAAAGCATTTTTAATAAAGTGGCTCGGTTTCCTTAGGTAGAAGCGTAGAAGGAAAATATGAAATTAGTGTATTGTTCAAATATGGTAAAATTACACGTAACTATCACTGCAAGGTCACCGTATACGTGGACATCCTCTACATCAGCATTACTGCATTAACATTGCTTAATCACTCGTCAAGTGTCAACCCGGACACACGTGTCCGCTCTCCTCGTCAGCCTTACTACAGGAGTGCGGAAACTGACCTACTACAAGAATATTAATGTCTATTGCGCATATCTTTATATTAACGGCATATCAACTATGTTTGGTTATTCAAATTGGTGCAACCACCTTATCTTATCATATCTTCACAAGTTATCTACAAGTTATTACTTATCTACAAGTAATAGTATATCAATAAGGTACACATTATCTTATATTTAAATAAAATAACTGTCTTCTATTATTGTTATCATCTTATAAATAGATTATCAACAAACAAAGGCCTAAAGCATACACTCGACATTATAAATGCAACCTTACAGGTTCTCTTTAACTAACTCCATTCCGACTCCGAATGCATTCCATTCACTCTCCATATACAGTACTTGAATGCATTACTCAAGTTATTCATTCTCTAGATCTTATGCTGAGTTCTCACACTCAGTTATTCTTTTATAATTGATATACTTACTTGAGCGTCAGAGTGTTTTTCCTTTGTTTTGCAGGTTCCTCCTCTAAACAAAGCCTACTCATTGTCCGACGTACAAAATTTGGAGTCCACCTTGACCACGCCTACCTCACATGTGAAACTTCCAGATTTTGGTAAGAACAATTAGTAAAAGTGTAAAATCAATCATGAGTTCAATTATATTTTTTTTTTCTTGGTCATTGTCATATTTTAAAAAAATATTTATCCTAAAATAAGTATTATATTTAATTTTAATATAATATTAATTATTATTTTTTATCAATATTTTTAATAAATATTATTTTAATTTTTAATCTATTATTAATATTACTATTTTTTATTTATAATGTTAGTTTTATAAAAAATATTATTATTTTTTATTTGTATAAAATAATTTTAGGATAACACTTATTTTGTAATGGATGCATAAAGTAGAAGATTTTGTTAGATAAGAAAATGTTACATAACAGTGCTATACATTTTTTTCCCGCTGAAATATCACTAAATTATTTTATTTTATTTTTAATTCACAAAATACATAAGTATGGTAAATAGAGTGACTATTTAATTATGATAATAAAAATTTATTTGAACACTTTAATTAATAATGCAATTATTATATATTATGAATTATGATTCAAATTTATTATTATTATTATTATTATTATTATTATTATTATTATTATTATTATATTATGTAATGCAATTCTTATGAGAATACATTTTTCCGTAATGACTAATAATAATCATTAGATTATGATTCAAAATAATTGACGATTGATATTAAAATATTTAAAATTAAAATTAAAATCTAATATAACTTTTAAATTCCTAAAAGAATTATGAAACAAATTATGTCATAAAAAATTTTAATTATTGTTAATCCATCGCCATCGCTATGATTGTCACCACTTTTGCTAGCATGATCGTCATCACCGTCATTGTTGTCATCATCACCACCTCCACTGCCATTACTATCATTGTTTTTATTGCCACCACCACCACCACAATGGTGGTGGTAGCGATGATGACAATAGTCATAGGGACTACGATGGTGGCAGTTGATGATGATGGTGGCAGTTGATGATGGTGGTGGTCATGGTCGTGATAGTAACGACCACGAAGGTCATGATGACAAAAGTGGTGGAGGTTGATGACGATGGTCGTGGTGGTGGTTGATGACGGTGGTCATAGCAGCAACAATTATGATGGTGGCTATAACGGTGGTCATGGTGGTGGTAGTAACAATAATGATGGGGATGGCGTCAACAATTATGTTTGTTGTTGTTTAGTTAATCTTTTAGAGATTTGATGATATAATAAATTTTAATTTTAATATTTAAATATTTTAGTCTTAATTGTTTATTATTTTTAATCTTGATCTGATGGTTGTCATTAGTTGTTCTCATGTTCTCACAACGATTTTGAACTGTCTTTGAAACCACTGTCATGGAAAGTCATGACTTTCCACGTCAATTTTTGAACCGACTTAGAATCTTGGATTCTACATTGATTTTCATAGAAACTGTCTTAAAATATTTTTTTTCTTTAAAAAGTGTACAAAAATTCAAGATTTGAAGACAGTTATTTGAACAACCGTCTTAGAAAATGACTTTCTAAGACGGTTTTTCATGAAACTAGATTAAAAAGCCTTCAAAACTAAGGGCAATCACAATTTATTAGGCAAATAAGACCACTATTTCACTATTCTCCATTTCATTTATTAGGGAATGGTAGTGGCAATCAAAATCAATACTTAGTTTGTGCACAATCATATAGCATGCAAGCCAACAAGAGAAAAATGACATTCAAATATATTCACTACTTATTCATACACTATTTAATCAATAGTAAAAAAATCCAACAATTTTTACTACTTATAATGTTTCCCCAACTCCTCTAAATGGCAAAGTATCAACCATAAGTTGCACCAGGAAAAGGAAGATACACATGATTATTGTTTCCCCAAATTCAATACAAACACTACTAAAATATAGGCTTTTAACATCGGTTATTACGGACTTTCAACATTGGTTATGAAAGGATGTTAAAACTACCATCGTTAAAAGTATCCATTTTAACATCGGTTCTAAAAAATTGATGTTGAAATCCACTATACATTGGTTCTGAAAATTGATGTTGAAATCCACTATACATCGGTATTCTTCTTCTTGACTTAGGAAAAGGTCGCAGCTGGGAAACTAGGATACCAGTCTGGCTGGGAAACAAGGATACCAGACTGTCTCTATTCTTGGTGAATTGAGACGAGAGCTTTTTGCTGGGAAACAAGGATACCAGCTGGGATAATTGTTGTGTAAGGGTAGGCTAGGATGCTAGGATACTAGGAACTCTTGTACACAAAATTATCATAGTGGAGTTGTCCATTGGATTGATTATCCAATTTGGACGTCGTGGTTTTTTTACCCAATTGGATTTTTCACGTTAAAATTGATTGTGTCTTTTTTATCTCTTATCTCCATATTATTGCTTTGAGTTTGATTTTAAATTGCGAATTATTTTATAAAAGTCAATTCACCCATCCCTCTTGAGTTCATCTGGGACCAAGAATTGGTATCAGAGCTGTGTTCTCTTTATTTTGCAAGTAACTCCTAAAGAGTAGATCTTAAGATGAACCCAATGGAGACAATAAGAAAAGGCTATTTTACCCAAAGGCCTCCACTATTTGAGGGAAATTACTACAATTATTGGAAGAACATAATGAAGATTTTCATTCAAGCAGAGAACTATTAAGTCTGGAAGGTGATTGAAAGAGGAGACTTTCATATCACAAAGATGAATGAAAAGAGAGAAAGAGTACCAAAACTTGAGGATGAATATACTAATGAAGATTGGAAGAGGTTGGAATACAATGCTCAAGCCAAGAGAATTCTTCACTGTGGACTAGGGACACAAGAATACAACCGCGTGATGGGTTGCAAGACTACCAAGCAAATATGGAATCTTATATAGGTAACACACAAGGGTACAAACGAGGTTGAGGAGCAAGTAAGGAAAATTTTGAGGAGTCTCCCTAGAGTGGACTGGATGCCCAAGGTCACTGCTTTGCAAGAAACCAAAGACTTTAAGACTTTCAACATTGAGCAGTTGGCAGGATCCCAAATGACATATGAGATGCAACTGGAGTCCCACAAGAAGGAAGATGTAAGATTGAAGGATAAAGGCATTGCTTTAAAAGCTCAATCAAAGGAAGTGAGTGATGACTCAAATGATGAGGAGGAGATTGAAATGCTTGTGCGGAAGTTCAAAAAACACTTAAAGAACCAAAAATATAATGGAAACTCAAGCAATAAACAGGTAAAATCCAAAACTTTCTCTTTTTCAAGAATTGATTATAGTTGCTTTAGGTGTGGCAAAATAGGTCATAGAATTAAGGATTGTCCTGAAGTAGAGCAAGAAAGTAGAAAGGAAAAGAAGGCTAAAGAGCATAAGAAGTATGAAAAGAAGGACTTCAAGAAAGCAATGATGGCTGCTTGGAGTGATTCTGATTCAGAGGAAGAAGGCTCTGAAAATAGTGAAGCTGAGACCAACATCTATCTTATGGCTGGAACTGACTCAGAAGGCGAAGACACTGAGGTCAATTTTCTTGAGCTGAGATCTTCCATGCATTTGTTAACAAAGAAGCATATATTGAAAGTGTTAGACTTTGTAATAGATGAGTATTTAAAAGTACGTGAATATAATAATGACTTGATTGATGACCTTGGTGAATTAAAGAATGAGCTTAAGAAATTCTCTAAGGCCAATAAAGAATTGAGAAAAACAAACGAGAGCCTAGAGGAGGAAATCACTAGCCTTAAGAATATCACTTCTGAACTTGAAAACGAAAATGCTTCTCTGGTTGTTAAATTGAAAGAGCATAAGAAAAAGGAATGTGTGACAATTTGTGATGCTCTATTGGAAGAAAAAATTGAAAAGTTGGAGGGTGAGGTAGAAAAGTTGACTAAAGAGAATAAGGACCTCCAAAATAAGCTAGAGTCCGCCCTTAGGACTCCCAAGGTATATAGACCCAATGCTATTGACTGGTTGAATAAGAATTGTAACACATCTAGGCATGGGTTAGGCTTTAAAGGTAATAAGAAATCTACCTGAAAAACAAAAACTAAGCATGTGGACTTGTATGAGAAAATGGTGTGTTATCATTGTGGCAAGGTAGGACATCTTAAATTCGAATGCAAGACTAGGATAAAATTTATTGAAATAAATGTCACATATGTTAAGAATAACTCTATTTCTGCATGCAAAGTAAAACAAGTTTGGGTTAGAAAAGATGAGCTTTCTAACTTTGTTGAGAAGAAGAAGGGACCCAAGCTAGACTGGGTTCCCAAAACTAATCATTGATTTGTGACTGTAGGTTAGAGTAAGGGGGAACAACTTGTGGTACCTTGATAGCAGTTGTTCCAAGCACATGACAAGAGACAAATAAAAATTTATCTCACTCAAACCTTTTAAAGGTGGAAGTGTGACCTTTGGTGACAATAACAAAGGGAAAATTATGTGCGTAGGTAAGGTTGGTAAGTCACCTACACACTCCATAGATATGTGTTTTATGTTAAGGGTCTTAAGCATGATTTATTAAGAATTTCTAAATTTTGTGATAAAGGTAACAAAGTTGAGTTTGCTTCTGATAAATGTTTAGTAACTAGAATGGATTCAAATGAGGTAATTCTAGAGGGTAAAAGAATTAGAAACACTTATCAGGTTGATTTGAATTGTTTGCCAAATGTTTCTCTCACCTGTTTGAGTGTTTTAGATAATGACCCATTGTTGTGGCATAATAGGTTAGGACATGCTAGCTTGAATATGTAACGACCTAAATTATTCTATATATTATTGTTTTGTTTGGGTTAAATTTTTAAGATTTTTTGGATAATTACTATATTATCTTTACTGGACGGATCCTAGTATAGATTTCTAAAGCGTATAATTTATATGGATTCTAGTTAAGTAGTCAAAGTTCATTTGTTTACATAAGTCATTGCTTTAGGTTACATTATTTTTATCTTCTAGAAAGCACCGTAGTCTCCTTAACTAGCATTATTATGTTGGTACAAACTCCTACATCAATGTCTTTATTTTCAGACAACATCTCCAATACTTTCTTCTTCGCTGACCACATCTATTGGTTCCATGGCTAGGTTTGGATAAACAGGAGCAAACTGTAGGAATGGATCATTCGGATTAAACATTCCGCTAAGTACAAAGACTGGAAAATGAGTACCAAAATAAATATATACACGTATGACTGGGTGCATGGTTAAGATATAACAGTTTCTTTCTTCATCGATATACCATCCAAGATCAAGCGCATCAAGAAATATGATGATTGACGCCATCTAAAATAAAACATGAAACAATTCTAGTGAGAAATAAAATTTCTCAGTAGGCAAAATCTAAACCATCAAAACACGTTAGTAAATCATCATAAAATAAGTACGCAACTATATGAATGCATGAAATGAATTTTTCCAGGGTGTACATGGCCTCTACATATCGTACTTATGTAGCTACACGTCGTACTAGATGTAGAAATGTTGCGACCGTCTTACGCTAGTCATTCATGTCATTCCATGTATTTGCACCTGGTCTTTACATCTCGTACTGGATGTAGTCTCAGATTATGTTTCACAAATCTCATACTGGACTTGGAAACATGAATCAACATATCATCACATAAAAATCCATAATTCTGAGTAAACATATAACCTCATGGTTTTCCATCATAACATCATACATACCAAAAGTATGGTTAAACTACCATACCTTATTCAAGCAAAATCATACCAACTTGGGCAGGATAATTGAATATCCTCAAGCTACAGAAAATCATGTTAGTAGTCTAACTAATAAACCACAATACATCTCCTTTCACTTAATGATAGATAGATATCTGGTGTGATAGGGAACACCGGGTTGGTATAGCCAGGATGACCGGGATGAGAATAAACTGGGTGGTTATAACATGGGTAGTTGTATCCGGGATGACCGAGGTGAGTTTAACTTGGATGGTTATAACATGCATAGTATATCCCAGATGGCCGGGGTGAATTTAAACTGGATGGTTATTGTAACGACCCGGATTATAAGTTGGTAATCTGGATGCTTGATGTGTGTATTATATTAATTAAATTACATGTGTTATGTTGATTGATTAATTCTTTTATTTATAACTTGTTGTTTGAGTGCTTTTGTCTTGGCATGCATGCTTGATGGGTATTGGACGTAAGTCAACTCTGTCGTGTTGTGGTTGCTAGCTGTGCATGTTAAGTGGATGTACTGTGTCAGCCGTGTTTATAGGCAGCAAGCTGGCACAATAACAAGTTTACTCTTTCTACTTCTACCTTTTCGTTTCCTCTGTTTTCTCTCTAAAACTCACCTAGAAACCTCTCGTTCTCGACCCCTTCTTTGTTATCTCCAACCTGCGAGAGCCACCGTAGCTGCTGCAAAAATCCCAACGCTGAAAGGAACTTCATGGTTGGAACTGAAACTTAGGACAAACACACCGTGAAGCTTGTGAACGAACTCCTGGTTAGGTAAGGGAAGTTTATCGTGTTTCTTAACAGCTTTAGGTACCACGGTTTGGGGGCCAGGGAGTCTAGCGATAATGATAATTGCATGTCCCTAGTGTGTGTGATGTTTTTCCCAGAAAAGCTATGTCTTTTATGAATGGGATGTGGTATGCCTTAAATCTGTTGAATGTTGTCTTGTGCTGATGTTTGGTGTTCTTGTGGGGAAGTAGATGTTTTAAGAACTCCCCGAGCATGTGTGAAGTTGGCATTCTGATGTAGAAAGGCTTCTAAGCCACATGTGGAAGTGTTCATGAAGGTGATGAGTACCGGGATGGGTTGGCCATGTTGCACCTAGACATCAACCCTTGTGTTTTGATGTCGGCCACTAGGATGGGCGGGCCGAGTTGAGCGGGTTACGTGGCATGCACGCATGCATGCAGGACGTAACTTAGTCCTTGTTGGCGGACGTCTGTAGACCGGGTTCCCTACTCGGGGTTATTCCCTTAGAGTCATTAAGACTCGCTTCCTTTTCTATAAGGTATATCGGGTTCCTTACCCGGGAGATACGTTAGAGCTATTGAGCTTAAGTTACCTCACCATAGAGAGAGCTACTGGGTTGCTAACTCGGATGAGCTCGTGTTCTCTCGGGAAAAGAGTCACCGGGTTCCCCTACTTGGTTGAGCTTGTGTTCCTTCTTCTAGAACGGCCGGGTTCCATACACTTGTCGTCTCTAGAGGCTCATAATTCCATTTCCTTAGAGAGACCGGGTTTCTTACCTGGGATGGACTGTTTCCTTTAGAATTGCTAAGTCCAAACCCCTTTTCTTGAGAACTGTCAGGTTCTTTACTCGGCAGAGCTTGTCTGCTCTTGGGAAATGAGCTACCAGGTTCCCTTACGCCTTTGTGTGGGTTGGTGAAATACAAACCCGGGGTCTTACAAGTGCTATCTGTTGTAATCGATTACGGCGCTTATGCAATCGATTACATAGTGCAGAACCTGTCCTTAGAAACTTATAAGAAACCTAAGGGTCTCTTGACCGCCTTTGGCAAATCCCTTCCAAACCCAACCGACCTCGACCGAGTTCCCTCGACCTCGTCCGTTTTGCTACCCTTGTTTTCCCTTGTCCAAAATTTACCCCTCTGACCGACCCCTACCGACCTTGTCAAAGTCCTGCCGACATTGTCCAAGTTCTACCGGCCTTGACCGACCTTGTCCACCTTCGTTCAACCTTGTTTAGATTCTTACCTTGAAATAGTATGTCTAAGTGCCAACCCGGACACTTCGAACTTCACACCGGTTCACTTGGTTGTACGTATTGTGGATGACGTATATGATTACGTTGGTGGCATTCGAACTCAGCCTACGTGATGGCTTGAGATGAGGAATGCGTTTGGATATACATAAATACCCACGGGGGTGTATGGTGTTATGTTAGCCAGGTTGGGTTAAGCCTATTTCTAGGTCATACATTGATGGTGTCGTGGTGATATCCTATGTATAGCCATGAGATGCTGGGATTGGGTGGTGGTAAACCTTGCGAGGACCACAGTCAGTGTATCGTTGGGCCCTTGCGAGGAAGGATTGTGTTCCTAGCCGAATCATACATTGATGGTGCCTACGTAACATACGACATTTGCATGACGGAAATAGGATGGTTGACTGCATAGTATGAGAAGTACTGGGGGGCCACGTCTGTAGGGAGATCCTTATGACACCCATTTTGGCTGATCACCATGGGGGGTGAGTCTTGTGCACAACAGAGTGACCCTGACGTATTGCAGTAATCATTCGTACCATGGATTTTGGCCTATTTCTAGGATGGTACCACATTGCATAATGAGAATTGAGTCAGGAGCATGCATCATGCTAGATATTATAAGTTGAATTATGAAATATTCGTGGATGTCCATGGGTGTTAGTGTTTGATGGTTGTTTGGAATGTTCGTATTGATATGTTGATGACCGTGTTGCTTCGTGACTGGGTTGTGTCCCTCTTTCTGTTGTCTTTATTGTTGTTATTTAATATGATGAACTCACCTTTGCTTTGTTGTACCTTGTGGTTTGGTACCTGTGATGATCGCGAACGGGTTTCGTGTGAGCAGATGGGCAGCAGCAGGTGCCTTTGGGAGAGGACCGGGTTGTTTGGGTTCTTTTTATTAAAATGAATTTATATCATGATTATGAGTTAGTAATACAGTAGCGACGTGCGTGGGTCGTTACAATTATAACATGGGTAGTTGTATCTGGGATGACCAGGGTGAGTTTAACTTGGATGGTTATAACATGCATAGTATATCCGGGATGGTCGGGGTGAGTTTAAACTGGATGGTTATAATATGCATAATGTATCCAGGGTGGCCGGGGTAAGTTTAACTTGGATGGTTATAACATAGATAGTGTATCCAGGATGACCGGGGGGAGTTTAACTTGGATGGTTATAACATGCATAGAATATTTGGGATGACCAGGGTGAGTTTAAACTGGATGGTTATAACATGGGTAGTTGTATCCGGGATGACCGGGGTGAGTTTAACTTGGATGGTTATAACATGCATAGTATATCCAGGATGGCCAGGGTGTGATTAACCTGGATGGTTATAACATAGATAGTTATGTCTGGGTTGGTCGGGGTGTGTACAATCTAGATGGTTATAACATAGATAGTTGGGTCCAAGATGACCGGAGTGTGATTAACCTGGATGGTTATAACATGGATAGATGTGTCTGGGTTGGCCGAGGTGAGTTTAAACTAAATGGTTATAAAATGGATAGTTGTGTTCGGGTTGTCAGGGCTTCGATATTTTTGTAAATAAGGAAATCATCACTTACTACCTTACTACTTCATCCTCAAATTTAATATTCCAGCATTTGAACCATTTTTCTCCATATCGTTCAACCTCTACTTCCAAAAATTAATATTAACCATTCCTATAGATCATCAAATCACTTCTAAAAATCGTCAAGGGTGACTTCCAATATCGCTAATACTTCAACTTATAAATCATCACCTATCCTATGGTTAAAATCAACGTTTCCACATCATAAAATATCCTTCAAATAACATTTTCCAATCTAAAATAATAACTACAAATATGCCCGATTAAGCATATAAGTTAATCTAAACAAATGCTTAACTAGAGATTGAAGCCTAGCCTACCTCAAGTGAGTTTGATTTTTGAAATGAACTGAGCAGATGGTTGTCCTTCTTGAATAACTTTAAGGATGAAAGTCTTTACGTGGAAGAAAGAAAAACAAATGGAAATATATAAGACGATAGAAGTGAGGCTACGGTCTAAGCAAATAAGGAAATGAGAATTAAAAGCAAAGCACCAAGTGAAAAGTTTATAGGCCGTGAGAGAGAGCTTCAAAGTTAGAGTTTATTGGTGTAAAAATTTTGGAAGTTCAGCAGCTATTTATATTAGTTTATTTAGTTAGATAGTAAGTGAATTAATTAGATTTCAACTCAGTTAGATTTTGTTTAGTTACAAGGTAACTATCCTTGAAGATATTTATCCTAATCTAATCATGACAATTATTCCTTCATTTATGGCTTAAGGGTACATGGAGATTGTTAAATAAATGAAATTCTTTTGCCTATATCCATATGACTGAAACTAAACAAAGCAAGATTCCTTCATTTAATGCTTGTTATCCTCGTTGAAGGCCACCTAGAAAGGTTGGTTCAATAAGCTTGTTTCAAATTTTGTCTTATTCCCTTTATATTGACTTCCGATTGACTTCTCTTTCACATACCCATGCATAATCCTTGGGCTGTAGCACGTGAATTTTAGAGTATTCATTCATTTTTGATTAATCCAAATTTGGGCAGCTTATGTTCAAACATATTCTATACTATTCTTTTTGTATCACACTTCCATAATTTCCAATATAAACTCAAGATATAATTTTGAGGATGTTACAGAATAACATTAAGAAGCTGAACTCATATGAACTGGTTGATGGTCTTCCATCAATAAAAGTTCAAAATGTTAAGGTATGCAATGCATGTGCAAGAGGTAAGCAGGTAAGATCCTTATTTAAATCCAAGAATATGGTAAGCATTACTAGACCTTTTGAACTCATTCATATGGATTTGTGTGAACCAATGACTATTATGAGTAGGTCTGGTAAGAGATATGTTTTTGTGATTGTTGATGATATTATTTTTGGAGCTTCTAACAATGATTTGGTTGAGGATTTGCAGGGCTAATAAGTAGTGAATTTGAGATGAGTTTAATGGGTGAGCTGAATTTTTTGTTAGGACTGCAAATAGTTCAAAGTGAAGAAGGAACTTAGATTCATCAGTAGAAGTATCTCGGATAACTTCTAAAAAATATGGATTGGAGTCTTCAAGGACACATTACACTCCTATGGCTACAGGTGACAGAATTCATGAAAACAAGGATGTGATGCTGACTTTGCAGGTGACTTAGTTGGTAGGAAAAGCACTTCTGGGATGGAATAATAACTTTGTTCATGTTTAGTGTCATGGGGATCTAAAAAGCAAATCTCAGTGGCTTTATCCACAACTGAAGCAGAGTATGTAGCAGCAGCTTTGTGTTGCACACAGTTATTGTGGATCAGGCAACAACTTTCTGACTTTGGTATTAGTATAGGTTGTATGCCTGTTTTCTGTGATAATACTAGTGCCATTTGCATTTCTAAAGATCCTGTGCTGCATTCTAGGACCAAGCATATTCATATCAGACATCATTTTCTTAGAGATTGTGCAGAAACTAGTTTAATCGAACTTAAATTCTGTGATATTGAACACCAAGTTACTAATATTTTCACTAAACCCCTAAGCCGTGAGAGATTTGAAAAATTAAGACTGGAGCTAGGGTTCATAAATGTTAAAATTTCTTTTCCCCAATGATTGACTAGGAAAAGAATGGACATTCATGATATTTGTTAAACTATTTGTTTCTCTCACTTCCATATTCACCTATTTCTGTTACATTGTTCACTTCACATACCTTCTTGTGTTATTAATTCTGAAGTGCATGCCTTGATATTTTAGTGAATTTGCTATGTTGTGATGAATAATGTGCATGTGTGTTTTCTTTGTGAGGCAGACAATCTAGAACCTGTATGATTAAAGCTCAAGGCTCATTATTTGAGATGTTTCATAAGTTTATTGAAAATGATATAGGCCATCTTTGGTCGTTTGAGCCTTTCAAGCTAACCCTTTCAGTAATTTATATCCCTAGTCACCCTATTTGAGCCTTAACTCTAACTTTCATTGATAAATTACAATATGCAACCCTTTGTGTTTTGATTAAAAAATCCCTTTTAGGTGTGGGTATGCATAGTTTCTAAAGCAAGTGTCATGAATTGTCTGGTTGAAAAAGAAAAAGAAAAAGGGGGAATGACAGTGGAAAGAAAAAGAAAAGAAAAATCATGATTAAAAAAAAGGAGAAAAGAAAAAGAAAGTTGAAACAATCATCTTGATTTAACAAAAATAAAAATAAAAAAACATGTTGAAAGTATTAAGTGTAGAGGAAAGTAGGAAACTATGCATATCAATACTATACTTATTTGTTTCCTATCTCACCTTATTCTTTGTTTGTTTCTTATCAACCTTGTACGTTACAAGCTTATAAAGACCTATTGATTTGGTGGCTTATGAAATATTTTCACACTAAGTGGAAAGCAGTCATGATGTACAAGCCTATGGAAAGCCTGGAGAATAAGAACATAGAGTGATCCTAAATATGAGCGAAAAAGGCAATTTATTTCCATGTTAAGGCATGTGCTTTAGAATGTTAATTTCTTTGCAGCCTTTCATCTTTATCACTTTCTTGTTCTTCATTGTTAGATCTATTCATGTTGTTTTACCCATGTATCCATATTCCTGCTAAGGTTCATAACCATTCTCTCTATCATGATTGTTTGTTTTAATCTTTTCGATGATGCCAAAAGGGGGAAAGAGGTTTGAATGCCATGTTATGGTAGATTGTTGTGAGTTATTGATTCTAGTCATAGCTTAGCAAGGCTAGAGAATAGTTTAAAATCATTAGCAGATAAAGTTGAATATCATTCAATCATAGTGCATTCATAGTATATTTGTTCATTCAATTAGTACATGGCATTAATTATTTGTCATCATCAACAAGGGGAAAATTGTTGATATTTGTTGAATCCCTAATGCATAACAAGATTTATAAGCTTTGATGATAATAAACAATGAATGCCACATTATTAGATTTAATGCACTAATGATAATTATTTGATTATTTGATATTTTGAAGTTACTGATATTTTGGATTTATGAATATCTACATAATTGAGAAGATTATTGATAAGTGCCCTATTTTAGTAAAATCAGGCTTACAATGATGGCACTTATCTTTTGATTTCAGTAAAATTGTTTATAAACTTGCCCTAAAACCTAGTTGATTTGTATTTAGAACTTATATAAATGTTGTATTTCACATTTTGGAAGATTAGTCCAATCATATTTTGTATTTTGATAGGTTCCGATGGTATCCGAAGCATCCAAGCAAACAAAGCAAGCGAAAGGGACATAAGAATCAAATTTGGGAGGTGTCAGAAGCAAAATGGCCCAGAACTCATCCAGGCCCATGACCTTTCTTCAACATTAAGTCTTTAACTCGCCCAGGCGAGTGTTAGCAGTTCATTTTGCTCGCCCAGGCAAGTGAACATTCTAGAAAAAGTGCATTAGCTCTCCCAAGCGACTGAACCAAGGCCAAATTGCTCGCCTGGGCGAGTGAGCTTAAGCAGGTGACCAAATCCTATAAATAGGCATGCAAGGTGAAGATGGAAGCATGGTTTTTGGGGGAGAGAATGTGAGGAACACCTTAGGTGGCTTAGAGAGAGGTGAGAGAAGAGAGAAAAAGAGTGAAAACTCTACAGGAACGGGCCAGGGATTGCTACCTTAGTCATTTCTTCTGTTGATCTCTTGCTCTGCACCATGATAGGTTAGTTTCTCCTAAGGATTGGATGTAATCTTCTTACCTTTATGTATTTCTTTTGATATTTTATATATGTATGAATCCTTTCTACTCATTCTGGTGATTTCATTATGTTCTTAATGCTTGATTCTACTTGATCACTAATTTCATAAAATTGGATTCTAAGTTTAACTGGAAAGTACTCTTAGGATTTGAACTGAATGATTTTACTCTTTACGTTACGTTTCTAGGAATAGAGCATAACATTTAGATTGCAAATAGCATGCGAGTTATGATTGTAATGCTGGGTTATTTACTTCGTATGCGAGGGATCGATATTTGGTAAATATCCTTAGAATTCTCGATTGCGAGGGATCGATTCGGGATGAATTAATGTGTTCATCAGTAATGATGGAAAATGATTTATACATGGTAATATTAATTGAATACTGAGGGTATGAATGATGAAACTCAATCCTACGTTCTCTTCAATTAATTTCATTTTATTAGTTCCGTTATTTCTTTAATTTACGACACACTATTTACGTTATTTCCGTAAAACCATCGAACTTCGACCATACTCGTTGTAGATAAACTATTAAACTGTTACTTTTATTTAAATTAACTGAGTAACTCAAGTCCCTGTGGAGATGATCTTTTATAAATTCTATAACCTGCAACGACAATTGGTACGCTTGCCAAAATTCTAACAATTATTTGAAGAATTTTGAAGATTGATATCATTCAAGATGACATGGAATTAAGAAGAGTTGTTTCTATTTATTTTTATTAAATTTTATGTAAGGAGATTAGAAGATTGATCTTGCCAAAGATATTAGCCTTAAGATTGCATTGCATAATAAGATAAAATATTTTTAAGATTGCATTGCATAATAAGATAAAATATTTTTTAAGATTGCATTGCATAATATGATAGAATATTTTTTAGGATTGCCTTCAAAAATTGGTTAAAGCATATGCTTAAATTAGTATAAATAGAAACATATTTTTGTGTTTAGAGTATGTATTCCATTGCAAATAATATTAGAGTTTTAGAGAGTTTATGTTTGCGTCATTGAGAGAATTGTTGTAAGATCATATAGAAGCGTTTGACAAGTCTGATTCTTCAACTCTCCATCAGAATTTAAAGGTACCTATTTGCTTAAGGAATAGAAGCGTAAATGTATTCATTTTATTGTATTTTTCTTCTTGACTTTGGAAAAGGTCGCAACTGGGAAACTAGGATACCAGTTCTGTCTCTGTTCTTGGGGAATTGAGACGTGGGACTTCTGGCTGGGAAACTAGGATACCAGTCTGGCTGGAAAACAAGGATACAAGTCTGTCCTATTCTTGGTGAGTTGAGACAAGAGCTTTTTGCTGGAAAACAAGGATACCAGCTGAGATAATTGTTGTGTAAGGGTAGGTTAGGAAACTAGGATACTAGGAACTCTTGTACACAAAATTATCATAGTGGAGTTGTCCGTTGGATTGATTATCCAATTTGGAGGTCGTGGTTGTTTTACCCAATTGGGTTTTCCACGTTAAAATGGATTGTGTCTTCTTTATCTCTTATCTCCATATTATTGCTTTAAGTTTGATTTTAAATTGTGAATTATTTTATATAACTCAATTCACTCCCCCTCTTGAGTTCATCTGGGACCAACATTGTGAACCTACATAATTTGGTGGGCAAAGAGTGTTGAAACCCAATGAGAAGCTTCAACAAGCATAAAAAAATGGCACTCACAGGCATAAAGCAACGATGTAATGGAAAAATAAAAGGGGTTATGGGTTTGTGATTTGAGGTGCTGATTTTGGGTTTAGTT
This sequence comes from Glycine latifolia, assembly GCA_013407115.1. Taxonomy (NCBI): domain Eukaryota; kingdom Viridiplantae; phylum Streptophyta; class Magnoliopsida; order Fabales; family Fabaceae; genus Glycine; species Glycine latifolia. Next base: position 22,060,145 of record CM023950.1, read on the forward strand.
TAAGAGGGAGCAAAAATAAAGAAGTTGCGAGAGATGATGTGCCAAACGTGTGGGTTGTATTATCAAGAGGTAAATGAGGGCAGTTTAAAAGAATGAGGGTTGAAAATGTCACTATTAAATAAGTAGTAGGCGATTTTAAAAATGTCAGTTCAAACGTTGTAATTTACTTGTAAATTAAGGCGATTTTAAGAATGCTGCAATATATGGTAAATTATTGACAATTTATGATAATTGCCATTTTTAACTCAATTTTTTTTGTAGTGGAAGGTGTATCCAGTTAAGGGGTAGTATGACCAAAAGCTACACATAACATAAAAGACCACCAGAAGATGCAAGATTGAACAAAGAAAGGGACACACATGTTTGCATTGTTTGGAATTACCTATACCAAAAGCAACAAGCTCAGAAACATATTTGCAAGTATTCAGAAGCATAAACTTGCATAAATCACTAAGTCTAGATGAAAACAAAGAAATCAACAAAGAAGATTGCTAAACAAGCACTATAACCACCATAAGCAATCACAAGTATCATCCTATAGAAATCAATTTTCAAATATAGCACCTAAGACAAAAAGCCGACATGAGGTAAATCATAAAGACTAGAACAAGCCCTAATGGTCAAAATTCAAATTTGAATTTGTGCTAGCTACATTCATAAAGGACTCAGAAAATACAACATGAAAAATTTTAGAATCTATAAAAAAAAACAAAAGGAATTGAACTAGTCATTATATGCATGTGTGAAAATGAAAGCCCATGCAACATTTGACTTAGTTTGAAATATCTTAACAGTCATGAACGACTACCTTAAAGCCTTATATAAGGACTTCCACTCAAAGAAGCTTATGAATTGCAAGGAAGGAAAATAGAAAAGAAAAAATTCAAGTTATTCAGAGAAAATATCTAAGCTTTTGATAATATAGAGTCTTCCTTAGCCAAAACGCTCTAGGAATAGATCCCTTGTGTCCATCCTAAAGAGTGTATGTAAGGCCCCTAAAAATAATCAATGAGTTGAAACCTCATATGCATAGTAAGGGAATGCTACTTATGGAGTGAATATTGTGTTGGATTCAGGGGGAGCTACTTAAGGAATGCAAAGAAATTTGGTTCAAGCTTTGGTTTTGAGCTTTCAACATGCAATGGATGCCTTGAAGATAATTTAGTATGAAATGTGTAAGAGAAAAGCAATTCTGGTGATCCAAGTGCATTGCATTCATTTAATCCATATTTAACTTAATTGGTTTAACAAAAATCACAAGGCTTTGGCAATTTGACAAAGGTTTTAAATTGATTCAAAGGTTTTAAAAGAAAAAAGCATTTTACACTGCAATAATCGATTACATTAATCGCTTAATCGATTATTTTGTTCTTCGTCAAATTTGGAAAACTTTCAAGAACAATATAATCGATTATCTATCGGATTAATTAATTATTTGACCTTCGTTTTCATATAAACTTCCTTGTTGAACTTTTTAATCGATTATTATCAAGTCGTAATCGATTACATGGCTATATATTATTTTAAGATTGCACTGCCATAATCGATTACCATTTCTCGTAATTGATTACATAGCCTTTGAGAAAAGCAAGTTTTACTGGAATAATCGATTACCAAAGTTCGTAATCGATTACTCAATGTTTTGAGAAAATCATGCTGAACTGGCATAATCGATTACTATGATTCGTAATCGATTATATAAGCTTTTAGAAAACACATTCTTACTGGCATAATCGATTACATCTCGAAATAATCGATTAATTTGCTCATTGCTCAAACCCAGAAAACTCATAAACACTTTAATCGATTAAAGTGGTGACTTAATCAATTACATAAGTATTTTAATCGATTATAATGGCGATTTAATCGACTAAAGGTAGTTACGAAAATCTGTTGTAAATAGAACCATGGCTCAGTTGCTTTTCTAAGTTTGTGGAACATTACCCATTTGTATTTTCTGAGCTTAAACAGTCTTGTGATTATTCTTAAGTGTTTTCTAAGGGATAAAATTCGTTCTTGCTCCATTGTGCATTGATCATGTGTGTTCGAGTTATTCTTGGAGCTTGAACTCAATTCAAGATTAAGGAAAGTTGTGCTTAGTGATTTGTAATCATTCAACCTAAACTGGTAACCTCATTTTGCATTGCATCATTGGATCATCAGGTTGTTTCTCTCCTTAATCTGGTTGTAATTTTCGTTTTACATTTTTCTTTGTAAATTGGCTATTGTAATTGGGTTCTTACATGTATCTAGAGTAGGGTTCTCTAGGTGGAAGAACTGAGTAGTGTTCTCAGGTTCTTGTCTCTTAGAATCTAATAGGGTTTTAGATTTCTGCACTTTATCTAGGGCTGATAAAGGGAGACATTGTAATTGATTGTAAGAACAGAAAATTATAATAGTGGAACTCTAACCTAGTGTTGGTTGGAAGAAAACTGGATGTAGCTTCTAGTGTTGAAGTGAACCAGTATAAATCTGATTGTGTCTTGCTTCTTTATCCCTGAACTCATTATATTCATTGTGTTCTTGATTAAATTGATTGACCAATTATATAAGTTTTGATTAATTGAATTCCTTGGGCTGAGCTACTTGATTAAATAAAGTTTCTTGGTTTTGAAAAGTGATAAAGATCCTAGGAACTCTGTTTTTGATTGAAGAAATTTTTAATTTACCAAGGTCTAACCAATTCACCCCCCCTCTTGGTTAAGTGTGAGATATTCATATCATTTTCATATTGTGCATAATAAGGTTTGTTGTGTGTGTCTACAACAATCTGGCTATTGGGTTAAGCTTGGAGAGGCTTGTGAAAGAATAATTGAGTTGAGTGAAACTTATAGAGGTTAAGAAAACTAATTGAAATCTATAAAGATTTAAAATGTTGGGTGAAGGGATTGCATAGGCTGAAGATACTAGTGTGTAACATGAAAGTTGAGAATATTGACATGGAGAGGAGAGAATACTTAGTGTAGACCCAAAGTGGTGAGAATACTTGTAGGAGGCTTAGAGAGGTGAGAATAGTCAATGTAGACCTACAAAGGTGAAAATACTAAGTTGGAAAGTAGTATAAAGAGGCTAGGAAATAAAATTGTTAAAACCTGAAAAGGCTTAAGGTGAAGAAATACCATTTGTAATTGGTTTTTTTCGTAGTGGAAAATCCTATAAGTATAGGTTCTCGATGTAGCCCAAGATTTGTAAGTGAATAAATATAAATTGCTTGTGTGTGTGCATGTTGTGTATTTATTTTGATTAGTGAAAAACCATATTTTTAATCAGTATAACTTAACTCGTGCATCAAAAACGTTTTTCAAATAATTTTCAAACTTTAGAAGTAATAACAAAGCTTTTAAAGAAAAACTTGGAAATTAGAATCTGTGTACAAGAAAAACAAATTTGAGAAGTAGCTTCTCATAGAAAACTTGGTGTGTATCTTATTAATATCCTTATTTCCAAGTATAAAAGAGGATTTTCTTACTCCTAACTAACTACTGATATCCAAGCCAAAGCTTGAGGCATATGTTATTTATACAAGAAAAAAAAACCATAGTTAGCCAAGTGTCACTATTGAACCTCCCTTCCGATGACCTTCTGAACAACTTCACTTAAAAGGTTCTATATGGGCATATTGAATTTTTTTTGTTGTTCACTTCAACAATTGAAAGGTATAAATGTGAACAAATACACTTGTACACCTTAAGAAAATTTTGAAGAACCACTTGAACTTGAAGTACCATATCTTTGTGCTATCAAACCACTAATGTCTTGCTAATTATACCCAACCTGATATATCATTTTCCTTTATTTTTATTAGCAAGATATTGTTAGAACCAAAGACATGGATAATGTGAAGTTCCTAAAAATCTCATAGTTTTTTATTATAACAAACACTACACCATTTTAGAATTTAGGCCACGCCATTCATAACGAGGATTGAAAAATGTTGCTTAAACATAAAATATGCAAGTTTTTAACCTGTTGGAAATAAAATACAAGCATGTGTCTGTGTTGAAGTCCCTTGGAAGAATGTATTTCATGGTCAAACCTAGGAAGGTTAGTTGACCGTGATGTTTGGATTCTTTGTTGTACACGATTCACCTCATCAAAATCGATTTGAAGCAAAGCAGGGTTGAGGTTTCTTCCACACCAAGGCAAAATCAATTTCTACATTTAGGTCTCCAATTTCTCGTATTTGCCCTTCACCCAACCTGTGTCTCAACGGATCTCGATCATTCATTCAAATTAAACTCTTCACCCACCGATTAATGTTGATGGGCATTTGATGTTGCGTGTCTATGTTTTGCTGCCATTACAAACATGAGCATCTGATGGGAATTAAATTTTAGTTCAGTTCCTTTCATGCTGGACAATGTTGGGCAAATTTGTTTAAATTAATGTTGATAATTCATTTTATAGTATGGGTTGCAACCTATCTCAACTGGTGCAACTTGATTCGTTACATTTGGAAGAGAAAAAATGGTTGGCTAGTTTGGTTCGGATGATTTGAATTAAAATAGATTATTGATGTTGCAATTAATAGGTAACCAACTACCATTTGTCTCAGAGTATATTTAACTTTGCTTATGTTCATTTGTCTCTATAAATGACTCTCATTCTCTTTTGTCTCTTTGGTAGCTATTTGCTTTGATATTTTTTGTTACTTTCAAGTGTTTTCTGAATTTTTATGGTTCTGTGAGTGTCATTTTAATGCATTGGTTTCAACTTGTTACATAGGTTCATGATGGAGGTCCATCACAAGCTCAAGGCCAAGGAGGAGAACTTGAAGAGCTGCCTTTGGTTAGCCTTAGAGGATCCATGACAAGAGCTAGAACTCAAGCCCTTCAAGAGCACATCAAAGTTGATTTGCACCTCTTAGACAAGCATGAAGAAGCACACCAACTTAAGAAAAACAAGGGTTGGATTTTGTACTCTCAAGAAAAAGGATCTTATCAATGATTTCTCAAACCTATTGTGACGATTCTTCCTAGTCTCATTGGAGAGCTTCTCCATGGCGTCATGCATCTTCATTCCTTGTCCAATTCCCTCCTCCATTGCTTAATTCCTTGGACCTCATCCATGCACTTTTGCTACAAATCTCGAGTAAGAGTTTGAGATCTTAAAGAGTTCTTGAAGATTGAGTTTCGTTGCAAGGTAGACTGGGAAATTCAATGTCTAAGGAGTTTAGGCATACATCATGTGGAACCTAGAGCCTAATCCTTGTGAAATTCTTCAATTTCAATTTCTAGATCTACTCCAGAGGTAAAACCGAAAATCACTAAATCTTAGATCTACTTCTAGTTTTCTTAAATTTCTTTAAAGTCTTGGTGGATTGAGTCTTGTCTTGTGTTCCTACACCTTTCTTAATGATTAATTTCTATTTTTTGAAATTTCTTGTTCATCTCATGTTCTTCATGTTCTTCCTTGTTCTTGATAATTTTCTAGTTTTGATTCTTGTCAACTTGTGCTAGTAGTTGTTTATGTGTTTCATAACCTCTTGTTTTGATTCTAATCTCATTTCTAAATCTGAATTGAGTTGTTAGAAACAAATTTTACAATTGTTATACATTGTTCTTTGTGATTCACCACATTTCTTTAGGTATTTTTGAACTTGTACAAAAGCAAAACAAAATCCTATAAAAATGTTGTGAAAGAAACAAGAAAAGGCAAAAGAAAAGCAATTAGGTGCAGCCAAAGAAAATATTGAATTGGGGCTGGAAAAACAGAATAAAAACAGAGTTTAGAGGCAAAGAAAAGTTACAAAAGTTACAAGTTCAAATTTCCTTTGAACCACAAAATAAAGTGAACTTGTATGACATGCAAATTTGGTGAAATTTGGCTTCTAACACTTGAATTATCTTAGTGTATATCCTTTGTGCAGTTTTGGTCCAGCAACTATCCTTGAGTTGTCTCATTGAATTTCAATTTGAGTTTGTGCTATCCTTAAATTTTTAGCTTTTGTTGCTTGTCTTTAAAAAATTCCAAGGTTTTGTCTTAGAGTTTTCTTGTTCTTGGATTCTTGAGTCTAGCTTCGAATTGTTTCCTATTACACTTTAGTAAAGCACCTTGATTGGATTGAGAGATTTTGCTTAAGAGCTATAAGGAACAAGAATGGAAAAAGGAAAGAGAGAACTTTAGAGAAAAGGCCTAGATAAAGTGTGCAAACAAGAGTGTGAGTGGGAAACACTTAGAGAGTGGTGAAAATTTTTCTTATATAATCGTGTTTTGCTAACCATTTCTTTTGAAGGATAAGCTCAAGAGGAGAAGAAGCATTGTCACTTAAGACCTCTAGGTTGATGAAAGCTATTACAAAACAAATGGAGGAATTACAAACCAAAATGGAGGCAAGATTTGAAGAGTTACAAAAGGAAAGAGAAAGAAGAAGTAATCCAATTGGGAGTGTGGATGGAGAGGCTTATGAGTATAGGAGGGTGACTGAATATGCATCCTCTCATGGAGGAAATTATGAAGAGGAGGGGAATGAGAGGGAGGAGTGGAGAGAACACAACAATATGAGACAAAATAATAGAAGACAAAATAGAGAAGAGGAAGATTGGAGGTTTAAGAGAGATGAGAGAGAAGGGAGGAATAGAGGATTGAGTGGAGTAAAAATTAAAATTCCAAAGTTCCTTGACACTTATGATCCAGAAATTTACTTTGAGTGGAAGATCAAAGTAGAGCAAATTTTCTCATGCCAACACTTTGATGAAGAGAAGAAAATGATTCTAGCAACTCTAGAATTTGGTTACTATACTTTGTGAAAACACAATGAATATATTGCAAATAAACCAAGAGGGGGGTGAATTTGTTCAAATCTGATATTTAAAATTTTCTAAAACAAATTGCGGAATTCAAATCTTGGATCGTATCACTTGTTCACCTTTTGAAAATCCAGAACTCTTTCTTCAATCAAGATCAATCCTTGATATGCATGTAATGACAAAAATAGTTTCTTTGATGATAATATTTTGATTTCACAAAGATAAGCTATGAAATATATAGAATTCAAGATAAGAGACAAGGCAATTATATTGGTTCACCTCTCAACCTTGGAGGCTACATCCAGTTACTTCCACCCCACACTAGGTTAGAGTTTTCACTATATCAAAGAATCTTTACAAGTAGTTTACAATGATCACCTTTATCCACACTAGACAAAGAAATAGAAATCTAAACCCTATAGACTTCAAATGATCAAGACCCAGAGATCCCTACTCTGTTCTTACTTCTAGAGAACCTTACTCTAGAAAACAGCTTTAAAGAATCAGAGATATAAACCAACAAAAATTTTAATAACTAGAAAAATTCTAAAGAAAGATTAAAGAGATACAACCTGTGATCCTTCAAATGAATGAATGAATAATGTTATCAATCAGTCAGGTTGAATGCAATTCAAAGCTCAGTATTTTTGTTCTCATGAGAGGTTTTTCACTCTTAGAACAAATCAGTATTTTTGTTCTGGAAAAAGCTTTCTATCTTTTTAGTGATTCACACAAATGCTCAAAGTTACACAGAACAATTCGCTCTAAGTCTATTTATAAAGACTAGTTAAGCAAAGCTTTTAAAAAAAACTGATTTAACTGACAATAATTGATTAAAACAAAAAGGTAATCGATTATTTAATCATATGTAATCGATTAAAATATAACATAATCGATTAATATGTTCTTGAGCTTCCTAGAAATGTTTTCATGAACAAGATAATCGATTAAACCAAAACTTAATCGATTAAAACAGTCTTAGTATATTTAAAACATGAAGAAATAATCGATTACATAAGACTGGTAATCTATTAAACCAGTAAAGCTCAAAACATGAACCCGACCTGTGTAACTAAAAATGGTAATCGATTATACCAAAAATGCATCATGACTAACAAGTTGAGATAATCGATTATTCCAGTGATGCATGCTTTTCATATGCTACCATGTAATCGATTACAAAAAACTAGTAATCGATTAAACTGTTCTTCAAGGCTTTTTTCAGAAATAGTATGAATGTATTTAATCGATTAAAATGCTTGTGTAATCGATTAAAACAGTAAGTTTTCATTTTTCAAAGACTTAGCCATGAGAACTTAACTTCTTATGAAATCATTGGATTGCTTTGAGATTTTAATCAAAAACTATGTTTGCATTCTCATTATCATGCATACATAGTTTTTGATTAAAATCTCA
>CM023950.1:22068409-22090746 GCA_013407115.1 Glycine latifolia
ATTAAAATGCTTGTGTAATCGATTAAAACAGTAAGTTTTCATTTTTCAAAGACTTAGCCATGAGAACTTAACTTCTTATGAAATCATTGGATTGCTTTGAGATTTTAATCAAAAACTATGTATGCATGATAATGAGAATGCAAATGCAAATGAAAGACCACAAGGCATAGCACTTAAACTACTTAGACAAATTACAAATGCCTTCAAATGATTGGGCATGTAAAAAGCTAAAACATCAAGTCTTCATCCTTGCTTCAATCTTCTTGCAGCTTCTTAAAGTCAACAATCTCCCCCTTAAAATCAACACTTTGGTGTGGTGGAACCAAATTCAAATTGACATAGAGAGGTTGAGGAGGCCAAGAATCAATTGCTGGAATTACTTGAAGGGGTGCTTGAGAGAAAGATTTGTTCCCACTTATTACTCAAGAGAAGTCCACTACAAGCTCCAAAGACTATTCCAAGGCTACAAGAGTGTTGATGACTATTATAAGGAGATGGAATTGATGATAATGAAGACTGGAATTGTGGAGAGTCAAGAGGCAATCATGGCTAGGTTCCTTCATGGCTTAAATAGGGACATTCAAGATGTGTTGGAGCTACATTCCTATGGCACAATTGAGAAGCCAGTCCATAAAGCTCAAAGAGTGGAACAACAACTAAAAATGAAGAAATCTTCCAAAACCAATGGGGCTGGAAATTCCAGTTGGAAGGACAAGCCTAGGAGGGAGGTTTCTCAGGTGAAAATAAAGAAGAAAAGGTGGATAGCTCAAGCTAAAAAATTATGGACCCTACTCCAACAACATCAAGCATTATAAAGTGCTTTAAGTGCCTTGGCAAAGGGGCACATTGCTTCACAATGTCCCAACAAGAGAACAATGATTTTTCTTGAGGATGGAGGCAAAGAGAGTGATTCTTCAAGTGGCTCAACTAGCTCTTCAAGTGAAGAAGAAGAGCTCATACTTGTGGAAGCAGTTGAGGGTGATCTCTTAATGGTGAGGAGAATGTTGAACAATTTTTTGCAAAGAGGAGACTCAAAGAGAAAATATCTTTCACACAAGGTGCTTAGTTGAAGACAAGGTCTGATCTCTTATAATTGATGGAGGCAGCTACACCAATGTAGCTTGTACAAGGCTTTAGAGAAATTACACTTGCCAACCACAAGTCATCCTAGGCCATACAAGCTCCAATGGCTTAGTGAGAGTTGAGAAGTGGTGGTAAATTCTCAAGTACTCATTCCTTTTTCTATTAACTCTTATAAGGTCAAGTTCTTTGTGCTCATTCCTTAGAGAGAAAAGATATGAGAGCAAAAAAAATTCATGAGGCCAAAGAAAGTTTGTTCTTGAGAGTAAAAGAGGTCAATAGAGTGTTATTAGCAAGACAACCTCTTTATTATATGCTTCCTAACTCTCTTTGTTTGCATGTTGAAAAGGAAGGAGAAAAATTGTCCATAGCCACACAATCTCTTTTGGAGGAATATGAAGATGTTTTTCCAAAGGAAATTCCTAATGGCTTGCCTCCTTTAAAAGATATAGAGCACCAAATTGATTTAATTCCAGGTTTTTCACTTCCTAATAGGCCAACATATAAGACTTCAACCATGGAGGCAAAGGAGATTCAAACACAAGTGGAAAAGTTACTTGACAATGGGTGAATCCATGAGAGCATGAGTCCTTGTGCCATGCCAATTATTATTATGCCTAAGAAGGAGGGAACATGGAGGATGTGTACTAATTGTAGGGCAATAAACAACATCACCATAAGGTATAGACACCCTATCCCTATACTTAATAATCTTTTAGATGAATTACATGGTTCCACTATCTTCTCTAAAATTGATCTTAAGAGTGATTATCATCAAATAAGGATGAGGGAAGGCGATGAATGGAAAATGACTTTCAAAACTAAATTTGGACTTTATGAATGGTTAGTCATGCCTTTTGGATTGACTAATGCACCTAGTACCTTTATGAGGCTTATGAATCATGTGCTTAGACACTTTATAGGCAAGTTTATGGTAGTGTATTTTGATGACATTCTTGTTTATAGTGCCAATTTAAATGATCATTTAATACATGTTAAAAGTGTCTTTGGTGTGCTTAGGAAGGACACCTTGAATGGAGCTATTGATAAATGTACCTTTTGCACTTCACAAGTTATGTTTCTAGGTTTTGTAGTAGGTGCCCAAGGTGTCCAAGTGGATCAAGAAAAGGTGAAAGCCATCAAGGAGTGGCCAACTCCAAAGGGTGTGAAGGATGTTAGAAGCTTCCATGGTTTAGCAAGCTTTTATAGGAGATTTGTAAAGGACTTTAGTACAATTGCTTCTCCTTTGAATGAGTTGATAAAGAAAATCGTGAGCTTCTCTTGGAAGCAAGAGCATGAAATTGCTTCTCTGGATACTAGAACAACATAAGGAAATGGATAATTAACCAATCTCTTAGCTTTCAGCATAGTTTCCTCAATGATGAGGATCCAGTTCATCTAAATGGAGTTCTTCATACCATACACAAGCTATATGTCATCATCTGTGGCTTGGACATGATTTGTGGACCTAGGTGTTAAGATGTAGGTGATTATGTAATGAAGAAGTCTATCTTCACAAGTCATATGGCCAGTGCTAAGTCTTAGCTTCAGCCTCATTTGAGGGTCAAGAAGCATCCATCTATAGGTCTTCACCCTATTGTAGCCCTCAGCCTCCTCCTCAAATTTCCTTTCACCTTCAAAGGAAATACCAGCCACCTCTTGCCAAACTTCAGGAGTGATTTCCATGGCCACCCCATTAACTTGAGATAGGATAGTCCCATCCATAGTTGCTTTAGCACAGGTGTAAAACACCTTTACTAATTCAGGGTAAAATGTACCCTTCAACTCAACAAATTTCTTCAATCCTTGGGCTTCAATCATAGTAAGGAATTGAAAACCTTCCTTAATAAACCATGCAAGGTCAAGATGTTTGGGTGGGTAGATGAGTTTTATGGCATTAAACTGTAGGTAATTCATTTTCTCAGTCTCACTGGAGAACCAATGATCTAACCTATTAACAGCAGGGTTAGATGATTCAACACTCTTTCTCTTAGATGTTTTTGATCTCTTAGGGGCAGACATTGTGAATTTAGGAGTATAACCTAATTGGACAGGGTTTCTAGACTCAGAAGAAGAGAAAAAGAAAAGCACAACTAGGCTTAAGGTAGAAGAAAAGAATGGTGTGATTGCTTTCTTCCACTAAGGCTATATTTATAGAAATTTTGGGCTCCAAAATTTGAAATTTGAAAGTGTAACTGCATTTTCGAATTTACCCACTAACATAAAAGCTTAGAAGTTTCAAATTTGAATTTGGTGGTAGTTGGGCAGTTTATATTTCCAAGAAATCCTGCAGATTTTGTAGTAACGCCATGGATAATCGATTATATAAGCTCATAATCGATTAATTCGTAAGCAAAAATGGTTTTATGAAAGGGTTGTAATCGATTAACTTGCAGCGTAATCGATTAAACCAGTGAGTGTTTTAGTTCAGGAAGACGAAGTGTAATTGATTACAATACTGCGTAATTGATTATTCCAATGAAGTTTTTGTTGGATATAGCGGGAGCTGCAAGAAGATTAAAGCAAGGATGAAGTAATGGCTTAATGTTTTAGCTTTTTACATGCCCAATCAATTTGAAGGCATTTGTAATTTGTCTAAGTGGTTCAAGTACATTGCCTTATGATCCTTGCATTGCATATCCATTCTCATTCTCATCCATACATGTTTTTGATTAAAGTACTAAAGTTGTTTGTAACACCCTGGAATTTTGATTTGCTAAGTGGATGTTTGATGTGTGTTATATTGCTTGATTATTTGGTTTATTTTGGTAATTATTGTTTGTTGTGTTTCTGTCTTGGTATACGTGTTTGGTGATTGATATGATAACTCAACTCTGTGGGTCTGTGGTTGCTGTGCGTGCATGCATAGTAGACATGTCCTATCAGCGAGGTGTATAGGCAGGGGAGTGGTGTTGCAGAAGCTTATTTCTTCCTTGCTTATCTTCTTCTTTGAGCTTTTCTCTCTTCTCTCTAAGCTTACCCATATCCAGAAACCTTTCTTCCTCAACCCTTCTGCGTCACCTTCAACCCTAGAGGACTACTGTAGCTGTCACATAACCCCCTACGTCAAAAGGAACCTCGTGACCAGAGCGGAAGTCTTAGACAACCCTTCGTGAAGTTCAAGGAGAACGGAGCTCTACCCTTGCTTTCACGCTTCAGAAGATAGTGTTTTAGCACCGCTCGACCTCAAGAAGAACTCCTGACTAGGTAAGGGGAATTTATTATGTTAATCACAACTTTAGATACCATGGTTGGGGAGCAGGGAGTCTGACTATGAATATGACTGCATGTCCTTGTTTATGTGTTGTTCTCTTAGTGGAACTGTCCTTTAGGGAATGGGATGTGGTGTGTTGATGTTTGATGATGTTCTTGTGTGTGGATGTTTGATGGTGTTCTGGTATGAAGAGTTTGATGGTGTTTTTGTGGGGGACTTTAGTGGAACTGTCCTTTAGTGGAACTCCTCGGGCATGCATGTGAAGTTGACATTTCGATGCTGAAAAAACTCCCAAGACATTTTCTAGTAGTGTTTGTGAAGGTGCCGGATATCGGATTGGGTATGTCGAGCTGAGCTCTTTACGTAGCATGTGTATGTATATGCGGGACGTGACTCTTAGTAGTCCTTGTTGGTAGATGTCGGTATACTGGGTTCCTTACCCGGGGTTATTTTCCTTAGAGCCATTGGGCTCATTTCCTTTTCTTAGATATACTGGGTTCCTTATCCGGGGTTGTACTTTAGAGCTGTCAAGCTCAAGTTACTTATGAGAAAGAGAGCTATCGGGTTCCCTAACTCAGATGAGCCCGTGCCTTCTTAGGAAATGAGCCATCGGGTTCCCTAACTCGGATGAGCTCGTGCTTTCTCGGTAAAAGAGCCATCGGGTCCCCTACTCGGTCGAGCTTGTGTCCTTTCCTCTAAAATGACAGGGTTCCTTTCCCTGGTTCGTTCCTTCTCTTGAGATGTTGAACTTGTTTTCTTTCCTCTAGAGATACCGAGTTCGCTTCCCGTGCCTGTTCTTTCTCTAGAGCTGTTGAGCTCACTTCTCCCTTAGACCTTCCAAGCTAGTGTCGTTTGTTTTTAATCGATTACAAAAGCTTATGTAATCAATTGCATAGGGCTGAGCCCTTCCTCGGTTTTCTTCTATAAGATCCAAGGTCCACCCCTGTCCACCCTTGCCTTCCTTTGTCCGACCCTGACTGACTTTGACTAACCTTGACTGACGTCCTCCCTCGTCCAACCTTGTTTGGATTCTTACATCAAAATCCCTATATCTAGGTGTCAGCCCGGACACCTAATACTTCACACCGGCTCACTAGTTTATGTGATGTTTGTGAATGACGTGTAAGGAACGTATGTGATCATGTTGATAATAGTTGAGGTCTACCTATGTGATGGCTTATGATAATGTTGGAACCTTGGAAGGTTGGTTCGTGAGATGATGATATGTGCATTGATACCATGGGGGGTGCATGGCAGTATCCTTGCCAGGACGGAGTTGTTCCCGGGCCGGGCCATGCATTGATGGTGCCCATGGTTATCTAAATGCGGGTAGATATACATAGATACCCATGAGGGTGTATGGCAGTATCCTTACCAGGATACGTGAGATGCTGGGACCGGGTGGTTAACCTTGCAAGGACCGCGGTCAGTGCATCGATGAGCCCGTGTTGGGGCGGCCCTCATTTGGGGCGGTACGTATGTGCATGAGGGGTGCATGACAGTATCCTTGCCAGGACGGATTTGTTCCCGAGCCAGGCCATGCATTGATGAAGCCCATGTGACATATTGCATTTGCACGACAGAAATAGGATAATGGCTGTAGGGTACTGGGGTACTAGGGGGCCACGTCTGTTAGGAACTCCTTCTGACACCCAGGGCTGATCACCACTGGGGGGAGCAACCTGTGCACGATAGAGTGACCCTGACAAGCTACTGCATCATTTGTATATCGAGATGGACTATTTCCGTAATGGTACCACATTGCATGCTGAGAGTTGAGTCAGGAGCATGAATCATGCTAGGCATTACAAGTTGACTTGTAGAATGTTTTTGGATGATTGTCCTTGTTGGCTGGGTGATGAAGCGCCTGGATAATATGGTGATATCATGATGTTTGGATTGTCTTTCCTTAACTGATGTTATCTGTTGCCTGTTGTTTTATGTGATAAACTCACATTTACTTTGTTGTACCGTGTGGTTTGGTACCTGTGATGATCGAGAACCATGTTCATGTGAGCAGGCGAGCAGCAGTAGGACTTGGAAGATGACCACCTTTTTGGGTTGGAGCCACCGAGTTGCCGGGATGTCAATGGATTAGATCCCGAGCAGGAGTTGTGTTTTGCTGGTTACACCCCGTTGTTCTGATAAATACACCCCGTTGTTTAAATTCTTGTTTCCTTTGTAAAATACTTTTTTTTAGACATGGTCAACTATACTTACAATTACACTATGTTTTGTATGAGTATATATATATATTTGAAATGTCTTGTACTTGTCTTATTTACGTGTCTACTTGATGATGATGGGTATTGTGTGTTTCGCAAAAAATTTACTGTTGTTTTTCATGATCAAATTAAGGTGGGGTTTTCATCTAAACATGTTAATGACGTTATTAAGAGGCAGTAATACAGTAGCGACGAGGCGGGACGTTACACTGTTCAATGATTTTAAAGGAATCTAAGTTCACATGGTCAAGTTTTGGAAAAATGAAAACTTACTGTATTATTCGATTAAAGGCTTTGTTCTAAATCTGGAAAAGCTATGAAGAACATATTAATTGATTACAGGCTTCTTGTAATCGATTACATAGTGCAATATGGAAATCATGCATTACTGCTTTAATCGATTACCATGTTATGTAATCGATTATCTTAGTTCTTTAGTCTAGATGCATTACTGGTTTAATCGATTACCATAATCAGTAATCGATTACACAGGCTTATTTCATATTTTGAGCTTTACTGGTTTAATCAATTACCAGTCTTATGTAATCAATTATCACACCTTATTTCACATACATGAAGACTGCTTTAATCGATTACATTGCGTATTAATCGATTATTTTATTCATGAAAGTTTTCCAAAAATCTCAATAACATATTAATCGACTATCTAGTATTTTAATCGATTACACTATCATTTTAATCGATTGCTTTCAATTAAATCAATTTTTATCTAAAGCTTTGTGGGTCTGGTCTTTATAAATAGACTTTGAATGAATTACTCTGAGCATTTGAGTGAATTACACAAAAGATACTAAGCTTTCTAAGAGTCCAAGATAATGAGTTTTACTAAGTGAGATACACGTCTTTGTGAGATCAAGATTTCTAATTTTTAGAACTGATGTGTTGAAGATAAAGAGTCCACTAGAACTAATGATTCTAAAGTTGTTGTGGATTTTGTGAGATCCAACATTTTTTGCAGGTTTAGTGTGCCTAGAGCCATTATCAGTGACCAGGGGAGCCATTTCTGTAACAGGTCATTGACATCCTTGCTTCAGAAGTATGGGGTTGTGCATAGAGTTGCTATAGCTTATCATCCCCAAACTAATGGGCAAGGAGAGGTTTTTAACAGAGAGATCAAGCAAGTGTTACAGAAGGTAGTGCAACCCAACAGAAAGGATTAGAGCAAGCTACTTGAAGATGCTTTATGGGATCATAGGACTGCTTACCGAACACCTTTGGGGATGTCTCCCTACAGGGTGGTTTTTGGTAAGTTATGCCACCTTCCGATGAAGATTGAGCACCGTGCTTATTGGGCGGTGAAGAGTTGTAACATGGCATTTGATGAAGCGAGTATGGAAAGGAAGCTTCAATTGCAAGAACTTGAAGAGATTCGCTTAGAAGCCTATGAGAACTCCAAGATTTACAAGGAGAAAGTGAAGAGATTTCATGACTCCAGGATTCTTAGGAAGAAGTTCCATATTGGCCAAAAAGTGCTATTGCTTAACTCTCACCTCAAGCTTATTTCTGGTAAACTTCGATCTAGATGGGATGTACCTTTTGTTATTACTAATGTTTTCCCCATGGTGTAGTTGAGATTAAAAATGATGTTACCGGTAAGGTCTTCAAAGTGAATGGTCACTAACTCCAGCTATTTCATGAGAGCTCACAAGTGGAGGAGGAGCTTGTGGCAGACCTCTCTTTGGTCTTGCCAATTCTATGTGATGATGTACCTTGAATGACATTTGAGGAGTTTCCTTTTCCCTTTTTTTATTTGTTGTCCCTTTGTTTGCCTCTCATTGCATGCTTACATTGAGGACAATGGGCATTTCAAGTGTGGGGTGAAGGATTACAAAATCTATTTTCTGTTTACGTTTCTGTTTATCTATTTTTGTTTGCTGTTTACTATTTCTATTTTTTTTTCTTTTGTTGTTTCTATTTTTAAATTCTGTCTGTTTTAATTTTTGAGTCTGTTTTCTATTTTATCTATCTATTTTCTATTTTCTATTTCTGTTTGTTTTTGTTTCTGTCTGTTTCTATTTTCTGTTTTTGTTGCTGTATTTGTTTTGTTTTGTTTGGTTGTTAGTCTATTTTTACATTCAGAAAATAAAAACTAGAATTTAGGCACTTTTTCATGTTTTTCATAGGATTTCTAACTTGTATAATTTGTGAGAAATGTACTAATTTTTGTTGGATTGAAAGGTTTCATGCTTGATGTGAATCATTGTTACAATTGTTGAAGTGATAAGTAAGCTTGAGAAATAGAATTTAAGATGAATCCTGTGTGACAGAATTATGCCTTGTGAGTTTCTGAGCCTTTGTGGATAAATCACATTATTTCATTCATGTTCTTTCATGTGTCATTTCACCCTTGTGCTAGATTACTCTATGTTTTGTCTTGCCTTTTTTGACATTCCTTGTTGCACATGATTTGATTGAGATGATTTAGGCCTTCTTTATTTTATCCACTAGTCAAATAAACTATCCTTGCATTAATATCCATTGCTACCCTTTTTGAGCCTTTAACCTTTTCTTTCTTGTGTACCTCATTATAAAAAAAATGGAAAACCAAGTTATCCTAACTTTAGGGAGAAAAGGGGCCTTGGAATTGTTTTGGGAGTGGGTTTCAAACAAGTGTGGGGTATTTTTATTTTGTTTGATTTGAAAAGAAAAGAAAAGAAAAGAAAGAGTTTACAAAGCAAAAGAAAAAGAAAAAAATGCATAAACAAGGAAAAAGAAAAGAAAATAAAAAGAAAATGCAATAAAAGTTGTTGTGATTCATTTTCTTCCTTAAAAGTTCTTTGTTTCCACCCCTCTTTATACTTGTTGGCTTACTCTCCATTGCCCCTCTTTTCTCTTAGTTTTAGCCTAAATATCCTTTTCTTATCCACCCTTTACCCAAGCCATACATTACAAGCCTATAAAGTCCTTTTGATCTTTTGATGCATGTGTATTTCAAGTTGAATGAATTAGAGTCTTGTCAAAATTTGGATGTGCTAGTTATATGTGGTGTTTGAGTGTAAACATAAACCCATACACATTAGAAGAGGTTGAGTGTTGCTCGTTGAGAGAATTCTATCACCTTGGCTCGTTCTTAATTTTAACTTAACTACTTTTTCACTTTGCAATTTGTGATCATGTGTTCATGGATTGTTTGAAACCTTAATATCATTCTTCCATTTTTCATCTTTCTCACTTTTTTGCATTGTTAGGATCCATTGAAAAATGTGTGTGTCTTGTTCTTACCTTTCTTTTAGTTTTGCCCAAGAGTGCAAAAGTTTAAGTGTGGGGTATTTTGATTGATTATTTTTAGTTTAATATTTTTCTATTCTTCTTAGCTTATTTGAATTCTCTTGGACTTTTATTTTCCCATTCTAATTCAGTTTTTGCCTTAGGCAAACAAGTGGGCTTAATTGATAATTGTTGATTATTTTCGGAATTTTTGCTTACTTGACCTATCTTTCTTGTATAGGAACTAGAGAGCTCTACAGAACTCCAAATGGCTCATATGAGTAGTCCCTGGAAAGATAAGGAAAGGATCTACAAGTTTGTCAGAGATAAGCCAAGGCCAATTCTGTCATTTTGAGGGTTATTTTAGGCTTGGAATTTAGAACTACTGCACTTGAATTTTGGGCTGCGAAATTGGTGTAATTAGTAATTAGTTAGATTAGTTGGGATTCATTATCGCCCATCCTTTCCTACTGACTCAGTCACTATATTTTAGTGATTTAAGTTATTTGGATAGACACACTTCATTTTAGCAAAAACATATTTTGTAGTGACTTTTTGAAGTTTTTAGAATTAAAACCCTTTCTCTTATTTTCTCTCAATTGTTCTTCATTATTCTTCACTATTTTTCATTTTCATTTCTGTTATTCCATTTTCTTGCACTAATTTCATGGGGCTTTCATTGATGATGATCATGGAAGGCTAAAAAATCAATCAATCCAAGGATCCAAGCCTAAGCAAGGATAATGTGAGTTTTGGTTTGGTATTTCAAATTCTGTGTGAATGTTCACTTTCTTCTTCAATCCTCTATTCAATTTTCATGATTATGAATGTGTTTAAGATTGAAAATGGATTAGGTTATGAATTCATTTCCTAATTTCAATTTTTAATCACAGATTATTTGGATGATATTTCAATTAGGTTTGTGGTTTCAATTAATTTAGGGGTTAATTCGATTGAACTGCTACTAATGAAATTGAATGAACTTTCACAACAAAATCATTATCTGAGAACTATGATAATTCATATTGCTTGGTTTGATGAATTGGATTGATACTTTTTAATCTGTTTTAGAATACCTTTTATCAATTCTGTTAGTTTCTATTTTGCTACGTTTTTCTGCAATTTTTATTCACGCATGTAAACTATTCAATAAAAATCCCACTATTATTTACTAGTGAATTGAAGTTGAAACCATATTGATTGTGTCTCTGAGTTGACCTAGGTTAATCTTGTGCTACAGAATTAGCGTAGTTTAATTGTTTCGAAGCGATACAACATTGGTTATCAATGTCCCTCTTCCTCTTCTAAGGCAGAAAATGCAAAGTGTTACAAGAAGAGTTTGATGCTTTCAAAAGAAATCGAGGAGAAAAGTACATGTTATTACTTTCAGAAAATAACTACTTGGTTGATCTTTTGAAAAGGCTTTATAGAGGAAAATGCAACTTAGCTGAAATGTTAAGTGTGCAAAAATATGTTGGAGATACTTCTGGTTTGGGTTACAAACATGGTTCAAAACCTGTTGGAAAAACCAACTTTGTACCGCCAAAACAAAAGAATCAAAGGAGCTTTTATAAATCAAATTTTAATCAAAATACCTATTTTGAAAAATCATCAAAAGCTGTAACTTGTAACTATTGCATGAAGAAAGGGTATACATCTCGTAAGTGCTATGCTAGAAAATATTATGTGCCTAATGGAAAATGCATTTGGGTGTTAAAGAAAAAGAAAATAGCAACCCCTATGGACCCAACCTCAATTGGGTACCTTTCTTTGTTACTTAATTTGAATTTTGCAGGTGTGTCTAAGAGCAAGATCATCACTATGGTATCTTGACAATGCTGCTCTAGACACATGACAGGTGACATATCCATGCTTACAAATATCATACTAAAAGATGGAGGATTTGTCACTTATGGTGATAATAACAAATGGAGGATAGTTGGAGAAGGAAACATAGGAGACACCCTTAAAACTATGATAAAAAATGTTCTATATGTTGAAGGCTTGAAACATAATCTCCTAAGCATAAGCCAACTATGACAAAGGGTTTAAAGTTTCCTTCAATGAAAATTGTTGTTTGATTTGTGACAGTCAAAGTGGTGAGGTTATCCATGTTGGTAAGAGAAAGGGTAACATTTATGTTCTATCAATTGAGCATGCATTCATTCATAACACTAGCTGCCTTGTAAGTAAAACTGATGAAACATGGTTATGACATAGAAAAGCTAGTCATATAAATATGCATCACATGAACAAGCTTGCAATAAAGGAGTTGGTCATAGGATTGCCTAAGCTTAAGTTTGAGAAGGATAAAATATGTGAAGCTTGTCAAAGAGGGAAACAAACAAAAAATTCTTTTCAAAGTAAAAATGTTGTTTCTACTACTAGACCTCTTAAATTGCTTCATATGGATTTATTTGGTCCTTCTAGAACCATGAGCTTAGGAGGTAACTTTTATGGGCTTGTTATTGTGCATGATTACTCAAGATACACATGGACTTTATTCATAAGATCCAAGAGTGATACATTCACAACATTTAGAAAGTTTGCCAAGATAATTCAAAATGAAAAAACTTCCAATATTGTTTCAATTAGAAGTGATCATGGTGAAGAATTCCAAAATGAATACTTTGAAAAGTTTTGTGAAGAATTTGGAATTAATCACAATTTTTCAGCTCCAAGAACACCCCAACAAATGGTGTTGTGGAGAGGAAAAACAGATCCCTTGAAGAAGGTGCAAGAACATTTCTAAATGAAACAAACTTGCCTAAGCATTTTTGGGCTAATGATGTAATTACGGTTTGTTATACTTTGAATAGGATTCTCATAAGGCCTATTTTGAAGAAAACTCCTTATGAACTATACAAAGGAAGGAAACCAAACATATCTCATTTTAGAGCATTTGGCTGCAAATGTGTTAAATAATGGTAAAGATTCTCTTGGCAAATTTAATTCTAAAGCTGATGAAGCAATTTTTCTTGGTTACTCTTTGCAAAGTAAAGCTTATAGGATCTTCAATAAAAGAACATTGTGTGTCGAGGAATCTGTCCATGTTATATGTGATAAGTCCAACCCCTCCAAGGAGGAATTGGAGTGTGATATTGATGCGGGATCAAAGGAAGAATTTTTGCAACTTAATTATCTAAATAAGAAAGAAAAGGAAGAACCAAATGATGAGTTTGAATAGTTAACTCCTTTACAAAAGCACAAGGATTGGAGAACAACTAAAGATCTTTCCCTTGACAACATAATTGGGGAAGTATCCAAGGGAGTTTCTACTAGATCATCTTTAAGAAATCTTTGTTATACCATGGCTTTTGTTTCACAGATTGAACCAAAAAGCACTGATCAAGCTTTCCTGGATGAACATTGGTTAATAGCCATGCATGATGAATTGAATCAATTCAAAAGAAACCAAGTTTGGGAATTAGTTCCTAGACCATCAACTCATAAACCAATTGGCACAAAATGGATTTTTCAAAACAAGCTAGATGAAAGTGGCATCATAGTAAGGAATAAGGCTAGATTGGTTGCTAAAGGATACAACCAAGAGGAAGGTATAGACTATGATGAAACTTATGCTCCAGTTGCTAGATTAGAAGCCATTAGGTTGTTACTTGCATATGTATGTTTGATGAACTTTAAATTGTTTCAAATGGATGTTAAAAGTGCATTTTTAAATGGCTACATTGAGGAGGAAATATATGTAGACCAACCTCCTGGATTTATTGATTACAAACATCCTAACCATGTTTTCAAATTAAGAAAAGCTTTATATGGTTTGAAATAAGCACTAAGGTCTTGGTATGAGAGATTGAGCAAATTTCTGCTTGGCCAATCTTTCACAAGAGGAGAAGTTGACAAAACCTTGTTCATTTAGAAAAGAGGAAATGATATCTTGTTGGTTCAAATCTATATGGATGACATTATAGTTCAACTAATCAATCAATGTGCAGAAAATTTTCTGTCTCAATGCAGAGTGAGTTTGATATGTCAATGATGGGGGAGCTCACATTCTTTTTAGGACTATAAGTCAAGCAATTGAAGAATAGAACTTTCCTTAGTCAAGCCAAGTATTGTTTAGAAATGATCAAGAGGTTTGAAATGGAAAATAGCAAGGATGCTGCTACACCAATGACAACTTCTACCTATCTTGATTCAGATGACAAAGGAAAAAGTGTTGATGAGTCCGAATACAGGGGAATGATTGGATCTTTGTTATATTTAACTGCAAGTAGACCTGACATTATGTTAAGTGTATTCTTGTGTGCTAGGTACCAAGCAAATCCCAAAGAGTCTCATCTATCTGCACTTAAAAGGATCCTCAAATATCTCAAGTCTACACCAAGAGTAGGACTTTGGTATCCAAAAGGTACATCTATCAACTTGATTGGATATTCTGATTCTGATTTTGTAGGGTGCAAATTGGATCGGAAGAGTACTAGTGGTACATGCCCCTTGTTGGGAAGCTCTTTGATTTCTTGGCACTGCAAGAAGCAATCATGTGTTGCCTTATCCATTGCTGAAGCTGAATACATTTCTGCTGGAAGCTGCTGTGCACAAAGTCTTTGGTTGAAGCAACAACTTCAAGACTTTGGTGTTGAGATACAGGAGATACCATTGCTGTGTGATAACACTAGTGCCATCAATATATCCAAAAATCCTATTAAATATGATATATTGACTGTAATAATCAATTAAGCCTCGTAATAATTGATTAAATGTGCTTTAAAATCTTTTTAGAATGAAAATTGACTTATGCAATCGATTACCGTGTTGGAATAATCAATTATTCTTTGTTTAAAATGATTTCAAAAAATAAATTTCATTAGAATAATCGATTACAACAAGTTAGTAATCGATTACACATGAACGAAAATCTTTTAGAAACTTGAAAAACTTCACTGGAATAATTGATTACGACGACGAATTAATCGATTAAACAAGGAGCAAATCTTTGAAAACAAAAACATTCACTGGTGTAATCGATTACTCCTCGAGACTAATCGATTACAGCCCTTTGCAGAAACCATTTTTTCTTACGAATTAATCGATTACGAGCTTATGTAATCGATTATTTATGGAGTTACTGCAAAATTTGCAAGATTTCTTGGAAATTGATACTGCCCAACTGCCATCAAATTCAAAAATTTGAAACTTCTGAGTTTTTATGTTAGTGGGTAAATTCGAAACTATAGTTACACTTTCAAATTTCAAATTTTGGAGCCCAAAATTTCTATAAATACAGCCTTAGTTGAAGAAATCAATCATGCCATTCTCTTCTTCAACCTTAAGCTTTGTTGTGTTTCTTTTTTTCTCTTCTTTTGAGTCTAGAAACCCTGTCCAGATAGTTTCTACTCCTATATTCATTATGTCTTCCCCTAAGAGATCAAAAATCTCTAAGAGAAAGAGTGTTGAAACCTCTAACCCTGTTATGAATAGGTTAGATCATTGGTTTCCTAGTGAGCGTGAGAAAATGAATTACCTACAGTTTAATGCCACAAAACTCATTTGCCCACCTAAACATCTTGACCTTGCATGGTTTACTAGAGAAGGTTTTCAATTCCCTGCTATGATTGAAGCCCGGGGATTGAAGAAATTTGTTGAGATGAAGGGTACCTTTTACCCTGAATTAGTAAAGGTGTTTTACACCTGTGCTAAAGCATCTATGGATGGGACTATCGTATCTCAAGTTAATAGGGTGGTAATGGAAATCAATCCTGAGGTTTGGCAAGAAGTGGCTGGTATTTCCTTTGAAGGTGAAAGGAAATTTGAGGAGGAGGTTGAGGGCTACAATAGGGTGGAGACCTATAGAGGAATGCTTCTTGACCCTCAAATGAGGTTGAAGCTAAGGCTTAGCACTGGTCCTATGACTCATGAAAATAGACTTCTTCATTACATAATCACCTACATCTTAACACCTAGGTCCACAAATCATGTCCAAGCCATAGATGATGACATATAGCTTGTGTATGGTATGAAGAACTCCATTCAGATGAACTGGATCCTCATCATTGAGGAAACTATGCTGAAAGCTAAGAGATTGGTTAATTATCCATTTCCTTATGTTGTTCTAGTATCCAGATTCATTGATTACTTCAATATAAATGTCTCTAATGAGGTTGTTGACAACACTAATTCCAGCAATAGTCTCATCAAAGAGAAGCATCTTAACAAGCTTGGGATGGTCAAGACCCCCTATGGATGGCAGATAGCTGGACAACAAATCCCTCCTACTGGTGCTTAAGAAAAAGGTGATGAAGAAGAAGAAGCCGAAGGCCCTACTCAACCTTCTTACAGCCCTTTTGAATCCCTCATGATTCAAAAGATGGATGCTTTATTGTCTCTACACCAAAAGCACAGGGCTGAGACGAATTCATCCTTGGAAGAGATGAAATCTAGACTTTAAAACATAGAGGCTAGGCTTGTTCTTGATGACTTTGATAAACTAGCTTAGGTTGCTTATGTTTTCTTTCCAGTTTCTGATTATGTTATGCTTTGGTTAATGTTTTTCTAGTGTTGAATTTCAATTGATTAATGTACTGCATGTTCTATTTCCATTAATACAAGTTCAGTTCTCTCTTTTTAGAATTCTCCTTGTTCTCTCCATAAACATTATTTTTGTCTTTGATAAGCCAAATAGGGAGAGAAATAATTGTAATAATTGTAGGGGAAGAAATAACTCTGAGTTTAATGGGGAGAAATAATTGTGCATATTGTGCATATGTGCTCTATTTTTATGCTCTGTATTTTATGTAGTCAAGGGAAGCAAATTTAAAGAATGACTTGTGCTTATGCAAGAATCATACTTAACACTTTATGCAAGCATTATTCTTAACACTTGTTCTTGCAAAAAGTTGATTTAAAATTTAGGATTATCAAGTATGAGTCTCCTATCAACCATCCCTCAAAATAAATTAAGAGCTAAACAAATGGACAATTGATATTTGGCATGTTCAAAGCCAAAAATGGGGAGTCTGTTGGATATAGAGGAAGCTGTAAGAAGATTAAAGCAAGGATGAAGTAATGGCTTGATGTTTTAGCTTTCTACATGCCCAATCAATTTGAAGGAATTTGTAATTTGTCTAAGTGGTTCAAGTACATTGCCTTGTAATCCTTGCATTGCATATGCATTGTCATTCTCATGCATACATGTTATTGATTAAAGTACTAAAGTTGTTCAATGATTTTAAAAGAATCTAAGTTCTCATGGTCAAGTTTTTGGAAAAATGAAAATTTACTGTTTTAATCGATTACACAGTGTTTTAATCAATTAAAGGCTTTGTTCTAAATCTGGAAAAGCCATGAAGAACATATTAATCGATTACATGCTTCTTGTAATCAATTACATAGTGCAATATGAAAATCATGCATCACTGCTTTAACCGATTACCATGTTATGTAATCAATTATCTTAGTTCTTTAGTCTAGATGCATTGCTGGTTTAATCGATTACCACAATTAGTAATCGATTACATAGGCTTATTTCATATTTTGAGCTTTACTGGATCGATTACTAGTCTTATGTAATCGATTATCACACCTTATTTCACATACATGAAGACTGCTTTAATCGATTACATTGCGTATTAATCAATTATTTTGTTCATGAAAGTTTTTCCAGAAATCTCAATAAGATATTAATCGATTATCTGATATTTTAATCGATTACATATGACAAAATAATCGATTACACTATCGTTTTAATCGATTACTTTCAGTTAAATCAGTTTTTATCTTAAGCTTTGTGGGTCTGCTCTTTATAAATAGACTTTGAATGAATTACTCTGAGCATATGAGTGAATTACCCAAAAGATACTAAGCTTTCTAAGAGTCCAAGATACTGAGTTTTACTGAGTGAGATACACATCTTGTGAGATCAAGATTTCTGATTTTTTGAAATGATGTGTTGAAGATAAAGAGTTGATTTCAAGAGTTTTGATTCTAAGTATTGAATTTCATACAACCTGGATTGATTGATAACTTCATTCATTCATTCATACATTGAAGGATCACAGGTTGTGTCTCTTAAATCTTTCTTTAGAATTTTCTGAGTATTAAAATTCTGTTGTGATATATCAAAGTGATTCTTTCAAGCTTTCTAGAGTAGGGTTCTCTAGGGATAAAGATCTGAGTAGGGTTCTCAAGATCTTTGTGATTTGTTTTCTAATAGGGTTTTAGAATTCAAATTCTTTATCTAGGGTTGATAAAGATAATCACTTGTAAATTGCTTGTAAAGAATATTTTGATTTAGTGAAGTGAAAACTCTAACCTAGTGTTGGTTGGAAGACACTGGATGTAGCCTCCATGTTAGTGAGGTGAACCAGTATAAATTGTTGAGTCTTTTATTCTAATTCTGTATATCTTTCATTGCTTGTATTTAGGTAATCAAAATATAATCAACAAAAATAGAGTTTCTATCATTACATGCATAACTAGGTTGATCTTGATTGAAAGAAAAGTTTTGGTTTATAAAAGGTGATTAAGTGATACGATCCAGATTTCAAATTCCGCAAATTGTTTTAGAAAAATTTTAAATATCTATTTTAAACCAATTCACCCCCCCTCTTGGTTTATTTGTAGTGTGTTCATTTTGTTTTTAGTTTCATGTGTTAAAAGATTTTGCTTCTTGTGTAATCGATTAATTTGTAGTCGTAATCGATTATTCCAATGAAATTTCAAGTTTCTAAAAGATTTTTCTTCATGTGTAATCGATTACTACCTTGGTGTAATCAATTATTCTAGTGAAACTTATTTTCTGAAGTCATTTTAAACAAAGAATGATCGATTATTCTGACACAATAATCGATTACATAAGCTCATGTTTCTAAAACACATTTAAAGATCAAATAATAGATTATTACGAGGCTTAATCGTTATTACAGTGAATATATCAGTTTCAACAGTAACTATGCAGCAATTTCAAATTTTCATTATTTGAGATGAAAAGCCAATTAATCATGTAGATGAGCACATAAAAAGCATGCTAGTATACACTACATTCATCAAGAATTCCTAGCATGTTTCTAAGTGTAAAGAATCTACCTCTAGCCAAAGGTTTTCTGAAAATATCAGCTAATTGATTGTTAGTTTCAACAAATTCAATTTTGATTTTACCCTTTTGGATATGATCTCTGATAAAGTGATGTCTTATCTCAATGTGTTTGGTCCTTGAGTGCATTATTGGATTTTTGGATATGTTGATTGCACTAGTGTTATCACACAGCAAGGGTATCTCCTGTAACTCAACACCAAAGTCTTGAAGTTGTTGCTTCAACCAAAGACTTTGTGCACAACATTCCAGCAGAAATGTATTCAGCTTCAACAGTAGATAAGGCAACACATGATTGCTTCTTGCAATGCCAAGAAATCAAAGAGCTTCCCAACAAGTGGCATGTACCACTAGTACTCTTCTTATCCAATTTGCACCCTGCAGAATCAGAATATCCAATCAAGCTGATAGATGTACCTTTTGGATACCAAAGTCATACTCTTGGTGTAGACTTAAGATATTTGAGGATCCTTTTGACTGCAGATAGATGAGACTCTTTGGGATTTTCTTGGTATCTAGCACACAAGCATACACTTAACATAATGTCAGGTCTACTTGTAGTTAAGTATAACAAAGATCTAATCATTCCCTATATTTGGACTCGTCAACACATTTTACTTTGTCATCTGAATCAAGATAGGTAGATGTTGCCATTGGTGTTGCAGCATCCTTGTTCTTTTCCATTTCAAACTTCTTGATCATTTCCAGACAATACTTGGCTTGACTAAGGAAAGTTTCATTCTTCAATTGCTTGACTTGTAGTCCTAGAAAGAATGTGAGCTCCTCCATCATTGACATTTCAAACTCACTCTGCATTGAGACAGAAAATTCTCTGCACATAGATTGATTAGTTGAACCAAATATAATGTCATCCACATAGATTTGAACTAATAAGATATCATTTCCTCTTTTCTTAATGAATAAGGTTTTGTCAACTTCTCCTCTTGTGAAAGATTGGCCAAGCAGAAATTTGCTCAATCTCTCATACCAAGACCTTAGTGCTTGTTTCAAACCATATAAAGCTTTTCTTAATTTGAAAACATGGTTAGGATGTTTGTAATCAATAAATCTAGGAGGTTGGTCTACATATATTTCTTCCTCAATGTAGCCATTTAAAAATGCACTTTTAACATCCATTTGAAACAATTTAAAATTTATCAAATATGCATATGCAAGTAACAACCTAATGGCTTTTAATTAAGCAACTAGAGTATAAGTTTCATCATAGTCTATGCCTTCCTCTTGGTTGTATCCTTTAGCAACCAATCTAGCCTTGTTCCTTACTATGATGCTACTTTCATCTAGCCTGTTTCAAAAAACTTATTTTGTGCCAATAGGTTTATGAGTAGATCCTCTTTTGAATTGATTCAATTCATCATGCATAGATATTGACCAATGTTCATCCAGCAAATCTTGATCAATGCTTTTTGGTTCAATCTATGAAACAAAAGCCATGGTACAACAAATATTTCCTAAAGAGGATCTAGTAGAAATTCCCTTGGATACTTCCCTAATTATGTTGTCAAGGGAAAGATCTTTAGTTTTTCTCCAATCCTTGTGCTTTTGTAAAGATGTTGACTATTCCAATTCATCATTTGGTTCTGCTTTTTCTTTTTCGTTTAGATCATTAAGTTGCAGAAATACTTCCATTGGTCCTGCATCAATATCACACTCCAATTTCTCCTTGGAGGGATTAGACTCATCACATATAACATGGACAAATTGTTGCATTCAGGGGGAGCTACTTAAAGAATGCAAAGGAACTTTGATTCAAGCATTGGTTTTGAGCTTTTAACATGCAATGGATGTCTTGAAGTCAATTCAGTGTGAAATGTGTAAAAGAAAAGCAATTCTGGTGATCCAAGTGCATTGCATTCATTTAATCCATAATTAACTTAATTGGTTTAACAAAAATCACAAGGCTTTGATAAATTGACTAAGGTTTTAAAATGATTCAATTGTTTTTGGAAAAATGCAAGTCTACTGTAATAATCGATTACTTAAATGTAATAATCGATTATATGCTTAGTCTTCATTTCTGGAAAAACTTTTATGAACACTTTAATCGATTACCACTATTTTTAATCGATTACATAAGTGTTTTAATCGATTAAAATGGTGATTTAATCGATTACAAGCAGTTATAAAAATCTGTTATAAATAGAACTATGGCTCAACTGCTTTTCTAACTTCGTGGAACATTACCCATTCGTATTTTCTGAGCTTAAACATTCTTGTGAGCATTCTTAAGTGTTTTCTAAGGGATAAATTCTTTCTTGCTCCATTGTGCTTTAATTATGAGTGTTTGAGTCATTCTTGGAGCTTGAAACCTTTTCAAGATTAAGGAAAGCTATGCTATTTGATTTGTAATCATTCAACCTGAGCTGGTAACTTCCTTTTACATTGCATCATTGGATCATCAGGTTGTTTCTCTCCTTAATCTGGTTGTAATTTTTGTTTTGATTTTTCTTTGTGAATTGGCTATTGTAATTGAGTTCTTGCATGTATCTAGAGTAGGGTTCTCTAGGTGAAAGAATTGAGTAGTGTTCTCAGGTTCTTGTCTCTTAGAATTAAATAGGGTTTTAGATTTCTATACTTTATCTAGGGTTGATAAAGGGAGACATTGTAATTGATTGTAAGAACTGAAAATTATAATACTGGAACTCTAACCTAGTGTTGGTTGGAAGAAAACTGGATGTAGCTTCTAGTGTTGAACCAGTATAAATCTGATTGTGTCTTGCTTCTCTATCCCTTAACTCACTATATTCATTGTGTTCTTGATTAAATTGCTTGACCAATTATATCAGTTTTGATTCATTGAAATTCCTTGGGGCTAAGCTACTTGATTAAATAAGATTTCTTAGTATTGAAAAGTGATAAAGATCCTAGAATCTCTGATTTTGATTAAAGAAAATTTTAATTACCAAGGTTTAACCAATTCACCCCTCCCCCTCTTGGTTAAGTGTGAGATATTCATATCATTTTCAATTGGTATCAAAGCTGGTTCTTGAAAGTTACTCAAGATCACTATTTTCTTTTCAAAATGAATACCTCACAAATAACTTTCAAGTAAGGTGCTTCTTTAAACAGATCTCCTTTGTTTGAAGGGGAGAACTTCAGTTTTTGGAAAAATAGGATGAAGATCTTTATTCAATCAAATGACCCAGGTGCTTTGAATGCAATAGAAAAAGATTCTGTGGTGCCCATCAAAACAGTTGGTAATGACATGATTCCCAAAGAATGGGATGAGATGAATGATGTTGAGAAAAGGGTTGTTCAATATGATTTTAAGGCCAAAATATGATAACCTCTGCACTTTCCTCTGATGAATTTTTTAGAACAGTTAGATGCACAAGTGCTAAGGAGATGTAGGAGATGTTAGAGATTACTCATGAAGGAACTGAAGAAGTCAGAAGATCAAGGAAGCATTCATTGATCCATGAGTATGAAATGTTTAAGATGAACACAAATGAAAGCATTTCCCAGCTCCAAACAAGATTCGCACATATTGTCAATCATCTCTTGGGACTTGGAAAAA
>CM023950.1:22105746-22144376 GCA_013407115.1 Glycine latifolia
TTATCTAAAATAAACCAAGCACGAGAGAGTAAAAGAGAGGCGTTACAGTAATCGATTACATAAGCTTCTGAGAAAAGGATGCTCCACTGGAATAATCGATTACCAGGATTCGTAATCGATTACACAATGTTTTGAGAAAATCATGCTGCACTGGAATAATCGATTACCACATTTTGTAATCGATTACGCAAGCCTTTTAGAAAACACAGTGCTACTGGAATAATCGATTACAGCTCAAAATAATCGATTATTTTGCTCGTTATTAAACCCAGAAAACTCATGAACAGTTTAATCGATTAAAGTGGTGACTTAATTGATTACATAAGTGTTTTAATCGATTAAAATGGTGATTTAATCGATTACAAGCAGTTATAAAAATCTGTTATAAATAGAACTATGGCTCAGCTGCTTTTCTAACTTCGTGGAACATTACCCATTCGTATTTTCTGAGCTTAAACAATCTTGTGAGCATTCTTAAGTGTTTTCTAAGGGATAAATTCTTTCTTGCTCCATTGTGCTTTAATCATGAGTGTTTGAGTCATTCTTGGAGCTTGAAACCTTTTCAAGATTAAGGAAAGTTGTGCTATTTGATTTGTAACCATTCAACCTGAGCTGGTAACTTCATTTTACATTGCATCATTGGATCATCAGGTTGTTTCTCTCCTTAATCTGGTTGTAATTTTTGTTTTGATTTTTCTTTGTGAATAGACTATTGTAATTGAGTTCTTGCATGTATCTAGAGTAGGGTTCTCTAGGTGAAAGAACTGAGTAGTGTTCTCAGGTTCTTGTCTCTTAGAATCTAATAGGGTTTTAGATTTCTGTACTTTATCTAAGGTTGATAAAGGGAGACATTGAATTTGATTGTAAGAACTGAAAATTATAATAGTGGAACTCTAACCTAGTGTTAGTTGGAAGAAAACTGGATGTAGCTTCTAGTGTTGAACCAGTATAAATCTGATTGTGTCTTGCTTCTCTATCCCTTAACTCACTATATTCATTGTGTTCTTGATTAAATTGCTTGACCAATTATATCAGTTTTGATTCATTGAAATTTCTTGGGGCTGAGCTACTTGATTGAATAAGATTTCTTGGTATTGAAAAGTGATAAAGATCCTAGAATCTCTGATTTTGATTAAAGAAATTTTTAATTTACCAAGGTTTAACCAATTCACCCCCCCCCCTCTTGATTAAGTGTGAGATATTCATATCATTTTCACAAATTCCTCAAGACACAATGTTCTCTTATTAAAGATCCTATAAGCTTTACTTTACAAATAGTAACCAAGAAAAATTTCTTCATCAGCTTTAGAATCAAATTTGCCTAGAGAATCTTTACCATTATTTAATACAAAACACTTGCAGTCAAATGCTCTAAAATGATATATGTTTGGTTTCTTTCCTTTGTATAGTTCATAAGGGCTTTTCTTCAAAATAGGCCTTATGAGAATCCTATTCAAAGTATAACAAACCGTACTTACAGCATCAGCCCAAAAGTGCTTCGGCAAGTTTGTTTCATTTAGAAGTGTTCTTGCACCTTCCTCAAGGGATCTGTTTTTCCTCTCCATAGCACCATTTTGTTGGGGTGTTCTTGGAGCTGAAAAATTGTGCTTAATTCCAAATTCTTCACAAAACTTTTCAAAGTATTCATTTTGGAATTCTCCACCATGATTGCTTCTAATTGAAACAATATTGCAAGCTTTTTCATTTTGAATTATCTTGGCTAACTTTCTAAATGTTGTGAATGCATCACTCTTGGATCTTATAAATAAAGTCCATGTGTATCTTGAGTAATCATCTACTATAACAAGCCCATAGAAGTTACCCCCCAAGCTCATGTTCTAGAAAGACCAATAAATCCATATGAAGCAATTCAAGAGGTCTAGAAGTGGAAAAAACATTTTTACTTTGAAAAGAATTCTTTGTTTGTTTCCCTCTTTGACAAGATTCACATATTTTATCCTTCTCAAACTTAAGCTTAGGCAAACCTATTACCAAATCCTTTCTTACAAGCTTGTTCATATGATGCATATTTATATGACTAGCTCTTCTATGCCATAACCATGTTTCATCAGTTTTACTTACAAGACAGCTAGTGTTATGAATGAATGCATGCTCAATTGATAGAACACAAAAGTTACCCTTTCTCTTACCAACATGGATAACCTCACCACTTTGACTATCATAAATCAAACAGCAATTTTCATTGAAGGAAACTTTGAACCCTTTGTCACATAGTTGGCTTATGCTTAAGAGATTATGTTTCAAGCCTTCAACATATAGAACATTTCTGATCATAGTTTTGAGGGTGTCTCCTGTGTTTCCTTCTCCAACTATCTTCCCTTTGTTATTATCACCATAAGTGGAAAATCCTCCATCTTTTAGTATGACATTTGTAAGCATGGATATGTCACCTGTCATGTGTCTAGAGCAGCCACTATCAAGATACCATAGTGATGATTTTGCTCTTAGACACACCTGTAAAATTCAAATTAAATAACAAAGAAAGGTACCCAATCTGAGTTGGGTCCATAAGGGTTAGTTGAATTCCTATTTCTCTTAGGCACCCAAATGCATTCACCATTAGGCACATAGTATCTCCTAGCATAACACCCAATAGATGTATGACCTTTCTTCATGCAATAATTGCAAGTAATAGTATTTAATGGTTTTTCAAAATGAGTCAAATGATGATACTTGGTTTTTGAAAAGATTCTTTGATATTTCTATTTTGGTGGTACAAACTTTGTTTTTCCAAAAGATTTTGATCCATGTTTGTAACCCAAACCAGAAGTATCTCCAACATACTTTTGAACACTAAGCATTTGATTCAAACTACATTTTCCTCTATGGAGTATTTTCAAAAGATCAACCAAGTATGAATTTTCAGAAAGTAAAACTATGTACTTTTCACCTTGACTCTTTTTATAATCATCAAATTCTTTGTGTAAAAGATTGCATTTATTGACATTTGAAATTGATAAGGCACATACACATCCATTAGCATTGTAACTTGAAATAAGTTTTTCATTGCTTCTTTCAAATTACAAAGTTCAGATTGCAATTCAGCAATTTTGGTAACTTGCCATTTGAGATTACCTTTTAGCCTATTATTGGTTTGTGCAAGCTTTTGAGCCTCTTCATGCATCTCATGGAAAGCATCAACAATATTATCATATTCAGAATTTACCTCAGATTCAGCACTTGAGAAATCTTCATCATCACTTAATATGAATGTGAAACAAACATTTGCTTCTTCATTCTCACTTGATGATTCGGAGGTTGTTGAATCATTCTCTTCCTCTCACCTTGTTGCTTCTTCAAAAAAATTGGACATTCAGATTTAATGTGTCCAGGCTTTCCACATTCAAAGCAAGTGAAGTTGGTAGAGGTGTTGTTATTGTTGATGTTGTCATTTTTCTTGTTGAACTTAGTGAACTTTCTGTTCTTGTTTCTCCTCATGAATTTGCTGAACTTTTTGACAATAAGATTCATGTTGTCATCTTCATCTTCTTCACTTGAGTCATCTTCCTTTTCCACCTTAGAGGATGCAGCTTTCAAAGCTATACTTTTATGTTTCTTATCTGCATCTTTTGCATTGGTTAGTAGTGACATTTCAGTTCATACTCAAGAAGCTTACCAAAAAGTGCAGCCATGACATCTTAGACAAGTCTTTGGATTCCTTGATTGCTGTAACTTTTGGTTGCCATGGTCTTGTAAGACACTTTAGTATTTATGTTTAATTCTTCATCATCAGAAGTCTTTCCAAGACCAAGAAGATGGTTAACAATGTGAGTGAACCTTGTTTGTAGCTGAGATATATTTCCAGTATTACTCATCTTGAACATCTCATATTCATGAATCAAGGCATGCTTCCTTGATCTCCTTACTTCATATGTTCCTTCATGAGTTACATCCAACTTCTCCCACATTTCTTTTGCGCTTCTACATCTCACAGTTCTAAAGAATTTGTCAGAAGAAAGAGCAGATGTAATCATATTTTTAGCTTTAAAATCATATTACACAACTCTTTTTTCAGCATCTATCATTTCTTCCTATTCTTTGATAATCAAATTATTATCAACAGTTTTCATTGGAACCAAAGGAACTTTTTCAATAGCATTCCATGCACCGGGATCATTGGATTGCATGAAAATTTGCATATGATTTTTCCAAAAACTAAAATGCTCTCCTTCAAACATCAGAGGACGATTGAGAGAAGCTCCCTCTCTAAAAGTTATTTGAGTAGTATTCATTTTCTTTGAAAAGAAAGTGATCTTGAAAAACTTTCAAGAACCAGCTCTCGATACCAATTGAAAACACAATGAACACACTTCAATTAAGCAAGAGGGAGGGGGTGAATTGGTTAAAATAGTTATTTAAAAATTTTCTAAAACAATTTTTGGAATTAAAAATTGGATCGTATCACTCAATCTCCTTTTGTAAAACCAGAACTTTTCTTTCAATCAAGATCCACCTTGTTATGCATGTAATGACAGAAACACTTTCTTTGTTGATTATACTTTGATTACCCAAATACTAGTAATGAAAGATACTCAGATAAAGAACACAATACACAATTATTTATACTGGTTCACCTCACTAACATGGATACTACATCCAGTGTCTTCTAACCAACACTAGGCTAGAGTTTTCCCTAAATCAAAATATTCTTTACAAGCAATTTACAGGTGATTATCTTTATCAACCCTAGATAAAGAATCTGAATTCTAAAACACTATTAGAAAATAAATCACAAAGATCCTGAGAACCCTACTCAAATCTTTATCCCTAGAGAACACTACTCTAGAAAGCTTGAGAGAATCTATTTGATTTATCACAACAGAACTTTAATACTCAGAAATTCTAAAATAAAGATTCAAGAGAGACACAACCTGTGATCCTTCAATGTATGAATGAATGAATGAACGAAGTTACCAATCAATCCAAGTTGTATCAAAGTCAATGCTCAGAATCAATACTCTTGAAAAACTCTTTTTCTTTAACACATCATTTCTAAAATCAGAAATCTTGAATTCACACAAGATGTGTTTTTCACTCAGTAAATCAGTATCTTGGACTCTTAGAAAGCTTTTGAAACCTTTGGGTAAGTCACATACTTCACAGAGTAATTCGTTCTATCTCTTTTTATAGAGAACAAACCCATAAAGCTTTAAATAGAAATTGATTTAACAGAATGTAATCGATTAAACCATTAGTGTAATCAATTATTTTAACATATGTAATCGATTAAAACACCAGATAATCGATTAATATGTTCTTGAGCTTTCTGGAAAATTTTCACGAACAAGATAATCGATTAATACGTGATGTAATCGATTAAAGCAGTCATTAGATATGTGAAATAAGTTGTGGTTATCAATTACATAAGACTGGTAATCAATTAAAGCAGTAAAGCTCAAAATATGAAATAAGTCTGTGTAATTGATTACAGATTGTGGTAATCGATTAAACCAGTAATACATATTGAATAAAGAACTAAGATAATCGATTGCATAACATGGTAATCGATTAAGGCAGTGATGCATGATTTTCATATTGTACTATATAATCGATTAATATGTTCTTCATGGCTTTTCCAGATTTAGAACAAAGCCTTTAATCGATTAAAAACATTGTGTAATCGATTAAAGAAGTAAGTTTTTATTTTTCCAAAAACTTAACCATGAGAACTTAGTTTCTTTTAAAATCATTGAATAGCTTTAATACTTTAATGCAAAACATGTATGCATGTTAATGAGAATGCATATGCAATGCAAGAATCACAAGGCAATGTACTTGAACCACTTAGACAAATTACAAATGCCTTCAAATTGATTGGGCATGTAAAAAGCTAAAACATCAAGCCAATTACTTCATCGTTGCTTTAATCTTCTTGTAGCTACCCATATATCCAACAAGAGTGCTAAGAAGGAGGAGTTCAAGCGCTATGGAAAGTGAGAGCTTCAGAGTAAGAGTGAGCGCGAGAACATGGATACTTGTTTAAATATAGGAAAATACAAAGACGTCAACAGCAAAACACAACATTGGTTTTTTAAAAAGTCAATGTTAATATCGCCACTGTAACATCGATTTTCCAAAAAATAGATGTTAACAAACTCTTTTTATTTACAAAGATGTCACCGTGCTTTTGTTAATATCAGTTCTATCAAAAACCGATGTTAAAGTGATGATGTTAAAAGACTCTTTCTAGTAGTGGAGTCATTTATGCCAAACCATGCATACAAGGATTCCAAAATATGGAATGCTTGTGTCACTTTAATTTGTTTCCTAATGGTAGTATGACAATACACTTACAGGGTCATGCACCAATTGGGACTTTGTCAAGACATACCAAATCCACCACATAATCTTGACAATCTCCATCATACTAATATGAAAAGACATAGTGACACAAATTGGGCAAAGGAGCACCAATAGTGGATTGCAATTTGGAAGGAAAGACTCAAATATGTGTTAATCGACCAACCTATTCAAGTACATCTTGAACATATGAGTCATTACATGAATTGGTGCCAAGCAAAATCAAAAGTTTGTCTAACACGATTTTCATCTCATCCAAACATTACCGCCACATCACGCTCAGCTTCGGAGATGGAAACTGAACAACATCCTCCACTACAAAGCCCACTAGTTCTTCAACCAATCAACCAAATATTAATGACTTCATCTAGGAAGAGCAATTTGTTGTTTATATTATTCTATCAAATATCAAATTTTTATAAGAAAAAAGATTGATTGATATTTCAATTTTGAAATTTTATTTCAAAAACTGTATTTTATATTAATTGAACTAATAAACAACTTCAACCACAAGAACATGGATGAGTACGTTGATAGCCAACAAGAAATAAGCAACATCTCAGATGTGGAATTGGTGGACATAGACGACATTAATGTTTCTTGTGAATTATGTCTTACTATGATGATTGTCAGTTTTCCCTTATTGATTGATTGAACACTGAATAATGCATTAATTGACTGAGCACTGTATTTTTATGAGACGAATTGACTGAACATTGCTTTTTTGAAGACAATTTGATCTAACATTGCCTTTTCCTAGATGTTTTGACGTCACATTGCTTGTTTCAAGACGATATGATTGGACAATGCTTTTAATGACACAATTTGACCAAACACTTTTTTTCAAATTGCACAATCCAATGTAATTAATTAAGGCGCAATCTAAATCCTTTATATTGTTGGTGTGATCCTAGTTGCTGGTATAAGTCACAGGAGAACACTTGATCACCTAATATATATAGAAGTAAGGGCTAGATTCAACTCAACACCTTTGTCTGATATTCACCATTTTGCATAAAACATGGAGAATGTATCCACTCTTGTGTATTGCAATGGTGAAATGATTCCATCATATGAAAGGTTAGTGTTTGAATGTCCTAGTGATCCTAAAGTCATTAGAATAAGTAAGGACATGTTGCTTGATCCCTTAAGGAAAATAACATTTTATGCCAACGAAGGTTGCAAAATTTCACTTGATCTTTTTTATTATCAACCAATTTCCATAGGTGATGATTGTATTGGATACGACTGTATAGAGCCTAAACACAATGGTGATGCAGGAAAAATGTTTTTCATCTATTTAGAATTTAATATCAAAGGTCCAATTGAGTTGAATGCAACTTTGGGCATTCTCCAAATGAAATCCTTTCCCTGCTGCCCAAACAAAGGAAACCAAGAACGACTGATGAAATCATTGCTCTTATGCGTGATGAATCTGTGTAGTCATTACACAAACTATTTGTTGTTACTTTTTTAGAATAAACTTGTAATTCATCATTGGAATCATGTTGTTATTTTTTTTGTAAGATTCTCTACTTTAATCGTGTTAGTCCCAAAGGATTATGATGTTTACCTAAGTTTTCTTCTTCTTCTTCTTCTTCAATCAAGTAAAATAGCACTATATGCACAATTTTTTCACATGAAAATAAAATGAAAAAATTAAAACTATTGTATGATTGAAATATATTTTTCTAGAGTGGATTTTCATTTTCTTTTCATTTCCATTTGTTTAAAAAGGTATTTTAATCTTTCTATAAAAAAAATTATTTCTTGTTAATCAAATGTGTATTTAACCCACAATTTATATTTATGGGACTACACTAACATTCAATCAATAAAATATCATAAACATTAATAAAATAGCGCAAAAAGTCATATCC
Organism: Glycine latifolia; assembly: GCA_013407115.1. NCBI lineage: Eukaryota > Viridiplantae > Streptophyta > Magnoliopsida > Fabales > Fabaceae > Glycine > Glycine latifolia. The sequence goes on from CM023950.1 coordinate 22,113,948, forward strand.
ATGAGTTATTTATCTAAGCTTTCTTTATTTTTTTTTCGTCTTCTTCAATCTAGATAAACTTGGTTTTTCTTTTTTCTTTTTTTAGATACGTTTAGTTTCAAATTATGTCACTTATTCTAAATATTTCATTTAAGGTTAACTTTTTTTAAAAATTACTATTTGATAAAAATGAATTACAAGTGTTTTTTTAAATCAATTAATTTAAAATGAATCTCTATGTGAAATTGATAACACGATAGAAAAGGTTCAGAAATAATTGAAAAAACTAATATAAGATTAACTAACAACATATGCAAAATAAAATTTATTTTTTATAAATTAATAAAAAATTAAAACAAATAACAAAAGTCATAAAAAATAAAAACCAGTGAAGAATTTGTTATAAAAAAAAACACAATTGGACGTTTAGAAATCGGTTCCATTCTAAACATATACTATAAAAAAATGGTGGTTAAGAAATTGGTTCTTAGGGAACCGATTTTTCACATGCTACAATAATTTGTGTCATTTGAAAAAAAAATTAAATGTATTATTTGGATAAATAATAAATTTATTTATATTATTTGAGTAAAAAAGTCTGAATAACTACTCAAAATTAGTGATTATAAAATATGTAGCTCATTTTGTAGGTGGATAGGGATGGAAAAAAGATAGTGTAACGATTCGCCCCTCGTCGCTACGGTATCACTAACTCTAATCATGTGAATTTCAAATTTTAATGAAAACTTCATTAATTTGATTATGAAAATGACAGTAAGTTTTTTCGCAGTGATATAATCATTGTACACACGATACAACTACAATATTTGAATACATATGTATACATATACTAAATCAGTACTCATCATTCATACGTTTAGAACTTAATTTAGTTTTACATGTATTTACAACTCAAAATATACATGTCTACAAAAATAATTAAGGGACTAACTATGAAAGAGTTTATTAACAAAACACAACTCTTTCCAAAAAGAATTTCAATGTCATCACGTCGGTTTGGCAGCTCCATCAAAAGAAGATCTCTCCCCAAGGTCACCTATTGTTGCTCATCTGCTCCCACGAACGAAAGTTCGCGATCATCACAGGTACTAACCACACGGTACAAAATAAATGCAAGAGTGAGTTTATTATATAAAACCAACAAGCATCAAATAACAACAATTGGAAAGGAAAGAATATTAACAACCACAATCATTACAAAAAGTTCATCAGTCCAATACACATTCGACAAATCAATCATCCAATTCATTTCACAACTCAAACAATCATGCTCAGAATGATGCATGCACCTGACTCATCTCTCGGAATGCAATGTGATACCATCCTCATGGAAATAGCCTCTCTCAGGAAAATGATGCAATAGCTCGTCGAGGTCACCCTGTCGTGCACTGGTCGCTCCCCCCTCCCATGGTGATCAACCTTGAGTCACAAGAGAGTTCCAAACAGAGTGATTGCCCTCTAGTACCCCCAATACTTATTGTCCATCATTTTATTTCCATCCATGCAAATATGAAGTATGAAACATGGGCACCATCAATGCACTGACCATGGATAGATAGGGACCAAAATTTTAAACAATCCCATTATTTCTTGGAATGCTTAAAATTCGTAAACCCTCCATCGCAAGGTTATCCAGTCATGTACCTCCCATGTACATACACAACATCACCGATGCACAGACCATGGATAGCTAGGAACTGGAATTTTAAACAATCCCTTTCTCTCCTGTGATGCTTAAAATTTTAAACAATTGCACCCCACATGGACATACACAACATACAACCATGGGCACCATCAATGCATGACCCGGCTAGGAACACATCCTTCCTCGCAAGGGTAAACAGTCATGCACCCCCCATGGGTACCCATGTGTATCCACATCGCAAAATGACATTGTTCACATCAACATTATCTCTCATCAATGTCATTATCAACCTCAACATCATATCATCTCAATATCATCATCATACATATCAATATCATCTCATTTCAACATCATAAACTACATCAACATTATCTCATTTGAACATCGTCAACCACATCATCATTATCTCATTTAAACATCACCAACCACATCAATAACATCTCAATTTCAATACCATCAACAATATCAACATCATTTTATTTCAATATCATCACCAAAAACATCAATATTCAACATCATCAACTATATCAACATTATCTCATTACATCATCATCAACCCAATCACATTGTCATGTTTCAACAACATCTCATTCATTCACAATCCATATTACCACGAGATTGGTATTTTAGGAAAATTCTAAATTAAAGAGGAGGATTACAGTATAGAAAACAAGCTCTCATGCCCATTTAAAATTTTAGTAAAGAATTAAATAGAGAACGAATTATAAAATTTTGGGCAGAGTCTCCCCTGTAATTAAGACTTTTCCCAAAAATTCAATCATCACAACAACAACATTATTTACAGTTTTGTCCATCAACAAGCAAATTTATCGCATCTCATTAGTTAAAGACATCACTTGCCTTGAAAACGAGCACATATAGGAACAAACACACATCACTCATAAATACATCACATCCCATTAGTTAAAAACTTAGTTTTTCTTGAAAAACCAGCACACAACAGGGATAGGCAGTTATGTTAATAGTTGGACACCCTGGCTCCCAAGTATGGTACCAAAACTATAACTAATTAATAAACTCCCCATACCTAACTAGGAGTTCTCCTGTTAAAACCTCGCAGTGTTATTTTGAGATCCTTCAATACGCATGTTTTCGTCCAAACGCAGAGCTCTATATACCAAATCGAAGAAAATTTAGTATACATTTCGAAGGTAAGATCAATATTAACATTTGGGGTCAAATATCCACTCAAAACAAAAAGGGGCTAAAAGGGTGTTTTGGGAGTTCACACCAAAAGACATCATTTTGAAATTTCGATTACACCAATGTGATCGTGGTTCAACAACGATCACAGAAATTACTTCAATTTCATTAAAAGGAGACTTTTACAACATCTCATTTTCAAAGGATTTTCAAAGGAAGTGTAAAACTTCCCAACAACAGTACTCAAAACACAAGAGACACTAAGAGAAGCTTAAACTAGCTAGAAGAAGACAGAGGAAACCAAGAAAGAAGAATTTGGAAGCTCTGTTCTCTATCGAAACTTCAAGAAGAGTTTTGAAGATTCCGCTTCGATTAAAGGATTCCTCTCTGTGCGGTGGTCCAACGGCAAGCAACGGTGCCTCATGGTGGTCACCGGTGGCCGTGGGTGGTGGAGGAGGATGGTGAGGAGCTTGGGAGCTATTTGGGGGAGGAAGAATACCAAATTTCATGGTCTGGATGCTGCTGTATGTATTTATCAGGATGCTGCTGTATGTATTTATCACCGCCTTGACTCGCCCAGGCGAGCCAAAATGCCTTCCAAAATTTGCCTGGGCGAGCTGACCCAAATTTAAAATTTCTGCTTCTGTGAAAAATTAATATCTTGTGCGTCAGAGAGTATGTAAACAATCCCAATGGTCAAACATTTTTGATGTAGGTTAGGAACCAACCTTTAAAATGTTAAGGAGATCCAACGGTTAACCAATCCAGAATAGTGATTTTACTAAAATAGGTTTTTGGGTCAAACTTGGAATCACTCAATTTCAACGCAACTCAAACAAACTCCACATAACTTGACATCTACACCAAACAATTGCACATGGATAATTCACATAACATTTCGACTAATCTAAACTAATCAAATAGTCAAATAACACAAGAAATACATCAAACATCTATTTTCAGTTATCGAAATTTCAGGGTATTACAGATAGGAAAGAAAAAAAAGTAAGGAGAGAAGGTGAGAAGTATGATAGAAAAAAGTAAAATAAAAAAGTTAAAAATGAAATAAAAATATATATTTATAATTTTTTGTTTAAAATATAGAGCTTTCATTGAAAACAACTAGTGGCCAACTACATAAGAATAACTAATATTATGTGAATTTAATTAACTTATAAAAAAAACATTGTGAGTTTACATTATTATGTGATAACAACTAAAAATTGAATAACTTTATTTATGATAAGATAAATATAATTATACATAAGTATCTTACATCAAACTCAAAATATACTCTCATTATACTAAAATGTCCTCCATCATGACAACATCCATATGTGAATTATGTGCTAACCAGAGACCATGAGTGATAATCCTTTAGTAAATGGATACGTTACCATGGATATTGTCCCTACGTGTTCAATGAATATTTGTTCACTTTTTACTATTTCTTTCACAACTATAGGAACTTAATGTAGATAGACAAACTCTTGTTTTAATTGTAATATAGAACTATTAATCTATTTAATACACACACACACACACACACACACACACACATATATATATATATATATATTATCAATTTGTCATATCTTAATTCTGTTCGGATCCCAAACATAATGGAAAACAAAAATATTTTTAAAAAAATAATTAAAAAAAAGAAAAGGGAAATGAGGAAATGGAGAGAATAAAAAAAAGGGAAAGAAATATATTAAAACAAAAGAAGGACAAAGAATGCGTAATATAAAGAAAAAAAGACAAAGGAAGATAATAGAAAAAGGGAAAAAAGAAACAAATATTAAAACAGGAAAAAAAAGAAAAAAGTATGGAACGGAAGAAAGAAAGAAAAAATGGAAAAAAAGATAATAAAAAGAAAAAAGGAAAGAAAGATAATAGAAAAAGAAAAAAAGGAAAGAAATATGATAAAAGGAAAATAAGAGAAAGTAAGAAAGATTGAAATAAATTTGGTTTTAGATTTATAAATCTCTATATTCATATTTATGACAAGTTTTTTAATAGGCTCGTAGGTCAAGCCAAGCTTTTAAATAGGTCAAGCCAAGCCTAAAAAAAAGCTTATAACAGGTAAATAGGTCAGGCCAAACTTTATGTTTTTAAATCAGGCCAAGGTCAGGTCTAACCAAGCCTGGCTTGGCCTGGCCTTTTTCCACATCCACACGCAACCTTTAACACCATAAAGGATATTATTGTAATTATACTTATATGTTTAAGGATGTGGAAATTTTTAAAATAAAAAGAGACCAATTCATTAAGATAACAATTTGAATACAATATGAAATATAATTGAAAACTTTGGAGCTATAATTCAATCGTGCCGCCTTAGCCAAGTTATGAGTAACATGATTCACTTATCTCTCAACAAAACTCACCACTGAGTTTGACAAAGATGTTAAAGCTTCTAAAAATTTTCCTAAAATGACATAATAATTTGTTACTCTAGTTGAGGAAGTATTAATGCCATGGGTAACCATCTTACAATCCAATTCAAACACAACACTGCTAAGATTCATCTATCATGCCCAGTTAATTGCCTGAAATAGTCTCATGCCTCAACCAATTTTGGTTCTAGGATGTCTGATTGAGCTTGTGTTTTTGTTGCTATAAACGTTCCTTGCTCATCGCGAATTACCATACCCACTCCAAAGCTTTGATTATCATTAAAAATTACTGCGTCGATATTACATTTGATCCAGCTCACTTCAGGTTTCATCCAAGATATTATCTGCCATGGTGTTGAGAACGTTAAAAATTAGCTCCTTGATTTCATCTGCATGTTGAATCTTGGAAGCTAAGAATTCCATAGTCCCACAGATGTCCATATGGCACGAGCTTGATGACATTGAGCAAAGATAGGCCACTCGTTTTCTGTAATTAAGCTGCAATAACAACAATTGTCACTGTACAATGCTTTCTTCTTGATTTCTTGCTTACAAGATAGACAGCCCCTCAATATTCTCCAAAGAAAGTGCTTGAATTTTGGTGGGACCTTCAATCTCCAAATCTGCATCAAGTCACCTTCCACCTTTGAATGTTTATTGTCCAACATATTCTCCATAAGGTGATGATAAGAACTACAGATTGAGTAATCTCCACACACACACACACATTTATATATATATATATATATATATATATATATATATATAAAGAGAGATGAGTTTTGAAAATCAAAAGGGTGCTTAAAACTTGCATAATGTTTGGATTTGGTATATTTAAGCATGTTTTTCTATGAGGTGTAACCATTATACATTTGTTATTTATCTAGGTACATCTGAATATGATGATTTATCTGTTATAGGATATGTTTTGGTCATTCGTGAGGGTAAATTAGGCTATCTTATTAATTTTTTTATCAATGCTCTTGAAATAAATGTTGAGGTAGTCACATATATTATATGAAGGCTAATGATTGTGATGTTCTTGTAGGAAAATATTCTTTTGACTCATTCAATTGCAAGCTAGCTGCATTTGTGTTGTACGATAATGATAATATTCAATGTTGAAGCTAAGAAGCCTATTGTTGTGAAGTATGGTCTCAACCATGTTGCCTACCTCATTGAGTAGGTTGTCTTCTATTTTATTACCCCTTTGTGGTTGTAGTTTTAACCCATTCTTTTAAGTGATACTGATTTTATTTTTTTCCTAGTAGAACAAAGCACAACTTGTTGTGATTGCTCACGATGTGGACCCAATTGAATTGGTTGTCTGGCTTCCTGCATTGTGCAGGAAGATCAAAATTCCATACTGCATTGTGAAGGAAAGGCTCGCTTGGGAATGATAATGTTTCTTTGAATATTGTATGACTGAATTGAATGACTAATTTAAATCCATATGCTTTTCAACAGGTTGTCCATAAGAAAATTGCATCTGTTTTGTCTTGACAATTGTTAAGAATGAAGATAAATTAGAGTTCAAAACATCGAAAGAGTGAAATCTGTTGATCTGCATCCAACAGAGCCATTGTAACAACACTTCTAATTGACTTATTTAATCATATTTCGGAAGAGGATAAAGGTAATGAATTATACCAACACTTAAATACTATGAAAAAAATTGGCAATATTATCGGTATTAATAAAAAAAACTAAAACTGTCATATGTATGAATTTATTCCTAGTGCTTAAATAGGAAGTTGATCTAGAAACAATAAAACTGGTAGTTGATTTGTATCTTTCTGCTTCTGTATGTTGTTGTGTAATTTGGAGGTAGGACTTGGGAGTTTATTGTTAACCTTTATAAAAATTTTGCTTCCTTTGATGTAATCTTATTTTCTCTACGAGTCTTAGTTCCTATCTCAGTGATCTTATGTTTGTTTTGTTTTTTTTGTGTTAATGCTTGCAGTGAGATCAAAAAAGTTCATTGCCCGGAAAAACTGGATTGTTGCTGCTACAAATGACATATACATCCGCGTCTAAATTATGACAAAATGGAAAAGATAGTAGAATTTTCATAACAAAAAGATTATATTAGAGTTTGGCTGCTCATCTTGTCCTTCCATATGGAATATCAACTTTAGATGAACAAGTTCTAAAATTGTGAAATTGGAAGAAAGGTAGGTCTTGTTATAAGAACTTTAAAAGGCACTCACATTATGTGATGCAAGTGACATTCAACCCTGAGGATCCATCAACTTTTGCTAATGCATCCCTTGATGGAACCTTGAAGGTAAGAATTGTTGGATTTAGGGGGGAGCTGCTTCAGGAAAAAGAAGAAATTACTCAAGATTTGGTTTTGAGCTTTCAACATGCAAAGGACAACTTGAAGACAATTTAAGATTAAATTGTGTAAGAGAAAAGCAATTCTGGTGATCCAAGTGCATTGCATTCATTCATTACATAATCAATTAATTAAGTCAACAAAAATCACAAAGCATTATCAAATCAACTAAAGGTTTTAAATAATTCAAAGGTTTTAAGAAAAAGCGTTTTTCACTGTAATAATCGATTACAGTAAGAGTATAATCGATTATTATGTTCTTCGTTAAATCTGGAAAAATTTTAGGAACACTTTAATCGATTACCATATCGAATTAATCGATTATTTGACCTACGCTTTCATATGAACTGCATAGTTGAACTGGTTTAATCCGTAATCGATTACATGCTTATATCTGTTTTTAGCATTGAACTGCCATAATCAATTACCCAAATTCGTAATCGATTACTGTAACATCCTCAAAATTATATCTTGAATTTATAATTATAATTGAATTGTGGAAGTGTGATAATACTTGGATATTTTTTGTTAAAGTAGAAATTACAAAAATACCCTTGGACATTTTGGAAATGACAAAAATACCCCTAAGATGAATGGCAAAATTACCAAAAAATGCCCTTAGGCCAGAAATGCCCAAATATCTTTAGAAATTTTGTAGAAACTAGATGAAATTATAGAATACACTTAGCTGACTAAGTATCAAAATATTTTGTGACAGAAAACTCTAGAATAGAATTTCTATGAATTTTATACGATGATGACTTTGAAACTTTATTCATGAGAATTCAAGCAGGAGAAAAATATTGAAAAATGATAAATAGAATGTATGGAATTTTCTCTTAATTGTAGGATGTATAGATCTATTTAATAAAATAGCTTAGTAATTTTGATGGTCAGAAATAGTATGGACCAATCAAAATTTAGATAAAAGCAGTCTAGTATGTAAGGTTTATGCAATACTCTGCATAGATTGCTTGTGAGTAATTTAAATTGTCATTGAAGTCAGTTTCTGGGAATCTCTAGAACTCTATCATTCAATATTATCTTTAGATAGGAGAATTCAAATCAAACTTGACTTCTTTTTAAGAAAATGTCATGTGTAAAGCCATATTTGAAACTAGATTTTTCTTCATCATCAAAAATGACACATGTAGCATGAAAGGAAGAAAAATTTGTCTTCCTCCCCTTTAGATTGATGAATCACGTGAAGCATAGTGTAAAAGGGGGGAGAAGTTTCTTGAATAGCCACTTGGAAAGACAAACCATAGGATAAATACAAGTGGAAGGACACTTGTATGGCATGGATACAAGCAACATGAAAATGAAGCAAAGATCTCTCTCCATTTATCTAGCCTTCACGTGAACCATGTAGAAGATAGGAGAATCTTCATGAATTGGACAAGTGGTGGAAGAAACTTCAAGAAATGCCAAGTAAGTGGACACTTGTAAAGGGAGGATTATGATGAAGACAAGTGTAATGACACTTTAAGCAACATAATGAATCTTGAAGATTTTTTTAAATAAAGTAAAGGAATCATAATGAACTTAGTTAAGATCTAAAGGAATAAGAAGAAATTAAGTTAGGATGAAACTAAATGAAGGTAATTTAGTTAGAATGAAACTAAATGAAGGTAATTAAGTTAGGAAGGGCAAAAATGTCCTTGAATATTAAATTATTTTCTAAACACTATATAAAGGGAGGGGGTACCTTAAGTGCAAACCATTCTCAAGGCATTCCTCCTACCTCATTCACGTGAATCCTCTACCTTATATCACTTTCATCTTTCCTTTTAAAGCTTGAATCAAGTAGGAAAAGAAACTCCACCACCTTGAAGAAATTTTGTGTAAAGCTAACAACCTTAGGAAGAGTTTGGCAAGCTTAGAAGAAGGATATCAAGGCTTCATCTCTTAGAGGACTTCCCAAAGAAGGCAGCCATTATTCCATTCCATTTTCAAGACTCAAACTCACTTGAGGTAGGCTAGGCTTCAATCTCTAGTTAAGCATTTGTTTGGATTAACCTATATGCTTAAATAAGCAGATTTATGGTTATTATGTAGGCTAGGCTTTAATCTTTACTTAAGAATTTATTTAGACTGATTTACATGCTTATATGTACAGATTTATGGCTATTATTTAGGCTGGAAATTTATGTCAGTTGAAGTCTATTTTATGATGTGGAAATGTTGATTTAAACCATAGGATAAGTGATGATTTATACGCTGAAATATTAGTGATGTTTGGAAATATATTTAGTGATCTTTGGAAGTGATTTTGATGATATTTGGACTGTTAGTTCATATTTTTATTATGGGACTGTTTTGTATTAATTTTTAGAAGTAGAGGTTGAATGGTGTGTAGTTAAATGGTTCAAATACTAGAGTGATTCAATTTTGAGGATGAAGTAGTAAGGTGGTAGGTGAAAGGAGATTAAGATGCATGCTAGGTTATGATCTTTTCTTGTGAAGGTTTAAAGGAATTAGAAATTATTGGGAAGATATATTGCGGTTTATTAGTTAGAATACTAACATGATTTGTCTGTAGCTTGAGGATAATCAATTGTCATGCCTAAGCTGGTATGATTTTGCTTGAATAAGGTATGGTAGCTTAACCATACTTTTGGTATGTGTGATGTTATGATGTAAATATCTTTCCATAAGATAGTATGTATTTGCTTATGGATTTTATTATGGATGGATTTTGATTGATGATATGTTGATTCATGTTTCCAAGTCCAGTACGAGATTTGTGAAACAGAATTTGATACTACATACAGTACGATATGTAGTGACCAGGTGCAGATACATGGCATAAATCATGCATGTTTGCGTAAGACGATCGCAGTGTCTACATCCAGTACGAGGTGTAACTACATACAGTACGATATGTAGAGGCCATTTGCACCCTGGGATAGTTCATTTCATGCATTCATATAGTTGCATATTTATTTTATGGATTTGTTTGAATATATTAATGATTTACTAACGTACTAACATGTTTGGTGGTTTAGCTTTGCCTACTGAGATATTTTTATTTCTCACTAGATTTGTTTCATTTTTTTTAGATGGCAACAATGGTCAATTTCCTTGATGACCTGAGTCGGTGATGGTGTGGAAATGAAGAAAAATGAAGTAGACTTTTGTTTAGAAAAGCTTACTTGTTCAATAATGACTTTTGTAACAAGGACTGTGGTTACATATAATATACTATTTCAACTCTTTTGTAAGTTATACGTTTTTTTAGAATTAATAATAATATACGCTTCTTAAAAATTTAATCTTAATAATAATAATAAGATTAATAATATCTGGTAAAATTTTAGGTCGTTACAATTACACCTTGTTTTGACAAAACTGTGCTGCACTGGCTTAATCGATTATCTAAGTTTTTTTAAAAAATACTAGAACTGGTTTAATCGATTACCAGGTTCTGTAATCGATTAAACAAGCTTTGTGAAAAATGTGCTTTGACTGTAATAATCGATTACAACTCGGTTTAATTGATTATTTTGATTGTGATTCAAACCCAGAAAAGCTATGAACATATTAATCGATTATAATGGAAATGTAATCGATTACCAAAGCATTTTAATCGATTATTAGTGCGTTTTAATCGATTACTGACGGTTAAAAACTTCTGTTATAAATAGAACCCTTGCTCAGCTATTTTTGTAACTTTGTGGAATAATACCTATTCGAAATTTATGAGCCAAAACAGTCTTCTGAGCTTTCTAAATTCTTTTCTGAGGGTTTGATTCAGTCATGCTTCATGTTGCATTGATCATGTGAAAATAAGTCATTCTTGAAGCATGCAACCATTTAAAGATTAAGGAAAGCTATGTTTCTTATGTTTTAAAGATTCAACCTGTTCTGGTAAATTCATTTGCATTATATATCTTGGATCATCAGGTTGTTTCTCTCCTTAATCTGATTGTAATTTTTGTTTTGTATATTGTTTTGTAATTTGCTATTGTAATTGAGTTCTTACATGTAACTAGAGATAGGGTTTCTCTAGGGGTTTTGCTGAGTAGTGTCCTCAGTGGGTTTGTCTCTAAGGATCTAATAATGTTTTAGATTTCTAAACTTTATCTAGGGTTGATAAAGAGAGGTTGTGTAATTGCTTGTAAGAACAAAAATTAAATAGTGGAACTTCACTCTAGTGTTGAGTGGAAGAAACTGGATGTAGCTTCATAGTGTTTGAAGTGAACCAGTATAAACTGCTTGTGTGTTGTTTCTGAATATTTTCTCCTCATATTAATTGTTTCTTGTTTCATTTGCTTATCTTGAAAAATTAGTTTTGATCCATTGAATCCTAAGGGGCTGAATGACTTGATTGAATAAGATTTCTTGGTTTTGAAATGTGATAAAGATCCTTTGAAAACTCTGATTTTGATTAAAGAATTTTGATTTATCAAGGTTTAACCAATTCACCCCCCCTTCTTGGTTAAGTGTGAAGTATTCATATCTTTTTCAAGAATGTGATAGTATCTTATAATTGCAAATCTTAATTGCAAACATTTTGCTTTAATATTCTCTTTTTGTAGATTTGGAGTCTTGATTCATCAGCTCCAAATTTTACCCTAGAAGGACACCAAAAAGGAGTGAATTGTGTTGATTACTTCATAACCAATGACAAACTATATCTTTTTGTTGATATTTGTAGAAGAGAAAAAGAATGACAGCACAAACTATATTTTATTCAGAATAATTTAAAATTGAATACAAAATAATCCTTTTATAACCACCCGTTGCCCACTAACAAACTAATTTCTTATTCCACAAAATCAGCAACAAACTAATTGAATAACAAAATAACAAAAATGCAGTTAAACTAATTGAATAACAAATTAATCAATTCCTAGAAAATAGGACTTCAACAACAGCCTTGATACATCAACACTCTCCTCCTGTGCCAAGTGCTGCACACTCCTAGCTTTGCCCTGAGAAGTTCAAATCGACCAACATGAAATGACTTAGTAAATATATATGCAATTTGGTTTTCTGAACTGCAATACATTAGCTTCACTTCTCCAGCCTTCTGCACTTCTCTCAAGAAGTAATACTTGATTTTAAAATGCTTTGTTCTTCCATGAAATACTGGATTCTGTGAAATAGCTAGAGTAGCTTGATTATCCACAAATACTTTTATGTCTTCTTCTTGCTCCAAATACAGATCATCCATCAGCTTCTTCAACCATAATGCTTGATTTACAGCTGCAGTAGCTGCAATGAACTCAGCTTCTGCAGTTGATTGAGCCACTATATCCTGCTTCTTTGAACACCAAGAAAAACATGCTGACCCAAATGTAAAACAATAACCTGAAGTACTCTTCATATCATCCACCGATTCGGCCCAGTCACTGTCAGAATATCCTTGCAACTTAAACTCCTGAATTTTGCAGAACATAATTCCATATGAAAGAGTACCTTTTAAGTATCTTAACACCCTCTTTGCAGCTACCATGTGCAACTCACTTGCATAAGAAATCTAGACAAGACACTTACAACATACATAATGTCTGGTCTAGTTGCAGTGACATACATAAGGCAGCCAATTAAACTTCTATAAACTCTTTCATCTATAGGTTCTGATCCATCTTTCTTTTGAAGCTTTTCCTTCTGACCCATTGGAGTACTTACATTCTTGCACTCCTCCATATTGAATCTCTTCAGGATCTCCTTCAAGTACTTCTTTTGACAGATAAAAATTTCATTTTGAGTCTGCCTAACCTCCATCCCCAGAAAATAAGACATCTCACCAAGATCAATCATTTCAAAAAAAATCATCATTTCTTTCTTAAATTCAGTAATCTGAGAATTATTACTCCCTGTCACCAACATATCATCCACGTAAAGAGACACCACCACTAAGTCAGATACTAACTTCTTGATATATAAAGTGGATTCACTAAGACTTTTCTCGAAACCCAAACCCAACAAGTGCTCATCCATCTTGTTGTACCATGCTCTAGGAGCTTGCCTCAAGCCATATAGAGCTTTTCTCAGTAAATACACCTTCTCCACCTGACCTTGTGTGACAAAACCTTCTGGCTGCTCAACATAAATCTCCTCTTGCAACACTCCATTCAAAAATGCATATTTCACATCTAACTGATACACTTTCCATCCTTGTTGAGCTGCCAAAGCAAGAATCATTCTAATTGTATCCAGTCTTGCAACAGGAGCAAAAGTTTCTGAGAAATCAACTCCCTAAACCTGTGCATATCTCTTCACCACCAACCTGGCTTTATGCTTATTTATTGAGCCATCAGGATTGAGTTTGGTCCTAAAAACCCATTTTACTCCAATCACCTTTCTATCTTCAGGTCTCTCTACTAGCTCCCATGTCTAGTTCTTTTCTATCATAGCCAACTCTTCCTTCATAGCATTCATCCACTTCTGATCATTTTTAGCTTCCTCGTGACTTGAAGGTTCCAAAACAGCCACATTACACCTTTGATATATATCATTCAGAGATCTGGTACCTCTAACTGGAACATCATTTACCAGCTCATCAAATTCCAGCACGACCTAGTTGTGTTTGGCTTGTGACTCATCAGTCCAGTCCCATTGCTCATCTTCTAGAAACTGAACATCTCTACTAATGATCACTTTTTTTGTCTCTAGTTGATAGATCTTGTAGGCTTTTGACACTAGACTATAGCCAACAAAGATCCCAGGTTCAGCTTTCTCTCCCAGCTTGTCTCTCTTAACCTGTGGAATGTGAGAAAAACAAAGACAGCCAAACACCTTGAAATTTCCAAGAAGTGGCTTAAAACCAAACCAAGCTTCAAAAGGTGTCTTCTTCTCCAATACCCTTGTAGGCAGTCTATTCAACAAAAAAACCGTTGTGTTTGCTGCTTCTGCCCATAATTCTTTTGGTAGATTCTTCTCATGCAACAGACACCTAGTCATCTCCATAATGGTTCTATTCTTTCGCTCACTAACTCCATTTTGCTGTGGAGAATAAGGAGCAGTAAGTTGATGCTCAATTCCAGCTTCTTCACAGAAAGAATTAAACCTCTGTGAAGTGTATTCTGTTCCATTATCAGATCTGATGACCTGAATTTTGCATCCACTTTGGGTCTCAACCCATCTCTTAAACTTCAGAAACACCTCAGCAACTTCTGACTTTTGTTTCATGAAGTAAATCCAGCACATTCTGGTATAATCATCAATGAAAATAAGGAAATACCTGTTGCCATTTAGTGAAGGAGTCACTTGAGGACCACAAAGATCTGTATGAATCAACTGCAGCTTCTCTGTAGCTCTCCAAGTGGATTCTTTGAAGGGAAGTCTTGTTTGCTTGCCCATTAAACAAGCCTTGCACCTTGTGATTTGCTCCTCCAGGGTTGGTAACCCAATTCCCATTTCATTCCTCTGCATGAATAACAAGCTTTTGTGATGAAACTGCCCCAGCCTTTTGTGCCATATCTCTGAATCATTGGCCTGACACTTGAATGCCACTTGCTCCTCCTCAAGAGGATTTAGAGAAAAACTCTTATGTTGCATCTTTATTTTGAACAGCTCCTGACCACTGGAGTCAAAGATCAAACACTTCCCTTTTTCAAATGTCACTTTAAGTCCTTTTTCTACCAACTGCCCCACACTCAACAAATTCTGATCAATATCAGGCACATACATCACACCAAAAATCAGCTTAGTTCCAGCATAACTCTCTATTGCTACAGTCCCTTTACCTTTCACTTCTAGGAACTCCCCATTTCCAATTCTCACTCTTGACTTCAATGACTTGTCAAGGTCTCTAAATAGATTTTCATCACTTGTCATGTGGTTTGTGCAGCCACTATCAACAAGCCAACTGTCACATGGAGTACTAGAGGAGAAAAAAGAGGCAACAAACAGTTGATTTGCCTCATGCTGGACTGCAGGATGTGCCTCACCTTGCTGTTGATTTCCTTCCTCTTTGCAAAACATCTCAATGTGTCCAAGTCTATGACATTTTCTACACTTTATGTCTGGCCTCTTCCAACACCTAAAGTGTGGATGATTCTGTTTTCCACAGTGCTTACATGAGGAATACATGTTCCAACTATTCTCTCCTACAGCAGTTTCTGAACCACTACCGCCATCTCCTTTATCCCCTTTCCACTTCTTGCATTTTCCTCCTACATTATGCTGTTCTTTGGCCTGCAAAGCTCCTTCTGTACTTCCTTCAAGCCTCATTAACCTTCTCTGCTCTTGTGCTTGTAGAGAACTTAGCAATTCTGCCAACTTGATCTGAGACAAATCCTTGGTATTCTCCAAAGATGCAATGGTTGCCTCAAATCTTTCAGGCAAGGAGACAAGAATCTTTTGCACTAGCCTATTATCAGAGAGGTCAGTGCCTAGAACTCTTGCTTGATTTGCAATACTTATCAACTTATCAGAATACTCCTTAATTGTCTCAGACTCCTTCATCTGCAGTCTCTCAAATTCTCTGATCAGATTCAGCCCCTTCATGCTTCTGATCCTCTCATCTCCTTGATACTCAGCCTTGAGGAAGTCCCAAATAGCGTTGGCTGATTTACAAGCCATAATTCTATTGAAAATGGCAGGTGAGGCAGCAGCATATAAACAAGACTTTGCCTTTGCTTTCCTTGTTATCCTCTCCTTATGAAACTTGATCTGATTGATGGTTGGATTTTCAGGAAGGGGAGTAACTTCATAATCTTCTTCCACAGCTTCCCAAAAATCACAACCCTCTAGATAGGCTTTCATTCTCACTGCCTAGGCTTGATAATTTTCTCCATCAAACGCTGGTGGAGCCATTGCTGAAAAACCACTTGATCCTGCCTCCATCTTGCCTTTAGCTTCTTTGGATGCAGATGCAGACACTCCTCTCAATCAATTTAACAAGTCACTCACAGCCCCTTAAGATCAAGAAGGCTCTTGATACCAATGTTGATATTTGTAGAAGAGAAAAATAATGATAGTAGAAACTGTATTTTATTCAGAATAATTTAAAATTGAATACAAACTAATCCTTTTATAACCACCCATTGCCCACTAACAAACTAATTTCTTATTCCACAAAATCAGCAACAAACTAATTGAATAACAAAATAACAAAAATGCAGTTAAACTAATTGAATAACAAATTAATCAATTCCTAGAAAATAGGACTTCAACAGCAGCCTTGATACATCAACACTTTTAAGTGGTTCTGATGATTACACTGCCAATGTTTGTATTTCAATATATAATTACTCTTTAGTCCTAAGTCCTTAGTCTTATATGTTTTTCAATCTTTCGAGATATTTCCCATCAAAACCTTAATCCACATTGCTACAGGTTTAGTATTATCATTCTAGAAGCTATGTGCAAACACTTGAAGGACATGAAAACAATGTTATAGCAATATGTGCTCCTCCTGAGCTTCCTATAACAATAACAACTTCAGAGGATTCTACTGTTAAAATATGAGAAGCTGTCACTTAAAGGTATTACATTATCTACTGGAATTTGGATGTCTCATTATAACTTATGAGTTCATTTTTTTATATCCTTATATTTTAGCATCAATACTGTAAATGAAAATTTACACCCAACAGGTTCTCATTTTAAACTACATTTACTAAGGATCCATAAACTTCTCTATCTTCATGCCACTAGCCAAATATGTGCCATCTCCAAGGATCTTGCTACTTATATATCCATCAATTGGTGACTTCATCATTCTTTCCCATTGTTCAATCATTTTAAAGTAGAATCATATTCTCTTCTACCAATGACAAATCCCTTCAGGTAATTATTAATAATTATATTCAGTTATGGGTATCACATGCTAATTTACATTGCAGGCCCATATTGCGCATATATTTTATATGGCACCGAACTCCTTATGCATGAATGTTGAGATCTTATACTATAATAGGCATGATAATTCATTACATCAATGAAGTTGTGTGGAATATTTCATTATTTCCTCATGTTATTTATGTCAATTAGAAAGTTGTTTCAATGATTTCATGCAGAGCCTATTCTCTAGTGGCTGCCACTCATTTGGAACAGATTTTTTTAGGAGAATATATTGCTATACCTATAATCATTTTTGTGGTTTCCAGAACATTGTGTTTCAACTTATATGTTTATGTTTTTTTTACTTTTTTTTAATCTTGATTAGTATGTTGCCGCACCAATTCAATCTTATGGAAATGGTGATGTTGGGAAAAGAGTTATGATATTACTTAAACACAAAGTTTTGAAGAACATAGTATTAAGGCCCACTAAAATAGGCAAGGCCACCGATCTTGCACTTTCACCTATAATCGTAAGTTGTTTTCTATGTGGTTGTGTTCAATTTCAAATATTGAAAGAATGCATGTTTATTCGTATACATTATTGCAGGTTTCATTGAGACGGGATTGCTTGGATATTAAAGAGCGAGATTACTATGAATAAGTCAGACACAATTTAATACATATGTCACATTCTTTTTCTAAATGGAAACATTCACTACAAAAAAATAGCTATTTTCGATGGCCAAAATCTATCGCTAACATAGAAAATATCCATCATTCCTTCCCATGGATATTTTTGTCAATAATTTTCGATGGAAATATCCTTCGGAAATTATCCACAGATTGATTCATCTGTAATTTCTGACAGATAAATACATTTGTGGGTCATTACTGACAGATTTCTTCGTCGATAACTTATTTTCAATATTTTGTATTGAATTTTTTTTATTTTTTTATTTAACATCAGTTATTTATGAATATATTTTTTATTTATATTATTTAATGTCAATATTGAAATTAACACATACATGTAATTAAGTAAAGCATTCGAATTGATAAATCCAGAACAATGTTAAAACAAATTCAGTTAAATTCAAAATAAATCTAAAATAAAAACACAATGTCTAATATGTCAATAGTAATTTTATGTTGCTAAGTTAATAATCAAAATATTTATTAGTAGAGTTCCTCTATTGGTCATCTTGTTGTTGTTGCTGGTCATTTGGTTGTTGGTCATTGTGTTGTTGCTACTGGTCATTGTTTTGTTGTTATTGTTGGTCCGACTGCTGCTCGTCAGGTTGTTGATGTTGATGAATAATGTTTCGCGCTTCAAGAGGTAGGAACTAAGTACAATTGACTGAAATACATGCATCTTCTCCTTGGATTAACGAAGCTCCTCCCTTAGTCGATTAATCTCTGCTGAATCTTGAGCATGATTGGAAGATCCTTGCATAGGTTGCATGAACTTGTCATCTCCACATTTATAACTATGAGCAAGATCTCCAGTACCGTAAATACATCCATTATGCTTTGGTCCCACAGCTGCAACACAACATCGAGTCCTTAGTCTTTGTTCTTCAGCAAGGTCTAAATGAGTCATTTCTGATTCACCAACACTTGGTGCAACATTAGACCTAGCTTGAGATAGTCTAGCCTCAAATTGTTTCTGTCATTCATAAACAATCATTATTTAATAAATATAATAAACATTTTAAAAATAAAATAGCATACAAACATTACAAAATAAAAAAAAAACATTAAATAAAGAATGAAACAAGTACAAAAACTCAACAATTATAATTTTAAAATGATCTTACCAAGAAAATGGCGTGATCCTACAAGCTAATAGAACCACCTGTGTGCATACACCCACCATTTTCAGATGCCTATTTTTTTTGGCATGTTGACACTTGGAACGATACTTAGGTGCATTCCAATGTGATAACAGATTGTTCTAGACATGATATCCAATCCATTATGGCCTTTTATTTTCATTTCGGACATTCCTAAACATCTCAGAAAGTTTAAGAGAGGCCTTCGAGTTAAAATCTTTTTTAATTTCATGTTCTTCCTCTGCTCTCCAAACCAATTTTCTCTAAACTATCACAAAGTTATCAAATGACACATAGTTAGCAAATACCAATTTTACAATTTCAAATATAATAAAACAAAATCAACATTACTTATTACTGATATTGTAGGACAAGTGAAGGATATTAAATATGGATCACAAATGAATGCAATATTTTTTTGTTCCCACAGAAAAAGCATTACTCAATTTTCAAATAAATAAAATATTCAAAAATCATGAGGTATCCATTTCAACCATTGAAGTGATTTATTAAGAGGTTTATAAGTTATCTTAAAATGTTGGAAAAAGAGTTCATGATGATCTTTTGGAATTGCTCCCCATGTTGGCCATGGGTTATCAAATTGTTGTCTAATGGAAAATGTCACAACCTTTATACAACCTTAGATGGATGAAACCTTAACCGAAAAAATAATGCATAAAAAAATAAAATAAAATGATGTATAATATGTAATGATAATTATTTAAATTTATAATACTTACGCTCCATTTATAATTGTAATCGTAGGACAATCATTGAGGGGAGGGGGGTCTTCCATGGCCAAATTTGGAATATCTTCATCAGTAGGCATGTTCGCTACTGTTGGGGATAGGGATGATGTGAGTTTAGGTACCAAGTACGTTCCACTTGCATTACTTGGAGATGGAGATAGTCTACCTTCAGTCTGAGGTGGAGATAGTGTAGGTACAACATCTGAAGATCTAATTGGCATAGATACAATAGACGCGGATGAGGTAGATGATGACAGACTATTTCTAGGTGTTAGTAGTTTATCCACATATCATTTTTTCTACCCACTTGTCCCTTTCCCACTATTGTTATGTGATGGGATCAGGGAAGATCAACATCACCTAATTACATATCTATGTATACAAAAGTAATATTACAAAACATTTTATCAAATAGTATGAGATGCATTAAAATTAGATAAGTAACATAATTCCCTTTAGTATGGAATGATTAAAAATTAGATAAGTAACATAATTCTCTTTCACACCATAAACAAAATACACTAATAAAGTGTTCAACCATTACAACAAAACAAAGATCATACTAAAACAAAATAAATCTTTAACATGTCTCTAACTACTTTTTGTATTTCCCTCTCTTCCCTCTCTGATCTAAAAGACAGGTACAGTATTAGCAATTTCATCCAAAGAGTCTTCAACTCTGTCTAAATCTAAGGAGTCTTCCACTCTCTCAGAATCCATACAGTCTTCTAAATCTAAAGAGTCTTCCACTCTCTCAGCATCGATAGAGTCTTCTAAAACTAAAGAGTCTTCAACTCTCTCAACATGCATAGAGTCTTCAACTATCTCTGAATCTAAAGAGTCTTCGACCCACTCTGCATCCACAGAGTCTTCAACTCTCTCTAAATCTAAAGAATCTTCAACTCTCTCAGCATCCATAGAGTCTTCAACTATCTTTGCATCTAAAGAGACTTCAACCCTCTATGCATCCATCGAGTCTTCAACTATCTATGCATCTAAAGGATCATTATACATTTTGTATAATACAAATTGAACAAATGAATTAGGAAGAAAATGGTATAAATAAGCATCAATAATTAACTGTAACAATTTGTAACTCAATTTGAAATATTGGTGGTAAACTGTATAGATTGAATGTGCAAGATATGGATTGATGTTGTAGTCCTTACAAAACATTTAGACATGTATATGATCCGCAAATAATTGAAGACATGTAAATCCTTAAGGGAAGTACAACTGATTAATTTTATATAAATAGTCATTACCGAATTTCTTTAGAGGATATAAAACAGTTGAAATAAAGTACCAAATATTTTCCGCTATGATAAAAGTCAACACTATGCAGAACATGAACATCAATGTCTAAGCCTCTTCAAAATTGTAAACTTCAAAGTCATCTTCTAATTCCCCTTCATTGTCACATTCAAAATTCTTTGATTCTTCATTCAAATTATTTGATTGTCCTTCATTTGTCAATAGATTAGCAGGATCCACTTTTTCAACATCAACGCTTAAATCTTGCAATCCATAAATACTTTCTATATTATCTTGAATTCTAACAATAACGACTTTTAATCAAGCCGATTCAACATTTAAATTCTAGTTGATTTCTTTGATATGAAATAAATCATGTTGTTGGAAGAGACAATTTTATATTAATTCCATAGTAAAAAAAATGTTATCTTGAACTCTAGTACTCATTACATTGAATCTTAAACAAAACAACCTTCCTACCTTAATTTAATCACTATCATTTGCATGTCTTAGTCTATAAACTTATATATAAGGCTAAGTGTAGGATATGATTTGTCTCCTTAATTAGCATGTTCGTTTGATTTGTACAAATATGCTGGTTTAGGACACACATTCATTTGGAATAAGGTTGGAGAGAGTGGCTGAGAATTGCAATAATTATCCACCTGTTCTGCAACACAAATTCTTGCAGTACAACTGTACTACAAGTCACCACTCTTGAGTGCAAAACAACCTCTTCCCCTGTTCCTTTCCTACTTGGTTTTTATGAGTCTAGATGGCTGGTAGGAAACAACACCCTTCTATGCCCTCTTAACACCAACTTTTCTCATAATCCAATATTACATGTCCTTTTTAATCAATTTTAACTCTTAACAATTTACTCTCTCCACTCTATCTTTGTGTGTCTCAAGGTGTTGTGTTGTGTTGTTGCTGCAATTAAGCTTTATACTTTGTACTTCCTCATATCTTTGTAGCCTAATATTCTACCCGCTGAGGTGAGTCTTATATTTTAGTATTTTATTTGTGTGTCTTCTAGGGACGCGCTTGTTGTAGTCTCGTTTCATTGAACGAATTTCTACCAAAATTTTTAATCCTTTTCTCTGTGTTTTCCATATGAAAAAAAATAATAATTAGACAATTCCTTTTCCATTGCTATAGTGGTGCTATATCACTCATTCACTTATGAGAATAGGATTCATTATTAAAAATTGGCTGGTGGGATTAGCACCCAGAATGTCAACATCAGAATAAGGAAACAATAATTATGGCGTGCTAGTAATTATATGTGTTTGGTTGAGTCTAGTCTTGGATTAGATGGGATAAATATGAATTAGGGTTGAGGAGGCTACACCAAGATCCATAAGCACAATTAAAGCAGAAAATCATGAAGAAGATGATGGTTTAATACAAATTTATTACAGCAAGTCATAATTAGAGAGAGGATAGAGGGTTGAGATCAAACCTAGCTTGCTAGATCTTGGCCACCCCACAAAAAGCAAACCTTGATGGCCTTCTTCCCAACCGAGATTCTTTTTCTTCATCTTCCAAGCTCTCTTGTCCAACTGTTGGTGAAACAAGTAACAGTGATCATGATCATCAAACTCACATTAATCTTCAACAAAATCATGTTTTATTTAACATACATACTTGACACCTATTTTGCAGATACTTGGAAAACAAAGGAGGCAAAATTGTTGGGGAATTATATTGCAAAATTTAAACTTATATTACTAAGACAAATATCTGGTCCTAAAATACATGCTAAGTTTAGGAAAGATAATTGAAAGCAATAACGAAGTGAACCTGTCTTCTAGCCTCAAAGTGTATTGTCAAATTAGTATGTACAACAAAAGGATGTAGCACTGGATGATCTGGTTTCATTGTATAACAGACAGCAAATATGAAACAGGTAAGGGCTGAATCTGTAAAATAGCACTGCAACACAGGGGATAAAGGTACTGAAAAGTGAAACGTTTTCCTATTTACAATCTTTATAGGCTTATTAGATTATAATTATAATGAGGGAAAACTTCTTCGTATTGTTATCTATATTGTCTTTCAAATGTGCAAAATGTGCTGCTATGTACTTATTCACTATTCTTATTTAATAGTGATCCTTGTCATATATGGCAATGTGAAATTTTATTCATACAATGTAAAATAAACAATATATTGACATGAGCTTGATATGTAGGAGATATTTGAGATTTGATTGGTATCTATCTTAATCTTTCACTCCTTACCTGCACTTTATCCATGATTTTCCACTATGATGATATTACTACATTCATAACTTGTATAAGGCATTTGGAACTCAACAAGAAACAATGCAACTCATTTCAACTTTAGATGTTATTTAGGGTTATACAAGTTTCTTGTATAACCTTAAATAACATCTTGTTCTCATCAATCATAGTTGGATTGCTCAAAATAGATTTGGTCTACGTCCCATACAACTTGGACTTAATTTAACTAACTTACATAACCATTTAAGGGTAACCTTGTAGACTTCTTCCCAATAGCAACAAATCTGCTAAATGACTGAATTTGGTGAAGGTTCCTACATATGAAATGAAGTTTTTTATTTCAGCTTTTAAATGACACTAATTTCAACTCATTTGAATACCTTTACTCCAAATATGTGTGGATTCTTTGTAGTCCCATAAATTTTAACCATAAACAATAATAATATATAACTAAAAATAGTTGGATGATGACCCCAAGATCCTGCAGTTACTTTAGAAATGTAGGGAATGACAGTCGTGGTCCAAATTAATATAAACAATTTACTAAGCAAAGGTAAGTCTCCACTTGTCATCTCATTTCTCAAACTTATACCTAGGAAGAACTCATGTAAGTGCTGACATAAAAATAGAAGTTGCAAAACTTTTATTATGTTTTCAATGAGATGAAGATCACCTCATTTAAGTAAATGTAACTCAACATAGTCGTACTGAAGCAGGAAAGATCTTAAAGGCCACAATTTTAAAATTAAGCATAAATTTATACAAAACCATCTCCTATGTTGTTAGCTCAATTCTTAACTACCATAATCAGTTCTTATTTTGGTCATCACGGGAACAAGTTTGCAAGTCTATGCGGAAGACATAAGTAACCATCGTTACATATACAATAAACAATTGCACCTTACGACAATGAAAAAAGCAAAAGCTCAACGATAGTGAAAGATTCACTTTTGAAATAAATCACAAGTTAAACAGAAGTATGATGGAAGAGTGAAAACCTTGTTCTTTACAATTGAAAAATAAAATAACAACAATTTTTATTTCGTTAATCCAAGAACATGAAGAGATGTTTAAAGAGCACAAAAATAGATCAGAGCTCTAAACAACAACTTTACTATTAACTAAATAACAAGAACCCAGTAACAATTCCAGAACCAAAACACAATTTTTTTTTTACTATTTTCTTTTGTTTTTTGAAAATTCCCAAAATTACACACCAAAAGCAGGTGAAAAATCAGGGGCTCCCAGATATAAAATTTAGAAAACCAACAGTTGTAGACTAAAAAAATTGGAAACTTTGAAAAGCAAAAAGTAAAACCTAGAAGAATAAAAGAATCGAAAGTCACAAATCATACCCTTAAAATATATGGGCCTTGAAATTTCACATACACCAATCTCAACCAAGGAAAAAAAAACATAAAATAGAGCATAAATGGAGAAAAATTAAAAAATATAAGAAATTTAAAAGAAGAAAGGTGTGTCCATAAATATGGCATCACAAAACAAAAGGTGCATCATAATACATTACATGAAGAGTTAGCTGACTAACCTTCACAACTCTGTGTCTCTGTCTCTAACTCAAAGGCTAACTCCAGATAAGATGCGGACTCGATGCCTTCATTAAACCACGACGATGCTTTCTGTGGATGGCATGAAAATGTGCGATGGACCCCTGGGAACCTCGTGCAAGGGCGGCATGACGATGGTGGAGCTCATGCGACGAGGAAAACCAGTGAGTGCAAAGCCTTTCAAAAAACAAGTGACTCAGTCCCTCATTAGGGTTGGCTCTTTTAATTTCCTGTCTAATTTTAATTTCCAACATAAGCCTCATCTGTGGTAAAAATCAGTCGGTAAAACATATTTTTCGATGGAAGAGTTGTCTGTGGGAAAAATTCTATCGAAAAATGAAATGTTTCCCATGAAATGCATTCCATTGGTAATGTAGTAATTTCTAACGAAATATATTCCATGGGAAATATTTCATTGATATTTACCATTTTTCTTGTAGTGATTGTAAAGCATATTCTTTTCTTCTAGAAAAAAGCTATTGGTAGGTAGGAATTCCAGGACCTAATCACTGTATTCATGAAAAGATCATGAAAGTAAAATTAATCATCCGTAGTATGCTTGCTCTAAATATGATATTCTACAATATTATACATAATATTATAGACAGTATCCTTCACAATTTCCTAGACAGAGTATCCTTCACAATTTCCTTATCTTTACATTTACTTGACCTATCATTCAATTTTTCAGGAATTTTCTTTAACCAAACTTTTAAAGATGGGTCAACCCAAGCAACAAGGTTGATTGCTGCTCGTCAGATAGGGGATTTTGCAAAATCACCCCCTCACAATTTCTTAAGAAGGTATCAATTTTTATAAAGTTCTATTCACACTGTTTAGTTGTAATATGTTCAGTTTATATCATATTTATGAACTGTTTTCATTGCATGTCAATTATGTTAATGACTGTGGTGTAAAAACAAAATTGGTAATATACTCATTCTCTTTCATCGCCAACACTCTCTTTGATTAAAAACTTAAAACCATTTCTTGACCTGCCCCTAATAGTTCAAGCATTTGGAATAATTTCTTGACATGTTTTTGTAGCCTCTTTGATACAGTAAACAACATTCAAGAGCTTGATGCATGCTTGCTACTCCTTTTTCCTTAATATTATTTAAAATGCAATTTCAGCATAGGGTGATGACTGCCTGCTCTTGAGTAAGGGCATGTTAGGGTTGAACTGCATCTAATAAGCTGATTTAATTTAATTTCAACAAAATGTTTTGAAATAATAGCTAATATGATGACTAATCCTATATATAATATATAATATATAATATAATTGAAACATTATGTGACTAATCCAAAAAAAAGGGAAACAATAAGTGGCATGCCTCATTTGTGCTGCTTGAGGAATTAACAGGGGCTTGAGAAGGATTTGATTGGGTTATAACTAATGATTCACCTTGTCATTTGAGCAATTTTTTAGCATCAAAGCAGGTTTTAAAGCGTATGCTGCATTCCCATCGCTGCTATCATAGTTTTGTTTAAAATTCTTAAAGTTATAATAATGTAATTTCAATGTCTTACCATATATTAATTCATGTTCATACAATTTTATAGCATTTGTATTTTCTATAGAAAAAAACTTAAAAAAAAAACTTTTTTTAACAATGGCAATATTTACAAGTATCGTTAATGATATTTTATAAATTATTACATCCATTTTTAAGAAATTATTTTTTAATATAATTTAATACTTCTAATAAAATATTAATTTTATTTTAATTATTTCAGGATCTTTAATTCTAGAATAATAAAACCAAAACTATCAATATCAATTTTAAACTCACTAAAACTCAAAATTGTGTCATATTAATAGAAGACTTATTAAATGCTCTACAAAATATATATTTTTAAATTACATAATGTTACCAATGAATTAATTACAAATATATTAAATTTAATCATCTGATAATTTAACTTAAAATAAAAAATTATATAATATATATATATATATATATATATATATATATTACTGTGAATACATTTTTTGAAATATATTTACTTGACTGCTTAGATATGAACAAGGTGTTTGAATTTGGGAGTTGAATCTTTTTTTTATGCTAAGAAAAAGACAATCATTTATTGTCTGTTACAAAAAGTCAAAAGTTGTTGGTATATTAATTATTGATATAAGAAAATACAAAATATTATTAATAGAAATGGATTAAAATTTTTGTTTAAACTTTTAACATGTCTTTTAAAATTATGGAGAGGAAAGTAAAGACAATAATTCATTTTATTTTAAAAAATGATATTCTATATCGGTTATGTAATAAGAGATGTAAAAAGTGACTACACAACATCGTTTGCAAGAAAAACCAATGTGAAAAAGATATTTTTCACATCAGATTTGGAAGAACCAATGTAGAAAGTAGAGAATTCATTTTTTACATCGATTTTGTTATTGTGAGTGCACCACAATATTGATTTTTCTAAAAATCAATGTTGATTTTTGCATATTTTACATTTTTTTTTTTGTATATTTCTTATTATATGACATCGATTTTCTTAAAAATCGATGTTAATGAAAGCTGATGTTATGTAGTGTATATTAACATCGATTTTTTACAGCTGATGTTAATATTGATACTTTTAACGTCAGTGATTTCAACATCGGTTAAAAATTGATGTTGAAAGTCGAAAATAATTGATGCTAAAAGTCTATTTTCTAGTAATGGGTTTAGTGTATTGGTATATGTGGATTGATGTCTTTATTTTGGTTGTTAGAATAAGAATGTTTTCTATGTTAGTTATATATGTATTGGACAGAAAAATGTCTTTTTATTAGCCAATGTTAGTTGATATAGTTTATGTAAAATATTAGTGGGGGAATTAAAACTCACAAATTTTCTCCCCTTTCCCTTTAAACCTTTAACCTTTCTTCTCAATCATCAAGTCAATTTTATAACTCCACATACCTAGATACATATATATGAGTTTCCAAATACTAGTTTATTTCCTTTTTGTATATAGGCATGGCAGCGGGATCCGAACCCGTGGGTACCCGTCCGAATCCGTCCAAATTTTAACAGAAAAAAATTGAGTTTGTTGGGTTCGGGTTCAGATTTTTCTTAATAGTCAAAAGCGGGGGCGGGGGTGGGTATGGGATTACTGATATCCGCCTCGCACCCGCACTCGTACCCTCCCCGTAATAAATAATATTAAAAATATATATATATATATAAAAAGATATATTATTTTGTAATTTTTTTAATTAAATTGATTGGTTTTGTTTTGTAATTTTTAAATTATGATCTCATATTTTAAATGTGAGTTTATTATTGTTTTTTTGTTACGTAATTAGCATTTTCATTCGATTTTTTCAATAAAAAAGATATATTATTTTTTAATTTTTTTATTTTAATCAAATAGTGGGGGCGGGACGGGAAAAACCTGACCTCCAACAAAGGCAGGAATAGGTATGAGTTTTAAAATCCGACGAGGATTGAAGATGGGTTTTAAAGTCGGGGACGAAGATAGGAAATGTAATACCCACCTCGCCTCGTCCCGTCCGTTGCCATGCCTATTTGTATATGGTGTTTTTATTTTTCAATTACATATTACACTATGCAAATACACATGGTCTACAGCCTAAATATATATGCAATAACATTGTTTGTTTTTTATTTTTTTATTTATAGAAATTAAAGACAAGTATTAAAGAATTTATAATAATTATCCTTCACAGAACATTGTTCGCCTTATCAAGAAAAAAAAATATATTTTATAAAGATATTCAATTACTTTTTTTAGAGGATAAGATATTCAGTTGCTAACAAGAAAAAAAAAAGCATTTCAGTTTATTAAGTTCTTAAATAAAAATTGATATATTAATAAAGACAATTATACTCTTAGACCTTTTTAAAATATAAAATAGGGAAATCTTAATAATCTTGCATAACTTAATCAATAATGATAATATTTTAAATTTAATTAGTTTAGTGAACATTGATCAATTATATTTGATCTATTTCTTTTTGTTTTCAATAGTTAAAATTATACTTTTCATTTTCTATATTATTTTAAGTTTTAATCATCTTTTAAATTTGGTCTCTCAATTTATTTTTTAGTTACAACATTTTACTTTAAATGTCAAATTCGTTTCTTCACTTAGCGGAATCTTTTTACGTAAGATTGATAAAATTGATTGGAATTTAAATATTTAAAATGTTATTATGAATAGGTAGAAGATTATTCAGTTGAAATTAGAAGATTACACGCCAATACCAATACTATTTTCACAGCAACTATCACAATGGGAGAAAGAACGTTATCACTCTGCTCACAATATTTCTCATTTACAATGGTACTAGTTAACTTTAATTGCAATCCGTAATAGAGTAATATCTAGTGATCAGAGGGCACATTTGCAATTAACAAAGTTTCGTATCCTTATTTATAAAAACTCTGATTAGGACTATTTTGCAATTATCAAAAGTTCTAAAATCTGTCATTTATCAAGTCAAGGGGTAGGTGTATCTCTAAAAGTGTACCACTAAACAACACATACTTCCCGGTAGACTTAGTTTACATGTGCAATGAAAAATGTTAAGAATATATCATATTTAAAAACATTAGTTCTGATTGTTATAATTTATTGAAAACAATAAAATAATTATGTATTTTATATTATATTTAATTTTTTTATTTTATAATTTTCAATAAATTTTTATTAATTAGAGAGATCGTGTTTAAAAAATTTTGTTTTTTTCTCTTAAAGAAGATTAGGAAAATATGTTAAAAAGTGTGTTTTAGCCTTCTTAATATATAATTTATTTATGTAACTTCTCCCAAATAAAAAATACGAAAGATCAAACAACACAACAAACATGGAGTACGGAATAAGGCCAATCAAAGTTAATCAAGCGCAAGGTTTTGGAAGCATTGCATATCTATATGTGTTGATGATTGTAGCGTTAAACATGTATTCATCGGTCATCAGTATGTTTTGGTAAGACATTTTATTTAATTTTTATTTTTTTATTAACTAAAAAATTAATTTAAATGTTTAATAAACAAATTTTTTAGTAGTTTTTATTATTTTTTAAAATGTTATTTGTAGTATTTTTAAAAACGCTAATTTCTAAATTTTTATATTTATTTTCTTTTTGTCCATGAACATTTATTAGATTTTCATTTTAATATTTTCTATTTAAGGTAAAATTTCATGTCCATTTATGTAATTTTATATTTTTCAACTACTTCAATAGATTATTTTGGCTATGTTTTGACAATACATTTTAACTAGTTTCTAACTTTTTTTACTAACTAAAAAAGTTCATTTGGTTGTTATGCAAACAAGTTATTTTTAGTATTTTTTGAAACACCACTTCAAGTAGTATTTTTTAAAATGACAGCTTCTAGCTTTTAGTTTTTTATATTTTCTTTCATTTTTATTCTTAATATATTTATCAAATTTTATTCTTACCTTTTTTAAATAAATCATCATTTATTATT
Organism: Glycine latifolia; assembly: GCA_013407115.1. Classification (NCBI taxonomy): domain Eukaryota; kingdom Viridiplantae; phylum Streptophyta; class Magnoliopsida; order Fabales; family Fabaceae; genus Glycine; species Glycine latifolia. Next base: position 22,144,349 of record CM023950.1, read on the forward strand.
TTTCAATCATTTTACATTTTCCAACTAC
>CM023950.1:22144386-22196133 GCA_013407115.1 Glycine latifolia
TTCAACTTATAGTTTTACCAAATACTTGTTAAATTTAATAAGTTATCTTTTAAGTTTTCAATTAGTTTTACCAATCATAACCTTTATTAAACACTTGCGATTTAGTAAGATAGTTTGTAGCCTCCATCTAACTTTCAACTATGAGCTAGCTTTTCAACTTATAGTTTTACCAAATACTTGTTAAATTTAATAAGTTATCTTTTAAGTTTTCAATTAGTTTTACCAATCATAACCTTTATTAAACACTTGCGATTTAGTAAGATAGTTTGTAGCCTCCATCTAACTTTCAACTATGAGCTAGCTTTTCAATTTCTAACTAGATTTTTTGATGTTTTGCCAAACATAGTCATTCAACTAGTTTCTAACTTTTATTACTAGCTAAAGAACTTATTTAACTATTTGGTAAACAATCTTTTCAAAGTATCTTGTAACATTTTTTAATAACTTCTAAAGTTTTTTTAAACATAGTCATTTTCAATTTTTAGTCATTTTAGCTAGATTTTTATATTTTATTATCTTTTTATCCCTAAAATATTTATTCAATTTTCTTTTATCTTTTTTAAATATTTCATATTATATTTTTCAACTACTTAAATAGTTAATTTTACCAAATACTTATAATTTAATTAGTTAACTTTAATGTTTTCAGCTTTTAACTTTCAATATCCCGCTAGCTTTCCATCTTTCAACTAGTTTGTAGCTAGTTTTATCAAACATAACTTATATGGTGCAAGTTTTAATGGCTACAAATTGTACAACTCAAATAATGGAAAAACAATTATGGCGGAGATGTCAAGTTTGATGAAGATAATTACCTAAATTGTAATTTTGATCTTACTTTAATTCTTGATTTACAATTTTGGTTTTTTTATTTTTCTTTCAACAATTTTAGTGTCCATATTTTAAAAATTTTGCAATTATTCTCCAATTCTAAATTTTGCATACATTTAATTCTTTTATTATTTATATTTAAATTATTAAATTATTACTTGATACTACCTTAAATGAATATATATAGAGAGAGGTTAGGTTTAGGGTTCAATTGAACCAAAAAAAAAAAGTATGCAAAATTGAGACTTTGACAAATTATTAATTTTCTAAAATCTTATAACTAAAATTGCAGAGAAAAAAAAATAAGGAAACCAAATCACAGATCAGAAATTAAAAAGGAGCCTAATTAAGTTGCAATTTAACGAAGATATATACTTTGAATTGAGGAGGAGAATGTATAAAGTAGGACTCTTTTCCATTCAATGAGGAAACCATGTGTCTTGACACAAAATAAGTGATATTCTATCAAATTTCACTACTACAAAAGCGCTATTCAAAGACGGTTCTATACCCCATACAAAGACGGTTGTACGACCGTCTTTGTATCGAGCGTCGTTGAAGTCATTATTTTCGAAGGCGGTTATATAACCGTCTTTGTAACATTCACTTTCTGAGACGGTTCTTTGTAAAACCGTTTCACAATGTGGTCATTCTAAGACGGCTCTTAGGAGAACCGTCTTAGAAACTCATTTTTATAAATAAAAAAATACAGTATTTCTAAGACGGTTTTAGGTGAAAACCGTCTTAAAATGTCACATTCTAAGATGGTTTTAATAAGAACCGTCTTACAAACTCGTTTTTAAATAAAAAATATACAATATTTCTAAGACTGTCTTTAGAAAGAATTGTTTTAGAATGCGACATTCTAAGACGGTTTTTCCTACAACCGTCTTAGATTATGTTTCTTTTTAAAAAATTAAATACCACTAAGCTACCACCACCATATCACACTAAAAATTGCAGGTACAGCAGGAGCCAATTTTAAAATACCACTTAATTCCTATTTAAAATTTCATTAAAAAATCATATAAGTTTACAAGCAGGCATAACAAAGTAATTTGGTTTAAGTATCATGTAAAATTCTATTCCTTAAAATTAAATATAGTTCATTTTATGATGAAATATAAATGATAAATATGATTTTTAATGAATATAAATAATACTCCCGTTAATTTTTAAACTGCAAACATTATGATGCATAAAACTAAATAGATTATTGTATAAATTATACTATATCTCTTATAGGTGCAGTAAGTATCCATAAATGGTCAGGACATACTAACCAAAAGGCTTTCACATGGGCCCAAAAGGCTTTCACAGCATGATGAATTGGATGATTTTATTAAAGTTTGGGCAAAAAACAACTCCTTTGTACTTTGTGGCATAAGGCCAATCCATAGATGCAACTACCTATACCATCATTCAATACCGTGTTACTGCCACCAACCTATATCAACAATGACAGGTTTAATATTTAAAAGAAAACAAAAAAAAAAAACCAAATGCTCATAATACACGTTCAATAATGTATATATAGAGAGAGAGAGACAGAGAGAAAGATGTGTTAATTAATAATATAACTGGCATTTGGTAGCTACAGCCTACACACAAATCATTTGGTTTAACAACAAATTGCATACCTTTAGTTGCTGGATTTGAGATTGCACCCATTTTGTCTCACGGATTAGTGATCAAAATGAAGACATAGGATGTGAGGAAGATCTAGAGATATTTTTCAGTCCAAAACTCATTCATCATTTTTCATTCCAAAACTCATTCAATCATAGAAAAGATCAATATTCTTTGACTGCCTGCAAATTCAATGATAAACTTCACCACTTGTTTCCTGCATGAGCTATTTAATTTGCCTCATCAATCATGAAAACATAAATTAATTAAACTCGTCTGTCTGCTAAACCTGAAAGACATTCTTTAAGGTCCTTTAAATTTTCTTCAATTTGGCAACACCTAAGAAGACAAAAATAAAATAAAATTATATAGAGATAAAAGAGAGGACAACTTCATTCATTAATTTTGTTGCAGCAAACAGTAGTACTACATGTTATATCACAACATTCATAGGTTACGAGTGAGCACTGAATCTTTATCTCTTGTTTCCTTACATCCTTAAGCCACTCTGGATCCGTAGTTGAGAACCTTAGGTCCACATAATGAGCTCCTGCTCACAAAACATGAATAAATTAATGCAAATCAAAACAAGAAGAAAAAAAAGAGAGATGATATTAATTAATTTGGTTCAGAACTTAAATTTAACCTTTTTTGCAACTATAGCAACTATAGTTTCTGATATATTCTTCAACACCCTGCAAGTAATTAATGAGACCTTACAGTTAGCTGCTGTCATATTCTTAATTCCAGTATATCATTAGTCATAGTAATGAGAATAAATAAAAGTGGATAGAAAGAGAGACGTCACACCCTCTACCGCTCCAATGGTCTCTTAAACCATTAAAGAAGAAAATGTTGCTCCCATACCTTTTTAGAACCCTCTCAATGTCCTGCAGGGAAGAACCAATCACTGTCATCTCAAAGTATGAAATTGCTTTGCAGTGCTGGCAAATTTTAAAAGAAAAAAAATAGACACAATATTTAGTATTATATGTACAATACAAAAAAATATTTACTATTATATGTACACTGTAACTTTGGGACATAATAGAATTTCTTGACATGAATTTGAATTATATGCTTACAGAGCAACCAAGACATAAGCTGATGATTGTATAACAATTGCACCTTCACCACCAGGCTTTGCTGTGTTTATACACCTTGCACTAAACCAGTTCTCATGAATTGATGTGACCGACCGCCATCCAAATTTCACAGACAACCATACCATGATTAATGTTGTTAATACACATTTCCAGAAACCCCTAATTCTATTAAAGCAAAATCAATGGCAGATCATGCATCATATATTCTACACTGAAACAACTTAAACTGGCAAAATAAGTTTTTGTTTAATAAACAGGTCCCAAACAGTTCCCAAATCCATGAAAGCTCTAAACAACTAGCCAGTCCAAACAAGCATTCAAAGCCATCATCACTTCCCTTCCATGTTTATCTACTCACAAAGTTCAAATACTTTTGAAAATGCTTTAGCTTATAGGAAAGGAAATAAAAATGCTCAGAATAGTCTTAATAGTTTCTTTATTCTAAATAATCAGACACAAAAATCAAATCAGGACAAGCGGATCTTTTCCCATAAGCTAATTTGTTACATATTCTCGCTATAATGTTTAATATATACAAGAAACAAGACAAACAAGGGTTAGGATAAGTGGTGAGAGCAAGGAATGTAGAAAGAAAGAGAGACACAAGAGATGAATAACAACTAACCAAATTAGCTGCATACGCGTAACAACTACCCATATGGGATTTGTCAAGAGCACGTTAACGCACCTACAAAAAGATTTATCAGGCAATTTGACTCATACCACTATACATGATTACTGAGACAGTGACACATAACATAATCGGTTCTACCAACATGATCGGCAGTTAACAACTTATGCTTTTATTATAGGAATGTAAGCAACATCATTGGGAATTCAATAAAGATCTTTGGGAATTCAATAAAGAGATTTTTTTCTGTAATCAGAGAGCAAGCACAATGGCAGAGAGTTTAGTTGAGATCAGACTAACGAAAAAAAAAAGAAACATAAAAATTAAAATTTGATATCTACAGATAATGAAACTAGATGAACCTTCTCTTCACGTTTTCTTTAGCGGGTTTCGGTCAACAAAGAGCAGAAGATCTCTGGTCTGGTGCACTACATCTGCAAGAGTTCGAGGCTTGGACTTGAAGAGACCCTTCATCTTCGTGCTCTGTTTAAATTTCTTTCCTCTGAAATCCCAAACAATGATTAGGGTTTCTGATTTGGGAGAATAGAAGAAAAAAAAGGGGCAAAATGAGAAGAACATGAATCCCGATATTTTTGTAAATAAAAATGAGAAGAAGAAAAAAAGCAGGCTTCTCCTGGACCTCCGTCGGACTGGCGACCCTCTCCCATTGGCCAGTGCCAGGGTCGACGACCTCGCGACATTTTTGTAAATAAAAATGAGAAGAAGAAGAAGGCTTGGTGGTGCCGACGTCGACTCATGGTGGTCGAAGGAGTTTAGCACCTTCGTTCACCTACTCCTCCGGCAACGGAACCTCGACCATTTTCTTCTACCTTCGACGAACTGAGAGAGAAGGAGATTTTAATTAAGTATAAGAACGAGAGTAGAGACTGAGAATGAGAATGAGAATATTATTTTAGTATTTTATTTTAAGACGGTTTTAAGAAAATTGTTCTTGAACTCTAAAAAATGAGAATGATTATTATAAAATCGTCTTTTGTATTTCTCTTATTAGTTACAAAATTGTGCACCGCTTCAAATTCTTAGATAGTTTTTTAGGAATCATCTTACTAGGTGCGTCGTTAAAAGCCCTTTTTTCAGTAGTATTTTTCTGTAAGGAAATTTTATTTTATTTGTTGAGATAATTTATCTTTTAAGTTTTTGCTATATATTTGCCTTGTTTTGTTGCAGAACTGATAAGATGTGAGCAGTAGAGCTAGAGCAGAATATTTACCAAAAAGAGCCTATTATTAAGATGATGAATAATGCGATTAATAAAAGAGAGACGCTTCTTTGGACTAGAGGGACATTAATTTCTGAAAGCTTTGGTCAAGGTTGTAAGATTAATTAAGGATGTGCATGGCCATGAAAACCACCTACACGCTCATGCAATTGCTGCATGCTTTATCATCGTCACCTTTTGAACATAACCATGCGAGCAGCTGCATGCCTATGCAACTTGTCTAATGTGAAAAAATAATTGGGATTAATTCATCCCTTTCGCTATAAAATAAATGCCCTTCTTTTGCGGTGTTTTTTGGATCAATTATGACAAATGGCCTCTTATTTCTTTGTTCATTATTTCTCCCGTGAAGTTGTTGCAACTGTTAATGTAAGTCATGAGTCATGAGAGAATTGTAGTCAGCGTCCTTTGAGTTTAGTGTTTGTCTTTTTCAAAAGGGGTTTTCTTTCTCTTTTTTATTTTTGGATTTGTGAATCTTTTATTATTGATTTTTAATGTTTATTTATTGTTATGAATTATTAAATTCGTAACTAATGTTATGATGGGTCCTGTATCTCGATTCCATTGTGTATTTAGTTTAAATATATAATTGAATCATGATTCTTTTAAAAGTGAATACACAATTTAGGTGTGGGGAAACCATGAATGTGATGAGGAGGAGGGAGGGAGAGGGGTAATAATGTAAATTCAATGGTTTTTGAAAAGGGTGGAAAGAGTGGACTGTGGGAATGAGAATAGCAGTGGCCGCAAGAAAACAATGGGTGTCATGGAAAAAAAAATTGGGATCGAGTATCTCATAGTGCGTGCTGCAGAACAGGGTCTCTAATGTTATTTAGAGATTATGGGTGTGGTTCTTACATGGAGAGTCTATGGCATTTCATGCACCGTCGTATTTAAATCTTGCACCTTTTATATGTAGTGTTTTGCAATGTCCATTTCATAATAGACTTTCTAGAAAACAAAGAAAGATTCACTAGTGGGATTACAAAAAAAAAAAAATGTCAGGCTCTATTGAAACCTGTTCAGGCATGTGTTTGGTGGGGTGAAAGAAGAACCCCGTATATCTAGCAGGTCACTCCCCTAATGGTGTTGCTATTGCCACTACCATCCATAGAAAAATGTCAGTTTTATCCTTCTTCCTTTTTCCTACATCCCAACCCTTTTCTCTTCTACTCTAACTTCTCCATCATAACACTCTCACCATTTTCCTTTCTTTCTCATACTATTTTCTTCCCTTCTATTTTTAATTGTAATCAAATTAATTATGATACAAATTAATATCATAAATTGATTTGATTTCTATTAATAAAGGTAATTCATAAAACAATTAATTCAGTTATGTATATAAATGGTAACTTATATCCAATTAATTCAATTTTATTTTATAAAATACTAATTATTATTAAGAATGGTAATTTATATCAAAATGAATTTGATTGCTTTCAAAAAAGGTAATTTGCATTTAAAATCAATTAAAAAAATTAGTAAAAAAATACACAACAGAATCATGTTTTTTTTTTTTGCGATAAAGGGGGTGTAAAAAAATGTACACAACTGAAACATGATTTTGTTGACAATACACAACAGAATTATATTTCCGTTGTGTATTTCTTTCACACTCCCCCTTACACAACGAAAACATGATTTCATTATGTTATTTAGGATGAAATAAATATACAATGAAATCATGATTTCGTTGTATTATTTGGGGGTAAAAAATTACACAAACAAAACATGATTTCGTTGTTCAGTTGTATAACATAATCATGTTTTCATTGTACTTTATTTTTTCATCATCATATAAGTAGTAGTACCACCCTATACCAACTCCCCCTAGCATGAGTTCAAACACTGGTACACTTATATGGGCTTCATGAAAAATTATCTTATATGGATTGCATATTTCAAAAAGTTTGGTTATGAAAACAAGTAAGAAGCAAAATAAAATTGTAACTTTTACGTTGAATTTAAAATTTAGCATTATAAAGTTATTTGGAGGCAAAATTTTCAAACATATATCATTTTACTCAAAACTCAATTTCTTAAAACATTGATTTTAAAAATTAAGAATTTTCAGAATTAAGGTAATTGAAGGCTATTTTGATATAATTCATAATTCGGCTCAGATCCATCAAAGCAAAATTTTCTACAAAGCAGTGGTAGAGCATTTGAATCCTACAATCTCTTATTTGAATCTCGTACTTCCCATGTAATTTGGAATATAGATTTTGCATTTTGGAATGTGCTTTCCAGAATAAAATAGAGGTGCAAGATTCAAATAAGATAGTACAGGAAACAAAGAGGTTCAAGTATATCCAAGAGCAAAATGGCAAACTCTTAGGGGATTTGTTATTTCCATCCCATTTTTTTATAAGTTCACACCCATGCTTTTATGGATTTTTTTTACAAAATTATCTTTGACATAAATACATTTACGTTGTTCACAATACAAATAGAAACGTATTTTCATTTTGTTGCAGGGTTGTGCCTTCGCAATACACAATGAAAATACATATTTCAATTCCACTTTACTACATTTTCATGTTCTTTAGTTACAAATAAAGAGTTGAAACGTTGTATACAATCTAAGTATGGAATATCTCATGAATGAGCATTGTCATTGTGGTGCAACAAGAGGTAGTGGAGCATCATCCTTTAAATAAACTTATTAGACAAAAAAAAAATAAAGTTATTCAACCACATCATTGCTAGAAAATATAGTTTTAACATCGCCACGTTAACATCATTCTTTTATAAAACCAATGTTAACAAACATCCAGTGTCATTTTTGTAAATAACGTGAGTTCGTTAACATCGGTTTTAAGAAAAAGCGATGTTAACAGTCGTCACATTAACATCGGTTTTTGGAAAACCAATGTTGTAAAATTTAATGTTAACGTTGATTTTCTTAAAAAATCGACGTTGTGTTTGTCCAATTTATAGTCTTTTCCCTGTTGTCGTGCTCACTTTTCAGTCTCCCCTCACTCAATTTCTGGATTTAAAAACCTTTCGCAACCCTCCATCACTTAAACCTTTCGCACCATTGTCGATCTCGCAGACTCAGTCTGAGTCTTGCTCTCAGTGTCGATCTCGAGACGACGCAATGTGACTCTCGCTCTCATTATCTCACAGCAGCGCTGCACTAAAACTTTGAAGGTTTGCATTCACGGTGTGACTCTGAAGGTTAACAATTTATATTTTCATAATGGTGTGACTCTGAAACTCTGAACATTCGTAAGATATGCCCTGCACCTCGGTGACTCTCACTATAATAGTTGTGTCTATGACTGTGTATTTTATACCTCAATAGAGCCATTTGTGGCCAAGTAGCTAGATATGGCATTTAGCAATGCTAATGTACATGGAGAAAACATGATTGTACATTAGTATATTTTCATAGCATTTAGTATGATTGTGATTGTGTATATTATACCTCATAGCTTGTTTTTGTAGCATTAGCATTTAGCAATATGTGACTGTGAATTTAGTATATTTTCTTCAGAGCTAGAATACGAAAAATGATATCCTAACAATAGCATTAGAATTTAGTAATCTGTGACTTTGGAACTCATAGCCAAAAGCTAGCAATCTATACAGATGATTACCTACTTTGGAATTGTTATTACAAGATAAAAGGATTAAAAAAATCTTGAATTCAAATCTGTTTAACTCCTTATTATTTAGAACTACAAATGTTGATAATTAATTATGGTTTAATAAACTATCTTAAATACTTGTACCCAAAGATATATCAGTGTCATTTTGTTTATTAAGAAAGTGGTAGCAATGCATAGGAATGATATATCACTATCATGTGAGATTACTGCTTGGGAGCACACTCCACACTCTTCATCCTCCTTTAGTTCTCTATATAGCTGAACATTAAGGATACATGCTTTAGACCAAACCTAGGAGTTGACTTGGAGAGCAAAGTTCACTTTCATGCTTATATAATAGTGGAATATTGTTGATTGCAATGCACAATACAAAGTAGGCAACTAAAACATACAAACTTAGGAATCCTAGAAATAAAATAAATGAAATTAGCCTTAGGAATTAGGGTCACTTGGATCTTGAGGTTCTGCATATAATGCTTTCCATTTTATGTTCTGTTGCTTCCACTTCTTTTAATTCATTACTTTATACACATCTATACCAGAAGTTGTGTGTGACATAGTGCTAGTGCATATGTTTTGGTTGTCTGTTTGTACTACCTTTGCTCTTTACCATGTTTACCATAATGAAATGGCCATTATCTTCTTTCTTTTTATGAGATTATGGATAACTTTTGTTAGAGGTAATCTTATTTGAATTAAATAAGATTATTATTTGCTATAAAAAATTCTTTAAATATAATTGCATATTTCAAAACTTAAACTTCATACTATTAATTAAATAAAAATAATCTCAAATCATCTGACCTATGTGTTTTAGATAGTAAATGATCATTATTTATTAGAAATAATTATATTCAAATTGAATAAAATTATTATAAATAAGATACTTTTCTCTTCAAATATTTTAAATTTACATAATATTGAAGACTTTAACTAAAGATATTATCTTGTTATCACTTTCATGATTTAGGCCCTTTCTTTGCTTTTTTTTTCCTATCCCGTTACATAATATTTTTGTTTTAATCCTTTAAATATTTTTGTTTTTTATTCCAGTCTCTTTAAATAACATTTTGTAGTTGTAATTGTAATTTTTAGACACTTCTCCTTTTGTTGTTTGCATCATGATCACAATATTCATTATTATTGTTAGGGATCGTCTTCAAAGTTACAAATGTTTTTATAAACTTTTCATGCTCTTTTTTTTTTACAAATGCTTCTATAACTTGTTTTATCTGACTATTGCTTTATATACAATTAATGTTCATTATGAGTGAACCTTAGTTTCTCGTTTGAGATTCAATGCAATGATTCTTCTGGACAATTTGGATTAATTGTTGTATTGAATCTTGAATTGTCTATTTATACAGTTTGGGAAGAGTAATTTTTTTATAGTAGATTCATACATATAAGTTAAGTTTATTTTTTAAAATTTGAAGAAAATTTGGTACAATACATTTCACTTTATTCTCCAGGTGCATACTTCATTGTGGTGGAACTCATGTCACTGCTTTAATGTTGTGTACTTGGAGATCAATGCAAAATGTTGCCGAAATTTCATCAAATTTAAGAAAGGAGGCTTAACCTTTACATATGAATTTACTATAAAAAAAATGTCTTCCTGAATGGGATAGTGTCACACCTTTAATGAAAAAAGTGAGGTTTTCATGCATGAAATAACTTTGTGAGTATCACGGAGTTATTAATTAGATGGATCGAATTTGGATTAATGAAATTCGCATAAGTGCTGAGTATTAGGAAGGCGTTGAAAAGTTCTTGGAATTTTCCTCCGAAAGAAGTCGACCAGTTGAGGATGGAAATATTTATATCCTTGTATAAACTGTTTGAATGGGAGACGGCAAGCACTAGATGACATACGAGAACATCTTCTGTGTGATGGGATTAAGAAGAATTATACGACATGGATATGGCATGGTGAATTGATAGACATGCAAAGGGGGTCCCAAATTGAACCAAATGATGTAGACATGGGAGATCGATTAGAGGATATGATTCGTGATCTCAGACAAAAGTCTTTTCAGCAAGCACATGCCCTTATGTATGATACATTGGAAATGATTTGAATAAGCCTTTGTATCTGGGGTGCAAGAAGTCTTTGACGCTATTGTCAGCGGTGTTAACTCTGGTTAATGTCAAGGCCAGATATGGGTGGAGTGACAAAAGCTTCACTTCATTGCTTCAGGTAGTGCAGGATATGCTTCTAGAGGAAAACACGTTTCCAAAAAGTTACTATTAGACAAAGAAGATACTATGTCTGATGGGTATGGAGTATAAAAAAATTTATGCCTGCCCTAATGATTGCATACTGTACAAACATGAATTTGAAGAAATACATAAATTCCCTAAGTGTGGGGTATCACGGTACAAAGTGAAGGTTAATGCAAAAGACCTTACATGGAATGCAGATGGGAGAAACTGTGATGGAATGCTCCACCATTGAGCCGATTCCTCCCAGTGGAAGAAGATTAATCATTTGTATCCAAATTTCGGAAAAGAGGCAAGAAATCTAAGGCTTGGACTTGCCACTAATGGAATGAATCCATATGGCAGTTTAAGCACTCAGCATAATTCGTGGTTTGTGTTTGCTAGTCATTTACATCTTGCCTCATTGGTTGTGCATGAAGCAAAAATACATGATGTTGTCTATGATGATGTCAGGTGCAAGACAACCAGGAAATGACATCGATGTTTATCTCAGTCCCTTGATTGAAGACTTGACAAAGTCGTGGGACGAGTGGGTTGCCATGTTTAATGGTTATTGAAATGAGACATTCAAGTTGTGTGCAATGCTATTTTGTACCATTAATGATTTTCCAGCATACGGGAATTTGAGTGGATACAGTGTTAAGGGACATCGTGCGTGCCCTATCAGTGAACAGGACACGAGCTACGTACAACTGAAACATGGAAGAAAAATAGTTTACACTAGCCATCAACGTTTTCTAAAATGTTATCACCCTTATCGGCAATTGAAAAAAGCTTTTAATGGAAGTCAAGAGCATGAAAGTGCGTCGATACCGTTAACTGGTCAATAGGTTCTTGAGCGGGTTGAGGACATCAATACTACATTTGGAAAGACCCAAAAGAAGTTAAAAAGTAAAACTTGCATATGGAAAATAGGTCAATATTTTTTTATCTTCAATACTGGTCTCATCTAGATGTTAGACATTGTATCGATGCTATGCATGTGAAGAAAAATGTGTGTGATAGTGTCATTGACACACTTCTTAACAAAAGACAAATGATGGTTTGAATACTCGTCAAGATCTAGCTGAGATGGGTATACGTGACTAGTTACATCCAAGGTCTGATGATAAGAAAATATACTTGCCTCCAGCATGTCACACTTGTCAAGAAAGGAGAAGACAAGTTTTTGTCAGTGTCTACGCTGTGTCAAAGTGCCACAAGGATACTTTTCAAATATTAAGAGCCTTGTGCAACTGAAAGATCTGAAACTAGTTTGCTTAAAGTCTCATGATTGCCACGTCTTGATGCAACAACTGTTAGTCGTGACGATTCGTGACATTTTGTCTAATAAAGTGAGGCATGCCATAACTCGCCTGTGCTTTTTCTTCAATGTGATTTGTAGCAAAGTCATCGACCCTGTAAAGTTAGATGACTTGGAAGGCAAGGCTGTAATTATCTTGTGTCAATTGGAGATGTATTTTCCTCCTTCATTTTTCAACATCATGGTTCACTTAATTGTTCATCTGGTGAGGGAAATTAAATTGTGTGGTCCCGTTTATTTATGGCGGATGTACCCAGTTGAGCGATACATGAAGATCTTAAAAGGGTATACATAGAATCTACATAGTCCTGAAGCATCAATTGTCGAAAGGTACATTGCAGAAGAAGTTATTGAATTTTGTTCATAGTACATTGAAAAGGCAAACCCTATTGGGCTTCTTAAGTCTCGACATGACAACAGAGTGGGAGGTAAGGGTTCACGAGGGCTGCATGTTATAAATCCCGATCTAGAGGAATTGTACCAAGCTCATTTGTATATACTGAATAATAGTAATGAAGTCCTGCCATACATAGTTCATCACAAAGCCTTATTCAAGGAAAGTAACCCAAAAATCAAAGAATAGGTTGTTGAAATAGCATAACAAGACTTTCCTAAATTGGTTTTAAGATACAATCTTTGGTGATGATAATGTCTCTGAAACATTAAAGAAGTTAGCAGATGGGCCTAAAAGAATTGTTAGAAGTTGGCAGGGATACGATATCAACAAGTATTCGTTCTACACCAAAGAACAAGATGACAAGAGCACAATGCAAAATAGTGGGGTTAGTCTTAGGGTTGAATCCCAACACTTTGCTATTGTACATGACCGCAATCCCTGTTTGGTTGCCTTACTTTGGTGCCATTGATGAAATCTGGGAGCTTAATTATGTTAAATTCATTGTGTGTGTTTTCAAGTGTAAGTGGGTGGATAGAAATATCGGTGTGCGAATCGATGATTTGGGATTTACTTTGGTAGACCATAAGAAGCTAGCTTATCAAAAGAAGCCTTTCATCATGGTAGAACAAGCTAAACAAGTGTTTTATGTTCAAGATCCTAGTGATGAAAGGCAATTAGTTGTTCTACATGGAAAAACCATTGGTATTAATGTTGAAGATGATGATTCAACCCTTAATACTGGTCTCACTCCTTTCTCGACACAAATGCCTAACGTTAACGGAGAAGAAGTTGACGACGTTTATGCAAAACGTAATGATCATGATGAAGGAGAATTATTTAACATCATTTAATGTAATTTTTTTAATATATTTACTAGTTTCCACATTTACAATTTGATAACTTACTTTACTTTTCACTTTACTTTAATTAATGTTATTTTTAACAGGTACATAACTATACCACTGACATGAGCCGTTGAACTCAGTCAAATACCAAGCTAAACAGATTCAATAGTACAGTAGTAAACCTGGATCATTTCACACTTGGAACGAGCACTGCATTGTCAGAATTAACAGGAATGTAAAAAGGGGGTTTGAATTCAGTTTCAAACAAATTAGAACAATAGAATGTCAGAAGTAATTTAACGATTTAAAGACAAGTAACCAACTCAAAATTGAGATTCCTTGGATATCTATCATCAGATAAAATAATAAACAGTTTTGTGGTTGATTCTAAACAAACTGAAATCTCTGCATTCGCTTAGAACATCCTTCCTACTAAACGATCGCCTAGCATTCAATTAAACACGGCATGTTCATAATTGCAATCACACAATGATCATTTTAAACTGGTCTAATTAACGATCATTGGATAAATCAACCTAAATGCTAAATCTAGCATTTAATCCCTTCCTTCCCTATTGTCAGAAATTGCACAAACAATGCACAGAAAACACAATACAACAACTAGATACATACAGAAAAATAGAAAGTCAATAAAAACAAAATAAAAAGGGAACCAAAAACATAAATATAACCTACACCAAAATAGGAATTTCCACTAACCAGAAAAATAGTAAAACAAAAACCAGAAAGCACCGAAAACAACAAAAACATACAAATACAACAAAAATAGAAAACAACATATATAGGAGATAGCTCAAAAACGAAAATGGAGCATAATACAAGGGTAGAAAATGGAAAAGAAATCAGAACCTAGAAACATACATAAAACTATGATAAAAAAACATGATCAAGAGCAAAAACGAAAATAAGGAAAAAGGAAAAACAAATCTGAGCAAAAGAGAGCAAATCCTCTAGATTAATCCATGAAAATCTCCATTATGAGTTGGTTACAAGGATCCTAGCCTACCATAGTTAAATTTGCAAAAGAAAATACAAGAAAAGATGATGAAACCATGAAAATAAAAAAAATTGGTATAAGCTTCTCCTTGTTTCTTCTCCCTACGTAACTCTCTGTTTTTTAAGAAGCAAAAACAGTGATCTCCCTCTGTTCCAGCACCGTCCCATTGCTTAAAAAAGAAGACGAAATATCTCACTTTTAATTCTAGGGGAAATAACATAATTGCCCCTAGCCATTACATATATTCTACATTTCTGCTGCCAACTTCAGGGCCAATTTCTTCCATCTATTTGACAGAATTTGAGCTCATTTTTTTTTCATGAAAGTTGTATATATTTGAATTATCTCAAAAACAAAAGAGAAATTAGCTCAAACAGACATTGGTAGCAAAAGTTATGACCAAAATACGAAAATTGTACAAATCTAAAATTTTAATTAATAAGAGATAAAAATCTATTTAAAAGCCTAAACTATTAATCAACACTAAACACATTAAATACACACCAAAAAGGGCAATAAACTACCAATCAAGAGTATCAAATAAGTGATATAAAAATCACTTATCAACCACCGACCTCCCCTCTTCCTTCTGAGTCAATACCTTCGCCTTTTACGTCAAAGAAGACTACAAAAGCAACACAACTAAGATCATTGGCTACCAGACCTGTCGATGTTGAGAGACCAGTGGTTCATGTGGATAATGCCATTGGGAAGGTTGATGGACCCCACAAAAAGAAATTAAGGATGTATTTGGGGATCATCACTTGGGACAAGGTGGATGTTACAATTGGTAACTGGAAAGAAGTTCTTGCAACTCAAAAGGATTTGATTTGGGATGACATTCAGGTATTTTTTAGTTAATAAATGTTTAATGTTATTGTAATTGGTTTTACAAATGTTGCCAAAAATTATGCATGTATTTTTTGTATGCAAGCTAAATTTGACATACCAGAAGCGCCCAACCAAAGGACGAGAAGAAAATCCTTCAGACGATAGGAGAGCGATGGAGGCAGTTTAAGTCAGATTTGACCTCCAAATGGGCTCTGGCACAAGGCAAGGAGGATGAGGATGACACTGTTTGCGAGAAGTATAGCATCAATAAAGACAAATGGAACCAATTTTGTTAGAGCCGTAGAGACCCTTCATGGAAGGTTAGTTGAATTCAATTGTTTATGAATAAAATAGTTAACTTGCATTTCCTCCACGTGCATTTTGTTGACAAGTTTCTGTGTAATTGTGACAAGCTATTAGAACTAAGGCTCAGGGTATCCAGAAACTAAACATTACCCCTCATGTGTTGTCTCGTTGAAGTTATGATTTATTAGAACAAAAGTTATTGGAGGAAAAACAAAAGAAACGGTTGGAGGAAGCAACCCAACCCAGGAGCACGGAAACAATCGTCCATCATCTATCTCCAGTAAGACGACATGTGAAATGGAAGATGGCTCATGCGAAAAAATTAGGAGAGATGACATCTGAGGTGACACATGAAATTGCAGAAAGGATTAAGTTAATTTTTTGTTTCAACGGTCATTATATATATAAAAAAACAGCAAAATCCAAAACTCATGCAATATTTTGTTGATTACAGGATACCCTGCAAGAGTAGTGTACACAGGGTAGCTATGTTGCCCATGGATGTCAGGATGTAATGACTACTTCCATAGGACAACCAAAGCACTCTGGTCATATTCATGTTGTTGGAGCTGGTGTGACAATCAAATAATACTTTGGACCAGATTCAGCATGCTCTCGTATGTCTATGTAAATCATGCCAAACGAGTTGGATCACCTCAAACAGAATATCAGGGACGAGCTGGAGCAGTCGATCACTAAAAAAGTGACTTGACAACTCATATTATTCTTCAGCTAGATGTAGTCGCAGATGCAATCGCAGGGATTCATACCTTCTCCTGAGGTTAAGGTTGATTTTTCTATTGCCCTCAGCACGAAGGAAAATTGTGTTGATCCCTCGGGGAAGGACCCAGACACAGGTGCATCAGACAGCCATAGGCTGTATGTTGATGACAATCCTCCACGCCTCATTGCCCATGGAAGACTTTATGAGTAGTTGACAACCGTGCACAACATCCCTTTGGCCAATGATTAGGTGAAGGTGGGTGTTGAGGAAGTTTGAGATGCTGATGCAGGCGTCCCTATTCCCATTGAGGAGGTTCAGTTAGTGGGGCAAGCCCTTAACACCTTCCTTGCTTGGCTGATACATCTTGTACAGCCTATTTCACAAATGATATTTCATTTTTGTCGTGTTTATTATCATTTAAAAAGGATTATGTACAAATAAAGTTTTGATTGTCATTGACTTATGTTTATTATCTGTGTAGGATAAATAGGGACCTGGGGGATCGGTGAAACCTATACATAAGCTGGAACCTGATGACGATCCCCTATACCAGATCACATTGACCATTCCATAGCTTTTCCTCAGGCTCCTGCAAGTGCCATGTGGTACCACTTTGTTTGGGGTGTATAATGAGGACTTCCCCTTGTACATAAAACATGAAGATATTTCTGAAATAATACATGCTGGTCAATGTCTCAACATCTCTGTTTTACAAATGTGGATTATGTAAGTCACTTTACATTAAAGTCCATTACGTAACTAATTGTTTTAAATTGATGCATAATTTACTTTGTTTTAAAAACAATAGGCATATGAATGACTTAAGTCTGCAATCGGATAATGCATTTGTGTATGGATTCCTTGAGCCACATTCCTTACAGAGATCTGGACAATCACAATTTGAATCCGAAGACTATATTAAGAAATGGATGCAGAGTTCACAGAAACATGTCTACTTAGGAGCCTACCTGAATGGGTAAGTAAAACTGTACAAATCAATTTAAATAATGTATGCATTATAATAACTTAATATTCTTCAATGCAGTGCACATTGACAACTGGTCGTCATATATCCTAAGGACAATGTTGTCATGTGGTTCTGTTCTTGAGAAACAGTCTTTAAAAAATCATCATTCTAAGACGATTTTTATGTGAAAACTGTCTTAGAATGTACTTTTAAAAAAGTTTAAAAAAATTGAGGATTCTAAGATAGTTTATTCAAAAATCATTTTAGAATGTTTACTTTCTAAGACAATTTTTAATTAAAATGTATTTTTTAAGAAAAAAAATTGAGGATTCTAAGACGATTTTGTTAAAAATTGTCTTAGAATGTCTACTTTTAAAGACGATTTCTGAAAAAATTGTCTTAGAATGTCTTTTTTTTTTAAAAAGAACTTAAAAACATTGAAACCGTCTTAGAATGTAGACATTATAAGACAGTTTATCCATAAACCGTCTTAGAATGTATTTAAAAAAAATTGAGGATTCTAAGACAATTTACACAAGCCAATCTTAGAAATTAGACTTTCTAAAACGGTTTTTTAGATAACCATCTTAGAATGTATTTTAAAAAAATAAAATAATGAATTATCATTGGCTTGAGTTGAACATTGTGTGTTCACTATATATCATGCCAGATACAAATAAATATCAATAGCCTTACTAAGTAAGCTTGGTTAGATAAATTACAAGATGCTATTAATTAATTTCAACTAAAACCAAATTGAAAGCATATAAATTGTAAAAGGTAAAAGTCAAGCCTTATCCCTCAAAAACATTAGTATTCATGCATGAATCAAGAAAAGTAGATAAAAAATCAACTGCAATGATGATGATAAAAATAACAATGGTGGATTCATAATACATTTATTAAGTATATCCTTAACATGAGTTATGACCACTGATAGATAAATGAACAAAGTTAATTGAAAAGAAAAAGTGTAGTGGAATAACAATTTGAGAAGAAAATTAAAGAGACTTGGATACAGTTGTTCTCCAAGTTGCTTCCTTTGTAAACATTGTTAGGGCAGAGCAACACCAAATCTCTAGAGATGAAGCCGATTCCATCCATGAGAATACGTGGTTTCTCAACCATAATAATGCCCTTTGCATCCTAAACTCGCAAGAAGAAGAAAAAAATTCTGCAAGCATGGCCATAAAATATAAAAACCATAAGGCGACTTAAAATTGACTATACCTTGCAATATTCTTCTGGTATTGTTTTGACACTCACAATTCTTAAGTCAATGTTGAGTTTCAAGGTCTTGGATAGAATGAGAGAATATGAATGCCTAAGGTTAGTACATTGCATGAAATCTATTTTGAGTGGGACTGCAGGAGGATGCAGAAAAATAGATGAAACTCTAAATGATAGTATTGAGTATTTGCACATGTAACGACCTAAATTTATTCTAGATGTTATATTTTTATTAGGGTTAAATTATTAAGAATCGTTAGATAACTATTTTATTTTTACTGAACGGATCCTAGTATAAATTCTAAAACGTATAAATTTAGAAGTTGTTAAACATATATATATATATATATATATATATATATATATATATATATAAGTAGCCACAGTCCATTGTTACATAAGTCATTTCTTTTGGTTACCTTACTTTCAATACGCTATGGAACTTAACTACTAGAAAACACCTCAGTCACCTTAGTTAGGATTATTATTTATGTACAAAAAACCAACAACCCATGTCCATGTTTCAGAAGTTTTCTCCAATGCTCTCTTGCTCACTTACCAAGTTAATTGGTTCCATGGGTGGGTTTGGACAGGCAGGAGCAAACTGTAGGAATGGGTCATTAGGATTGAACAATTCGTTAAGTCCAGAAACCAGAAAATGAGTGCCAAAATAAATATATGCGAGTATATCTGGGTGCATAGTTACGACATAACAGTTCCTCTCCTTATCGATGTGCCCCCTCAAATCTAACGCATCAAGGAAGATGATGATTGAGGCCAGCTAAAAGTAAAACATGAAACAAATCTAGTGAGAAATAAAATTTCTCAATAGGCAAAAACTAAACCACCAAACACGTTAGTTCATTAGTAAATCATCAATATAGTCAAATGAATCCATAAAATAATTATGCAAACTATATGAATGCATGAAATGAATTTTCCCAAGGTGAACATGGCCTCTACATATCGTACTGTATGTAGCTACACCTTGTATTGGATGTAGAAATGTTGCGACTGTCTTACACTAGTCATGCATGTTATTCCATGTATTTGCACCTGGTCTTTACATCTCGTACTGGATGTGGTCTCAAATTCTATTTCACAAATCTCATACTGGACTTGGAAACATGAATCAACATATCATCACATCAAATCCATCATTTTCATCAATAATACAACCCATGAGAAAATACATACAACCTCATGAAAAATATTTTCATCATAACATCATACGTACCAAAAGTATGGTTAAACTACCATACCTTATTCAAGCAAAATTATACCAACTTAGTCATGACAATTTAGTATCCTCAAGTTACAGAAAAAGCATGTTAGTAATCTAACTAATAACCACAATATATCTTTCAAATAATTACTAATTCCTTTGAACCTTCACAAGAAAATATTAAAACTTAGCATGCATCTTAATCTCCTTTCACCTACCACCTTACTACTTCATCCTCAAAATTGAATCACTCTAGTATTTGAACCATTTAACTTCACACCATTCAACCTCTACTTCTATAAATTAATACAAAACAGCCCCATAATAAAAATATGAACAAACAGCCCAAATATCATAAAAATCACTTCCAAAGATCACTAAATATACTTCCAAACATCACTAATATTTCAGCCTATAAATCATCACCTATCCTATGGTTTAAATCAACATTTTCACATCATAAAATAACCTTCAAATGACATAAAATTCCAGCCTAAATAATAACCATAAATCTGCCCATTTAAGCATATAGGTTAATCCAAACAAATGTTTAATTAGAGATTGAAGCCTAGCCTACCTAAAGTGAGCTTGATTCTTGAAAAGGAATGAAGTAAGGGCTGTCTTCCTTGGGAAAATACTCTAAGAAATGAGATCTTGAAAAAGAAAATGGCTGATAGGTGAGGTGGTATAAGGATGGCAGGGTTAAAACAAGCAAATGTGGTAGAAAATAGAAAGCTTGGTGCAAGGAGCAAATGGTAGTATGATAGGTTTTGGAGCTGAAATTTACGTGCAAAATTTTTTGAATGGCAAGGCTATTTATACTACTTTAATTGATTCAGTTTTAAGAATTTTAGTTGGGTTAAAACTGATTTTAGAAGTTAGTTTAGTTAGGTTTTAACTGGTAATCATTTCATTAGAAGATATTTAACCTTAAGCCTTATCTTGACTTTGACTCTTTTAGTCAAGATTCTTTTAATCATTGACTTGGGGCAGTTGGCTTATCCATGTGGAAATGGCTGAACAAGGAGAGGAAATGCTTGGTTTAAATTGTTCCACATGCACACAAAAGGCTTAATTAAATCTTTTCACTTCATCCAAATTTTGTTTTACAACAGCCTATATTGTCAATCTTTGCCTTTGGGTTATTGTTTAAGTGCATTCTTTGTCTTATTGAGGGATTTTATGCACGTGGATAGGTCTTGGACTGAGGAAAACTCTGATTTATCACCCTTTTAGGGCTGAATATTTTAGCCATTGGGCCAAAAATCCAAGAGTTACAAGTTGTGCCCAATCCAAAAGGTCCAAAGGGCTAGAAACACTTAACCATATGGGGTTCGCTCATTGTTTATTCTGTACCAATATAGTAGTCCAAAAATTGTCATCTTTTATTATGTTAAACTAGACTTCCTAAGCTTTCTAACAATATATCACATGCCTTATTTGGAGTTGTAAAACTCTAGCTATAACATTTTTAATCTAGACTTCAAAACTGTCAGCAAGCTAAGACATTCCACACTGACATCTCTTAATGTTTTAATTACTCCAAGCAGTACACAAACTATATTTATCTGAATTTTTTATATATTATATTAGACATCTATATCTTTAATTTCATATATCATACACCTAATTTGGATAAGAATTGAGAGAGAAATAAATTTCTCAATTTGGGTGGCAGAAATGGATAGTTTTGGGCAACTTATGTTCAAATAAATTCTATACTATTATTTATGTATCCAACTATCATTACACTTCCATAATTCAATCATAAATATAAAATCAGGATATAATTTTGAGTATGTTACAGCACAAGTATCATACTTAGCCATATACTTGTCCAAATTGGGAAACAACGTGTGAGCATACATAAATAAAGTGGAATAATTACCATATAATAGTCTAAATATAGTGCATTGATTCAGTATTCACAGTGTTGAAGCCATTGGATAGTGAGATAGTGATAATCACAAACGTGAAGTCCCACAGTTAAACTTAGGAGATCAATTGTGTTCTTCCCAGGCACTAGTAGGACGGAGATGTCTACATTGACCTTAGTTGTGCCATTGTTGCCAGTTCCACTCCCTTAAAAAGTTTTCCATAAGATAAATCACAAAATATTCAATTGAAATAAATAAAGAATTGAATATTTTACGAAGGAACAATCCTGAACAGTTGATCTTACTCTATTTATAATCATCCTTGATTTTATTTCCCTAAATCCATACAGGGATTGATTTTGGGGATAATGTTACTCATACATCAATTTTGTACAATAAATTTTACAACTCAAGAGAGATACAAAGAAAAAATAAATTGTAAAATGAGTTGTAGAAATTTTTTGTACAAGTATCATTACTCTAAATTTTTCATGCCAAGGAATGCACAAAACAAACATTATGTTAATTATTTCTCTTTTATACATTTAATGAACCCGGGATTTGTTAATATATTTTAAACTACTCCAGATAAAATAGGTGAATACCAACATTTATGCTTAATATGAGTGATTTGATCTAGTTACTAGATAGTATTCATAAACTTTAAGACTGCAAACTTGCATAATCTTTTGGATCTGCATCCAAGAGTGCTATATTCTCATTACTCAGGTCACTGATTAAACACTATTTGTGGCCTGTGGCTACACATAGCTGGAAGATAGATACACCATACACCTTAGTTGTTTCTCTTGTGATGACTACATAGTGCTTGCTCTTCAAAGCTACTTAATGGTGCAAATCCCACTTGGAGATCCACCATAATGCCTTAAAAGATTTTGTTTAGTCCCGTAGACTTTCTGCCACTGCCTTAATTATTACTCCCCATGAACCTGACTAGTAGTAGTGATCATGGAGTGAGTGCATGGAAATTTAAATAAGTCAATCTCCAACACCAATGATACTATAGCACATGTCATAAACTGGTCAACCTCATCTCTATAGGATTCAAATCGAGTTAATGAATGCTTTCCAAGAGACTTCTCTTGTCCATACGTGAATTTTGTGTGATAGGTAATGCAAACATGCAGTTAATTTTAACAAATTTTGTACAAAATATTATTGTGTAATAAAGAGAAATACTAAGAAAAGAGAGAAGTGTGAAACAATAAGGCTAATGAGATGAGGGAATTAAAAAATAAAATTAAAGTAGAGTTAAAAATGTTGTAAATTTTGTTATATGAATAATGTAATTCTTTAAAACCGATGTTGATTTCACACATTTTATAGTTTTTTTCATTAATTTCTTATTAGGCGACATCGATTTTTTAAAAACCGATGTTCTGGTGTTATGTTAACATTGACTTTTAAAATTGATGTTAACGTTGATACTTTCAACGTCGGTAGTTTCAACATCGGTTAAAAATCGATGTTGAATGCTATTTTTCTAGTACTGCATATTAAAAAAGCAAATACCAATAATAGAAAAATTGAATGTACAAAACCAGCACAAAGTGACAAGTGTGAACAAATCCAATAGTGATAATACGATAATATGAATAAGATGATGGTCGATCCCTAAGAGGAAAAAGTGTAAAGCTTTGTACATGTTGTTGTGCTTGATCTTTGATTTGTTTGAGTGCACACATGAGATGGATAAGATCAAGGCATTATTTATGTTGATTTTGAATTTAATTAGCCAAAAAGTCAACCTTGTGGATATGAATGAGGAATCCCTTGTCAACCTTTTGAGTTGAATGTAATGAATGAATTTATTTTTGAACCCTTGAATTGAGAAGAAAAATAATATGTCCACCTTACCTTAAGGAATATGAGAGCATATTTTTTGGTTTGGTTTGGTTTGAGGCAATTTTGTTCAAAATTTGGGGGAGGGTAATTATGTAAATACTGTGTGCAAGGATTAAATGAAAACAACAACATGAACACAAGGCAAACGTTAAGTGTCAAAAAAATATATCAGAAAATCAAAGTAAAAAATCAAAAGGAATTTATTTTGTTGTTGTTTTGTGTAGTGTAAATAAATAAAAGGTGTTAGGAATTGTTAGGAATTAGTTGCCTCATGAAGTGAAAAAGGAAATAGTGAGCCCTCTCCTAAGACCTTTGGTGTTTTGAATTCAAGAAAAAAAAATAGTTTTTCTTGTTAGCCCAATGAAGTTACAAGCTAATGGAGTCCTAAGTGATTCATTTTTGTGTGTGTAGGATTGCATTGAGTGAAGTGATGTGCAAAGTTTAGTTGTGTAACTCTAATTGGGAAAATTAAAATTTACAGTTGAAACACTTGAGTGCTTGAGTGAAACACTAGCCTAGTGAGGAATTGAAGTATTCTTTACTTGTTTATTGCTTAGTGTCACTGGCGGATGCACCTTAAATACTATGGGGGCAATTGCCCCCACTAGATTTTTTTTATTTGTTAATGTATATAAAAAAACATTTGCACCCATAAAAAATTATACTTTGACCCCATTGGATTTGTTTAACCCAAAGCCCAAACAAACATAAGACATTTAATACAAAAACTACATGCTCAAGTCCAAACCATTTAACCTAATTCTCAATATTGTTCGAGTAACACACAAAAACACACACTGCATAGAGCACACCGTTTCATGTAACATCCCAAAAATAATCCAATAATTATTAAGATAAAGATTATCTAAATATATCTTTTAGTAAAAGAAAAGTTAGATGAAATTGTTTTAATATATTAGATTGTTATATTTTTCAAAAGATATTTGTATAATAATATATTAGATTGGATAAAGATAATAAAAATAAGAGATAAAGAAAGATTGGTTAAACAAATGTCAAAAGATATAATTTCAGATTATGTACAACGCTTATTTAAGGATAGGCAATTCTTTTTTCTAGAATCACACAAATAAACAGTCTCTTTTGGCATTAGTGGGTTGCTTAAGGATTAAGAAAAAGGAAAAAAATGGAGAAGTTTTGGTGAAACAAAGATAACAAAGAACTCGAGTTACTTGCTTCAAGAGGTGAGTAAAACACGTACCTTTTTAAAACTTCCATGGTATAATTCTTTTTTAGGAGCGTTTTTCTTGTACTGTGTTCTTGATATAAAGAAATCTGGATTAATGGTATAAATTCGTAACTTATCACACACATTTGATTACAATGTGAATCGTCCCTCACTCCCTTTGACCCTCCTAATTCTCAAAACAGCCATACACCATTGTCTCTCACCCTAAATCACTATGTCACTCACTTACACTTTTTTATTTATTTTTCCTAAATCTAATTAGATTTAATTCCTAAACTTATTCAGTTATTCACTTTCATGGAATCACTGTGGTCTCATTCATGGACGTGTGTGCTGCGTGCATTGGTAGCATTACGGTCTTTGCGAAGTTGCAGTTTTGCCAAATTGCAGTAAGACTTTTATAAAAAAAAAAAGTAGTCTTTTACTCTTTTCAAATTTTTAATATAAATTATTGATGAGGGTTAACATAGTGTAGGGGTTTTATTTGTAAGCAATTGGGAGATTATCTTTATGCTGTTTTTTTACCTTAATTGCTATTTTTTTTGTAATTTGCTAAAAATGAACAAATTTTAAAAAAAGGGATTCCACAATACCATTAGAGTCATTTTGCATTTGATAAGGAAAAGTTGATTTGTTTGGATACATTTTATCCAACAAAATTTTCTTGTGTGGAACTTATGGGACTTGAAAGTCAACTTGAACTTTTATCAAAGATGTTCGGTCTGATGATTAGTTTTTAAAGTTAAAAATGATTGTTGATCTTTCTCAAATGTAGGTGAAAACTAAAAAGATTATTGTGTATCCAATGGTATATTTACTTGTGAAGTTAGCTTTGATTTTTTTAGTTGCAACTACAATAGTTGAAAGATATTTCTTTCTAATGAATTTCATGAAGAATAGAATGAAGAATCGCATGGAAAATGAATGATTGAATGATTTTTTTGTTACATACATGGAGAAATATTTTTTATAGTATCGACAATGAAAAAATCATAGAACATTTTCAAAGTATGAAAATACGTAGAGGACGATTATATTTTGCAGAAGCTTAAGTATTTTAGATTTCTTTTATCATGATATTATATATTTTGTAGTACCTTGTGATATTTTACTTTTGTGAAAAATATTAGAAATTATTTCTTTCCCCCACTAAGAAAATTTTCTAGATCCGCCACTGCTTAGTGTCATGCTTGTTGATCTCTTGAACTCTAGAGTGCATTTTCTTTATGATTCCATCATTGGCACTTTCACAAGTGTCATCTTGAGATTGTGTGGCTTGATGTGTTTGAAAGCAAGTTTGTGTCTTGGAAACTTGTGATTGGTCATAGTCCTTGGTCTTGCCAGTAATCTAACTTAGTTTAAGGTTGCTTAGTCATTAGTTGGTATAGTTTACTTTTTCTTTTTTTAAGGACAAACAAAGCTTTAAATTTGGAGGAGTTTGATAATTGTTATACATGCTTAACTTTTGCACTCAATTTAGACCACAATTATCTATATTATCCTTATTTATCGCTTAGTTTTGTCCCGATTAGATAGAATTTTAGTCTTTGTAAATAAGTCTTTAAAATTTATTAGTTTTTTTGTGTTTTTAATAGAGTTCTAGTTCACAATGAAGAGGATTGAAATTTGTCATTGAAGGAAAGCTCACACAACAAGGATGCTTGTAGAGAGATTCCATGTGGCAGCTCAAGACGGAAGAAGAGATCCATGATCTAGACAACTCGTCCAATGAGTGCAGCTCAAGCAACAAGCAGATCTCATCGACTTGAAGAAATTTGGAATTAAAATTGGGATTTTTGAAGGACTCGTCTAGTGAGTCAAGTCTACTAAGTGGTGACTTTTGGAATTCTCAAAGGGCTCGCCGAGTAACCAATGCTTTATTTGAAGTGACAAAATAGAGGCTTTGGAGCCATACCAAAGCCACATTCTCTTGGGATCACCACAATATAATTCTAGGGCTTAGTGTGGGCCAAAAAACATTGTTCCATTGCTTTCCTTTAATTTTTCTCCATTTTTCATCCTCTTCCCTCTTGTAACCTTCATTTTGTATGTCTCTCATGTCAATGAGAGGCTAATTTTTCCATTATTGGGGGATTGATGTGCTAGAAAATCTATGATGTAATGACTCTTACTATCTATTTAATTTTAAATCAATATTATTATCTCTTTCTATGCTTATTTACTTGTTTTGTGGCTTAATCATCCATTTTACATTCTTTTATTGTATGAATGTCATTTGGAAATGCTTTTGTACTTAGAATTGAAAAAGATTTCTAATTGACACATGTCTAGGGATGGAATGAAGTTGGTTAGCTCTTTTATTAACCTTTGATCTTGATTAAATCATTTGGTTTCGCTTTCTAAGGGATTATGAGTTTAATCAAATGATTTAGGCTCTTTCACATAAGGTATTATGATAAGAGTACATTTGTAGGTTAGGGTGACACTAGTTTTAGCATTAAATAGAGAAAAATACTTAACATTGCATCAAGAGTTCTCTTAGCAAGGCCAAGCACCCAACATTCACCAAAATTCTGCAAAAAACCCACCTTTTCCCACCAACTATTTGATGATTTGTCTAAGAGTTTATGTTCTATTTTTACTTATTTATTGCATAGTTTAGCTTTAAATTTCTGCACCATCCTTTCACAAATTAAAACATACTTGCCAAGAAAAATTGGTTTGCACAAATAGTCAAATACAAACTTAGTCCTTTGGAATACCATACTATATTTATTGAAATACTAAATTTGATTTTGTGTACTTGCCAAACAGTGTAAACAAGTTTCTAGCACCATTGTCTTTTTCGTATTAGGCAATTTGTGTGTTTCCACATTCTAGGCATTGATTTTTTGCTAAAACAATTGTTTTGCATTAAACTTGAGAACTTTGTGATAACTGATGTCGTATCGCTTCAAAACAATTAAATTACGCTAATTCTGTAGCACAGGATTAACCTAGGTCGACTCAGAGACACAATCAATATGGTTCCAACTTCAATTCACTAGTAAATAATAAGGGAATTTTTATCGAATAGTTTGCATACAATAAACAAAAATTGCAAAAAAATATAACAAAATAGAAACTAACAGTATTAATAATAGGTATGCTAAAACAGATTAAAGAGCATCAATCCAATTTACCAAACCAAGAAATGTGAATTATCATAGTTCTCAGATAATGATCTTGTTATGAAAGTTCATTCAATTTCATTAGAAGCAGTTCAATTGAATTAACTCCTAAATTAATTGAAATCACAAACCTAATTGAAATATCATCCAAATAATCTGTGATTAAAAGTCAAAATTAGGAAATGAATCCATAACCTAATCTGTTTTCAATCCTAAACACATTCATAATCATGAAAATCGAATAGAGGATTGAAGAAGAAAGTGAACATTCATACATAAATTGAAATACCAAACCAGAACTCAAATTCTCCTTGCTTGGGTTGGATCCTTGGATTGATTGATTGTTTAGCCTTCCATGATCATCATCAATGGAAGCCCCACAAAATTAGTGCAAGAAAATGAAAGAACAGAAATGAAAATGAAGAACAGTGAAGAACAATGAAGAACAGTTGAGAGAAAATAAGAGAAAGGGTTTTAATTCTAAAAACTTCTAAAAGTCACTACAAAATATATATGTGCTAAAATGAAGTGTGTCCATCCAAATAAATAAAATCACTAAAATATAGTGACTGAGTCAGTAGGAAAGGATGGACCATAATTAAGCCCAACTAATCTAACTAATTACTAATTACACCAATTTTGCAGCCCAAAATTCAAGTGCAGTGGTTTTGATTTCTAAACCTAAAGTGACCCTCAAAATGATGGAATTGGCCTCAGCTTATCTCTAACAAAATTGTATATCTTTTCCTTATCTTTCTAGAGACTACTCATATGTGCCATTTGGAGTTCTGTAGAGCTCTATAGATCCTGCACAAGGAAGATAGGTCAAGTAAGCAAAAATTCTGAAAATAAGCAACAATTATCAATTAAGCCCACTTGTTTGCCTTAGGCAAAAACTGAATTAGAATGGGAAAATAAAAGTCCAAGAGAATTCAAATAAACTAAGAAGAATAGAAAAATATTAAACTAAAAATACTCAATCACTTTGCTAACTTGATTCTTTAGTTGCTTGGCTTGTGTATGCAAAGTGAAGTTTTCAAAGAAGACCTTGTTTCACTTGATCAGGAGATTGAAAGAAATTGTTGGAGAAACAAAACCTTGAAGAAAAAGAAAAAGCAAAAGGAGAAGAAGGCTAAATAAAGGGAACAAGAAGCTTCTCCATCTTCACCACAACTACAACCTTCACCTCCTTCACAATTGCCCATTTCTTCGCCTTCTCCCATCTTTAAGGAGCCATAAATGGCGAGAAAAGAGCTAAGGATGACACTTGAGGACTACACAACTCATGCAATTCCATAATACTTCACTATTATTGAGGTGGAATTTGCAAGCAACTAATGTTTCCTCACTCATTCGATTGATTGGAGCCAACCAATTCCATGGCCTTGCTCATGAAGACCCTTATGCTCATTTGGCAACTTACTTGGATATTTACAATACCCGTAAACTAGTTGGGGGTGCTAGATGATGTTATTTGCCTCAATTTATTCTCTTTCTCTTTGGTTGATGATGCATAGAAATGGCTACACTCCTTCCAGGGCCATAGTTTGAGAACATGGGATGAGGTTGTAGATAAAATCCTCTAGAAGTACTTTCTGAAAATACAATGAATATACTGCAAATAAATCAAGAGGGGGGTGAATTGGTTCAAACTGGATATTTAAAAGTTTCTGAAACAAATTGCGGAATTAAAACTTGGATCGTATCACTAGTTCACCCTTTTGTAAAGTCCAGAAATCTTTCTTCAATCAAGATCAACCTTTGATATGAATGCAATGACAGAATTTGTTTCTTTGATAATATTTGATTTCACAAAGACATGCAATGAAACATATAGAATTTTAAACAAGAGACAATGCAATTATACTGGTTCACCTCTCAACCTTGGAGGCTACATCCAGTTGCTTCCAACCCATACTAGGTTAGAGTAATTACTATATCAAAGAATCTTTTACAAGAAATTTACAAGTGACTCTCTTTATCAACACTAGACAAAGATACTGAATTCTAAAACCCTATTAGAATACAAATCACCAAGATCCTGAGAACTCTACTCAGAACCTCAAACCTAGAGAACCCTACTCTAGTATGCTTGAAAAGAAACAAATTGATATAACACAATACAACATAAAATGTTAGAACAACTAAAAAGATAGGTTCAAGATAAACACAACCTGTGATCTTTCATGTATGAATGAATGAAATGAATTGAGATTACCACACTCTCCAGGTTGTAAAAAACAATAGCTCAGAATCACTATCTTGAAAACCTTCTTTTCTTTAACACATCTTCACAAAAAATCAGAATTCTTGATCCTTACAAGAAATGTTTTTCACTCAGAAATCAGTCTCTGAAGCTCTTAGAAAGCTTTTTGTCTTTTGGGTAAATCACTCATGTGTATAGAACAATTCGTTCAATATCTATTTATAGAAAATAGACTCACAAAGCTTTACATAAAACAGATTTAACTGATAATAATCGATTAATCCGCTGGTGTAATCGAGTATTTTGCCATATGTAATCGATTAAAACAACTAAATAATCAATTAATATGTTCTTCAGCTTTCTGGAAATGGTTTCATGAACAAAATAATCAATTAAACCGTACTGTAATCGATTAAACCAGAACAACATCAAGATAAATGAATTAAGATAATCAATTACATAATGAGATAATTGATTATTCCAGTGATGCATGGTTTTTCATAAAACACTATGTAATCGATTACAAGAAGCCTGTAATCGATTAAACTGTTCTTCAAGGCTTTTCCAGAATTGTATGAATGTCTTTAATCGATTAAAATGATTGTGTAATCAATTAAAGCAGTAAGTTTTGCGTTTTTAAAAAACTTAGCCATTGGGAACTTAACTTCTTATAAAACCATTTGATTTCTTTGAGATCAAAAACCATGTATGCATGATCATGAGAATGCACATGCTAATGAAAGATTACAAGGCAATGCACTTAAACCACTTAGACAAATTACAAATTCCTTCAAATGATTGGGCATGTAAAAAGCTAAAACATCAAGCCTACAACCTTGCTTCAATCTTCTTGCAGCTTCCCTTAAACTCAACACTTTCCAAAATCCAAGACCACTGAGGGGAAGACAAAAATCTCTTCATTCCATCAATTTCTGGATGAAACCCTTAGTTAGGCTTAGGATCGCTTTCTAGGTTTATTGAGGAAGACTCCAACTCATGGATTTAGCGAGCCGGTGCAAATCAATATGTTCATAGATGGGTTAAGGCCACACACTAAACAATTTCTTGATGCCTCCACAAGTGGAAAGATTAAGTTGAAAACTTTGGATGAAGCAATAGAGCTCATAGAGAACATGGCGACGAGATTCTAGGATTATAAATGACTTACTTTGAGTAAAATCCACTGTAGGCAAGGACATATCTAGAGGAGGGCAAACAGGGGCCCTAACCCCCATCCCTTGGAACTTCCCATGTATATTATTAAGTTGGTTAATGTAAAATTGTGTAAAAGTATAACAAATTCCAGTTCCCTTTTAATAGATTTCTAGGAATGTCATTAATTGTGGGGCATTGGATTGACTAGTGTGCTTACCATCCAACAAAGTGGATAACTTCAAAGCACTAATGAAATTAAACATCAATTAATATTGTAATTAAGTTGAAACTCTATAGTAAAAAACACAAAGTAAATTTATTGTTACAAATTTAACCTTATCCATGTACTATATATGCCTTTGATGTCTAGGTTGGGATTTTTTTAAGGAGCAAAATTAGGCATCAAGATAGGCCTTTCGACAAATAACCAAGAATTTCCAATGTGCACTGTGTAACACCCTGAAATTTCGATAACTGAAAATAGATATTTGATGTATTTGTTGTGTTATTTGATTATTTGATAAGTTTGGATTAGTTGGTTTGTTGTGTGGATGTTACGCTGTGCGAAGTTGTTTGATTTATGTATTTATATATTTATATATATTTGATCGTTGTATGACAAGTGTATTATTGCAAAAAATTTACCACCATTTTCATAATCAAATTAATTGAGTTTTCATTTGAAATTTGAAATTGCATGATTAGAGTTAGTAATACCGTAGCGACTAGGCGGGTCGTCACACACTGCATTGGAAAAAAATTAGTTACATGAAATAAAAACATTATTTACATGAAGTTGTTAGTTTTACTTACGCATGAAAGTAAGCTCCTAGGTAAACCTCATTTCTTTATGTATGGAGCCATCTTATAAGGTATGAATGAGAATTTGCTCTCATATTCCCAAAGTTGATCTGTATGGATTGCGACTCCAAGAATCCATACACATCAAGTTGATCTATATGGATTGCGACTCCAAGAATCCATACACATCACCATTCCTTTGTTATTGACTTAATTCATGCAAATACCTAAAATGTTTAAATAAGTCTTAATTGTAATTTTATGATTTAGACATTGATTAGCAAATGATTCTACAATTAAATGTACTTACCAAGTCCAAAAATGTAACATTGAGGTGCAGAGACACCAAATCCTCAATCCTAAGTCATAAACATTTGTGTGCTCAATGAACAAATGAAATTCGTTATTTTGGATTCCAAGGACTGCTACATCCCATTATACTTGGAAATTCATTTTCATCAAATATGGGGCAACTGTAAGCAGCTGAAAAATGGGATCCTTTATGGGTTTAGACTTTTAAGCAACATAAGTTGTTTCTTTGTGTAACGACCCACCTCATCGCTACGATATCACTAACTTCTACTCGTGTAATTTCAATTTTAATAAAAACTCCATTAATTTGATTATGAAAATGGTAGTAAATTTTTCGCGATAATACAATTATCATACACACGATACAATTACATAACTAAATACATATGTATACATATACTAAATCAATACTCATCATTCACATGATTAGAACGTAATTTAGTTTTACATGTATTTACAACTCAAAATATGCATGTCCACAAAAAGAATTAAGGGACTAACTATGAAAAAGTTGATTAACAAAAACACAACTCTTTCCAAAAAGAATTCCAACGTCATCATGTCGGCTTGACAGCTCCAACAAAAAGAAGATCTCCCTCCAAGGTCACCTGTTGCTGCTCATCTGCTCACACGAACGAAGGTTCGCGATCATCACAAGTACCAACCACACGGTACAACAAATTCAAGGGTGAGTTTATCTTACCAAAAATAACAAGCACCATATACCACTAATTAAAAGAGAACAAAAATAACAACTGCAACCCTTCCTAAAATCAATCAGTTACACACACACATGCAACAAACTAGTCATCTACTTTTCTCACAATTCAACATAATTATGCTCAAAATGATGCATGCACCTGACTCAACTCTCAGAATGCAATATGGTACCATCCTCATGGAAATAGCCTCTCTCAGGAAAATGATGCAGTAGCTCGTCGAGGTCACCCTGTCATGCATTGGTCGTCCCCCCCCCCCCCCAATGGTGATTAGCCCTGAGTCACAAGGGAGTTCCAAACAGAGTGATATGCCCCCTAGTACCCCCGGTACTTACTGCCACCATTCTATTTTCATCCATGCAATTATGAAGTATGAAACATGGGCATCATCAATGCATAACCTGGTTAGGAACAAATCCTTCCCCATAAGGATAACCAGTCATGCACCCCCCCATGTACATACACAGCACCCCAAAATGGGCTCACCGATGCACTGACCGTGGCTAGGAACAAATCCTTCCCTGCAAGGATAACCAACCGGTCATTGCACCCCACATGTACATACACAACATACAACCATGGGCACCATCAATGTATGACCTGGCTAGGAATAAATCCTTCCCCGCAAGGATAACCAGTCATGCACCCCCATGCGTATCCATGTATATCCACATCACACAATGACATTATTCACATCAACATTATCTCTCATCAATGTCATTATCAATATCAACATCACATCATCTCAATATCATCATTACACATATCAAACTCATCTCATTTCAACATCATCCACCACATCAACATTATCTCATTTGTACATCATCAAACACATCATCATTATCTCATTCAAACATCACCAACACATTAATAATATCTCAATTTCAATATCATCAACAACACTATAATAGATACATCGCATCCCATTAGTTAAAAACATCGTTTATCGTGAAAATGAGCACACACAAGAGCAAACACACATCAATCATAAATTCATCGCATCCCATTAGTTAAAAACTTAGTTTTTCCCTAAAAACCAGCACACAGCATGGACATGCAGTTATCTTTATAGTTGGGCTCCTTGGCCCCCAACTATGGTATCAAAACTATAACCAAATAATAAACTACCATTACCTAACTAGGAGTTCTCCCATTAAAGCCTCGCGGTGTTGTTTTGAGATCCTTCGAATACACATGTTTTCATCTAAACACAGAGTTTTATATACCAAATCGAAGACAATTTAGTATAGATTTTCAAGGTAAGATCAATATCAACATTTGGGGTCAAATACCCACTCAATTCAAAAAGGGGCTAAAATGGTGTTTTGGGAGTTCACACCAAAAGACATCATTTTGAAATTCCGATCACACCAATGTAATCGGGGTTCAACAAGGATCACAAAAATGACATCAGTTTCATAAAAAGGAGACTTTTAAAACATCTCATTTTCAAAGGGTTTTCAAAGAAAGCGTAAAACTCCCAAAAATGGTACCCAAAACACAAGAGAGACTAAGAAACTTAAACTAGCTAGAAGAAGACAAAGGAAACCAATATTACCTCAAGGAAACCAAGAAAGAAGGATTGAGAGCTTCGTTCTCTACCGAAACTTCGAGAGAAGTTTCAAAGATTCCACTCAGATTACGAGGTTCTTCTTCATGTCATGGTCCCGTGGCAAGCAACGGCGGCCCGTGGTGGTTGATGGTGGTTGTGGGTGGTGGAGAGAGAAGTTCTAGGGTTTTTGGGTGAGTTTAGAGAGAGAAAGGGGTGAAAAACATGTTATGCCTATTGTTGGACGTATTTATAACCCGAATGTCCCGCTTAGCATGCCCTGGCTCGCTCAACGCGTCCTAGCTCGCTCAGCACAATTTCCTCTTTGTCAGAAAATATCTTGGAATTGCGCTTAGCGCACTGGTCGCGCTTAGAGCGATATCAAAATTTATTATTTTAAATATCCCAACGGTAAAAATATGAAGAGATGAATTGGAAAGATAATGTCAAAATTTTAAAGCGATCCAACGGTTAACGAATCTGGGATGGTAGTTTTACCAAAGTAGGTTATGGGTCAAACTATAACTCTCGCATTACAAAAATAAATCAAACAAAGTTCACATAACTTAACATTCACACCAAGCAATTTCACAAGGTTAATCTACACAACCAATCAACTAATCCAAGCTTATCAAACAATCAAATAACACAACAAATACATAAAACATATATTTTCAGTTATCAAAAATTCAGGGTGTTACACTTAACATTAGAAGCAATCCTATAAAAAAAAACATTTTTAAAGGATAAAAATACATACATTGGCTGAAATAGTCTTCGCAAGACGTCTCAACCAAGCAATGAAACTGTGTAGGGCTTGACCTAGTATTTGAACCTCATCAAAGGGCATATGAACATCAACATCAACATCAAAAACATCTTCAACCTCCACCGCAACTGAATCACCCATCAGAGGCACTAAGTGGATGAATGAACCTCCCTCAAGAACTTTCTTAACAACCACAAGTTGTAACACCTTGAAATTTTACAAGTAGAAAGATATTTGTGTTGATCAATTGTTTAATACAAATCTTGAAATCTGTTAAAGTGTTTTGCATGGGTGTTTGTGCGTAAAAGGTGAAAGTCAAATTTTGTGACTGAGATAAGCTATCCGTACAGGCATAGTAAAAATAGTGGTGGCTATGGTGGCTATTCGGTCACGCAAGTGGGCAACTATGGTGGCTGAGATAGCTAGCTGATTCAAATTGTTGGCAACTTGCCTCAGTGCTTCGTCTATAAATAGTAGTGCATGAAGCTGAAGCACGATTCACTCTCACTTCTGTGCGTGTTTCTCTTCTTTTCTCTCTCTAAACTCTTTGCACCAGAAATCTCTCTCTTCTTCCACCTTTTGTACCACTAAAATTCTTGAGAAACCACCGTAGCAGTGACAGAAAATCTCTCTGTTAAAAAGAATTCGTGAACGAAGCTTAAAATTTTCATTCTTGGTCGCTGTGAGAAAAGTGTTCAAACAAAACACACGTTAGATCGAAAGAAAAGAATACCTGTTGAAGTAAGGGGAATTTATTGTGTTAATAATGATTTTTGATATCATGGTTGGGTTAAAGTGTGTATCTATTATTTAATATGCTGCGTAAAATATATTGATGATGTCTGTAAATGGTGTGAGGAAGATGACTACCGGGAAGGGTTGGCCGACTTGCATGTGTTAACCCTTTGTTTGTGACGTCAGCTGCCAGGAAGGGTTGGTCGAGTTGCATGTGTCAAACCTTTGTTTGTGATGTTGGCTGCCAGGAAGGGTTGGCCGAGTTGCATGTGTCAAACCTTTGTTTGTGACGTCGGCTACTGAGATGGGTTGGCTGAGTTGAGCAGGTTCGTTACTTGACGAGCTCGTATGTTCTTGGGAAAAGAGCCACTGGGTTACTTACTAGGCCCAACTTGTATGTCTTGAGAAAATAGCTATCAGGTTCGTTACTCGGCAGAGCTTGTACCTTCTCGAGAAAAGAGCTACCGGGTTCTTACTCGGCAGAGCTCGTACCCGTTTCCTTACCCGGACAACTTTGTGCCCTCATCCAACCTTGTTCGGAGTATTACATCTGTTGTTATGGCTAGGTGCCAATCCGGACACCTAATATTGTACCCTTGTTCACTTTTTTTTAGTGTTTATGAATAACGTATGTGATTACGTTGAGATTGACCATTGTATTGGCTTGAGTTATTAAATGCATTGATACCATAGGGAGTGTATGGCATTATCCTAACCGGGATGAGTTAAGCCGGGCAAGACCATACATTGATGGTGCCCATGGTAATCTAAATGCGTTTGGATATACATAAATACCCATGGGGGTGTATGACATTATCCTAGCCAGGATGAGTTGATCCTGGGGCTGGGTCATACATTGATGGAGCCGTGGTGATATTTTATGTATTGACGTGAGATGTCGGGACTGGGTGATTAACCTCGCAAGGACCATGGTCAGTACATCAGTATACCCAAGAATGGGTCAGTATATATGTATATGGGGGTGTATGACATTATCCTACCCGGGTCAAGTTGAGCACGAGCCTGGGTCATACATTGGTAGAGGCCATGCATATACTTCATGCATAATGGAAATAGGATGGTGGCAGTAGGGTACAAAGGTACTAGAGGGGCATTTCTGTTTGGAACTCCCTTGTGACTCATGGCTGATCACCATGGGGGGAGTGACCCGTGCACGACAGAGTGACCTTGACGAGCTTCTACATCATTTTCCTGAGACAGGCTATTTCTATGAGGATGGTACCATATTGCATTGACTAAGAGATAAGTCTGGAACATGCATCATGACTAGTCATTTTAAGATGAATTGTGAAATGGTTTGGACGGGTTGTTCATAATTGAATGTGTGATAAAAATATTTGAATAATGTTGTGATTTTGCAATGACCAAGTTGTCTTTTCATAACTGATGATATTTATTTAATTATTATTTTACATTACGAACTCACCTTTGCTTTGTTGTACCTTGTGGTTAGGTATCTGTGATGATCGCAAACTACAAGGACAAAAATAGTTATTAAACCTAAGAATTAAAAAAAATGCATCATTTCATTATTTTTTTAAGGCTTAAATATGTTTAAGATTCCTAATAAATGATTGAATTATGCTATGAGTCCCTAATAAATTTTTTGTTGTTGAATCCTTGATATATTAAAAATTTCACCTTGAGTCCTTCTTGACAATTCATTGATGACGTGACACCATCATAACCATTAATGATATTGAGAATATCAGTGTGTAAGTTGATATGTCATCATTTAACTAATGGCAAAAACTCATACAAAAGTTTCAATATATTGAGGACTCAAAACAACAAAAGAATTTATTAGGAATCCAAAACAAAATTTGGTAATTTATTAGGGACCTTAAACATATTTAAGCCTTTTTTTTAATATTAAAATTTATTTACTTATCCTTATTATTCATTTTCTTTCTTTTCATATTTCGTTGCAGCATACTCTGTTGGACTAATTGAGGGAGTTTAGTTGAGTTGATTGAATAATACACACGAATTATTATAATCCTCAAGTATCAGAATTTGATTTCTATAGATGAAAAATATTTTATTGAACTAAAACCCTTAAACAAAATTGTATATTTTTGTTCATAGAATATGCATTGTCAATTTGATTTCGGAAATTGATAGTATAAACTTGTTCAATCAAATTCTAAAATGGTGAGGGGTTTCAAACACTACGTATGAGATCATAGTTCCATACCTCAGTGCAATCATGGTACACATAAAAAAAAAATCAAATTCTTTTTGGCATCATGACATGTTTCATTTTTCCCATAAATTATCGTAATTGTTTGTTACAAAATGTAATTATGAATTTCTTGTTTCTAAGATAATATTTAAATTTTTATAAAAAATAAATTCATCAAGGATCTTTTGTTGATTGGTTTTATTTATTGTAGTTGATTATTGATTTGTCTTTTTTTTTTTATAATCTGCTATTAATTAATAGTCTCTGTTTTTTTTTCAACTTTGAATTTTCTATTGCATTTCCCACGATTGGCTGATATTCAAACAATAGTTTTTTTTTTAAATTAATCCTCTGATTAATTAGGGGAAAGAAATCTTGATTAATTCAGATTTCGTAGGAAAAATAAGTAAAATTTGATCAATAATTATTTTCACTAAGAATGAAATTTAGGTGTTATCAAATAATTCAACCTTAACTTTAGTATATTAATTATATGTCACTCGGTTTTGAACAATAGTCTTTTGATATATATTAGAGAGGTATAAGATTGATTAGATGATTAAAAAAGAAAGAAAAGAGGACAAAGTCACATATTTAATCCTTCCATCCAGCTAATAAAAATTAACAAATTACGATTAAAAAAAATACTTTGAATATATATATTTACATAAGTTTTAATAAAATATAAATCAACAAATAAATTAAAGTCATCCATTCATTCTAAGAAGATAAAGAAATTGTACTTTTGATGTCGTGTTTATATAAGGACCTCAAACAAAACCTTTCAAGACCTACTACCTACTCTTCTATTTTTTGCTTTTTTTCCCAATAAATAATGGGAATAATGATAGTCCTGAAATATACACCAAATGTGTACTTTGACGATTAATTTCGTGAAAATACAAAAGTTCGAATTCAAGTTATTAAGGTTTGAGGCGATGGACTTTTAACTATGTACTAGTCTACTTTTTTAAGGAGTATAAATGTGTTTTAGTTCCTACAGTTGTCCATCAAAACTAATTTTATTTCTTGTATTTTAAAAATAATGATTTTGGTCATGGTATTTTTTTATAATTAATGAGTTTTGTCAATTTTTATAAAAATTAAGATATTAGGGTGGATGACAAAATTCATTAATTAAAAAAACAAATGTGAGAATTAAAGTCATTGCTTCTAAAATATAAAAATTAAGACTAATAATGATTGAGTACTAAGAAATTTAAAACAAATTTTACCTTTTTCTTAAACACTTGGTTGGGAAGATAAAAACACTAATGACCAGCTCTGTTAATCATCTCTAGCTTATGCCATAGAAATTTAGTTTCACCAAACGAGTACGAGGAGAGGTGGGGGGTGGAAATAAAACAACTCTTGCGTTCCTGACCTACCTTTCTTTGTCTCTCTATATGTTTATATATTCATGGGAACAACTGCGACCTGATCATCATATGCTGCTAGTCTGTGCTAGCTTCCTTTAACAACATCATGCATGTATATTTAGATATTTCATAGATTTTTATTCCACATCTATCTTGGGCTTTTTTTCCTCTTCCTTCTTTTGTACTTGTGTTTTGTTTATTCTGTCTTCAATTTTTCTCAACAAAATCAGAATCACTCGCTAGATATACGTCTCTATGCGATTAGATTAGTTCAAATCGTATATCAATACCAAAGTTTATTTTTTCTCTTATATATGCCCTCAATTATTTTTGTAGTGTCCTCTATTCTACTATTTTGGCTCTCTATTTTAATTAATTACTATATATAATTAATTAGCACGTTGTTTGGAACCTTATATTTTGTTAGGGCTTCTTTAAGTTATGTATTTTCAAATCTTTTGTGCCCTTGTTAGAATTTGCCTGAAGTTTCTTCAGAGTCTTCTTTGCCTGAAAAACTCTCGCACCCAAAATGTGATAGCACATATATATGAGAACTATTGAAGTCAGTTTCCTATGATTTGAGAATAATCTGCAATCGTTGTTTGCAGGTGCAGCACCATCAAGATTCACATGCAATTTACACCCTATAGGAGATTTTTGATAAAAATTTCTTTCCTGAGAGAGTTTTGACTTGAGAATCTTGATGATGCTGCATCAGCAAGTAAATGATTAACATAAATATATATATATATATATATAATAATAGATCTTCCACTAGGGATGTTGGATCTGTTATTATTTGCGTCTGTAAGGGTTGTTGAAGATATTTAACATCCTCCAACCAAAAGAGTGGGTGGCTGTGCATGTAGAATCATACAATTTCACAAAGGGTTCTCTATTCAATTACTATGCTCATGGCAGTACTCTATTGGTAAGTTATATCTTCAGTATCTTTTATGAGCCTTTGCGAAGGTTTCTGTGGTAACTCTGCAAAACACAGTAGTATTTTTAAATAATTAAGATGCATGTCAAAACTTTTGGAAAAATGTATCACAGTTTCATTTCTTGATCTT
Source organism: Glycine latifolia (assembly GCA_013407115.1). Lineage (NCBI taxonomy): Eukaryota > Viridiplantae > Streptophyta > Magnoliopsida > Fabales > Fabaceae > Glycine > Glycine latifolia. Next base: position 22,185,498 of record CM023950.1, read on the forward strand.
TTGGGAAGTATTTACTCAAGGTGTTTGTAATATCCCTAAAATTATCCAATAATTATTTAGATAAAGATTCTCAAAATATATCTTTTAGAAAAATAAAATATTAGATTGTTAGAATTTTTTAAAGAGAAGTTAGTATAATTATTTGATTTAAAGATAATAATAATGGAAAAGAAAAAGAACAAAAGAAATTGAAATTGGCTTTAGTCTTTGAAGCCCTTCTTGTACTTGATTTGGTGGTTAACATAAACCATTAGTTTAGATAAAATAAAAAAAGAAAGAGAAGTGGTGGGTTGGTTGTATTTTAAATAATAACAACAATGAAATAGTAAAGATAATAAAATAAGAGATAAAGAATGATAGGTTAAACTAATTTCAAATTAAGTGCAATGCATAGATAATGATAGACAATTCATTTTTCTAGAATTACACACATAAACAGTTTCTCTTAATATTAATGAGTTGCTCAAGTATTGAAAAGAAGGAAGAAAGTGAAGATCTTCTACTGAGACAATTGATAAATAAGAAGAAAAATAACAAAGAACTCGAATTACTTGCTTAAGAGGTAAGTAAAACAACTTTCTTCTAAACTTCCATAACAAAATTGTTTTAAATTGCTAAAGGGACCCCAATTAAAAACTTACTGTATTGTAGTATTCCCCTTAAAATCATGTGCTGCTCATATAAGAATATAAATCTGGTTGCATTTGGTCTAATGTTATAATATAAGTTAAAGTGCATGATAATAGTGAAGGAAAATTTGAGTACGCGTAATTATACAAGTGAACATTAATTCAAATTGAAATTACCTTGCAATATTTTTTGTCGTCTTACATTTGAATGATTAAGTTATTAACATTTCTTAAATCCTGCATCTTTAGGAGGCTAATATTTGAATGGTAATATACATAATTGAGAGGAGAAATACATATATTAATTGCATGTACAAATATGTGAATTAGCTTGTGAGCATGTTTCTAGCTTTGCACATGAATGATTACATTGATATGTGCATATTTATGTGTTTATTTAAGTATAATTGTGAATGTAATATTGTTATATCATGAATTGATAATTTTGAATTATATAATATATGCTTTCATCTAGGATGAGAATGAAATTATTATAGATACCTCTATCTGGGATGCGAAAGAGATTCTGGATACCTTCATCTATGATGGGGATAACAATGGAACGTCATTCATGGAATATGAGCTCATAGACCTTTTAAAGAATGTGAGTTCTACATTAGTTCTAAGAATTAAAGAATTGAGTATAGTGATTCTAGGAATCACTAATCTGTGTCTGCTATATTTATTTAAATGCGTTGAGGTGTTGTCGTTTATCTAAATATTTCATTTAATGTCATAAATTGTGATTGTTTTAATTTGATTTTTATTAAAATACACACACACGCATATATATCTTATTTTGAATTTATTGTGAATATTATAGTTGATTTTTTGGATTACCGCGTCCACTGAAAATAACACTATTTACAAACACTTTAGATTGTTTTATTCACTGAGATTAGAGAATTGTATTAACTAATTAATTGGGGAAAATTAGAATAAAGTGGATTTTATCTGACATAAGATAATGTGTTATAATGAGTGTTAATTCATAATAAACTTTGTAGTTTGTATTGGTATTGGGGGACCGCTTGTACTCTTTTAATAAATTTTCTTGACCGATAAAAGAAAATGGGTGTTCTTTCGTGCTCCTCAGCTAAACATTTAGGTAAGATTCCAATGTACTTATTATTTTAAAATAATTAACTAGGGTATCCTATAACCAATCAAAAATGAAAGAACATTGTTATTTCTAATTTGGTAAATGGTGTTTCTTGATTCTAGTGGCTCTTAATTGGTATCCATTGTTAGGGTTTTTAAAATGATAAATCTAAGAAGTTAATCATATTTGTATGTGTTGCTTGTAGAGTGTATGTGAGTATACATATGTTAAAACCCTCATCCTTCATAATTGGGACAACATTGTATGGATTTTTTTTTTTGGAGAATCCAATATCCTTAGTCAAGATCTAACGACTACTAACATTTATTTAAGGAATTGATCTTATTTATTAGATATTTTCATATGCATAAACTTGTGATCAAACCTTTATCCACATATTTAAAGGATAAGATTATGTATCAATTATGTCATATCATATTATTTGGTAAATTGTATAGATTTTAGTACATTAAATTTATCATATATTTGTTATTAGTTTTATCCAATGAATCCTATATGACATGATTGAAGATATCTTTATTTGTAAAGAAAATAATTCATTTTTAAGGCATATGGACCTTCCAGACTTAATTCTCATGCTCTATAATCACGGCTATGTCAATAATCCCTAAACACTTCTCAAACATTCAACTTTAGACACGACCAGGTAGTTTAACCAATTCTTTTGCTACTTAAGGCCATTTGCTTGACCGAGGGCAGAACTCGTACCCACTTTTGAAGATTTTTCATGGGAATGTAGGCTAAGTATTCGTCTTGAACACAAGACAAGGAGTGAAGCACATGGATTGGTCGAATAGCTTCTACCTCTAGAAAAGGGGGTTTTGATATCCTTTATATTTAACAAATTATAATATTGAATATTTTAGTTGATAGATTGACAGATGACCATCCACAATTATTTAACAGAATTATAGTGCATACATTCTAAGTTTTAAAGTGTTTGAGTGACCAAACTGCAAATTTTAACTACAAATTGAATATTATATATTAACAAATCTTAAGTTATTTATGTTTTTCTTAACTAGTTTGATCATTAACAGACCAAACAGGGTGTTCGACTAAGAAAAATAATATTAATAATACGTACATGGCATTGATTGTTGATATATATGTTCAGAATATGTGTAATTAATAAGAAAACAAATATTCACAAAAAAACAAATGGTTACAGAAAATTGGGTAATCACACAATTAAATACAACTACAACTGAAGTCATACATAGCCCTGGACAACGCCGTAAATACAATTAATTGCTTTTAATTTTCTTTGCAAACATTTCCAAATTTTACTTTTCACCATTTTTTAGACTTTTGAGGAACTAATTTCGTGCCACTCTTGTAATAAATAAATAAAACAATGACGAGATGGCGACCACTGAATAATCTGCGCTAATTAACTTGTTATTCACTGCGAATGAAGTAAATCAATTAAAGCGAGATTTTTTTTAATGATAAAACAAAATTTTATTATTAGTACAAAATTATTATAATTTAACCTGTAACTTTGATTTCAGATCCTAGTTTTACAGTGGTATTAAATAATCAATAAAGAGCTTTATCATTGAGATCCTAGTTATTATGCTGGAACAGAATTGTCTATACAATGATATTAAATAGTATATAAAGAGAATACTACAATATATAATTTATTGTCTTTATCTTTTCACTTTTCTTTGATGAATATAAACTGACTTTTGTGTATAATATGTTATTTTACAATATATCACCATTGTTTGAGTTATTATTATATATCATTTTTTTCCTTCATCTTAATTTTACCCCTATTTTCTTATGTGTCATTCTTTATTTTTCGTCACACCAAAATTTTTACTTTTTCTTTTTCTCTGGCTCTGTCATGGGTCTCTTTCTTTCCATCTATACAACCGCAAAAATAGCGACCAGTATTAAATAATGGTCAGCTGGATGATACATAGTACTCTTCGAAATGGTACATATATATTAATAATAGTATACAACGAATAAATTAAAGTTGTACATGCTGTTGTCGTGGAAAAGTGGTAGTATGTATTAAGCTTCTTCGAGGAATGCTTATTTAATAAGACCATATCATATAAATTAAAGTTGAATTTAATGGGACTTTTTAACAGTGAAAATTTTTACGGAGTCATTTAATTATGAATTACTATTATATTATATAATTATTGACTTTTATAATAATTATTTAAAAAACATATTTAGGCTAATTTATATTTAATTAGTTAAGAGTATACAAACATTTATACTAATTAATAATTATTTGAGAGTATAATTAGTTTATAGTATATCAAAATTAAATGCATAAATTTTATTCATAAATACTTATATGTTTAATAAGTTTATTTTGACAAATTCCACAAAAAAACTCATTAAAAATATTTTATAGTGATTTATGAATTACTTTAAAAATTTAATGAAATACTTGTTATTTCCAACTTATTAAGTGCTTATATAATATATTTAATATGATAAATTCAATTAAAAACCTTATTTACTGAAAGAAAAACGACCTATCCACATAACAACCCAAATTTAATGCATACTTTGTCCTGTTAGATTTCATAGCTTTGTGGAATACATGGAGAGGAGTGCCAATAATACACTATTTGAAACACTCCTTTGAACATTCTTTTTAGTGGTTAAAATATATTGAAAATCATAAAAATCAAAAGAGAAAATCAGTAATTAAGATACAAGATATACTAAAAAAATTATGATTTTTTAATAAATTTCAATCAATAAAAAAATATTTAAAAATATATCATAAAATATGTTGTTAATATTTCTCATACAATGATACAAGAAATAATACAACTCTTTTAGGAGGAACTCTTAAAAAAATTACTATATTCATACACTTATTTTTTATTTTAAATTTCTCCCAACTTTCATACTTTTCTTTTTTATCATATCATATACTATATGAATTATTCTTGTTACGATAATTTCCTTTGACCCAAGATAAAGACCCAATAGAATAGAATTAATTTAAACTTCTCAACAACCCAATATCTTAATCATCAAAGGATAGAAGATATAATAAATATCAAAGAACAGAAGATATAACAAATATCACAACCGCCGCTGATCAGTTATTTAGATAATCAGTTATCCGAATATCTCTACCAAAGATAATGAGCTTCAACTACCACTCCACCAGGGTCCAGGTCAGTATCCTATAAATAGAGTATTCCTCATGGAGAAAGGTACACACACATTCTGACTCTCTCTTTTCTATTCACACAGAGCACACACTGCACGCCACTCATGTTGTGTTCCCAATCCGTTATGATCTTCTTCCCTGAGGTGTTCCATCACCCAAGACATCCTCAGAGAGAGAGAGAGTTTGATCCCATATTAATCATCCAACAACTCTTGTTAGACATGCTCTGTTCATCTTGAGCAGAACAGTGGCGCCGTCTGTGGGAAACGTTAAATTTCAAATCTTACATTCCCAATGGTAAACACAAGAAGTAACAGTTAGGCCGCACACCCACGCTCTAATACGGGTACAATAGAGAGGAGAAAGAGAATATCTAAATTCGCATTTTGAGAAGGACAAAAACTTGTTGTAAAATATTATTATTTTTGCATGTCAAATATAATTACAAGTAAGAAATTGATTAATCAATTAATGTTGGTAATAATTTATGTTTATTATTATTATTATTTTTGCATCTCAAATGTAATTACCATAAGAAATTGATTAATCAATTAATGTTGGTAATAATTTATGTTTATTATTATTATTATTATTTTTGCATCTCAAATATAATTACCATAAGAAATTGATTAATCAATTAATGTTGGTAATACATTTATGTTTATTATTAAATGAATGAATTGTCGAAGTCAATTAATGTGATCAAGAGTGCTAGGGTTATGAAACTGACATTAATTCCTAATTACCCTTATTGCACCAAGAAAATGATCTATGTTGGATGCACCGTGATGTTAAGAATTATGGAGATAATTTATAATTTTGAGTTTATATATGAAGCCAACCCATGAATCAATTTCTGTACTATTGAAGTTTTTATAATAACTATTATAATGCACCATGATGCGAATGGTGCCTTTCACAATTATACAATACTTCCCATTACAGTTTTGAAACAATTGGTTTTATTTAGTATGTATAGGAACATAATCTTTATGATAGATTTATAATAACTATAATATGCTTTTAATCATCTATAGTATTGTGATCAATCACCGGATATTCTTCACAGGGACAATGATACCCAAGCCATTGAATCCGATAATTTCCTTTACCTGGCTAGTGTAGCCTGTACGTGGAAAATTGTTTGGAAGATGTTGGAAGATAATGATATGAATAGGGGTGATCGTCATTGATTGGAGATAAAGCGTTGATATATCACTTTTCCACCATAATATAGCCTGGCAAAATCAAGAAAGAGAGGCAAAGAAAAAGAAATTGCCGGATTATATGCGGTATCATTGAGAAGAGCAAAGGAATCCGAAAGAAAGCAGATGTTGATCTCGATAGTGGCAGGAACCCGATTAAATATTTGCAGGAATCCAGAAGAGTTCTCCCTGGCCAGGATTAAAAGAGAGCAATTTTATGTTCCATTTCAAGGGCAGTACTAAACTATTCGTTGTTATTACCATCATTATCCATGTTATTGTTATTGTTTGGATTTGCAGTTTCAGAATAAAACGCTAATTAACATGGAGAGGACATGATACATGCGAAACTTTTTCATATATTCAACAAGTCGGTCCAATCGAATTTGAAGTACAAGCTGACAAACTTTTTCTAGCCTCCTGCAGCGTTATTTGCACAACAACTATGTTTGGACAAAATATGAAACCACATAATACACGAATGTCAAATAATTAAGGGAAATTATCGTAACAAGAGCTCCGGGATATAAATGTTGTGCCGGTCCTCCGGGATATAAATGGTGTGCCGGCCCTCCGGGATAAAAATGGTTAAGTTGTAAGAGATCTTGAGGGTAAAGCCCAAGAGAGGGTTAAAAACTCAAGAATTGAATCTTGAGGGTAAAGCCCAAGAGAGGGTTAAAAACTCAAGAATTGATTGCTTAAGGGTAAAACTCGAACAGGTTAAACATCCTCATCAACCTCGATTCAGCGATAATTGCTAGCACAGCTCGACAGGTCAGAGTGCGCTGACCAACCAAGCTGGGGGGCATCTGTTACGATAATTTCCTTTGACCTAAGATAAAGGCCCAATAGAATAGAATTAATTCAAACTTCTCAACAACCTAATATCTTAACCATTAAAGGATAGAAGATATAACAAATATCACAACCGTCGTTGATCAGTTATTTAGATAATCAGTTATCAGAATATCTCGACCAAAGATAATGAGCTTCAACCACCACTCCACCAGGGTCCAGGTCAGTATCCTATAAATAGAGTATTCCTCATGGAGAAAGGTACACACACATTCTGACTCTCTCTTTTCTAATTCAAACAGAGCACGCACTGCTTGCCACTCGTATTGTGTTCCCAATCCGCTGTGATCTTATTCCCTGAGATGTTCCATCACCCAAGACATCCTCAGAGAGTTTGATCCCATATTAATCATCCAACAACTCTTGTTGGACATGCTCTGTTCATCTTGAACAAAACAATTCTCTCTTTTTTTCTTTTTTCTCCGTCTCACTTTCTACCACTCTCTTTCTTCCAAAATGAGGTAGACATTTAATTTTTTTCATAAACCAATTATTATATTTTCTAACATACATTGAACCAAATACACACACAATCTATCATAGTTTATTATACTTATCATCATAATAAAAACTATTTTACTTATAAAAAATTATGATTGATATGCATTTTTTTATAAAATTTTTTATATAATCAATTACTTAAAAATTATATTACTTTTAAAGTAATTATTATTAAAATCAATAAATTTATCATATTATATATATCTAATAGTTTTTGATTGAACGATTTATAGAAATGCTTCAGATTGTCATTACACATCTTATTTTTCATTAAAAAAAAAAACTAAAATACACACTCAATCTGCAGCTTTCTTATAATTTTTTCTTCTTTTATGACCTTACTAATTAAAGTGTAAGTTAGCAAGGAACTTATTTCTAATTAAGACGTGCATATGATGGAAAAAAAGAAGAAGAAGAGAGGTACAGCTAGAGCAAAAACATAGACTGGACTGATGTTGACGAGACATGTCATACTTTTCGTGACAGTAACTGCCCTGCCATATAAAACAAAGGATGCAACAAAAAGTACTACAACTCTTTTTCACTGTTTCCGAGCAGAATCTTAATCACCACCAAAATTATTTATGGTAAAATATTTCCGATCAAATGATTATAATTGAAATTATGTTATACTTTGTGACTTAAGTCTATTGCTGAACTAAGAAGAGTCATGACTCATCTTAATTTAATATAAAGTTGCAAATTTAGTCGAATTAAGGAAGCCATCTAGGGACAATGCAAATCAATAGCATTCTCTCACACATTATGGATAAGACGTGGATGAGGCACTATTAGAAAAATGATTTTTTATATTGGTTTTTCAACATTTAATATTGATTTTAATTGATGTTAAAACTATTACCTTCAAAATATCAATGTTAACATAATTACACAAGATCGATTTTTTTAAAAAATTAATGTCGAATAATAAGAAATTAATGAAAAAAATATAAAATATGTAAATTAAACATCGATTTTTTATAAAAGTCAATATTATGTTACACACGACAATATCGATTTTTAGGAAAATTGATATTATCAAAAAACTTTATATATAGGTTCTTTCCAAAAACCAATGTGAAAATATACCTTCTACATCAATTTTAAAAAAGCCAATGTTAAATAGTACTTACATCATTTTTGTCTAAAATGTATGCATAAATGATTTTTACACATTGATTTTTATATTGTTTAATACCTAACCGATTTAGAATTTCATTTTTTTAAAAAATGGTTTATGCTCCTTTTTTTCCTCCTTGTAATTTTAAAAGACACATTAAACACTTAAATAAAAATTTTAATGCACTCCTATCAACAATTAATATATCAACGACATGGTAACCACTTTTAAAACTTTGATTTGTTATTTTGATTCTAGATTTGCGCTATATGTTAATATTATACTAATTTTATATCTTGTATTACAGAGAAGTTGAATCCTATACTTTTTAAAATGTCATATATCCATATGGTTGTGTCTATTGTATTTGTATCATTTTTCATATGTGCACATTCTAGACCAAAAATATTGTTCATCCATTAATTCCAAAATTTAATTTTTTTTTGTTTTAAATTTATTTTCTAACGTTTTTAACACATTTATTTTATTCTTAACATTTTATTTCACTAGTATGCCAATATAACTAATGGTATTATTGGCACATAAAATTATTAGGCCATCTCCAATGCAGTATCTTAGGAGAGTTTCTTAGCTGACCTGGCATCCTTTTTTATTTTTTCTCTCTCCTGGAGTGCTTAAATTTAAGTTGAGTTTCTTATATAAGAAACTGTATCTTAAAAGAGGACCCACCAAAATTCAGTAAGAAACTCATATAAGCTCCTAGCATTGGAGGTGCCCTTAATAGCGCCTTTAAAATAACATTATTTTTTTTACTGAATCAAAATAACATTATTAAAAACTGAAAAACAACAAAGAATGAAATTATAAATTAATATATATACATATATATAAATAAGAAACTATATATTTTGCCTAAAATAATATACATTCCATTTTATAAAAATGTAATTAATATATATATATATATATATATATATATATATATACACATTATTTTTTGCATGCAACATGTAACAATCTGTGGTAACAGTGGTATTCAATACAAATCTCAAATTATTTTTTTCTACAAATATGAAACTGGGTGGAAAGGCCAAATACTCTGGAACATTTTTATGATATTTGTATGCTAAGTATAATTTCCTAGTCAAAAGGATAAATATTGATGATACTTACAAAATCGACACTGTAATCTTTGCACATGATAAATGGATAAAGGATGAACCAAAACACAGTCAGATAGCACTACAGCACCTGCACAGGTCTATATATTTAAAAGAAAATGAAAAATAAAATTATATTGAAAGATTGCCTCGTGAGATTGATAGAAAACACCCGACACTTGTAAACAAGTTAATCACACAATGAAACCCAAAATATAAATTAATTACAGCATTTCATTAATATTAGGAAAAAGAGCAAGATGCATATTATTACACAAGCCAGACATCTTAAAGTCGAGGAAATCTTATGAAGAGTTTGTCTATATAAGTTGTGTAAACTTTGCTAACTTACTTGACCCAAAGATTTATATAATTATATTTTTTTGATATAAAGTAATAACCAGCTTCTTGTTAGTGTAATTATTTAATCACAAAATTTTACAAACTACCAATGGTTGTGGATACATTCATCAGACAAATTTTTTTTATAAAATTTAATATCATTAATGCTAAATTCTCCTATAATATCTTTTTACAATTCGTCATCAATTTTTAAATATCCATGAAAAAAAAAGAAAAATCTACAACGATGAAATAACAAAAAGAATTCCAATAAAAAATAACAAAAAGAATTACTTGAAAAATTATTTGAAAAATGTAACCCCATAAACCAGCTGTTTTCCGAGCATCAACTATATGAGTGCCTAGTTATGGATCTAAAGAAGTGTCATTGACTGTGCTGCTCCCATATTTATTTTGTTTTAGGGAACATCCATATAAAGAGAAATATGATCCAAACTGAAAGTGAAATTGAGATAAAAAAACAAGTCAATCACATAAGATGTTATAAGAAAAGAAAAGAAAATGATATAGTACATTTTCATATTTTCATACTAGTTTTTTTACTACAATATATAAGAGT
>CM023950.1:22206133-22243466 GCA_013407115.1 Glycine latifolia
GCTGAGCTAATTCTAGAGAGAAGGCGCAATCCTTAAATGAGGGGTAGGGGGGCAATATATAGGGCTATGGGACCCTAACACGCCTGGCTAGGGCGTGTTTAAACACGCCTAGCTTGGGCGTGTTTAAACACGCCTACCCTGGGCGTGTTAGGCAGCCCCATATCCCTAAATATTGCCAAATTAACCCCTTTTGTCTAATTTTTTAATTAATTTATATTATTTGTCAATTTTTGCCTATGTATTAGAATTTACTATTCAATAATAATATCAAAATTAGATAAAATACCCGAAGAAGTGGGATTGCCCTTTAAATACGCCTTCTTGCTTTCTCTTCTCCAACTCAGTTTCAACCATTTGAATAAGCATTCTCTCTATTTCTATCTTGGCAACCTAAATGGGAATACAAAAAAGATTAACATTGGTGCTGATTCAAATTGGATAAAGGAGCCAAATCAACACAACAAGATAGCACTATAACAACATTAGGCACCTGAACATTTCCATGTGGATCTCTTTCAAGCATCAATTGTTCTTGAATTGCTTAAGCTAAAAAGTCAAAAAGCTTCAATGATTGATCAATGAGTTTCTTCTTCCATAACCCACCCTCATCCACATTATCATGGGCAAGAATTTCATTTAGGTCTGCAATAAGATGCTGGACCTGCATATATCACAATACCAAGTACAAATGAGTACCATCAGAAGTGTATTCATACTGGTTGTGTTGATTTTCTGTTTCTAAAAAGATATTTCACAAAGATAGGAATAAAAAAAAATGAAGGTTTAGATATTCAGTTTATATCTTTTATTCCATAAAGATAAGAATATTTAAATATTCAGTTTATATCCTTTATTCCATAAAGATAAGAATATTTAGATATTCAGTCTATATCTTTTTAGGGAAACCGTGTCTATATGTGGTCCATTTATTGGCCACGTTCACCCACTAACCCATTATCTTATTCCATTCAAGATTGAGTTCTGTGATGGGCAGAACTCTATAAATAGAACGTGACACTCTCTGTTTTAGATCAGCAAACCCACTTCTCTTTTCAGAAAAATACACCATCGAGTTTGAGTGAGTGAGGGTCTCGAAAGTTAAAACTCTGAAGATTACTTGAAAGTCAATATCGATGGCTGGAGGTAAGTACCTCTGAAATTTATTTTTTCTTTTTCCGCTTTCGCTGTTTGATCTGAACGTGTTGTTTATGTTTGTTAACATGTTCAGACCAATATAAATTGTTTTACATTTGGTATCAGAGCCTTTTTTTCGCCCCTGCCTTGCTTTTGTTTGGCATTTTTCTTTTGATTTACGGTACCTTTTTTTTCAAACGTTTTAATTACTAAAGAGACCTTAAATTATATAGAAATTAAGTTTCTAAGCTTTCTATGAATTAAAATATGAATTTCGGTATTTAAAATGACTGAAAACTATTGGGTTTTTGATTCGGATTCACGGGTTGCAACTGGGTCAAAGTGACCCGGCTAAAGGTTGAAGAAGGAGGAATAGTGTCACCGCTTATGTAAAAAATCACGTGATTTTTTCTCCTGCTTTCTTTGGCCCATGCTTTTGCCTAATATGCTACTTCCTTTTATTTCTATTTAAGAAGCCCAATAGCCTTTACGTTTAAAATGAAGCCTAATTGCAACACGTTGATATTTATATTTTATATACGTGCATGTTACTATTTACATTTTATAAAATGCTTTAATATATTTTAATTAATTATATTATTAATTAATGTTGCTCATAATTAATTTATTTAATAAATTATTTGGGTTATGAGTTATGTGTTTAAAATTATTTAAATTGTATGTTTATTTATGGTATTTGTTTAAACATACAATATTATGTTAAATAATTTATTCACATTAATTTTAATGAGCTTATTGAATAACTATATGTGATGTTATTTCAATTTTTTTGCATTATTGAGGATGTTATACAATTATTTAGCTCTTATTAAGAATTAATTAATGTTAAGTGATTAATATAATTTAATTAATTAGATAATAGCCACGACATCTTTAATTGATTAGACTTATATATTAAGTGTTCAAATCAAATTAAAAACATTAATTGTGATTAATCATATGTAATATAATAAAATCTACCCACAGAAATTTTATTATATTTGTATGACTAATTAGGATAAAATATCAGGTTATATTTCTTAATTTACCCATAGGAATTAAGAAGAATAATTATTATAATTTGATAGTTTTATCATAAGTTTGAATCTAATTTGAGTAGGAGTAGGACTTTAGCCCACAGGCAAGTTTCATGTCACTAGGTTCATAAACTAATACATGTTTTACATTGGTAAAAACATTATATTTGTTTAGTCTCAAATTATGAATACTGAAAATGTATGTTTGAATTTCAGTAATCAATCTGGAAACATTTCTAATATTAAGTGTGAAATTCTCGAATTAAAAGGGAACAATTATAAGGTTTGGAGGGAGAGAATTCTTCTTCATTTAGGCTGGATGGATATTGACTATGCTATTAGGAAAACTGAACCACTGGGTATTAATGAAACTAGCACTCCAGATGCTATTAATCTTTATGAAAAATGGGAGAAATCTAATCATCTCTCTGTGATGTTCATAAAGACTTATATATCTGCTAGTATTCGTAGTTTTGTTGATTAGCATGAAAAGGTCAAAGATCTTTTGAAGGCCATTGATGATAAATTTGTTACATCTGATAAGGCTCTTTCCAACACCCTTATAATGCAATTTTCATCCTTAAAGCTCAATGGGATAAAAGGAGTGCGTGATCACATCATATGCATGAGGGATATAGTGGCTCAACTGAGAAATTTGGAAGTTACCATGTCAAATTCTTTCCTAGTACACTACATTTTATGTACTTTACCTATTCAATATGCCCCTTTCAAAATCTCCTATAACACACATAAGGATAAGTGGTCAATTAATGAACTATTGACTATGTGTGTCCAAGAAGAAGAAAGGTTTATCATGAAAGAGGGTGAAAAGGTATACATGACTACTCAGGTAAAGAAGAAAGGGGATCAAGCCAAGAACAAGGGAAAGATTCCTGCTCAGCCATTCATTAAGAATAGTCAAAGTGTTTCTTCTGTAAGAAGAAGGGGCACATAAAGAAAGATTGCTCAAAGTTTAAGAGCTGGTTTGACAAGAAAGGTACTCCATTTACTTTTGTTTGTTATGAGTCTAATATGGTTAATGTTAATCATAACACATAGTGGATTGATTCTGGTTCTACAATCCATGTTTCTAATACCTTGCAGGGTATGGAAAACCTAAGGAAGCCAGTGGGAAATTTAGGAGATAAGATTAGCTCACATGTGGAAGCCATTATGACATGCAATTTAGTTTTAAGTTGCGGTTTTATTTTTCATTTAGACAAGATATTTTATGTTCCAAGTTTTTCTAAGAACTTAATTTCTGTATCAAGACTTGCACCATTGGGTTTTTCCTTTAATTTTTCAAATTCTGGTTTTACTTTAATTAATAAATATGGAATTATTAGTTCCGGTACATTACTTGATGGGCTTTACTTTATTGAATTGCAAAATAATGTTGCTTATAATTCTATCATGTTTCTATCGGGTTAAAACAATGTGTTGTGAATGAGGAATCCTCTATGTCGTGGCACCGAAGATTAGGACACATCTCTATTGAGAGAATTAAGAGATTAGTAAATGAAGGGGTACTTAGTACTTTGGATTTTGCTGATTTTGATACTTGTATAGATTGCATTAAGGGCAAGCAAACTAACAAGTCTAAGAAAGGTGCTAAGAGGAGCTCAAATCTATTAGAAATCATACATACAGATATTTGTTGTCCAGACATGGATGCAAGTAGTTCAAAATATTTTATCACCTTTATAGACGATTTTTCATGATATATGTATCTCTACTTACTTCGTTCTAAAGATGAAACTTTAGATGCCTTTAAAGTTTTCAAGGACGAAGTGGAGAAACAATGTGGAAAGCAAATTAAAATCATGAGATCCGATAGAGGTGGTGAATACTATGGTAGATACATGGAGAATGGACAAGCACCTGGTCTATTTGCGAAGTTTCTTCAAGAAGATGGGATTGTTTCCCAATACACTATTCCTGGTTCTCCGGATCAGAATGGTGTAGCAGAAAGAAGAAATCGAACATTAATAGACATGGTGCAAAGTATGTTTAGTAGTTTCAAGCTTCCTAAGTCATTGTGGACTGAAGCATTAAAGACGACAGTGTATATATTGAACCGAGTTCCAACCAAGGTTGTCTCCAAGACGCCTTTTGAGTTATTCAAAGGTTGGAAATCGAGTTTGTGACATATATGTGTTTGGGGATGCCCGTCTGAAGTAAGAATTTATAATCCACAAGAGAAGAAACTAGACCCAAGGACTATTAGTGGGTATTTCATTGGATATGCTGAAAGGTCCAAAGGGTATAGATTCTATTGTCCATCACATAGCACTAGGATTGTGGAATCGAGAAATGCAAAATTTCTTGAGAATGACTTGATCAATGGGAGTGGTCAATTTCAGGACATTACTCCTGAAAAAGATCACTATGAAGCCCAACCCTTTGGCTCAGGTGATAGATTGATTGTCAGGTACACCCCTCAAGCTCAAATGGGTGTTAGACAACCAGTAATTGAAAATCCACAAACTGTTGAAAATGACCCTATAGATCAAGTTGCTAATGAGGAACGACAAGGTCCTCAAGAAGATAATGAAGCAACATTAAGAAGGTCTACTATAGATCAAGTTGCTAATGAGGAACAACAAGGTCCTCAAGAAGATAATGAAGCAACATTAAGAAGGTCTACTAGAGTCAAAAGGTCAGCAATTCCTAGTGGTTATGTGGTGTATCTACAAGAATCAGACTACAACATTGGAGCCGCAAATGATCCTGAATCATTTTCGCAGGCCATGAGTTCTAAGGAATAAACTTATGGTACAATGCTATGAAAGATGAGATGGATTCCATGGCATCTAATCAAGTCTGGGATCTCATTGAGTTGCCTAATGGTGTAAAAGCCATTGGATGTAGATGGGTTTTTAAAACAAAGAAAGACTCACAAGGTAACATTGAGAGACATAAGGCAAGACTAGTTGCCAAAGGGTTCCCTCAAAGAGAAGGAATTGACTACATGGAGACATTTTCTCCTGTATCTAAGAAAGATTCTTTCCGAGTAATTATGGCATTAGTAGCTCATTTTGACTTTAAGTTACATCAAATGGATGTGAAAACAACATTCCTTAATGGTCATTTAGAGGAAGAGGTTTACATGAAACAACATGAAGGATTCTCCTCTAGTGAAAAAGGACACTTAGTTTGCAAGCTTAATAAATCCATCTATGGATTGAAACAGGCGTCCCGCCAATGGTATCTAAAATTTCATGAGGTCATCATTTCATTCGGTTTTGAAGAGAACATCATGGATCAATGTATATACCAGAAGGTCAGTGGGAGTAAGACTTGTTTTCTTGTGTTATACGTAGATGATATTTTACTTGCAACTAATGATAAGGATTTGCTATATGAGGTGAAACAATTTCTCTCAAAGAGCATTGATATGAAGAATATGGGAGAAGCATCTTATGCCATTGGCATTAAGATCCATAGGGAAAGATCTCGAGGCATTTTGGGTTTGTCTTAAGAGACCTATATTAACAAAGTTTTAGAGAGGTTTAACATGAAAGATTGTTCACCAAGTGTAGCTCCCATTGTAAAGGGTGACAAACTCAATTTGAGTCAGTGCCCGAAAAATGATTTTGAGCTGGAATACATGAAGAATATTCCATATGCTTCAATTGTTGGAAGCCTTATGTACGCTCAGGTTTATACCAAACCTGACATTGCATATGCTGTTGGAGTTTTGGGAAGATATCAAAGCAATCCGGGTATTGACCACTAGAAAGCTGGGAAGAAAGTGATGAGATATCTTCAAGGAACAAAAGATTACATGCTCATGTACAGACAGACTGATTGTCTAGAAGTGATTGGCTACTCAGATTTAGACTATGCTGGTTGCGTTGATTCACGAAAATCAACATCTGGCTATATCCTTATGTTACCTAGTGGAGCTGTATCTTGGAGAAGTGCCAAACAGACCTTGACTGCCACTTCTACTATGGAGGCTGAGTTTGTTTTATGTTTTGAGGCTACCTCGCATGGTGTATGGTTGAAGAGTTTCGTGTTTAGGCTTAGAGTTATGGACTCTATTTCTAGTCCATTAAAAATGTATTGTGAAAACTCTGTTGCGGTATTCATGGCTAAGAATAACAAAAGTGGAAGTCGAAATAAACACATCGACATTAAGTACTTAGCCATAAGAGAACGTGTTAAAGAAAAGAAAGTGGTCATTAAACACATTAGCATTGAGTTGATGATTGCCGATCCTTTGACTATAGGCATGCCACCAAAGAATTTTAAGGATCATGTAGTACGAATGAGACTTGGTTCCATAATATGATTTTATTGAAAGTACAATTGTTAATTTTAAAACTCTCATTCAGTTTGATATTTTCTCATATGGTTTTGTGCACATATTCATTTATTTATTTTGAGAAATGTCATTAAGCTTTGATATGGAATAAATATATGATTTATTCATTAAGTTGAGAGCTAGCATTTAGAGACTTTATATATTGTGGTACATGGAAGATAATATTCGCTATTAATTAGAAGTCCTATCACCATGACTCGAATATTTTGTTTCTTTTTATGACTAATGTTGGGTTAAATGGACCAAGTGGGAGAATGTTGGTTTTCTATTTCTAAAAAGATATTTCATAAAGATAGGAATAAAAAAAATGAATGTTTAGATATTTAATTTATATCTATTATTTCATAAAGATAAGAATATTTAGATATTCAGTTTATATCCTTTATTCCATAAAGATAATAATATTTAGATATTCAGTTTATATCCTTTATTCCATAAAGATAAGAATATTTAGATATTCAGTTTATATCTTTTTAGGGAAACCATTTCTGTATGTGGTCCATTTATTGGCCACATTCACCCACTAACCTATTATCTTATCCCATTCAAGGTTGAGTTCTGTGATGGGCAGAACTCTATAAATAGAACTGAGCACTCTCTGTTTTAGATCACCAAGCCTACTCCTCTCTTCAGAAAAACACACCATCGAGTTTGAGTGAGTGAGGGTCTCAAAAGTTAAAACTCTGAAGATTACTTGAAGATCAATAGCAATGGCTGGAGGTAAGTACCTTTTAAATTTACTTTTCTTTTTTCGCTTCTGCTGTTTGATCTGAACGTGTTGTTTATGTTTGTTAACATGTTCAGACCAATATAAATTGTTTTACAGGTTGTACATGAACAACACTAAAACATAATTCCAAGTCCATAGAGGGAAACATAGGTAAAAAAAATTGTGAAAATTGTGCAAAGTAATAGATACCTGTTGGGTAACATCATCATTCTGATACCACTCTTTTGGGTAAATCGTACCCTCAAATAGATTTTATCATCCAACCCTCAAATCAAATCGCGGAAGCGAAAATAAAATGCAGGAGAGTAGAGATAGAGAAGATCACACAGTCAACTTATTTAACGTGGGAAAACCTCCTTCAATTTAGAGTAAAAACCCACAGGACACTAGTCCAGAATCAAACATCCACTATATGAATAATGGGTTACAACCAAACATCCCTAGCCTTTCACCAGATGTACATCAAACTTCACCAAGTATGGTGGTATTCAAACTACTCTAAAGAGTTCTCTCTCTCTAAAGGTATTCTCACGGGAAAATCTCTTTCAGATTTCTCTCTCGACTGAGAATCACACCATCTTCAAACATTAAAGCCTTATATAGTGAAAGGGAGGTGGAACTTCATCGAGCCACTCAAAGGATGACTCCTTGAGCGGGGCTTGTAGAGTTTCAACGCCTTGAGACTTGAGCCAAGCATTTAAGGCGGAACAGTTCCCAACAATACCTCAGGTATGAAATCAATTATACCTTCAGGGATAAGAATGACACCACAGTTGTAATTAATTTCAACTCTTTTACAAACAACGTCTATGATATAGTCAGTGACATTTTTCAATGTTGGCTTCTTTGCAGCAACCTGAAAAGTGTATTTATGGGTTTAAATCAATTTATGGGTTTAGACCAATTCTCCGAAGCTTAGGAAAGAAAGATAGAATATAAGTTATCTGCTTCTGGAATCCCATATCTAAGAGTTTATCAACCTCACCCAAAACCAAAATTTGTAACAATAATCATAATAATGTCAACAGGCTATCATAGCAATGTCAAATAATCTAATGAGTCAAATATTTTCCAACTTCAGCTAGATCAGAACATCACAGCATGAAGTCATTAACTTGTGTTCCTCAGGTAATGTATACATTGAATATAAGACCAGGGATCTTGAAGCAGGATGCAATAACATCAACTAAATATTATTTTGTCAACAAGACCAAAGAAAACTTCATTAACCCGCCTGGCAAGTTTGAAAGCATAACATCATCAAATTGAACAACATTAGAGCAACAACATGACAAAACTAAGAGGAAAAAGTCAAAGGGAAGAGAAGAAAAAAAACCTGTGAAGCTGGCCAAATAATGCTCCACCAAAGGCACCCCAATTTGTTCAAAAATATCCAACTTATTGGGATTTTCCTTTGGACCAAATGCTATCATTAATCTTTGTTTCCATTGTTGCAAGTTTCAATCCAAATTAATGTTCACAAGAATCATTGATCAAGTTCAAGCACACAAAGTCACAAACCATGCGTCATTGAAAAGAGGAACACTTCATAGTCCATATTCCATAATCTCTTGAGAACTCGAGTCTAAATTTATTATCATATTGATAATAACCTTTCAGACAAATAAATTAAGATATAAATCTCAACAATTCTGTAACAAGAAAGACAAGAGAAGGCAATATCGCCTGCTGAAGCAGTACCATAGTAAAAAAAAACCCAAAACCACATAATCTTTTTTTGCAATATGTATAAACTTCCCCAAAATAACAATAATAATTACAATAGTAATAATAAGTTAATAACTGTTAAAAGGTGCAAAAAGAGAGACTATGTACTATTCCACCTTTTTTCTCCCTTTGCAAAACGTCACAAACCCTTCTTCACCTCACCCTGAAGCTTCAACACATTCCCTCGCAAAATCCCTTGGCTTCCCACAGTTAAAGTATGTGCTTTTTCTGTCGTCTTCGCCACACATACAATCCCTCACGAGGTGGCTAAACCCATCGCAATTGAAACAACCATTGCCACTGCTGCCTCCACCGTTGTCGATATTGCTACTCCTATTGCAACCCTAGCAAGGTGGCCAGAATCAACACACTGGTAGCATGCGGCGCCGTTGCCACCATTTCGGCTGGTGCCGAAGTCGGATCCTCCGATGTGGTTGTTGGCGACACGGGGCTGGAGAGGGGAGCCGTTGACAACCTTGGTCTTGTCGTTAACACTAGTGGCTATGGCAAACTCAACACGGTTGTTAAACCACTACACCAAGCCCGTGAATCACTCTTGGCTGGTGGACAAAGAGATCCTCACCGCCATCGTTGGGGTTGATGAAGCCGAAGCCCTTGCCATTGTTAAACCACTACACCAAGCCCGTGAATCACTCTTCCGCCATCGAAATCGCTTCGATTTTGAGCCCAACAAACCTTAGAAACTGGAAAGAGACCCTCAAGCAGTGAAACTGCAATACCAAGGGATCTATCTATAAATCAAATCCAACCCTACCTATTATTGTTAATCATTGGAAACCTTCTCAACTGTGGGATCCCCAACATCCTTTTCCAAAGATAGCGGCCTCATCTTGACAATAACCTACAAAAAAATGCAAGAAGTCAAAATGGATGACATTTAGAGAAATGAAGGGTTTGTGTTTGCGAGAAGAAGGATGGGGTTTGGCGGAGCTAGTAGTTGGGGTGGGGCTTGGCGAAGAACGAAGCTCTACTGCATCCCTGAGAGGGTTTCTCGGAAGCTTGTGGCAATGACGGTGAGGCTTTGGATGTGGTGTTGTGAGCTTGGTGTTTTGTTTTTTGGAGTCAGCAAAGAGCTTTGTGACAAGATAAAGAGAGAACAAGAGTTTTAGAAATTTAACGACATCGATTTTTTTAATAAAATTAATGTTAATGAAATACTACAAACTATACATAACATTCACATGAACAACATTGGTTTTAAAAAAATCGATGTTAACATCGACACAACATCGGTTTTCAAAAATTAATGTTAACATCGCCACCTTAACATCGGTTTTTCAAAAATCGATGTTAACATCGGTTTTTACAAAAATTGATGCTAACATCGATTTTTACAAAAATTGATGTTAAAAAAATCAATTTATTTACAAAAATGCCACCACCGCCCTTTTGTTAACATCGGTTTTATCAAAAACTGATGTTAAAGTAGTCATGTTGAAAGTACTTTTTTCTAGTAGTGAAGACACATTCGAATGAAATAAATAGAAGGACTATAGATATTAGAGTAAATTACACACACCCCATGTATTTTGCTCAAATTTCACTCGATACTCCTCTCTTTTTTCACATTACTTTTACCCCTCTTTGTTAATGCCATTAACTAATGTCAATTGAAATATATGAACAAACAAAATTGTCTTTACATTTTAGTTGTAAAACCCAAATTATCCCCTCCCAATTTGCTTTAGAATTTATGATTAACGTTTCTCTTCATCATTCGCGAGTACTGTTAATCTTCTACTTGTTGGTGAGTTCTTCTTCAGGGTTCAAGGGTGTGAGTTCCTCTTCCTCTCACGTTCCATTCCTCTTCCAATTTGCGACATTCACACTAGGATTTTGCTTGTAAGTGATTACTGGACCTTGCATATATGTTATATTTTAAGATTATTTATTTAATTTTGATTGTTTATTGTTGCCTATTTCTTAATGGGGTTTCAATGGGACCATTTTGGGACCACTTATGATTTTTAAAATCATTTGTTTATTATTGTTGATTAAAATGGTGTTGATGTTTATGACCACAAGAAACATAATGGATGAATTGGTTGTTTATTATTGTTGATTAAAATAGTATTGATGTTTGGCACCATAGAAACACAATGGATGAACGGTAATACATGGGTCTTAAACCAGGCAAGTGGATATTTTGGTCCACTTTACGGACCAACGGGGCGAACCAAGTTAAATATGCAATGTTGATCATGATAAGTTTGGAATATTCGACGCATATGACTGTGAACAACATTGCTGATGACTAATACTTGCCACCATGTCACCCTTTATTTTGTGGTTTCGTTCTACTAGTGGTAAAATTCTTCCCCTTAAGACTGATCATGATGTGTTGAAAATTTTTGTTGAGAATCAAAATTCAGTTTATATTCATATGTATGTTAGTAGAACAAATGATGAGTTTTGGAACCTACCTGTGATGTAAAATGTGAATAAATATGTGAATGTATGTATGAATGAAAAATTGAAGAAGAAGAAGGAAGGGTGTTAACACTGTGTACCAACAAGTTGGGTTCACGTCCAACAAAAAGCTAGATTCACATCCAATTACAGAAAAAAAAACCAAAAAGAAGCAAGAGTCTTAAAATATTTTCAAGTTGAGAGGAAGAAGATAAGGGTATTTTAAACACAAAATTTCATTGAAAGTCATGTGATTAGCATGTGCCTAATTTATGTTAAATTATTAAATGGTGTTTAGGACAGAGGGGGTCTGGGTGTAATGTGAGCTAAACAATTAAGGAGTTTTTTGTAGGGTACAAAAAGGGAGAGGTATCAGGTGAAATTTGGGCAAAACACAGAGGGTGCGAGTATAATTTACTTTAGATATTAATGTTGCCATGGAGAAATATATTCTTTTACAGAAAAGGATCAGAATGAACAAATTCAATTTTTTATACATTAATTTATCATTATCCCATTTTCCCAATTCAGATTATCACACAAAAACTGGATGGCATATTTTCATATATGTATCATGTTAGGTTAATCAGTTTTTACAAAACTTATTATAGGTGTGAAGTATTAATGATTAATATTTATCCAAAAATCTAACTAATTATTAATGTAATTTTTCATTTCAATCATATTTTCTTTATTTGCAACACTTGACACAAAACTTTACCTAAATAATCTAATCTAATTTCGGTCAGAACAACTACTTATTTTAATAACCGAGAATCAGAATACAATCACAATGTGAATTAATTAATATCATGAATTAAATTGACTGAGTAGTTTCATTTCATCCCTATTTTTGTGAGAGAAAAAAAAAACTTTTTTCTTAAAGCCATTGTCGCATAGTCATATTGTTACATAGCAATACTATGTCATGTTGGTGCAATTAGTGACAAAACTGTCATATTGACAACTAAAAAAAGACAGACGAATCATTCTCACATTAGAAGGTCCACAACACAGATCGTGTGTAATAAGCCAATGAAAGAACCATCGCCGAAGT
Source organism: Glycine latifolia (assembly GCA_013407115.1). Taxonomy (NCBI): domain Eukaryota; kingdom Viridiplantae; phylum Streptophyta; class Magnoliopsida; order Fabales; family Fabaceae; genus Glycine; species Glycine latifolia. The sequence continues at coordinate 22,218,580 of CM023950.1, forward strand.
ACAATATTGTGATCATAAAAAACTAACATCACAAGTATGTGTGACCTTTTTAAAGAGAAATTATCTTTTTATAGCTGTGTACAAAGAAAAAAAAACAAAAACAAAAGTGTAATAACATGAATAACGTGATAAAAAAATGGAGGAAAAAATGTTTTTCTTAAAAGTATTATATTATATCAATAATGAAGCATCGTCACATAATTACTCCTCTTGTAATTTACTCTAGATATTAATGTTGCTATGGCGAAAGATATTTTGTAGAAACAATTCTAGAACACATAGCAAAAGACACAATAAACCTATGCCCCATAAATTCTTTTCCATAAAGACGCAATCAACTCTATACCACAAATGTAACAATCCACTGACATGTTTTGTTATCATGCTTAAAAGTGCCTATGTTGATTGCTCGGGTCTTGATGGAAATTTGATGATTAAAATGCATGAGATAAGTGTGTTTATAAATATACTTTATCATCTAAAAATTGGATGCATGATTTGACCCTAAAGGTGTTGAGAATGCTTTTTATACAAACACTATTGGGCTTAAGTGTATGGTAAGGATCCAAGAAATCTAGGTATAGATTTCTTAGTCTCCTATATAATAATCATATTTTCTCTAGAAAAAGTAATGAGTTGCCACATAATCTCTCTGAAATAGAAAAGTGTCCACATACTTTCCCTCTTCCTTATTCGAGAATAGCACGAAAGAATTATCATTCGTAGCCGATTGAGAAGGCTAAGAGTGAACTCACCAAAGACAAAGGAAGATATTGCATTCACGCTTTAAGAGGTAATTCTCTCCTTTTGATTAGAAAGATGAGGATGATTTGAAATCCTTCAATTGGTATCAGAGCCTAGGCTGTACATTTGATGTTGATCTGGTCTTTTATGTGATATGGCACATAAGGTTCTATGCTTCTGTTGGATTACACATATGCTTTGTTTTTTTTATTTATTTATATTTTTTCATAAGATGTGTGGTTTTATAAAATATGTGCTTTAATCAATGGTAAAACATTTGAATGTATTTCTTTTGGATATGTAACAAGGAGGCTGGTCCCTTATGATTAGGTTTCCTCCTTGATTTTTCTTTTGTTTAGCAATTTTATTGTTGTAAGAGAGAAATGTTCAATTAGTGTATCCAAAAGATGTATATCCATCACTGTTTGAGTTTATTCATGAATATCCGAAGCTTTTATGGAATATTCGAGGCCATATCATGAAATAGGATAGAAAAACGATGGGAAACAGAATCAGAGCCTTCGCCAGATGTGTCACACGCTCCTTCATGCACCACCATAAGTGGCTGCGAGTGGTACTCACGCTCATATATAAATGCGGCATGTGAGAGCGCATCCGGCATCCTTTTTTGGTGGTTCAAACGACCGTGTGCTCCTCTCTCCATGGCAATTTTATCCATATGGTGGGCTAGGTGATTGGAGGTCCATGAAGGATTGGCTCAAAAATTAGCATAGGGAGAAGAAGAAATTTTAATTTTTTTAGGAAACCATGGATTAAAGTTTTATAATTACCATTTTTATGAATAAATAGATTATATGTGATAACATGATTTTGTGATAAAATACCATATATAAAATATCTTTGTCATATCATAGTATTGGTGATTACTTGATCATGCACAAATTATGTTATGTTAATGGTAATTTTGATTGATTTTGATTTCAAATTATTTGATTGATGATAATATGAAAATAATGAGAGAATTTAAAAAAAATAAAGTTTATGACCGTTATTTAATTAATGGTCATTATTGATTTTGAATTTAAATTATTTTATTAATGGTTATTATGCCCAACGACTAGATTAATGATCATTTTGGCAATAATGAGAGAATTCAGGAAATTATGTTTAGAATTTTTTTTTAAAAAATGATTTTGAATTCAAATTAATGATCTTTATGAATTTTAAATTCTAGAATAATGATTGGATTAATTTTTTAAAAAATTATTTTGAATTTCAAATTCTAGATTAATGATTGGATTAATTATTTTAAAAATGATGTAGTTATTTTTTGCTCATATCCATTTGGTGACTAGGAATCTGATTTTAAGTATAGTGGTTATTCAATTAGTCATCATTCCAATAGCACGAAGAGACTCCCACTAAACTTACAAATTTACCTGGCCAAATTGGTGTGTCTAGATAAATTAATTTTTTAAAATTCCTTATAACAAATATATTGAATGGGCGAAGGTTTTAAATTAAAATATATATTAATTTTTAAACCTATGTGCCCCATTGTGGGTCCATTAATAAAATGGTCGTGTGAAGCCCCATCGGATAAGGATGACCGGATTTTATTTGATTGGACCTCAACAAGTTCAAAATTTTTAGTATAGTACTGTACGACCCAACGTCGGCAATGCTTGGATACTAAGGATTTTTTTTTTTTTGGAATTAAACGATAGTTAATTACATTCAAGTTTTGCTAAAATTATTAACCCTCCCATCGAGGCTCTGGTAATGGCACCGAAGGCCAAAATAACAAATTCAATTTTTTACAAGTAACTTACCCAACGTAAGCCTTGTAAGGATGACCAAAGAATTGTAACAATGAACAAAAGTAGTTAAGGAATCTACCTGCAACTAGTATGTTTATTGTATAATTGTCAATTGTGTGCATTGATTTTTCTAGATAATGTCTTTTTTCAATCCGTTAGCTACTATCTTGAGTCAAAAGCCTATGGTTGGTACAAACTACAAACAATGGAAAACTAATTTGGATATTGTTTTGCAACAGAAAATGTCCTGACTACCCCTGCTAGCACAACCTGAAGAAAATGTTTCTGAGGAAACAAAGAAGAATTTTCTGATTGGGAGAAGGCAAATGTTGCAGCTCGCTACTAAATTATGGCCAATCTCATTAATCACTTGTAGGAGCAAGTAAACATCCTTGAGAGTGGAGCAGAAATGCTCCAGACTCTTGATGACATGTTTGCTACTCCTAGCAGTTTAGCTAGGTAGAATGTGCTGATTGCGGTCACCAAAACTGTGATGACTGGTGGAAGTGTGTGAGATCATTGTTTAACAATAATAGCAAACTTTAAATGAGCGGATGACCATGGGATTAAGTTTGATCAGGAGGTAAAGGTTGACCTCCTCCTACAGTCACTACCTGATTATTTCAACTAGTTTAGAATGAATTATAATATGAACAAACTGAAATTGGATCTTACTCAGCTAATGCATGAGCTTGAGAGTGCTGAACGATATTTGGTCAAGCAGGAAAATGCATTTTTTGCTGAAGGTTCTGTTAAACCTAAGGGGAAACCCAAGGGAGGTAACAAGTTAAAGAAGAAGAAGTCAGATATTCTAGTTGCCAAACAAATTGCAAATAAGCAGTCAACTGGCAAGTGCTTCAAGTGCGGTCAAAAGGGGGGCATTGGAAGAAGAATTGTGCACGTGTGAAAACCAACCATGTATGGGTAATTTACTTTTGATTAAGGCTTGCTTAGTGGAGAATTACAGTGATAAATGGATCATTGATTTAGGAGCCACTAACTATGTTTGTTACTCTTTGCAGTGGTTCAAACATAGCTTGCCTATCGGTCAAGGACAAAGAGTTTTGAGACTTGGAAATGGGGAGTTTGTCCCTGCACTAGCAGTTGAACAAGTTATTTTGTCATTTATAATGTAGAACTTTGGTTTTAGATAACTATTTATCTGTTCCAGATTTTAAGAGGAATTTAATTTCTGTTAGTTGTTTGATTAAACATGGTTTGACAGTTCAGTTTAATTCCTCAGTTTCTATAAAGAGTTCATCTTCTTTTATATGTTTTGGTACTTTGTTTAATGGTCTTTATTTCCTTATTCCTATACCCCATGAAGTTAATCATGTTGAATTAAGAGAGGAAGAACATATTCATCTATTTGAGAAAAGAAAGGTTTCCAATGAAACTTATCTTTGGCATTTGCGATTAGGTCATATTAACTCTAACAAGATACAAGGTTTGGTCAAGAGTGGGATCCCTGGTTTTTGAACCGATACCAGTATGCGAATCGTGTTTAGAGGGTAAAATGACAAAGCGGCCTTTCAAAGACAAAGGAAATTGTGCCACACTTAGCTGGAATTGGTACATACTGACGTATGTGGACCAATAAATGTCCAGGCCAGAGTAGGGTATGGGTACTTCATCACATTTACTAATGATTACTAAAGATTTGAAAACATATACTTGATGCGTCATAAGTCTGAAGCATTTGGAAAATTCCAAAAGTTTAAGCCTGAGGCAGAAAAACATCTTGGTGTTCAAATCAAGACTCTTAGGTCTGACCGAGGAGGTGAATACATATATGGAGAATAAGGTCTTACCTGACTAAGGAGGGGATAGTTTTACAACTATCTTCTCCAGTGACACCACAACAGAATGAAGTTGTTGAAAGGAGAAATATAACCCTTTTAGAAATGGTAAGATTTATGCTCAGTTATTCGTCTCTGTCTGAATCATTCTGGGGAGATGCCTTAGAAACTGTCATGTACTTATTAAATTTAGTTCAATATAAATCTGTTTCAAAGACACCCACAGAACTATGGAATGGGAGCACACTCACTTTGAACCATATTCGAAATTGGGGTTCTCCAACACATGTCTTACAACAAAAGCCAAATAAAGTGGACTCACGTACAGAAGTGTGCATGTTTGTAGGCTATCCTAAATGAACTAGAGGTTGGATATTTTATAGTCCAAAAGGTAAGAAGGTTTTAGTGAGCACGCACACAACTTTCCTAGAGGAGGACTATATGGCAAATTACAAACCAAATAGTTTCATTGTTCTTGATGAGCTTGTCTCAGGTCAAGTTTTATCTCAACCTTAGGTGGTTCCATCTTTTGTTCCCATGGTTGTTCAAAGAGAGGAAAATAAACCTGAAGGTGAACATACATAGGAACTATATACTGAACCTGAAGTTCAGCATAATGATCTACAAGTGGAACCTGTAGAAATGCAAGTACCACTTGTTGAAGAACAAAATCAAGAATTGACTAACCCACCTAATGAGGATATTCAAGAAATTATTGATCCACCTAACTTGAATCCTCCTGTAGATGCACAACAACGAGTTAGGCAAAGTTGTAGTGGGAGAATGATTCGTAAACCCACAAGATATCTCTTATTGAGAGAATCGTACCAGGCTGTCACCACTGAAAGGGATGGCGATCCCACTAGTTACGACAATGCACTTAAAGATGTTGATGCTCAAGAATGGCTTAGGGCTATGATCTGTGAGATGGAATCTATGCATTCTAACTTAGTTTGGTCTCTTGTAGAAGAACCTAAAGGGATAAAACCCATTGGGTGTAAATGAATCTACAAGAGAAAGAGAGGATCAGACAAAAAAGTTGAAACCTTCAAAGCTAGATTGGTGGAAAAAGGTTACACCCAAATAGAAGGTATGTATTGTGAAGAAACCTTTTTGCCAATAGCCATGCTTAAGTCTATTCGGATTCTCTTAGCTATTGCGGCAAGTCTCAATTATGAGATTTGGGAAATGGATATCAAGACTGCTTTTCTAAATGGAAATTTAGAAGAGGACATATATATGCAGCAACCAAAAGGGTTCATAGTTGAAGGGCAGGAACACATGGTGTACAAGTTGCAAAGGTCTATCTATGGACTTAAGCAAGCATCCAGATCATGCAACATTAGGTTTGATCAAGCCATTAAATCTTATGGTTTTGTGAAAAGTCCTGATGAGCCATGTGTATATAAAAGAATCCAAGAGGAAGCAATATCTTTTCTGGTACTTTATGTAGATGATATACTCTTCATTGGTAATGACACAAAGGTATTCTTAGGCATAAAGAACTGGTTGAACAAGCATTTTGATATGAAGGACCTGGGAGAGGCAAATTATATTCTTTGTATTAAACTCTTACGAGACTGGAAAAATAGGTTATTGGCATTGTCCCAGGCCTCTTACATTGACAAGGTTCTTTCCAGGTTCAACATGGAGAATTCTAAGAAAGGAAATTTACCCTTCAGGCATAGGATTCGTCTATCTAAGGAACATTCTCCTAAGACTCCTGAGTATAGAGAACGCATGAGTAGTATACCTCATGCTTCGACTGTAGGTAGTCTAATGTATGTTATGTTGTGCACCAGGACAGACATCTGCCATGCAGTGGAAGTTGTTATTCGGTACCAATCTAATCTTAGAGAGGAACACTGGATAGTAGTTAAGCATATACTCAAGTATCTTTAGAAAACGAGAGATTATATGTTGGTCTATTCTAGTGGGAGTCTTGAAACCATTGGTTACACAGACTCAGATTTCCAATGGAGACATTGACTCAAGAAAATCTACTTCAGGCTTTGTGTTCACTCTTAATGGCGGGGTCATCTGTTGAGGATTATCAAATAGTCATGTTTGGCTGACTCTACCACAGAGGTTGAGTATGTAGCTGCATATAGAACTGCAAAAGAAGCCGCATGATTGACGAAGTTCCTTATGAATCTTTAAGTGATACCAAGTGTGGGTTTCCCTATCACTCTTTACTGTGACAAAAGTGGGGCAGTAGCACAATCCAAGGAACCACGGTGTCACAAAAGCCTTAAACACATAGAAAGGAAGTATCACTTGATTCGAGACATCATTGAAAGAAGAGACACAGTGGTAGCCAAGATAGTATCAGAAGAAAACCTTGTTGACCCTTTTACCAAGATTTTTCCTGACTGTGTGTTCGAGAGGCATCATGACCTTTTTTAAAAGGTATAAATGAGGTATTATTCATTTCTGGTATGCACACAAAATTTACAAACACCAAGGCCTGGATTAATTGTAGAGTATATGATCATATGGATACGTTCATGGAGGACATGATAGATAGGTTCTAACAATTGATGAATGGGTTCATACATGTTAAATAAAGTTTGACGCTTTATTTAGGCTACAATATTTTATGAAATGATCTTGTCCGAACCATGGTAAAATATTGGTGTGAATTAATGTTCGCATTGAAAGAGTCAAGAAGAGATTTGATTAAGGTTGTTTTTCTGTCATAAGTATCGAATCTCTAGCTAACCATAGTTATGTAATTGCTCTTAATCTTGAGTTTATTATAAATAGGTACTTAAATAATTTTCATTCTTTGATTAACCAATGGGTGAGGCCTGAGCAATTGACGGAATAACTTGGTAATTTGGGAGGAAAATTATTTGATTATCGATATTTATGAGATAAACAACATGGAATTTGTAGGATGTCCCCTTGATATGTTTTGGTACTTGGACATTAAAGACACTGGCCAGTGCATGTAATCCATTAGAGAAACTATCAAAGTCAAGGGAATAAATAATTGATGGAGTAACGGAAAACTCATCAATCAATTATCAACATATTACAAAGGAGCGATGCATATTCGAGTTAAATATATGTTATTATTATTGATCTTGGAGTTCAACTTCGGGCTTTTAGTGGAACAACATAGAATTATATAAACATTTATTGATTGTAAGGAGCCTTGATTAATAATAGATGGTGGATCCCCATGCTAGCTTGAAACAAAGGGTGAGACATTTTTCAATTGATGATGAAAAGTGAGTTACATGGTTTTGGGCTTTAAGCTTAAGCTTGTACTCAAGAGTAAGTGGGAGATTGTTGGGAATGCTCTTTATACAAAAGCTACTGGGCTTAAGTGTATGGCAAGGGCCCAAGAAACCTAGGTTTAGGTTTCTTAGTCTCCTATATAATAATCCTATTTGCTCTAGAAAAAGTAATGAGTTGTCATCATCTCTCTGAAATTGAAAAGTGCTCACACACTTTCCCTCTCTCTTATTTGAGAATAGCACGGAAGATTTGTCATTCATAGCTAATTAAGGAGGCTAAGAGAGGAGTCACCAAAGACAAAGGAAGATATTTCATTCACGCTTTAAAAGGTAATTCTCTCATTTTGATTAGAAAGATGAGGATGACCTTATAACATTCAAACATACTAGGTCCAATACGCTTCCACAGATTCTACGGGATCCTTCAAAAGGGGCACGTAGTAATAGGAAATTCCTTTATTCCATTACTGCATCCAGCTTGCTGAGAATTGATGATGATATAATGCTTCTTTGATTAATTACAATGTTAGTAGATTGATTGGATAAAATTTGGAGACCAATTGATCAAGTTTGGAGAGCATGATCCTGAATTGTGATTGTGTTGTGTTGCGCTTTGATTTGTTAGGAATAATTTAACTGTGACAGTGCTATAATTTCTTAGTTATCCATTTGGTATTGTTGGAGTAAATATAGTTGTAAAAAATACAGGCTTAGTTAGTACATGTATGTTTATTGTTAGTATATTGAAACAAATAGATGAGCAAATGTTTTAGAAAGTTGATTGTCGAGAAGTGGCTTTCCACCTATTGCTATACATGGTGATAAAGTGATAAAAACCCATTTTCGTCTATTTTATGGGATCTCTCACACCATTTTGCTCATTTTCTACACTATAATTGGTTACTTTCATCTTAATATGAGTTGAATTGTTACAAGGTATGTGAGACCTCAAAGGAGCAAAAAAAAAAAAAGAGTTAAAATATGGTCAAATTTGGGTCCAAGCGAGGTACCACTATATACCCCCTACATAATATGTATGACCCCAAGCATGACCCCAGGCAAAGAAGCACGGGGTGTGCAGATCGGGCTCCGCTTTGGAAAATATGTATGACCTCCTGCATATTCCTATGACACAGTAAGCCCATTAAGCCTATAAATAGTTTAGGTTTTGAATCTTTTGGTACTTTGAATTTTGCCTCTCTTGAGAGCATTTTGGGAACTTTTGATGGGACTATAGAGTAGGAATAGCAGTGGGAGCACAACAAGGATTCATTCTTGTAATGATTTTTCTCCTTTAATGTTTCTACTATTCACTTTGTTGGCTTTATGCTTTCCAAAGCCTATGACTAGTTAAATCCTTAAGCTAGGGTAGTGTTGTAAGGCCTATATATATGAATCTTATTTTTTCTATTGGAAATAAAATTTTCAATTGTTTCCCAATTATACTATTGCAATATTTTTATTGTTATTTGGGATTGATTGCTCCAAAATCTAAATTGATTAATTGTCATGAACAATACTTTTAATTAATTGGACTACACAATAATTGAATTCTAGGGATCTGCATGAACAAACTGATACCTTAATTTATAATCCAATAAACATTTGTTAATTAACCTATCCACATTTAACCTTCCTTTTAATTGAAGTCCTAATGATCAACAAGGTAATAAACTACAAGAAGAGGATTCTCAGGGCATAACCTAACTCTGTTTATCACGTAAGAGGCATGATTACTAAATGAACAAATAATTGAGGTTTTAGTTTAAATAGACAATTAGGGAGAACACAAAGATAAGTATGAAATTACAACCCTAGGTCCTTTAATTTGTCAGAACCTTCACCAACAATCTTTTTTTGCTCATTGTCTTTATTATTCTTATAATAAATTTGCAACCCAAAACAATTTTCAATCCCTTGTCCTTAATAACTTTTTTATTTGAAAACCACAACTAATCTTTAGGGTATGATATTCAAACTTAGATTCATTGTTACTATTGCGTAGCATATGCATGCCCTTAAGCGGTCAGTATCATACACATCATAAAGTTCAAATAGTTAACATATTTTGACTTTATATATTTATTCTATTTTCTTCTTTTCTTATCAATGTTCCTCCTCTATTTGGCCATGTTGCAATATGTTTATATTTATTGCTTTTATTAAGTTACACCAACTAGCCACAAATACAATATTTATTATATTGTGACCCTTTTATGCTTCAACGATTTGGGCCTATTATTCTTGTTGGTACCGCCATTACAACCTTTTTTATTGGCAGCAAATTTCTTCCATTGTGCATATCTCTACCTATCGAAGATGTTTCATAACTTGCAATTTCCCTTTTTAACTCTTTAATTTTCATCTTTTGTTTGGTATTTAGTTGTTTTTCCAACTTATTTTCTTGTTATATGCCAATTGTGAATTTACATTACATTTGAAGCATGCTAAGACCCTTTAGGGGATATTGGATGAGGTCGATTGTGAGCCTAATTTTTCCAAATGCTTTGTGAATAATGTTGGATATAGGGGGAGCTGAAGAAGAAGATCAAGGATGAAGCCCTTTTCACTTGAAGATTTTAGCTTTTTACATGCCATTCAATTGAAGGCATTTGTAATGTGTAAAATAATTTAAGAGGCTTATCTTGTGATCTTTGCATTGCATAAAGCATAAACATATTCATGCATACATGTTTTAAAGAAAAGAACTTAAGGTTTTATGCTTGCATTTGAAAAGAAAAATTCCATGGCTTAGTTTTTTTGAAAAATTAATTTTACACTGCTTTAATCAATTACACAAGGATATCATCGATTACCAGCTTCTGTTTAATTTCTGGAAAAGCCATATAGAACACTTTAATCGATTAAAAGCTAATCGTAATCGATTACATAGTACAAAATGAAAATCATGACTATCTGCTTTAATATAGTACTACTATAATGTAATCGATTACACAAGACATTTCTAAATATGCCACTCTGTCTTAATCGATTACCACAATCTATATCGATTACCTAGGCTTATTCTGAAAATTGCACATGACTGCTTTAATTGATTACCACAATTTGTAATTGTAACGACCCACCTCGTCGCTACTGTATCACTAACTCTTAATTACTCTAATAACAGATTTTAATGAAAATCCCTTATGTTTGATTATGAAAATAGTAGTAAGTTTTTCGCAAACAAATAATCATCACCATGAAGCAAATATGTAGATAAAGGTACATTTAAACATCGCAATTCATTCACATACAAAAACATAATTTAGTTATATTTACAAGTATCCACATCTGAACGTACAAGTTACAAGTATCGTCATCATGATGGCTCGCTCGGCGGCTCCAACCAAAAAGAGATCTTCCTCCAAGTCACCTAATGCTGTCCGTCTGCTCACACGAATGAAAGTTCGCGATCATCACAGGTACCAATCCATACGGTACAAACAAAGCAAAGGTGAGTTTATCATGTAAAAACAAAAAGTAATAGATAACAGTAGTTAGGCAATCCAAAACATCACAATATCATCACAACACCCAATCCTTTCATCACACAACAACAAGGATAGTCATCCAAATACATTCCACAGTCAACCTATAATGCTTAGAATGATGCATGCTCCTGACTCATCTCTCATCATGCAATGTGGTACCATCCCGAAAATAGTCCAACACAGGGAGATGATGTAGTAGGATGTCAGGGTCACTTTGTCGTGCGTAGGCCGCTCCCCCCACTGGTGATCAGCCATGGGTCTCAGTAAAGGAGTTCCAAATAGTTGTGCCCCCCCAGTACTTCCGTACTCTGAAGCCAATCATCCTATTTCAGTAAAACAAATGAAGTATGTCACATGGGCATCATCAATGCATGACCCGACCAGGAACAAATCCTTCCTCGTAAGGGTGACCTGCCATGCACCCCCATGTACATACATACCGCCCCAACATGGGCTCACCGATGTAATGACCATGGCTAGGAACAAATCCTTCCTCACAAGGGTAATCGACTGATCATTGCACCATCCGGTATATGCATAGCACATAACCACAACATCATCAATGCTATCACCTCATATACCAACCTTCACTATTCCAACATTATCATATACAATCATTACTTACACATCAATCGTAAACACAATGTAAACTAGTGAGCTGAGATGGTTCACTAACCAGGCAACACTAGGTCGACAGCTCTAAAGAAAGGAACGAGCTCAACAGCTCTAAAGAGAAGAAACAAGCCCAGGTAAGGAACCTGGTCACTCTAACAAAGGGAAACGAGTTCAACATCTCTAGAGAGAAGAAACAAGCCTGATTAAGGAACTCGGTCACTCTAAAGAAGGGAAACGAGTTCAACATCTCTAGAGAGAAGAAACAAGCCCGAGTAAGGAACCCGGTCACTCTAAAGAAGGGAAACAAGTTCAACATCTCTAGAGAGAAGAAACAAGCCCGAATAAGGAACCCGGTCACTCTAAAGAAGGGAAACGAGTTCAATATCTCTAGAGAGAAGAGACTGTAAATACAATGAATATCTAATCTAATAAACCAAGAGGGGAGGGGTGAATTGGTTTATAAAACTTTTTAACTTTTCTTGCAAATTCAAACTCAGCGGAAGATAAACAATGGATCGTATCTTTAAACCAAACACTTTTAATAATCAGAATTCTCTTTTCCAATCACTTAACTCTTATGCTGAAACAAAATCAGAATTGATTCACAATCCAATACCACAAGCAATTGAATGTAATGTAAATCAAAACACAATTACACACAATTTTATACTGGTTCACCTCTAACCACTTGAGGCTACATCCAGTTGTCTTCTAATCTAAACCAGATTAGAGTTCCACTAACAAGATTCAGTTCTTTACAAGCAATCAACCAAGTCTCTTTCACCCACCCTAGGCAAAATTCTAAATCTAACACTAAGATTTATCTAAAGACTTTAGAACCTGAGCACACCACTCAGTTCTACCCACTAGAAACACTATCTAGTAATGCTTTAAAGAATTCTAACTTGTTACATGGATAGTTTCAACACAAACTTGTAAAATACAGAATTAAATCTCACAAAGAGTTAAGAATAAGGTTCAAGAAGGATATCACCTAAACTTCCATTTGCAGCTGAAAGGATTTCAAACAAAATTGATAACCTGGTGATGAATGCAATGCCTTCTTGAATGATCTTGAAAAAGATTAATGCATGAATGATCACTAATCACTTTCTTCTTCTATGCAACCTTCATGTTTTACACATCTAAGAACAACAAGACTTTAAAAGACTCTCTTTTATGCTTTGTATCACTCAGAGAACAATAGAACTTTTGTATGTAATGAGTGCTTTCGAAAACTATTCTCTTTGGTCAGAGTCACTGCATGTCTATTTATAAAAAAACAGATTTAACAGACTGTAATCGATTATTTCGTCAATGTAATCGATTATTTTAACTAATGTAATCGATTAATTCGACAACTTAATCGATTAAAGTGTTCGTAGCAGTTCTGGAAAATAAGCATGATCAATGTAATCGATTATTTCATGATTTAATCGATTATTCCAGTGAGCTTCCCTTTTTGCTTCTGGCCTATTTAATCGATTACGATTACTTTGTAATCGATTAAATTACCTTCTGTATTACACAGGATTATGCAGAATGCTTATGTAATCGATTATTAACCTATGTAATCGATTATTCCAGTCTTAAAACATTTTATGCATATTTGAAACACATCAATGCATTTCTAACTTAATGCATATGGTTATTACTTTATACCTAAGCATGAATGCATGTTGATTTAGTTTTATTAGTAGCTGCAAAGGGATTTTTGGGTTATTCCTTTGAATGAACCATACTAAACAAACAAAATAAAAATTACAAAGCATGAATCAAATATCAAAATTCTTCTTCTTGAGATTCTTCAATCACTTGAATCTAACAGAGACAAGCCCGAGTAAGGAACCCAGTCACTCTAAAGAAGGGAAATGATAGCACTAACCCGGTAGCCTTCACCTCCACAAACACACCGTCAAAAGGTGTTTTGGGAGTTCACCGCAACAGACATCAACTTCATGGACAAGGGATACTTACAACATCAATATCTTCACACAAAATACCATCAATCATAACATTCTGCATCCCATTCATTAAAAGACATAGATTTTCTTGAAAATCAGCATACAACAGGGACATGCAGTTATCTTTATAGTTGGACTCCCTGGCCCCCAACTATGGTATCTAAAACTGATTATCAACATAATAAACTCTTCTTACCTAACCAGGAGTCCTTCTATTACAGTCTAGCGATGTTATAACACTATCCTTTGAAGCATGACCTTGTTCGACACAGCACTCTCAAGGAAACCCAGAAAAGAAAAGTTAGGGCCTCGCTCTCATTCGAACTTCAAGAAGGGTTTTCAAAGACTTCTACTCTGGTCACATGGTTCCTCTTGGCGTAGGGCTTCTGCAGCAAACTACGGTGGTCCTTGGTGGTTCAGAGTGATTGAAGGGAGTGGTTTTAGGGTGTGGAAAGTTAGAGAGAAAAGGGAGAGAAAAGCACAAAAGAAGATAGAACACGCTTCTACTGCGCCACTCTGCTATTTATAATAGATGACTTGACAAACTCACTTAGCGTGTACGTACAGTAACCACAGACCTAACACAGTTGACTTAACCTAACATTCACCAAACACTCATGTCAAGACAAAAGCCTAACAAAACAGCAAATTATGAAATAAATTAAACAATCAAGCAACATAACACACATCAAACATCTATCTTAGAAACTCAAAATTTCAGGGTGTTACAGTAATCGATTATCAAGGCTTGTTGCATTATTGAGACTGACTGCTTTAACCGATTACATCACGAAATAATTGATTAATTTGTTCATGAAAATTTTCCAGATGGTCTCAAGAACATTTTAATCGATTACTTGGATTAATAATCGAGTACATATCTTAAAATAATCGATTACACTTAAGTTTTAATCGATTACAGTCTGTTAAAACTTTTTTCTATTTAAAGTTGCTTGGGTCTATGATTTGATATACATCATATACTTCATTCTATCAGAGAATACGAAATACCCAACACAAGTTAAGCTCTCATAGGTCCAAGAAATAGTTTTCTGAGTAATAGATTTCTTGCTTAAAATGAAATGATCATTTTGCTTCATAGTGGATGATGAGTCAAGACAAGATTGGAAAATAAGTTCAAGAGAGCTGATTTTATGCTTTAACATTCTTGCAATCTGGAATTGATTGGTAACTTCATTCATGCATTCATTCATCCATTAAGGATCACAGGTTGTGTCACTCTTGAATTTTTCTTATAGATTGTTTTGTGTTTCAAATTTCTTTAATAAGACTGAGTTCAAAAAGGTTCTTTCAAGCTTTCTAGAGTAGTGTTCTCTAGGGAAAGATCTGAGTAGGGTTCTCAGAGTCTGTGTGATTTGATTTCTAATAGGGTGTTAGAATTCTGATTCTTTGTCTAGGATTGATAAAGAAGATCACTTGTAATTGCTTGTAAAGAAGACATTTGAATTAGTGGAACTCTAATCAAGTTTGATTAGAAGAACTGGATGTAGGTTCTCTTGAGAAGTGAACCAGTATATGTGCTTATGTTGATCCATATTGTTCTATCTCTTCTTGTTATCTTGATTTCTTGACAATTGTGATTTCTTCATTACTCAACAAGTGCTGGTTTTTGTCATTGGGATCTTGGACTGAGTGGTTTGATTGAATTGAAGTCTTATTGGTTTTAAAAGTGATAAAGATCCTTAAACTCTGATTTCATAAAGAATTTAAAAGGTCAAGATTATACCAATTCACCCCCTCTTGGTATTTGAGTGTATTTGTATTGTTTTCAAATAAAATTGTATGACAGGTAGTGTTTCTATTGTAAATGATCATACTGTTGTTGTGGTATGTGGGGAAGTCACAAAAATAGAGAAGACTTTGTTGACTTTTCATGAGAAATCAATTAACACTTAATTTAGATAACAAATTCAATATTTTAATTGAAAGAGAAGTTTATCCTTCTTGTACAATAGTATATATGCCAAAGAGTTGTACGAGATTGGTTTGTTGCTTCAATGCTTCATTTATTTTTAATCTTTTCTAATGTTGAAACATGTGGGTTTAGGCTTTCTTTTTGGGTCATGCCTGTGCCTATAGGAATAATTTGTACTAAGAAAAATAATGAAATTATCATAAAGGAATTGATAGAGAGAATTGAGTAATCTTCTATTGTTGCATGTCATTTAGTACCTTGCTTTCTTTCACTTTGTTCATGATAAATTCATTGAAGATATCAATTAACCTTTAAAAGCCCAGGAAGAGTTATAGGGAACCATAAAATCAACCTTGCAACACAAATAAAGGCATAAATGATATGCAACACATACAAAAATAATTTTAGCTCTAAAAGAGTACAAAAAAAATTTCATAGTTTGTCATGTTTTACATGTGCACTGCATGTCATTTAGTCATCATGAGTTGGCCTTAATTTTACTGTCAAGGAGGATGATAATGAAATCAAGATTCAGGAGTCAATTAAGTGATATAAATGATGTTACCAACATGAAGGTAGGTTTTCCTGTCTACGCTTTGACAAAGCACCTTCAATTATCCTGTTTTTAATTGTCACTAACCATTTCTATCACAAAATTAATTCATAATTCTTGAAATCATTCACATTGTGCTTGACACTCAAAGTAAGGTCAAGTCATGATGATTAAATGACATGTAGTATACATGTTGTACTTACCAAAATCTGGAGTTGATTGACGTCAAGGTCGACGTAGCCAAGATGTGCACCATGATGCTCACATGTCAAACAATAGGTACCCTTCCCTGGAAGAACAAATGAGGGACTTGCAAAACAAAGGACTCTGATGCTCAAGTAAGTACGCAAGTGAGTTGAGAATGGAATTGAAAAGGGTGAGATAGAACCAGGTATTTATAGCATGGGATAGGATCTTCAGGTCATTGATTGTAGGAGCTTTTATAGTGATGTAACAACTCTTGTAGATAATTCCTAGCTTGTAAATAAATCGTAGCTTAGAGATAATTTGTCTCTTATAGATAATTAAGTACCTGTATCTTGATAAAGGAATTGTAACATTATCATTAATATTCAAATATTAAGGTATTTAGTGATAACCTATTGGCCCAGTAGCCCGATTGCTAAGGGCAATCTATTTGTGTTCCTGTGCCAAAACTGACATGGAAGATTGATGTGCATATTTGAGTGCCAATGCACTGGCCACATCAACTTTGTAGACCCTGGATAGTACATAAGCCCCTAAGCTCTGACTCCAGCTTGTTAGCAAAAGATGGTTGTTTGGTGTCGAGGGTGTTATATGAAAGGCCCTTGATTCTGATGATTATGTTCTTTCTAACCGTCAGAGAGCACATTAAATGTTGGTTTCAAAGGAGTCACTTGAAGAATGGACAAAAGATCAAGCTTTGTTTTGAACTTTCAACATGCCTTGAAGACTTGAAGATTAATTTGTGATTAATTGTAAAAGGAAGAAGCATTTCTGGTGATCCAAGTGCATTGCATTCATATCATTCATTTAAATCTGTAATTAGAGTTATAGAATTCACAAGGCTTTGATAAATTGATTAAGTGTTTGAATTGAAACAAAGGTTTTTGGAAAAATACAGTGTTCTACTATTTTAATCAATTACCTAAGAATATAATCGATTACTTTGTTCTTAGCTCTTTCTGGAAAACTCTTCAAGAACAATGTAATCGATTACGTATTGGATTAATCGATTATTTTACCTTCGTTTACATATAAAATGCCTTGACAAACATTTTAATCGATTACCAATAGACTGTAATCGATTACAGAGGCCAGATAGAAAACCCCAACTTACTTCCTTAATCGATTACCAATATTTATAATCGATTACGTTAAATGCCTCTGCTTAACTATTTTTGATACAATAATCAATTACCAAAATCCGTAATCGATTACATAGTTCATATGCCTGATTTCAAGTTTTTGAAACTCTCTGTCTTAATCGATTCCCAAAATTTGTAATCGATTACACAATGTATCCACTGTTTGTGAAGCTTCCTGTGTTAATCGATTACAAGATGGAATAATCGATTATTTGGTTCGTTGCCCATACCCAGATTTTTATAGAACAATTTAATCGATTACATAAGTGAAAGAATCGATTAAATAAGTGAAATAATCGATTATTGGGCGCGTTTAATCGATTACTGACAGTTGCAAAAGTTTGTTATAAATAGAACCTTTGCTCAGCTTGATTGGTAACTTGATAATTTCGTATTTTGAGCCTACACAAAGCTTTCTAAACACTTTCTTGGTGATTTCTGGGTTCTATGAGTTCTTGCTTTCATTAAAACACTAATGGGTTATTGAGTGATTCTTGAAGCAAGAAAATTATTTTCAAAGCTTAAGGAATGAGTTGTTCTGAGTTTTATTTTCATCTTTCAACCTGATTCATTCATTCATTTGCATCATCATTCACTGGATCATCAGGTGACTTCTTTCCTTAACTTTGTGGTTGTAATTCTATTTTGAATTGTATTTGAATTTCTATTGTAATTGGGTTTCTTGCTTGTAATCTAGAGATTGGGTTTCTCTAGGGGTGTGCTGAGTGGTGTTCTCAGTGGGTTGGTCTCTAAGAACCTAATAGTGTTTTAGGTTTCTGAACTTTATCTAGGGTTGATAAAGGGAGACTTTGTAATTACTTGTAAGATTGAAAATTGCAATAGTGTAACTCCATTCTAGTGTTGAGTGGAAGAAAAACTGGATGCAGCTTCATAGTGTTTGAAGTGAACCAGTATAAATCTCTTGTGTCTTGGGTTTAAATCCGTTCTTGCTTAGTTCTTATACATATTGATTGTCTTGCTTTGCTTATCAATTTAATCTTGAGCTATTGCATACCTTGGGCTAAGCATTTGATTGAATAAGGATTCTTGGTTTCAAAAGTGATAAAGATCCAAAGAGAAACTCTGATTTTGTTAAAGGAAATTTTTAATTTACCAAGCCTAACCAATTCACCCCCCTCTTGGTTAAGTGTGAAGTGTTCCTATATTTTACATTAAAGACAGGTGTTTCATTTTTCTTTTGTTGCGGGCAAGTGCAGTGCACGCACATTAAGTTTTCATATGTGTCACCTGGGTTGGTGGGATTGCATCGTGGAGCAAATCTTAAGGGCGTCATTTCAACTCCCACTAGTTACTGGAGAGTCACGCCTTCATTCAAAGCAAATGTATGTTAGGTTTTGGTCACCGTCATTCTATTTCGCTTAATCTTCCCTTGCAACCTTCCTTCGTCTTGTTCGTGGTTCTTGCTATTTCATTCTCTCCTTTGATTAACCTCCTCGCTTCAAGGTACATTCTTCTTCCATCATGTCTTTTGTTTCTGACTTCTCTATGGGTGTAGGCAAAAGTGATTTTGGGGGTTCTATTCAGAAACCCCTTGTGGATCACAAAGTTTTCCCCATTGATGACTCTTCCTCAAAGGAGACTTGCCACGAGTCTTCTGACTGCGAGTGCTCCCCTCTCGAGAGGTTGTTGGACCTAGGCCACATCGACTAGTGTAGCTCTCAGGCTCGTGAAAGGGTTCCACCCTCCACTACTTCTTTGAAGGAGGAGCCCATCCTCATCACAACAATCCTTCCCTATTTTCCTCTAACGGCTAGAGGAACGGATGACAGTGGTGTTGTTAGAGTTTTGCCTCATAGTAGGCATAGTCATAGTGCCAGAACATCCTCACCTCCTCCCTTCTTGGCTGGTTATGAGTGGGTGAGGGACAATGTCTTGAAGTATCGATCCTCCATAACTTTTGTTGCGAGTGTCGTTGCCTTAGGACATCAATTGAAATTGGCCAACCCAGAAGATTCCTGCAAGATGACTGTCCAGCCTTGCGGGAAAGAAGAATTTCTATTTATACTGGCAGCGCCGGTTTGTCCACCTTTCTTCTTCATCCATTGTTGTCTTTTTGAAGTCCTGGGTCTCATCCTCCATCTGAACTCCTTTACATGCTCCTTACTGAAGCATTTGAATGTGGCACCCTCCCAGCTTCATCCCAACAATTGGGCAATGTTGAAGGCCTTTGAGGTCTTGTGTCCATTTTTCAACAGGAATGTAAAAAGGGGGTTTGAATTCAGTTTCAAATAGATTAGAATAATAGAATGTCAGAAGTAATTTAACAATTTAAAAATGAGTAACCAACTCAGAATTGAGATTCTTTGGATATCTATCATCGGATAAAATAATAAACAGTTTTTTGGTTGATTCCAAACAAACCGAAATCTCTGCACTCGCTTAGAACATCCTTCCTACTAGACTATCACCTAGCATTCAATTAAACACGACATGTTCACAATTGCAATCGTACAATGATCATTTTAAACTGGTCTAATTAATGATCATTGGATAAATCAACCTAAATACTAAATCTAGCATTTAATCCTTTCTTCCCTATTATCAAAAATTGCACAAACAATTCATAAAAAAACAATACAACAACTAGATACATACATAAAAATAGAAAATCAATAAAAACGAAATATAAAGGGAACCAAAAACAGAAATACAACCTACACCAAAATAGGAATTTCCACTAACCAGAAAAACAGAAAAACAAAAACCAAAGAGCAACTAAAACATGCAAATAAAAATAAAATAGAAAATAACATATATAGGAGATAGCTCAAAAACTAAAATGGAGCATAATACAAGGGTAGAAAATGGAAAAGAAATCAGAACCTAGAAACATACACAAAACTATGATAAAAAAAACATGATCAAGAGCAAAAACGAAAATAAGGAAAGAGGGGAAACAAATATGAGCAAAAGAGAGCAAATCCTCTAGATTAATCCATGGAAATCTCCATTGTGAGTTGGTTACAAGGATCCTAGCCTACCATAGTTAAATCTGGAGAAGAAAATACATGATGAAACCATGAAAAGTAAGAAAATGGTATAAGCTTCTCCTTGTTTCTTCTCCCTACGTAAATCTATTTTTTTTAAGAATAAAAAACAGTGATCTCTACTTCCAGCACTGACCTACTGCTTAAAAGGGAGAGAAAATATCTCATTTTTAATTCTGGACGAAATGACATAATTGCCCTTAGCTATTACATATATTCCAGATTTTTGCTACTGACTTCACGGCCAATTTAGTCCATCTTTTTGACATAATTTGAGATATGTTTCTGCATGAAAGTTTTAGATATTTGAATTATCTCAAAAAACAGAAGAAAAATAAGCTCAAACGAACATCGGTAGCAAAAGTTATGGTCGAAATACAAAAACTGTACAAATTTGAAATCTTAACTAATAAGAGATAAAAATCTATTTAAAAGCCTAAACTATTAATCAACACTAAAGACATTAAATACACACCAAAAAGGGTAATAAACTACCAATCAAGAGCATCAAATAAGTGATGTAAAAATCACTTATCAAATTACCCCACACTTATCCTTTTGCACTCCTAAGCAAAATTAAAACTTAAGCAGTAAACAAATCAAAAGATAACTTCCTATCCAACGATTGCAAAAAATGCAAGATGGTGAACAATGGCCATGAAGCTCAAAAGATCAACATTACGAAACAATAGATATTCCTTCATCTAACATTATAAAACAGGGCAATCTTAGATATTGACATCAACTATGCAATATGGTTATCACAGAAAGTTCACAATCATTCTCTCAAGTGTATAGGTATCAAGTGTATTGCTTAAATCTACTCAAGAAAATTATCCTACCATAGGCTTGCTCAATTTCTACCTTCTCCACTATTTATAACATGCATGCATAAATCAAGAGGACTTTTCAAGGTTGTAATGGGGCTGGGGACAAGGTGGATAAATTTGGAAATGAAGCTAAGCACTAAAGAAGTTTGTAGAATACAAAATAAAAAATTGCAAGTAACTCCAAACTCTTTTCCCAACCCCAACTCATCATTGCATCAGAACTTTGCCAAAAATAAGCATTTTGTTTTCCATTAACAACTTCTTTTTCTTTTTCTTCTTTCTTTTGTTGCATTTTTCTCTTCTTTTTTTTTGGAGCAAATTAACACTTTGCTATAGCTAGTTTTTTTATTTAAAAAAACACAATAACCAAAAACACAAAAATTTAAAAAACACAAAATATAATAACTTTCCCCCACACTTAAAATGTTGCACGTCCTCGAACAACCTTCACACTTATACAAAACACTAAGGCAACCATAGGAAATAAACTTTAGGGTGCGGTATCAAATGGTTTTTCACTTAGGCAGTTAATGTGGCTATGAAAAAAAAATAAGTCAATTAGGCACAAAGGGGCTAACAAGGGAATATAATGTAAGGGATATTTATATGGCCAAAGTGGGAAAAGAAAAGAAAGAAGGCCTCAATCACTAAGGCAATCATGCATACAAGTTGCAAACGTTACTTTGGCAAGAAAGGGGGCAAGTTCTAGAGAATGAAAATCATGAGCAATATCACACTGGAAAGAAGGAATGGTATAAGATATAGATTCCACTCAAGCAGGCCCAAAATCTCACCAAGTACCATATCACATAATCAATCACCAAGTCAGATAATGCAAGAATTCAGAATTCTTCAAAACCAAAGTCATCCAAATGAAAGCAACATGACTAAGTCCATACTATGCATCACTCGGACAATTATCAGATGGAAGTATAATGTGATAACCCAAAGTTATGGCATGATTGGTGCCATACCTCCCCGCACGATAGCGCGGGGATTCACATCAGAAAACCCTGTTAAGGGTGTGGCGCGGATGGCGCCAGGTCTGGCGCTGATGGCGCCAAAGTTTTCCAGCCCACGCGGATAGCGTCATGGGTGGCGCAGATCGCGCGGCAAGTGGCCTGGAAAACCTTTTCTCACTGGAATTCCACGCGACCAGCGCCAAGTGTGGCGCCGATGGCGCCATAGGTCAGGGAAGGAATGGCGCGGATAGCGCGGGGATGGCGCTGACAGCGCCAAGTCCACCGACATTGTGGCGCGGATCGCGCGGGAGGTGGCGCGGATCGCGCGGGAGCTCGGGCAGGCTGAGTATATAAAGGGCAGAACGCGAAAATGGAGAGGGAAAAAGGTTTTCTTCTTCCCTGGACCTCCAGCCTCCATTAATGGACGTTCCAAGCTCCCTAGTACCTTATATACTAGCCTAAACACCTTCCTTTGACCTAGAAACTAGTTTTAACCGATTGAAAACGAAAATCCTTCATCAATTCCCTATATTTAAGCAAAATCCTATCCCTCAGAGAAACCTCAGAAACCTGAGTGTTGGCAAGGACCAGAGGCATATAGTGAACGACAGAGCTTGGGAAAGCTGTTCTCTAGCCTTTTGGGCCGCCACTGAGGTAAGAAACTCAAGTTCCTTTGGGTAATTGTGAATTTGGGATTTCCTGAGTAATGTGACCCACAGTGAAATGGGGCTAGAATTAGCCCAGGGTCCTGTAGAGAAACTTACTCAGGGCAATGTAATGATGAAGGATTAGCTTTCAGTTTGTAATTCTGATGACTTTGAATTTTGGCTCTGTGGTATCTGTGTGACCTGTGTAATGGTCACTTATGATTATCTATTGAGATACCAGAGCCTTAGTTATGCTTATGTTGAGTCTGAGAAAAAGCCTTGTGTGGGCAGATATTGATTAAACCCTAGGATAGGGGATTTGAGATCTGATACATTCTGTAATTGAATGTTTGTGACATGGATTTTGATATGAAATTACTTATGCCTTGATTAGGCATTGATTCTGAGACTGTTGGCGGTGGAAGCCACAGACCTGGGAAGGAATTACTGACTGAGACCGTACCAGGTAAGTTCTGTGTCCCTGGGAATGAATTCCCACATGGTTGCACACCACACTCCGGGGGAGTGTTGGTCATAATTCATAATGCATGCATTTGGTTGTTGCATTACTGAAATTGATTTGTATGCACTTGAAACTGATTATGCTATTATTAAGGCGTTAAGGGTTCTCCGCCACATGATATGAGGCATTGAGGGTTCTCTGCCATGACTTAAGCGTTGAGGGTTCTCCGCTAGGCATTGAGGGTTCTCTGCCATATGATTTTAGGCGTCGATGAGATCCGCCATGTTTGGATGCTTGATATGTTGATATGAAGGCCAGGAGGCCCTTTGGTTGTGTAACTGCCTTGTGTGTGCTTTATGGATTGTGAGCCAGGGTGGGAATGATTTCCCAAGGACCCTGAGCTTACTGAGATATGTTTTCTCACCCCGTGTGGGGGTTTATATGATTTCAGGTGATATTTCTGGAAGAGAAGAGCAGTCTCAGGGCAGGAGGCCCAGTCGAGACTAGGCTGCTTGATGTAGGAGCCGCATGGAGAGCTTGGAAGCTCTGTTTTGACTTTCATTTTGATGTATAGTCTGTACTCCCTCCTGGAGGGCTTATATTCTTTTGGTATCCCCACGATGTGCTGTGGACTCTGATGTATATATATTTGTGTATAGGACTGGTTCTGATATGTGATACTTTTCCTCCCGAGCATAGTGTTGGCTATTTTGCTTATCTGCCTACCTTTATTATAGTAATGTTAAACTGGATCAGCATGGGTGTGAAGTATATGTTTTATTGCATGTGTTTATTCCACACATAATGTATCAAGAAAACGATCCTATACTTCCGCTGTGCTATCTAATGTGTATTTTATGTACTAATCTGATATTATTAATGATAACACGTCGGAGGCCTACGGGGTGTTACATATAACTTGCTAATCAACAAAGCTAAAACGTAAAAGTGAAAATAAAAAGTAAAAGCAAGAGAGTAAAGACTCCTTGTCCTCCTCCTTATAGAGGGTAGATGCATCACAGAGGGTCACATCCGCCTCCTCAAACTGCTGATGGGGTCCCTCATAGAAAGGTTTGAGTCTATGTCCATTCACTGTAAAGGACCTCCCAGTCTGCTTATCACTAAGCTCAACTGCACCATAGGGAAAAACATGTGAAATAACAAAAGGGCCATCCCATCTAGATCGAAGTTTACCTGGCATGAATTTGAGACGGGAATTAAACAGAATAACTTTCTGGCCCTCAACAAACTCTTTCCTTAAGATGTGCTTATCATGGAATGCCTTTGTCTTAGCTTTATATAAACGAGAACTCTCATAGGCATCCAACCTGAGTTCTTCCAATTCTTGCAACTGCAGTTTTCTTTCCACTCCTAATTTTTCCAAATCCAAGTTACACTGCTTAACTGCCCAATATGCTCGGTGCTCCAACTCAACAGGAAGATGGCAGGGTTTTGTTAAAATAAGGAACACTTCACACTTAACCAAGAGGGGGGGGG
>CM023950.1:22263466-22477721 GCA_013407115.1 Glycine latifolia
CAAAAGAAGAGTTAGTTGGACCATAATATGCATTTTCATTTTGTTGCTTCCAACCATAAGAACTTGGGCCATCTCTATAGCCTTGGTAATTTCCTTGGAAGTTCTGTTGAGGTCTGGTCTGATTCTGCAAATAATGGGCCTCCTCTTCTTGTTGGCAACCATGAGGTGCTTGTTGAATTTGTTGAGGAAGTTGGCCTATCTGTTTTGTTAAGGCCTCTAATTGTTGAGTCAAGAGTTTATTTTGAGCTAGAATTGCATTATGAGTATCCAGCTCAATTATATCTTTTCTTTGAATCAGAGATCTATCATGATGAGACTGGTAATCATTGGCTGCTATGGAGTCAATGATTACAATTGCTTCCTTCGGGCTCTTTGACATCATCGTACCTCCAGCTGAGGCATCAAGAATCATCTTTGTTTGAGGTTTCAAACCATTGTAAAAAATATGTAGTTGTGCAACATCATCAAAATTGTGGTTTGGGTACCTCCGCAGTAAAGATTTGAATTTCTCCCATGTTTCACAGAGAGATTCATTAAATCCTTGGGAAAAAGTAGCAATGGCTGATTTTGTGCTTATGAATCTGGATGGAGGAAATAATCTGGCAATGAATTTCTCCTTCACTTCTTCCCAAGTGCTAAGACTTTTATTTGGTTGGGATTGAAGCCAAGTATTTGCCTTACCTGTTAAAGAAAATGGAAAAACTCTAAGGTAGACAGCTTCAGCATCTTCATCAGAAGCTCTCATGGTACTGCACAGCTCCATGAAGGTAGACAAATGAGTGTATGGATCTTCATGATCTAGTCCAGCAAATGCATGTGATCCAATAAGACTGAGCAATGCGGGCTTTAATTCCACAACCTTCTTACTAAAAGGAGGAATGACTATGCTGTTGTAGTGCTTTGGTCTTTGTTGGTACGCATAGTCACCAAGAGTCCTCCGTGGTGGTCTATTTTCTTCTGCCCCTCCTTTATCAGCCATAATATAAATTACAGGTAGCTTTACTGGTGAAGGAGAATCAAAATAGAAGAAGATTTACTCGATAGGTTTTTTGGCTGTTTGTTTCTTTTTCTTTTATGGTCTTGGTAATTTCTAAATTTAATAACGATGTATCTGCAAGAAATTTACCTCAAAAGGAAAAAAGACAAATTTGCAATAATTCGTAAGTACCGAGGTTAGGGAAAATAAAATAAAATAAAACAAAAGAGAATTTATACAAAATAAAAAATAACGAAAGCAAAGAAAAAGTCATATTCAACTGAAAAATTAAATTTGAAAGAACTGAGCGAGTGACTCAAGTCCCCGGCAACGGCGCCAGAAACTTGTTAGACTTTTGGCAAGCGTACCAATTGTCCTTGTAAGTTACAAAATTTATAAAAGTTCTTCTCCACAGGGACTTGTGCTACTCAATTAATTCAAATAAAACTTAACAATTTAATAGTTATGTACAACGAGTATGGTCGAAGTTTTGATGGTTTTACGGAAATAACGAAAGATAACTAAAAAGTACGGAAACTAATAAAATCATTAATTCAAGAAAAGTGTAGGATTTGGATTTCATCATTCATATCCTTTTATATCCAATTAATATTACCATGCAATAATCATTATCTATCCTTATTGATGCACACTATGTTAACCTCGAATCGATCCCTCGTAATCGAGTTCTAATGATTTTTACCGAATATCGATCCCTCGCATACAAAGTAAATATCCCAGCATTAAGAATTATAATCGCGTGCTTTTATGCAATCAAAACGGTACGCCCTATTCCTAGCGATCGTAACGTAATGAGTAAAATTATTCAGTTCAAACTCTAAGAATACTTCTCAGTTAAACTTAGAATCCAATTTCATTAAACTAGTGATCAAGTAGAATCAAGCATTAGGAACGAAATAAAATTACCAAGAAGGAATAGAAGAGATTAATGCATAAATAAATATTAAAAGAGAAACATAGGGATAGAAGATTACATCCAATCCTTAAGAGAAACTAACCAAGCATGGAGAGAACCTCCTTAAGAGAAGAATTGATGAAGGGCCCCATCACCGTTTCTTTCCGGCAGAGTCTCCACACTAAATCTCACTTCTCTCACTTTCCTAATCTACCTACTACTAATATTTACTACAAAAAACTAAGAAAAAGCTTAGAAGAAGTAAAGAGGAGAAGAAATTTGAGTTGGAATGAATGTTGTGAGCCTTGGGGGTGCTTGGGTATTTATAGGGGCTGATCTGCTCGAGTTTGGTCACCCAAGCGACCATTTTATTCATGTTTCAGTCCCCCAAGCAAGTTAAGGGCCCAATTGCACGTCCACTTGGCCCACTTGGAGGCCACTTGCTGAAGTCCACTCGTCCAGGCGAGCAGATTATGCCTATTTCACTCTCCTGGGCGAGTTAAATGCACCTTCTGGAGAATTCTTTTTGGGCCTTGGGCCTGTTTTACTTGATGCATGATATGCTTCTAGCATATAATAGTTTTTAGGCTTAATTAATTAATAAATTGCTTAAGAGTTAGTAAATTAGTTTAAGGAATTAGTGAATTATTACTTAATTGCATATTTATTAAGTTTCTTAGTATTTTATCATTTAGGAACCAACATCCACGCGATCAGCGCTAGAAGACCAGAGCAGCCAATTCAATTCGCCCAACTCACGCGATTAGCGTGGGATTTCACGCGGATCGCGTGAGAAGCTCGTTGTTTCCCCAATTAAAAAGATTTAAATTGATTCAATGGAGGGAATAGTGTTGGGTTACTGGAATTAGACCTAGGATGTTTTGGGGCATAAAAGGAAGCCTCTGGGTCACAAAGAGGGAGTTTTTTGACTGAGGTTTTAGAGAGATTGCTAAGGAAGAAGCCATTGAAGCACCTTGGGAGAAGATTGGAAGTCTGCAGAATTATAACCTGTGTAATCCTTTCTTTTCTTCTAGTATGTTAATCATGGAAGTATTGTTAACTCTGAATATGCTTGGCTAAATTCTGTATTGTGGTTGAGCCATGAACCTATGAAGAATTCCTCTATGTATTGATTGGTTTTAATAAGAATATCATAGTTGTTTTGTTCTATTCTGCTATTTACTGCATAATTCTTAACTGGACTGGCCATTCTCTTAAGAGGTTTAGGGTTAGGGTTCGCAATAGGGATATTGGGATTCTACTTTCTGAAATGAGTAGAACAACAATTTATACATTGCCTAGTAGGGATGTGTAGTTGAGCACCTTTAGTTTGTGTTTGCTTAAGGCTTGGTTTAAGAGGGAATCACTAAGGGATTAGGGTTCTTAATTTCATCAAAGGGCTAAACTACTAAGGGATTAGGGTTTAGCTAATCACAGGAGAACACAACAGCTGAGTAATTAAGATTAGTTCAAGTTACTAATCAATCATACATAGTGGGAAGGAATCATAGGGGATTGCGCTTAACTACAATCATTTTTCATCACTGCAGTAAACTCTAATTAAATTCGCTTACATTCTTGTTAATTTTCTATCATTTAAATTACAACATTCAATTACAAATCAACCAACTCTCTCAACTATTATTGTCTTCCAATTTCTAAGATGTTAAGTTACATAATATTGCATTCAATCCCTGTGGAGACGATACTCTACTTACTTACTTTATTACTTGAAACGAACGGTACACTTGCTGATCGCGCAACAATGCACCTCCCAGGTTTGCTTTATGATCCCTATTTGCTTTTTTTTGTTTTCAGAAGCCCCGGAAATCCTCGGAATCTATCAAAATACAAAACATGTTGGATTAATCTTCCAAAATATAAGCAACAACTTTTATACAAGCATTCGGTACTATTTAACTAGGTTTAGGGCAAATTTATAATCAAATCTTCTGAAATTAAAAGATAAGTGCCTGCATTTGGAACATGAATTTAACTGAATTAGGGCACTTATCACTTTGCTATGATGACTGGCAATTTCTCATTGTCTTCTAAGAAAGCATATTCAAATGAGTGGGTAAAGTCTTAAGCTCTAATTTAGGTGGCTCAACAATCAATGGAAGAAGTCTATTTTGTTGCACTAAATCTGCAACAAGGAGAGCTGAAACTAAAATAAAAGCAAAAGAACTACATCCAAACAACTCATTAGTAACATCTAAATTACTATCAGAATGATCAACTTTGCCTAACTCAGAATGTAGCAAAGATTTCAAATTAGCATCAAAAGTAGGCAATTTAGAATTTTTCTCAAAATTATTATGTATTAGAATGCATATCAAGATCATTCATCAAGGTAGAATCATGGTCAAGTGAATCTAGTGCATTATCAATTTCAACACAAATAGGACAACGCTCACTATCACTACAACCATATACAAATTTTGCAAAATCCAGAAATTCAGAGCACAGTTCATCATATATACCATCTACAGCTTCATCAATAACATCAATGTACAACACAAAATGCTCCTCTTTAAGTGTCTCATGGCATCAAAAATATTATAGTGGACAATGTTATCACCAAACTCCATGGAAAGCTTACCATAATGTACATCTATCTTAGTCCTAACTGCCTTTAAAAATGGCCTCCCTAAAATGATTGGAAGCATACTACTAGGAGATTTAGATTCCATTTGTAAAATGTAAAAGTCTGCGGGAAAAATCAATTCATTGACTCTAATTAATACATCTTCAATCAGACTGCAGGGTGAATATTACTCCTATTAGCTAATTGAATGACAACACCTGTGGAATGTAAAGGGCCTATACCTAGAGACTTATAGACAGATTCAGGCATAAATTAATAGAAGCTCCTAAGTCTAGCATGCAATCATCAATTTTCCTATTTCCTATAATGCAAGGAACAGAAAACATCCCTGGATCTTTGCATTTTTTAGGCATAGTGTGAATGAGTGCAGAAACATTCTGGCTAAAGCTAACTCTCTCATTTCCCTTCAGTCATCTCTTGTTTGTACACAATTCCTTAAGAAACTTGGAATATTTGGGAATTTTCTTGATGGCATCTAGAAGAGGAATGTTAATTTCAACCTTCCTGAAAGTGTCAAGAATCTCTTTCTCTTGACTTGTCTCTTCTTGCTTATTTGACTTGGATTGCATTGCTCTTTGGGGAAAAGGCAACGGAATAGGAATTTCAGAATCATCATTTACTGGCTTCTTTCCCTTCTCCTTCACAGGATCCAACTTCTCTTTTTCCGAATTCACACTCTCTGGTATTGGTTCAGACCTTTGAATCTCAGCTTGTTTATTATCCTTAACAGCTTGCTCTGGCCATTCAAATTGCTTATCAGACCTCAAAGATATTGCACTCACATTACCTTTTGGATTTGGAGTAGATTGTGAAGGTAGAGAGTTATTGGCTCCTTGAGGTTGCAACTGACTCACAGAAGTTGCAAGTTGGCCAATTTGTGTCTGCAAGTTCTGAATTGTTGACTCAGTCCTTTGCTAAAATTGCAAGTTATTGGTAGCAAGTTGTTTGATTAATTCTTGTAATACATAATAATTGCAAATACTAGTTTGCTTTGCAGGTTGCTGAATAGGCACAAATTTTTGTTGCTGGTTTTGCTGCTGATAATTTTGCCTGAAAGGTGGAGGTTGGTACCTCTGCTTATAAGGAGGGTTTTGCTGATTTTGATTCTGGTTCGGATTCTGATTCCACCTCAAGTTTGGATGATCTCTCCAACCTGGATTATAAGTACCTTGTGGAGGATTATAATTCTGCTAATATTGAGGTTTACCTAGAAAAACACCAACTTCTCCAACTGATGGATCAGATGAGCCACTCTATTGTAAGGTCGGACAAGTATCAGTCGGATGGTTAAAGTCAACACAAATGCCACATGCCTTAGCAGAAGGTTGGACGATTTGTGTAACAACAAGTTGCCTCACTAAAGAAGTCAATTCATCCAATCTGTTTTCCAATCTTTGGTTATCTGAATTCTGTTGAGTTGCTACCTTTTGCACATTCTGATATGAAGTGAGCTGCTCTCTGACTTGGTACACAGCACTACTGTTGGCTCTTGTACCAAACTGTTGTGAATTGGCTGCCATATTTGCTAATAATTCTCTAGCTTCACGAGGAGTCTTATCAACTAAAGCTCCACCACTTGTTGCATCCACGAAGAAGCTGGTCTGATATCTGATGGTGAGGGCAACTGGCACACAATCTCTTAAACCTCTCCCAATATTCATGCAAGTTTTCCCCATTGGCTTGTCTAATACCACATATTTCCTTTCTAATTGTTGTAGCCTTTTGAGGAAGGAAAGAATTTTTCCAGAAACACCCTTTTCATGTCATTCCAACTTGTAATGGATGAAGGTGTGAGATCAAGTAACCAATCTTTGGCTCCTCCCTCAAGTGAGAAAGGAAAAGCTCTCAACTTTATTTGTTCTTCATCCACTCGTTGAGCCTTCATGGTACTGTAGACAACATGGAACTCCTTGATATGCTTATGTGGATCTTTATCTAGCAAATGTTATAGCCGAAATATGAAAACTGTACAAATCTGAAATTTTAACTAATAAGAGATAAAAATCTATTTAAAAGCCTAAACTATTAATCAACACTAAAGACATTAAATACACACCAAGAAAGGTAATAAACTAATAATCAAGAGTAGCAAATAAGTGATATAAAAATCACTTATCAGTCTCTCAACAGTGTGTCCAAGAAGTTGTTCGAGTTTGACTTAAACATGTTTCTTCGATTTAAGGATCGCTTCTTCAAGGTCCTGGAAATCGATGTATGGCTAATGGGTTGCCACGATGTTTAACCCAGACGGGGAACCTTGCTTCCCTTTTTACTGGCACTTAAACCCTACCAGGATTAAGACCTTTGATGAGGATCTGCAGAGGGTTGACAAGGCCAGTTTGGAGTAATTACCATCTTTATTGGATGCTCGGGCCATCTTGTCCAATCCTTCAGTAGGCAACCTTCTTTCTGCCTTTGATGGTAAAATGTTTTAGCTTCTTTTTTTCGTGTCTAGTGTAGTTTTTGGGTTGAATTGACCTTTGTTGCAGTTTTTCTTGTTTTGCATATATAATGGGTGATTTCGCTTGGAGGCCCTTGGTGAAGAAGGTCAGACCTACTAGTGATGACGTGCCTTCTTCTGCTGTCGAGCCTCCTATAGGAGAAGGGGGTCAACTTGCTACTAGGGTCGACCCTGATGATGATGAAGTTGTTGAGGTCACTCCCATCATGTCTCCCTTTGTCTTAGCCAAGAGAAAACGTGATGACGGGGATGTGATGTTCGACCGTAAGAAGTCGAGGGCCTCTTTAGTCCCCTAGATGTAACGACCTAAAATTATTCTAGATATTATATTTTTATTAAGGTTAAATTTTTAAGAATCGTTAAATAATTTTTATTACTATTTTATTTTTACTGAACGGATCCTAGTATAAATTCTAAAACGTATAGATTATAGAAGTTGTTACACTGATATTAAGTAGTCACAGTCCTTGTTACAAAAGTCATTATTAAACAAGTACAGAATTTTCCATACACCGGCCTACTTCATATTTTCATTTCTACACCATCACCAATCCAGGGTATCAAGGAAATTGACCACTGTTGCCATCTAAAAAAAATGAAACAAATCTAGTGAGAAATAAAAATTTCTCAGTAGGCAAAAACTAAACCACCGAACACGTTAGTATGTTAGTAAATAATTAATATATTCAAATGAAGCAATAAAATAATTATGCAAACTATATGGATGCATGAGATGAATTTTCCCAGAGTGCACATGGCTTCTACATATCGTACTGTATGTAGCTACACCTCGTACTGGATGTAGACGCTGCGATCGTCTTACGCAAACATGCATGATTTTTGCCATATATTTGCACCTGGTCACTACATATCGTACTGTATGTAGTATCAAATTTTGTTTCACAAATCTCGTACTGGACTTAGAAACATAAATCAACATATCATCAGTCAAAATCCATTCATAATAAAATCCATAAGCAAAATACATACCATCTTATGAAAAAATTGTTGTTGTCATAACATCATACGTACCCCAAGTATGGTTAAACCACCATACCTTATTCAAATAAGATCATTACCACTTAGGCATGACCTTTGAATATCCTCAAGCTATAAAAATCATGTTAGTAACCTAACTAATAAACCACAATATATCTCTAAAATAATTTCTAACACCTTTAAACTTTCACAAGAAAATTATAACCTAGCATGCATTTTAATCTCCTTTCACCTACCACCTTGCTACTTCATCCTCAAATTTAATCACTCAAACATTTGAACCATTTAACTATATACCATTCAACCTCTACTTCAAAAAAATTAATTCAAAACAGTCCCATAATAAAAATATTAACAAACAGCCCAAAGGTCATCAAATCACTCACAAAAATCATCAAATGTGATTCCAAATATCACTAATATTTCAACCTATAAATCATTACCTATCCTATGGTTAAAATCAACATTTCCACATCATAAAATAACCCTCAAATGACATGAAATTACAGCCTAAATAATAGCCATAAATCTGTACATTTAAGCATGTAAATTAATCCAAATCCATTCTTAATTAAAGATTGAAGCCTAGCCTACCTCAAATGGATTTGGATTTGAAATTGATTAAGTGGCTGCTTCTTTTTGAATATCTTCTAAGAAATGAAGCCTTGAAAGAAGAAATTGATTGGTGAATGAGGTGGTAGAAGAAGTCACAGTTTGTGGAAAGCAAATAGAAAGCAAGAAAATGAAAGCAAGGTACAAGGAAAATGGAAATTGGCTTTGGCTTTGGATGCTAGATCCTACGTGAAATTTTTTCCACAGCCCTAGCTATTTATAGTAATTTAATTAGTTGAGTTTTAAGTGGTTCTAGTTAGATTAAAACTGAATTAGGAGTTGGTTTGGTTACAACTTAACTAATTCATCATTACTTTGAAAGATATTTTGCTTAAACCTTATCTTGACTTTGATTTGTCTTTGGTCAATGATTTTTTTTAATTTATTGTTTTGGGGCAGCTGGCTTCTCTACATGGACTTGGCTGAACAAGGGTTGCAATTGCCTGGTTTAATGCTTGCTTTCCACCTTGAAGGGCCACCTAGAAAAGTTGATTCAAAAAGCTTATCTTCATTGACTTACCATTGACTTTGGTTTACCAAACTTTTCTTCCTATTATTTCACTTAGCTATGCCTATTCTATTGCTTTTCCACGTGAATACACTTCTGGTTAGTCCAAATTTGAGCTGAATATTTGATTCCTTGGGCCAAAAGTCCAAGAGTTACAAGTTTTACTCAATCCAAATGGTCCAATGGGCTATAAGCACTCAACCAGATAGGGTTCACTCATTATTTAGTCTGTACCAACTTACTAATCCAAAAATTCTCATTTTCTAGTATGTTAAACTAGACTTCCTAAGTTTTCCAAAAAGGTATCACATGCCTTATTTAGAGTTATAAAACTCAAGATATAGAATTTTTAATCTATACTTCCAAAGCTGCCAGCGAATTTAACTTAGGACAATGACATCCCTTAGTGTTTTTGTTATTTCAAACAGTAATCAATCTAGATTGGTCTGAAATTTTAATATGTTGTAGTAGACATATAGATCTTTAATTACATACATCATACACTTAATTTGAATAAGAATTGAGAGAGAAATAAATTTTTCAATTCGGGTGGCAGATATGGAAGTTTTGGGCAGCTTATGTTCAAATAAAATTTATCCTATTCTTCTTGTATCCAATTATCATCACACGTCCATAATTCAATCATAAATATATCTCATAATATAATTTTGAGGATGTTACACTAGACCTCAAACAGGGGATAAGATTAATGTCTAAGCTGGCCCATCCTTCTCTTCCTAGCACTTAGGGTCCACCTATTGATTTTAAGGGAAGCTGCAAGAAGATTGAAGCAAGGATGAAGGCTTGATGTTTTAGCTTCTTACATGCCCATTCATTTAAAGGTATTTGTAATTTGTTTAAGTGGTTCAAGTGCATGGCCTTATGATCTTTTATTTGCATTTGCATTCTCATTCTCATGCATACATGTTTTTGGTTAAAATCCCAAAGCAATCCAATGATTTCATAAGAAGTTAAGTTCTCATGGCTAAGTCTTTTAAAAAGGAAAACTTATTGTTTTAATAGATTACACAAGTAGTTTAATCAATTAAAGACATTCATGCTATTTCTGGAAAAGCCTTGAAGAATGGTTTAATCGATTACTAGCTTCTTGTAATCGATTACATAGTGCTTTATGAAAAACTATGCATCACTAGAATAATCGATTATGTTATTATGTAATCGATTATCTTAACTTGTTAGTCATGATGCATTACTGGTATAATCGATTACCATTTTTAGTAATCGATTACACAGGCTATTTTCATGTTTTGAGCTTTACTGGTTTAATCGATTACAGTCTTATGTAATTGATTATTTTTTCATGCTTCATAAACATTAAAACTGTTTTAATCGATTAAGTTTCGGTTTAATCGATTATTTTGTTCATAAAAACATTTTCAGGAAGCTCAAGAACATATTAATCGATTATGTGATATTTTAATCGATTAAATATGATTAAATAATCGATTATCTTGTCATTTTAATAGATTATTGTTAGTTAAATCAGTTTTTTTAACAGCTTTGTATAAACTTGTCTTTATAAATAGACTTGGAGCGAATTGTTCTGAGAACATGAGCATTTGTGTGAATCACTAAAGAGATAGAAAGCTTTTTCCAGAGCCCAAATACTGATTTGTTCTAAGAGTGAAAAACCTTTCATGAGATCAAGAGAATTGAGTCTTTGAGATAAGGTTTTAAAGAAAAGAAGAGATTTCAAGAGTTCTGATTCTGAGCTTTGAATTGCCTTCAACCTGACTGATTGGTAACATTCAATCATTCATTCATACATTTGAAGGATCACAGGTTGTATCTCTTGAATCTTTCTTTAGAATTTTTCTGTGTATTAAAATTTTGTTGGTGTATGCTGTTTTCTAGAGTAGGGTTCTCTGGGTCTTGATCACTTGAAGTCTATAGGGTTTAGATTTTTGTTTCTTTGTCTAGTGTGGATAAAGGTGATCTTTGTAAACTGCTTGTAAAGATTCTTTGATATAGTGAAAACTCTAACCTAGTGTTGGTTGAAAGTAACTGGATGTAGCCTCCAAGGTTGAGAGGTGAACCAGTATAAACTGCCTTGTCTTTTGTTTTAAGTTCTGTATATTTCATTGCTTGTCTTTGAGAAATCAAAATATTATCATCAAAGAAACTATTTCTATCATTGTATGCATATCAAGGATTGATCTTGATTGAAGAAAGATTTATGGATTTTCAAAAGGTGAACAAGTGATACGATCCAAGATTTTAATTCCTCAATTTGTTTTAGAAAATTTTAAATATCCGTTTTGAACCAATTCACCCCCCTCTTGGTTTATTTGTAGTATATTCATTGTGTTTTCACCACCTTCTATTTCCTTGGCCATCCAAGCTACTATTATTGGTCCCACTCCTCTGACACCTCCTTCTTTGCCTACTTAGGAGGTTTCTATCTCCCCATCTACTGTGGTTGTTGCACTGATCCCTTTGATCGCTCCTATCATGGCTCTTCCTTCCACCACTGTTACGCCTTTTTTTAGTGATGGTGTGGCAACTGCGAGTACTTTGGTGGTCTCGCCTCCTTCTTCTTCAGCTTCACCAGTTCCAACTCCAACTGTCTTGTCGTCGATGCTGCCTTACTTCTTTTCTCTCCCAGTGTCTCCCTGGATCACGTTTATACTTCTCATAATACTGATTCAATGTAGAGCATGGGATATAGATCGGAGCATAGAACTCTGATTAACTTTGTGTCTTCTTTTGACCAAAACCTCATTTGGTCAGTTGGGCTTCAAAACTCAATCGATGTTATAAAGGTCTTTCTTCAGAGGAGTTTGACGATTCTAGAGGAGAATGGGAAAAGGCATTAAGAAGCTCTAAGCAAGGTTGCCTCTTTAAATGGAGGGTCATTGCTCGGACAGTGTGGAGAGTGGAGCATCCCAAGGTGGTCATTGCTACTGCCGTCCTTGTTAAGGCCATTCGGTCTAACCACTGGTTGTCGTCCAGGGACGACGATGCTCTTGCTAAGCTAATGTGCACCAAACTAGATGGTGACGAGATGTTTGGGCATTATGAGGACTTGCTAAGAGAGAAATGACTTGGCTGACAAGGTGGAGAGCACTGCTGCAGAGAAGGAAGAGCTAGTTGCGACTGTAGCTGAGTCTTCTAAGGTGAAATTTGACCTCCAGGCCTGGTTGAAGGAGTCAGAATCTAAGCTAGAGGAGTCTAATCTCAAGGTGTCAAAGGAAAGTGATGTATAGCTGAACCATTAGCCATTAGTTTTCCCAAATCTACCTTGCAATGAAACCCAAACTTTAAGCAAACTTCAAGAACCCAAAACTGTCCAGCATTTCACGTGAAACCTTGGCTGATTGGGAGCTTTTAATTTCAGCAATGGAAGATGGAAGAAAGGTTAGGGATGAAGGTGGAAGACACCATGGAGAAGCTCTCCAATAAGTCTAGGAAGAATCACCACAATAGCTTGAAGCCAATGATAAGAAATAAGAGGTTCTTGCACAAGAACAAGAGAGAAACTCACACACAAATTTTCATATTTGTATTAATGAACCAAAGTTAGTTTACATTCAATTTTGGACACCTTATATAGGCCACGAAATTACAAGCTACTGCACACGAAAATACAATTCAAATGAAGCTTGTAGTGCACACTAAAGGAGCTTAAAGCAAGCTTAATGAAGCTTGTGGTGCAAGCTTCTCCTAAGTGACCCTTGGTTGTCCCAAACTCCCTTGGCTGTCCCATTTTCATGAAAGGTGCAGTATTTTTAGCTTCTAAGTGCAGTCAACTAATTTACTAAGTTTCTACACAAATTACACACAAGTGCACCTACACCTTTTTACACAATTGCACTAAAAAGCCTTTTTATTGTTTCTACTTTTACTTCTAACAAGTGCTGAATTTAATTGGAATTAAATTGAACTTGAGACATTAAAATCCAGCCCTTGTTATCCTTAAGTTGGTGTGCTTCCTCTTGTTTGTCCAAGTTAGCCTTGATGTGATCTTGAAGTGCTTGGGTTCTAGCTCTTGCCATGGGTCATTTAAAGCTCACCAAAGGAAGTGTTTCAAGCTCTCCTTCTAGACCTTTAGCTTGCAATAGACCTCCATCATCCCCTCTTTCTTAAAAGGAACTTGACCTCAAGTTTGCTTCCCCATTTGTACCTCCATCATACAAAGAAAGATCACAAACATTGAAAGTATTACTCACACCATACTCACTAGGCATCTAAAGTCTATAAGCATTGTTGTTGATCCTCTCTAAAATCTTGAAAGGTCCATCTCCTCTTTGTTGGAGCTTGGCTTTCCTTTCGTAAGGAAATCTATCCTTCCTCAAATGAAGCCACACCAAATCTCCTTCATTAAGGATCACTTACTTTTTGTGCTTATTGGCTTGCTTTGCATATTGTTCCATCTTTCTCTCCACATGTGCCTTCACTTGTTCATGAAACTTCCTAACATAAGAAGCTTAGACAAAGCATCATGATTAACCATAGAAGAACTGTTAGGTAAAGGCAATAAATCAAGAGGAGTTAAAGGATTAAAGCCATAAACAATTTCAAAAGGAGATAAGGAAGTAGTCTTGTGAACTACTCTATTGTAAGCAAACTCAATGTAAGGTAGACACTCCTCCCAAGTCCTCAAATTACCTTTGATGTAGCATCTAAGGAGTTGTCCCAATGTCCTATTTACCACCTCGGTTTGGCCATCCATTTGTGCGTGACAAGTTGATGAAAACAAGAGTTTTGTACCAAGCTTAACCCATAATGTCTTCCAAAAGTGGCTAAGGAACTTTGTGTCTCTATCACTCATAATGTTTCTTGGCAATCCATGTAGTCTCACCACTTCCTTGAAGAAGAGATTGGCTACTTCACATGCATCATCACTCTTGTGACAAGGAATGAAGTGTGCCATCTTTGAAAACCTATCAACAACAACAAAAATAGAATCCTTTCCCCTCTTGGATCTTGGAAGACCAAGCACAAAATTCATAGAAATGTCAACCCAGTGGGAGTTAGGAATAGGAAAATGTGTATACAAACCATGAGTCATTAATCTAGATTTATCTTTATGACAATTAATGCATTGAGAATAAGCTTATGCACATCATGCCTCACTTTTGGCCAAAAGAAATGTTCATGTAAAACAGCCAAAGTTTTGTCCACACCAAAGTGCCCCATCAAATTATTCTTATGTGCTTCCCTAATGAAAAGTTCTCTCAAAGAGCTTTTTGGAACACATAGCTTCTTTTCCTTGAACAAGAAACCATCATGTCTAAAATATCTTTGATGAGCCTCTTTTTCACACAATGCAAAAATACTAGAGAAATCATGATCACTTGCATACAATTCCTTTATGTGATTAAAACCAAACAACTTAGTTTCAAGCATAGAAATCAAACAATGCCTCCTTGATAAG
This sequence comes from Glycine latifolia, assembly GCA_013407115.1. NCBI lineage: Eukaryota > Viridiplantae > Streptophyta > Magnoliopsida > Fabales > Fabaceae > Glycine > Glycine latifolia. The sequence continues at coordinate 22,277,945 of CM023950.1, forward strand.
GCATCCGCTACCACATTCAACTTTCCTTGCTTGTGTTTAATAACATAAGGAAATTGTTCAATGAATTCAACCCGTTTAACATATCTCTTGTTAAGTTTGCCTTGGCTTTTCAAATATTTAAGAGATTCATGATCACTATGTATCACAAATTCCTTAGGTAAAAGATAATGTTGCTAAGTTTGTAAGACTCTAGCAAGTGCATACAACTCTTTATCATAAGTGGAATAGTTCAAACATGCACCCTTCAATTTCTCACTAAAATAAGCAATAGGATGTTTATCTTGAATCAAACCCTCCCCCCCAATGCCTACATTAGATGCATCACATTCCAATTCAAAGAAGCATTAAAATTAGGCAATGCAAGAATAGGTGCATGAGACAATTTATCATTTAATGTTTGGAAAGCAATTTCATGCTCTTGCTTCCAAGAAAAGCTCACGGTTTTCCTCATCAATTCATTCAAAGGAGAAGCAATAGTACTAAAATCCTTCACAAATATCCTATAAAAGCTAGCTAAACCATGAAAGCTTTTCACATCCTTCACACCTTTTGGAGTTGGCCACTCCATGATGGCTTTCACTTTCTCTTGATCCACTTGAACTCCTTGAGCACCTATTACAAAACCTAGAAACACAACTTGTGAAGTGCAAAAAGAAAATTTATCAATTGCTCCATACAAGGTTTCCTTCCTTAGCACCTCCGAGACATTTTTTACATGCATCAAATGATCATTTAAATTGGCACTATAAACAAGAATGTCATCAAAGTACACTACCACAAATTTTCCTATAAAGTGTCTAAGAACATGATTCATAAGTCTCATAAAGGTACTAGGTGCATTAGTCAAACCAAAAGGCATAACAAACCATTCATAGAGTCCAAATTTTGTTTTGAAAGCTGTTTTCCATTCATCCCCTTCCCTCATCCTTATTTGATGATAATCACTCTTAAGATCAATTTTAGAGAAAATAATAGCACCATGCAATTCATCTAAAAGATCATTAAGCCTAGGGATTGGATGCCTATACCTTATGGTGTTGTTGTTGATTGCCCTACAATCCGTGCACATTCTCCAAGTTGCCTCCTTCTTAGGAATAAGAATAATAGGCATAGCACAAGGGCTCATGCTCTCACGGATCCACCCTTTTTCAAGTAGCTTCTCTACTTGTGTTTGTATCTCTTTTGCTTCCATTGCTGAAGTCTTATAAGCTGGCCTATTAGGGAGTGAACAACCTGGAATCAAGCCATTAGGAAATTCTTTTGGAAAAACATATTGATAACTCTTAAATTCTTTTCTCTTTTATTCTCACTTGATCCTCACACACTTGTCTAGGAGTCAAAGGCCTCAAAATAATTTTCTTGCCTAAGTACTCAAACTCAAAAGTGTTCTCCATGCCATTGTGTATCATTTTTATATCATATTGTCATGGCCTACCAAGAAGGATATAACCATCCTCCATAGGTACAATATCACAAAGAACTTTATCATTATAAGCATTAATAGAAAAAGGAATGAGCACTTGAGAATTTACCACCACTTCTCCACTTTCACTAACCCATTGTAGCTTGTATGGCTTTGGATGCTTTGTGGTTGGCAAGTGTAATTTCTCAACAAGCCTTGTGCTAGCCACATTGGTGCAGATACCCCTGTCAATGATAAGTGATCAAACTTTCTTTTCAACTAAGCACCTTGTGTGAAAAATATTTTCTCTTTGACTTTCCTCTTTTTCTAGGAAAAAATTGCTCAACATTCTCCTCACCATCAAGAGATCACCCTCCTCAGCCTCAACTAGTGTGAGTTATTCTTCTTCTTCTTCACTTGAAGAACTATTTGAGTCACTTGAAGACTCGCTCTTTACGTCTCCATCCTCAAGCAAAATCATAGTTCTCTTGTTGGGACATTGGGAAGCAATGTGGCCCTTACCAAGGCACTTAGAACACTTGATATTGCTTGATCGTTTTGGAGTTGGATCCATAATTTTTTTGCTTGATCTTTCCACCTTTTCTTTTTTTTTTTCACTTGAGAAACTTTCCTTTTAGGCTTGTCCTTCCAGCTGGAAGTTGCAGCCCCATTGGAGAATTTGGAAGCTTTTCTCCTTTTTAGTTGTTGCTCCACCCTTTGAGCTTTGTAGACTAGCTCCTCAATTGTAGCGTAATAATGTAGCTCCATCACATCTTAAATTTCTCTATTCAAACCATGAAGGAACCTAGCCATGGTTGCTTCTTGGCTCTCCACAATTTCAGCCCTTATCATCGTCAATTCCATTTCCTTATAGTAGTCATCAACACTCTTGTAGCCTTGGAAATGTCTTTGGAGCTTGTTGTTGACTTCTCTTGTATAATAAGTGGGAACAAATCTTCCTCTCAAGCATGCCTTCAAGTCATTCCAACAATTTACTCTTTGTCTCCTCAACCTCCCTATGTCCATTTGAATTTGATTCCACCACACCAAAGCATAGCCACCACATTCTAGAGTCACTTTCTTTTCTTCATCAAATTGTTGGCATGAGAAAATGTGTTCTACTTTCATCTCCCACTCAAAGTACTCTTTGGGATCATTATTGCCAAAGAATTTTGGAATTTTTATTTTTACTCCACTCAATCATCCATTCCTCCCTTCTCTTTCTTCTCTCCTCACCTTCCAATCTTCCTCATCTCTATTTTGCCTCCTAGGATTGTGTCTCCTATGATTTTCTCTCCAATCCTCCCTCCAATCTTCATAATTTCCTCCATGAGAGGAAGCATACTCACTCACCCTCCTACCTCTATGAGCCTCTCCATCCACACTACTAATTGGATGACTCCTTCTTTGGGTCTCCCTTTGTAACTCTTCAAACCTTGCATCCATTTTGGTTTGCAAGTCTTCCATTTGTTTTGAAATGGCCTTCATCAACATAGAGGTCCTAGGTGAAAAAGCCACATCTCCTATTGAGCTCATCCTTCAAAAGAAAAGGTTAGCAAAAACACAAGTATATAAGGAAATGTCTCACCACTCTCTAAGTGTTTATCACTCTCACTTGTGTTTGCACACTTTATCTAGGCTCTTTCTATAATGTTCTCTCTTGCCTTTTTCCACTCTTATTCCTCTCTATAGTTCTTAAGCAAAAACTTTTAATCAAATCAAGCTTCTTTACTATAGTGAAATAGGAAATGATTCTAGGCTAGACTCAAGAGTCCAAGAACAAGAAAACTCTAAGACAAAACCTTGGAAATTTTAAGAGACAAGCAACAAAAGCAAAATTTGGAGAAGCACAACTCAAATTGGAATTTAATGAGACAACTTCAAAGAATACTATGGGCTATACCAAACTGCACAAGGAGGATATACCACTCAAATTCAATTGCTAGAAGCCAATTTCATCAAATTTGCATGTTATACAAGTTCACTTAATTTTGTGGTTCTGAATTCTGTTTTTCTTTGTATTGTTCCAGCCACAATTCAATAAATTGTTTGGCTGTCCATAATTGTTTCTCTTTTGCACTTTGATTATTTCTTTCACAAAAAAAAAAAAATTCAGCTTTTATTTTTCTTTTGAATAAGTTCACAAATTCTTAAAGGAAATTGAATGATTCCCGAAAATGATGTATAACAATTGCAAAATTTGCTTCTAACAACTCAATTCAGTTTAGGCATGAGATTAGAATCAAAACAAGTGGTCATACAACACAAAAAACACTACAAACAAAAGTTGACAAGAATCAAAGCTATAAAAGTAGAAAAATATCAAGAACACATGAAGAACATGAAGACATGAAATCACAAGAAACTTGAAGGAAACACCTAGGGTGGGTGGCGGAATCAACCACAAAGCCAACCCACCAGAATTTTTCACTAAAACAAAACAACACAAGGAATTGAAGAAGATTTTTAGATTTTCAATGGTGCAGTTTTTTTTACCTTTGAAGAACTTTTAAGAACTAAAGTTGAAGAATAATTCCACAAGGATTAGACTCTGATACCACTCGATGTATGGCTGAACCATTAGCCATTAGTTTTCCCAAATCTACCTTGCAATGAAACCCAAACTTCAAGAAAACTTCAAGAACCCAAAACTGTCCAGCATTTCACGTGAAACCTTGGCTGGTTGGGAGCTTTTAATTTCAGCAATGGAAGATGGAAGAGAGGTTAGGGATGAAGGTGGAAGACACCATGGAGAAGCTCTCCAATAAGTCTAGGAAGAATCACGACAATAGCTTGAAGCCATTGATAAGAAACAAGAGGTTCTTGCACAAAAACAAGAGAGAAACTCTCACACAAATTTTTAGATTTGTATTAATGAACCAAAGTTAGTTTACATTCAACTTTGGACACCTTATAAAGGCCACAAAATTACAAGCTAATGTACATGAAATGAAAATTCAAATGAAGCTTGTATTGCACACTAAAGAAGCCTAAAGCAAGCTTAATGAAGCTTGTTGTGCAAGCTTCTCCCAAGTGACCCTTGGCTGTCCCAAACTCCCTTGGCTGTCCCATTTTCGTGAAAGGTGCAGTATTTTTAGCTTCTAAGTGCAGCCAACTAATTTACTAAGCTGCTACACAAGTGCACCTACACTTTTTTACACAATTGCACTAAAAAGCCTTTTTATTGTTTCTACTTTTATTTCTAACAAGCGCTGAATTTAATTGGAATTAAATTGAACTTGAGACATTAAAATCCAGCCCTTGTTATCCTTAAGTTGGTGTGCTTCCTCTTGTTTGTCCAAGTTAGCCTTGATGTGGTCTTGAAGTGCTTGGGTTCTAGCTCCTTTCATGGGTCTTTTAAAGCTCACCAAAGGAAGTGCTTCAAGCTCTCCTTCTAGACCTTTAGCTTGCAATGGACCTCCATCAGAAAGGGAGGTCAGTAAAGAGCTTGAAGAGGGGTTTTGGTGTTCAAGAATGAAGACGTGGAGTAACACGAAAAGGGCTTTTACAAGGCTGTCAGGTAGGCTAGGTTCTTCACCAAAGGTTTTGACTTAGGTCTTTTTGATCCATTTAAGGACGTGAAGGACGGTGAATTGCTTGATGAGGAAGAAATAGCTGCCACAGAGTAGGATGTCGGCGAAGAGCAAGATGTTGGGGCCAATGTTTAGGTCGTCTTTTCTTTATTTTTCCTTTACTGGATTTGTTATTCGTAATGACTTTGTAACCTTGACAATATTTCTTCTTGTTATAATGAACATGCTTTACTTTTTTGTTGGAGTTTTGCCTTGTCATGGATGTTTTTGTGCCTTGTTCATACAATGCTTTGTTGCATGTGGTAGTGAGGATAGGCCACCTATGAGGTCTTTGCAAAATAAAGAGCGAGTCCTCGATGGGTATGTAGAAAATTCGGTGGTAGGAAATCATCTCGAGTTTGATTTCAACCTGGTTGAAGGTCTTGCTAACTAGTATGGTGGTATCTCTTTTTTCCTTGTGGAACCTCTTATTCAAGGACATGCCTTCGATTTTTGTAGGAGTATGGTACCAGGGGTGGACCTTGGGTTTCTTGTGTTACTATAAAGATAAAATTTAATAATAGAAAAGCTCACTAGGGGAGAACCTTGCGTACCTACGGTTCCTATGAAGAAGAAACTTGGAAACTGAGAGGCTCACTTGGGCAGACCTTGGATTTAACGAGCCTTGGACCAGGGACACATTCATCCTGGGTTTTGGGTAGGCTCACCAAGAGCGGACCTTGGGTTTGTCGAGCCTTTAGAGAATCGACTAGGGATGCGTTTGCCCTGGGTTTTGGCGAGACTAACCAAGGGAAGACCTTGGGTTTGATGAGCCTTTGGATAATTGACCAGGGATGCATCCGTCCTGGGTTTTAGTAAGACTCACCAAGGCCAAACCATGGGTTTGATGAGCCTTTGGAGATACGAGACTCACCAAGGTCGGATCTTGGATTTGACGAGCCTTTGGAGAATCCACCAGGGACACGTTGTAACATCCCAAAAATTTAAATATGTTAATTAAAGATAAAAAGAGAAATTACAAATATGTTTGAAGGAGAATGATCACATTACCCTTTACTTTGATGTAAGAATTGCCATACTACCCTTGAAGTGGATATAACAATAATACCCTTATATATTTTGTTTAGATATTTTGGAGAAACTTGGAGAAGAAGAAAGTGAGCTCAGCATGACTTCACCCTTGAAGAAAAGAAGAAAGTGAGGTCAGCATGATTTCACCCTTGAAGAAGAAATTACAGTAATACCCTTGAAATGACTAATTACCAAAATACCCTTAGTAACAGATAAACATCATAAGAAAACTAGGAGTACCTAGACTAGCCGAAAATTTATGATTAGGTAAGCCAAAAGATAAGTCTCAAAATTTTACTACTCAATATAATAAATGTAAGAAAATAAACCTTAAGTAAAAATGAAGGAAAATCACATGAATATCTAAAGCTATCATGAGCTATAGCTTTAGACCATGTGATGACATGATGAGGAAAATTATCACATGAGAAACACCTGTGATGGTAGTGTGATACAAGAAGGATAGGATAGAAGCTAATGGATGCAAGTGGCAAGTTTAGAAGTGCTTAGAATAGATTTAGTTATGATTAGTTAATTTAAGAAAATAAAAAAAATCCTAGTCGGTGGGATACTGGTTAAAGGTTTAAGACTTTAGATGAACGACACATTAGTAGCTATCACGTTAATTGAATAGCACATGGAGTACAAGTGGTATAAACCAAAAGATACAAAATTTAAAGGAAACATGCTTGTGTACGTGATTTTTTAAGCAAAAATCAATAACAATGGAAGTGTAGTTGTGTGTGTGTGTACGTGTATTGCTTAAGGAATTGTTGTACAAGAGACAATTGTACCTTCCACATAGTGACCAACCATAAATGAAGAGAATCTTTGCTTTATTAAGTGATAAAATGCAATTAATGAATGAAGACAAAAATATTAGATATTATCTTTAGGGCATGATTACTTAGTTACATTATAACTAAATTAAAGACTAACTAGGTTTCGTCCTAACTAATTTCTTTTCCTAGACTTTCATTCTAACTAATTTCTTTTCTATAAATACTATCTTAGATTAAAAATTCTGCACCTTACTCTCTCTTAAACTCACAGCCAACTCTCTCCCTTTTATCTCTTCATTTTGCTTGCATTTTCTCACTTCTTTCTTGACTCTAACCGTAGCCCTTCACCCCCATTTCATTCTCTTCTTTATTCCAAACCATTAAATACAAGATAAAACTTTCATTCCTTCAAGACCTTGAGGTGCAGCCAAGTACTTGGGAGAGTTGGAAGAATTAGAAGTAAACTTGCTTAAGTAGATGTAGGTTTAGGTTTATTTATCACTTGATTCTTGAGATTGTTTGAATGGTATTTTGGTGTATCTTACTCTTAAGCTTGATGGCATATGGATGTTTAATATCTTTCTTTCTTGAAGATCTTTTATACAACTTTGCTTCAAGAAATGAGTGAAAGAGTTCAAGTAACATCAAGATAGGTGTAGGACTAAGTGTGTGTGTGTGTGTGTTGTATATTTGAGTTTATGACTGGATTTGGTATGATTTTCCTCAACTTATGGTTCAGTTTTAATACTAACCTCTTGATCTCATTTGAGTAAGTGTTTTGGAAGTGATTTCATGTGAAAAGGTCCAAGCTTTTGTGAATAGTGGTGTTGAAGCTCGAATGGCTTTGAGCTGAATTTTGGACTATTTTTAAAATTCTATATTTCCCTATACACTTAACTAAAAGAGGTGTTTGACCACTAATTTTAAAGCTTAGGATATCCTCTATGTTTTCCTAAATTATGGGACCAAACTGAGTAGTTAATCGTGCCCATGATTTATTTGAACCCAAGCTATTTGAAACTGTTCACACCCAAACAGCTACTGCCACCCGTTTTAAAAAAAATTATATCTCTCCCATTTCTTACTCAAATTAGGCTTGTGATATATGTAATTAAATATCTAGATGATAACTATAACATATCAAAAATTTAGCCAAATCTTGATTGTTTACTGTTTGAAGTCGTGAAGACAATAAGAGATGTTAGTGTTCCATTTTGAGCCTGCTGGCATATTTGGAGTTTTGTTTTTAAAATACTATATCAAGAGTTTTAGAACTCCAATTGAGGCATGTGATACCTTGTTAGAAATCTTAGGAAGTTTACCTTAGCATACTAAAATATGGGAATCTAATGAATTTTATATTAGCACAGATTATAGGAAGAACCGAATCATATGTGGTGAGAAATCTTGTTGTTATGATGTTTTTGAAAAGTGTTTTTGTATGATAATGAAATCTTGATGTTTTGTGGCCTAACTGCATGACATGAGTTATGTAGCTTTGCATGTTATTGTGCATGTCATATGCATTAAGAAAGATAAAAAGACTAAATAAAGAATAACCCAAAGGGTGATACGGTTAAGCCGAGCACGACCCTGAGGGAAAGACTAAAGAAAGATAAGACCTGAAGGGTGATACATTTAAGCTGAGCATGATCCTGAAGGACCCAATGGGTGATACGGTTAAGCCAAGCATGACCCCGCAGGAAAACATATTGACCCAAGGGTGATATAGTTAAGCTAAGCAGAACCCTATAGGACTCCAAAGGGTGATACAGTTGAGCTGAGCACGACTCTGTGACAGGAACCTAAGTCTAGTAATGAGCTCATTGTCTAGTTTAGGGAATTAGAGAAGAGATTAATAAAGAAAAGCTATGCATTGTCATGATTGAAAATTATGCTTGAAGTATGAGATTATTTTTAAGTGTTTATGAATAAATGAAACTACTTCGGGTTATATGTTTATGAAATTAAAATCAACTATGATTGTTCATATGTTTTCTTAATAAACCTAAGTAGCTAGAATTATGAGGATGACACTATATGATAAGTCATTTTTCACCTATTGTGAATTCTTTGGAATTCTCATTGTTTTAGTGTATTCCTGTGGAGCAACTACAAATTAGGGACAAACTGGAAGATTTCTTTTAATGTTGCAGATTTGTAGTATTTCCCTATATGCTTTATAATATTAGGACATTAATAATATTGTATGAAATATTATTTACAAGTTATTACAAAGTTTAGAATTTATTAAAGAGACCAATGTGTCTCAACAGGCTCTATATAAGCGAAACTTTCATAACACAGTTAAATTTCAAATATTGAGACAAGTTTTTCTTAATCGGATCTGGTTAAAAATGCTACATTAGAAAAATTAACATCTTCTAGTTACGTATTATAACCTAGGCATAATATAGTAATTGGAAGGGTGTTACACGCGTCTGTCTTCGAATTTGGTGAGACTTACCTAGGGCGGACCTTGGGTTTGATGAGCCTATGGAGATACGAGACTCACTAAGGGAAAACCTTAGGTTTGAAAAGCCTTTGGAGAATCCACCAGGGACATGCTTGTCCTGGATTTTGGCGAGACTCACGAAGGGCAGACCTTGGGTTTGACAAATCTTTCGAGATGCGAGACTCACCAAGGGTAGACCTTGGGTTTAAGAAGCCATTGGAGAATCGACCAGGGATGCATGCGTCCTGGGCTTTTGCGAGGCTCACCAAGGGTAGACCTTGAGTTTGACGAGCCTTTGTAGAATCCTCCAGGGACGTGTCCGTCCTAAATTTTGGCTAGACTCACCAAGGGCAGAACTTGGGTTTAACGAGCCTTTGGAGAATCCACCAAGGACACGTCCATCCTGGGTTTTAGCGAGACTCACCAAGGGAAACCTTGGGTTTGATGAGCCTTTGGAGATTCGTTGAGGCTCACCAAATGAGGACCTTGGGTATGACGAGCCCTTGGAGATTCATCGAGGCTACCAAGGGCAAACCTTGGGTTTGACAAGCCTTTGGCAGGGTCAATACGTACACAAGAAGAATTATAAAAAATTTAAAGTGAGAGACGATTTTATTCACTTTGATCATTTGAGTATAAATTCCCTTCGTTCCTAAGTGTTCCTTGTTAAAACCTTTCAGGCCAAAACCCTAATTTTTCTGTTTTTAGATAAAAGACTTGAGTAGGAAAAAAAATACAACACCTGGTCTTGTTGTAGGTTAACTGAAATAGAACTTTAGATAGGTAGCATTCCATGTTCTTGGAATTGCTTTACCATCTAGTTATTGTAGCTTGTATAATTCATTGTCTAAGCTTTCCATGACCCTGAATAGGTCTTCCCAACTGGACCTTAGCTTTCCCGCCTGGGGGTCCTTCCTTGCCTTACCTCAGACTCGCCACACTAGGTCGCTAGGTTGAAAGGCTTGAGACTTGACCTTGCTATTGTATCTTCTTGATGCTTTATGCTTAGTGGCCTCTTCTTTGATTCTGGAAATCTCTTGGACTTCATCCTTTATCTATAATTCCACCCTCATGTTTTCTTTGTTTTGTTGTTCCTGGAAAAACAACCTTCATGTCAACGATTCCCCGACTTCAATGAGGATCATGGCGTATGTACCGTATGTAAGGCGGAAAGGAGTTTCGTTGGTTGTTGTCTTGGGTGAACAATGATAAGCCCAAAGTATACTAGGGAGTTCCTCCTTCCACAGACCCTTGGACTTGTCAAGTCTTATTCCCAAGGCTTTAAGGATAACCCTGTTAGCTGCCTCCGCCAGACCGTTGGTCTAAGGGTGTTCGACAAAAGTCACGAGGTGCTTGACACCTAGCCTCGTCAAGAACTCTTCATAAGCTTGAGCTTTGAATTGAGTGTCATTGTCGGTGACGATGGCATAAGAGAGACCATATCTGCATATTAGGTATTTCCATGTGAACTTTTCTACCTTGCTGGCTGAAATTTCTCATAATGGCCTTCCTGCGATCCAATAAAAAATGGTCCTAGTATGTTCATCCTTTACATGACGAAAAAGCCACGGGGAGCTCAAGTTTTGGAGGTTGTCGAGGGGTATACGTGAAACGCCTGTGAATTCTTAGCATCATCTGCACCTCTTTTTCAAATCAAAGGTGTCAGCCTTAAGTGTTAGCCAATAGTAGCCAACACGCACTACCTTTGTTGCCAGGGAGCATCCCCAGGTATGGTGGTCGCATATTCCTTTATGTAACTCTTACATGATGTAGTTTGCATGTTGGTTGTTCAGGCACTTGAGCAAGGGTGTTTTCAACCCTCTTTTGAATAGTTCACCATCAAGAATGACATAGTAGTTGGCCTTCCTTTCCAGGAGTTAGGCTTCTTTTTCGTTTGGTGGTAACACCCCCGAATTAAGAAATTCTTATAGGAGGTCATCCTATCTGGTTCCTCCTCTTCTCCTGCCATTACCTCCTTGGTACCTATAGTTGGAGCTTGGAGTGTCTCCTAGATGATGGTCTTAAGATGCTCGATCTTTTTAGTGCTGACTAGTTTGGAGAGCAAGTCTGCTCTGGTGTTTTATTCCCTTGGTATGTGGTACATCTCAAAGCAATCAAAGTCATCAATGAGGGTTTTTGCAGCATGATAGTACCTGAGTAGTATTGCCTCCTTGGCTTAATATTTATTTTCAACTTGCCCTTGGACAAGCTGGGATTCAATGTAACACCTTAGCTTCTTGGCTCCAACTCTCTTTGCTAGCTTTAAGCCTGCTATAAGTGCCTCGTATTCGACCTAATTGTTTGATTCTTTGAAATTGAGCTTGAGAGCTTGCTCCAAAGTAACGTTGTCAAACCCTTCAAGGATGATGCCTGCCCCGCTTCCTTTGACATTGGACACATCATCCACATACAGATTCCACCAGTCTGGGCTGGCTTGGGCATTGCCAACAAACTCCACTATAAAGTCTGCTACGATTTGGGTCTTCATGGGACCTCGAGTTCATATTGGATGTCAAATTCTAATAGTTCTATGATGGAGTGCCTTTAGTTAAATATTTTTCTATCATTCTTAGCTTATTTGACTTCTCTTGGACTTTTATTTTCCCATTCTAATTCAGTTTTTGTCTTAGGCAAGTTAGTGGGCTTAATTGCTAATTGTTGCGTATTTTTGGATTTTATGCTCACTTGACATATCTGACGTGTATAGGACCTACAGAGCTCTACGGAACTCTGAATTGAGCGTTCTTGTAGTCCTTGGAAAGATAACAAAAATATATACAAGTTTGCCAGAAATAAGATGAGACCAATTCTACCATTTGAAGGGCCATTTTAGGCTTTGAAGTCAGAACCACTGCACTTGTATTTTGGGTTGCGAGTTGGACTTTTATTGGTGTAAATATCATAAATAATTAGAATTGATGGGTTGTCATGGCCCATTCTTTTCTTTAGTCTTACTTACTATATATTAGGAGGAATTATTACATTACATTTCATTTTTACATACAGTTTTACATTTTCCTTTTTTAAGTTTTTAGAATCAAAACCCTTTCTCGTATTTTCTCTCAATTGTTCTTCCTTGTTCTTCATTTTTGTTTTCTCTTATTCCATTTTTGTGCACTTATTTCATGGGGCTTTCATTGATGATGATCATGGAAGGCTAAATAATCAATCAATCCAAGGATCCAACCCAAGCAAGAGAAGAATTTGAGTTCTGGTTTAGTATTTCGAATTTTGTGTGAATGTTCACTTTCTTCTTCAATTGCTATTCTGTTTTCATGATTATGAATGCGTTTAGGATTGAAAGTAGATTAGGTTATGGATTCATTTCCTAATTTTGAATATAAATCACAGATTAATTGGACGATATTTCAATCAGGGTTGTGGTTTCAATTAATTTAGGGGTTAATTCGATTGAACTGCTTCTAATGAAATTGAATGAACTTTCACAATAGGATAATTTCTGAGAATGATGATGATTTGAATAGCTTGGTTTGGTGAATTGGATTGATGCTCTTTAATCTGTTTTACATTACTTGTTATCAATTCTGTTAGTTTCTGCATTGATCTTTAATCGTAGTTTGTGTTTTTGCAATTTTTACTTCGCGCCTGCAAACTGTTTGACAAAAATCCCCTTTATTGTTAGTAGTGAATTAAAGATAGAACCATATTGATAGTGTCTTTGAGTCGACCTAGGTTAATCTTGTGCTACAGAATTAGCTTAGTTTAATTGTTTTGAAGCCACATGACAATCGATTATCATTCTACTTACCACGTTACCATCCTTCCAGCAAGTTTAAGCTTTCTCAACACTTGTTAGATAGGATGATCTGTCCTTGACAATGACCTGGTGGCTTTGGAAATACGGCTTGAGGCGTTGGGCCGAAGTTATGAATGCTAATGTCACCTTCTCTATCATCTGGTATCTTCTCTCGACATTGTAGAGGACACTGCTGACGAAGTAAATGGGAATTTGTTACTTCTCATCTTCCTACATGAGGGTTGAGCTGACGACCTCGTCAGCTATTGAGAGGTACAGAAGGAGAGGTACCCCTGACTTAGGTTGGCTTAGGACTGGCAATGAGGCAATCATTTTCTTGAAGGCTGAGAAAGCTTGCTCGTAAGCTTTGTCCCATAAGAATAGCTAAGTCTTTGAGAGTAGCTTGTAGAATGGTCTCGCCTTCTCTGCCAGTTTTGACAAAGACGTCAGTCTGTCATTCAACTTTTGGAGTTCTCTAACATTGGTTGGGGTGTGCATCTCTAGTATGGTCGTGCATTTTTCAGGGCTATCTTCTATTCCTTGATGTGTAATCATGAAACCCAGGAACTTTCCATTGTCGACCCCGAAAGTGCACTTTTCTGGGTTGAGGTGCATGTGTACTTGCGAATTTTTTCGAACACCTCTTCTAGATCTGCTACATGTTGGGCCACACTGTGAAATTTAATGACCATATCATCTATGTAAACCTTGACATTCCGGCCTATTTTTTATTTAAAGATCCACTCAATTAGTCTTTGGTATGTGGCACCTGCATTTTTTTCAGGCCAAAGGGCATGAACCAATAGCAAAAAATTGGCATCCTCAGTTATGAATGTGGTTTTCTCTTCGTCTGGGGCATGCATTCTGATATGATTGTATCTTGAATAGGCATCTAGGAAACTTAGTAATTAGAACCCAGATGCATTGTCGACTAGCTTGTCGCTGTTGGGCAAAGGATATGCGTCCTTGGGGCATGCTTTGTTGAGGTTGGTGTAGTTAGTGCACATATGCCATTGACTTTTTTGACCATGATGACATTGGCTAGCCAGGTAGAGTACCTTACTTCTCTGATAAAGTGGGCCTTGAGTAGCCTATCCACCTCCTCTCTGACTATCTTGTGTCGCTCTTCTCCTATCTTCATCTTCTTCTATGACACTAGTTTGACCTGAGGACAAATGGCTAATTTATGACATATGATGCAAGGATGGATTCCTGGCATATCAAATGGTTGCCACGCAAACAAATATGCGTTCCTGTGTAGGACTTCAACTATATGTATATACTCGTGGTTAGTAAGGTCTCTACTGAGCTATGTATATTGCCCAGATATGGGTTCAAGCTGCATCTTGAAAAGTTTTTCAATAGGCTTTGGGCCTTTGTCAACAATGCATCGCGTGGATCTTGCATCGCGCGGATCTACATCGAATACGTCATTTTGATCTACCTTACTTGCTTCGTAGATGGTCAGGGTCCGGATTGAGGATCCTTCGTCCATTCTCATGACTTGATTGTCGCATTCACAAGGGGTGGGGTGAGGCTTTCTTGGGTCTCAAATAGGAGGATAAGGTGCCACCTTTAAGCTTTCAGTGTAGTACTGTCAGGCCTACTTTTGGTCTGCCTTGAAAGTTATGATCTTTCCCGTCAAGGATGTGAATTTCAACTTGAAATGTGGTGTGGAGACGATGGCTCTGAGTTTGTTCAACATTTTTGACCAATCAAAGCAAAGTAGGAGGTATCTGCATCAACAATTAAATACCTGACAGTGAAGCTCCTTAAGAGCTTTCCTCGACCGAAGGTGGTCATTAGGTTCATTTAGCCTCTGGTCTATCTCTACTCTCTCTTCTGTGAAACCAAGTGGTTCGTAGTGTGGTCGAATCGTATCAAATGACATTTTGAGCCTTTGAAAGGTCTTCTAGTAAAGTATGTCTGTGGAGCTGCCTTGATCAATAAGGACTTTAGACACCATGAAATTGGCGATAACAATAGAAATGACCATATGGTCATACTGGTTGATGGGATTGATGCCTTTGAAATATTTGTCAGTGAACGTTATGGGAGAGAGGCTCCATGGTGGTTGTATATCGACGCAGTTGATGTCAATATCTCTAATTGTGTGTAAATGGAGTTTTCAGGATTAGCTAGACAATCCTCCATAAGAAAATACACCTGTAATGGTTTTGTCCCCTAATCTATTGAACAGGTTCGTTATCCTGCTCTTGCTAGGGTTGACATTCGCATCTCTACTACTGATGCCTTTGTCTCTCTTTCTTATGCTATATCCCTCCTTCTATCAGCTCCTGCTGGGTTATTGTCAGGCCTCTTCAAAAATTGGGCTAGGTATGCTGCCTGTATGAGTTCTTTAATTTTATCTTTCAGAGCCCAACAATCTTATGTATTGTGACCATAAATGTGATGGTATCTGTAGTGTTTGGTTCTTTCTAACCCAGGTTTAGGAGGAAGTGCCAGAGGTAGCTTTATAGGTATCTCTGTGTTGAAGGCCTATTCAAGAATAGTGGCTCAATTTGCGGTCAGGGATGTATAATGCTCATACTTGGGTCCCCTTAGGAGAGGCTAGCGCTTGTCCTGTTTGTGCCTTTTGTTTGATCTGTGGGAGTCGGTCTTACTACCTACTTCAATTTTATCACACTTTTGTCTGATTGACTTGTCAGACCTCATTTTTGAACCTTGACATCTCTTCCATTTGAATATAGTCTTCGGCTCATTCGTGTAACTAGTCCATCCTGATGAGAGGTTTTTTGCATAAACTGTCTACGAACTTACCAGGCCATAAGGCGAGTTGCATGGAGTGTAGTGCTACTTCAAGGTTAAGATTCCTGATGTAGACAACAATTCATCCAAATTTGTCCATGAAGTTACAAAGTGATTCGTCATATTCCTGCCATTGACGTGCATATTTGAGTGCCATGTCAACTTTATGGACCCCGAATAATACACATGTTAAGCATGATAAGTAATAAAATTGATTTTGGATTCTTTCAAAGCTAAAATTAATTTTTTGTGTGTTGAATATCATTCATGGCTTTTCTAGCATTACAAGATTATTTTTATGGTTCCTCGAAGCTTTTTCTTAGCTTTAATAAGCTTATAAATGGTTATCCTTTTGAATTTCATACTACGAATGGTAAGGTAGCTATCCATAAGTAGTTTGCTAGGCTTTTTTTCAAAAACGAATAGTTGATCAATAATTAATCTCGATCAACATGCTAATTAACTAAGGAATTATATTAATGACTCTATAGTACCTCATGACAAACTTTTGCTTAATCATTTACTCCCTTAGTGTACACTGACTAATACAACATAGAACGACAACATGGGGTAGGATTTCTTAGAAATTTACCTTGAAACACTTGCAAACACCAATTAATTAACTATTTTCATGAATCAAAATTAAATTTCTCTTGTAATTATCCTTAATCACTTGATTAATCACGTATGGAACAACAATGCATTACATGACATATATGCATTTTCAGTATAAAAGTTTTTAGTTAGTATGACTTTTTAAGGTGGTTATACAATTATGCAATTTTGATATTTTCGGTTTCAATTGCACAAAATGGATCCTCCATTTTTTATCACATTGTGTGATTTTGGTCCCTCCTTCAATATCTCATTAAGTATTTAATAAAACACTAAGGGTTGTCTAATATGTGTTGGTGAGACTTAATTACCCTTTTGGTCTCTTGTGATTATGATGTCAAAGAAACCAAAAATATAATTTAAGTCGCATCAGTATATGTGTTAGACAACATTCAATTATCACATACATGTCATCATCTAGTTTCATATCAATAAAAAAATTTAAATATTTAACAAAAAAAATAATGTAAAACTCTATCAAAATCACACGTTTATAATACTTTGATGACCTGAGTGGTGAAATTCGAACCTAGGAACTAAAGTTGTAGAAATACAATACATGAGAAACTAAAAATCAGTGTTTTAAAACCCGGACCGACCCGACCAGTCGGACCGTGAACCGATGATAGGACCGGGTCGGGTGCCTCATTGGATCGACTATACTTTCAGCTCGGATCCACCCGGTGCGACCCAGCCGAGTTGTGGTCAAACCAATGACCCTTCAACCCGAACTGGGTCAAGAAAAAATTCCTCTTAAGCGAAACAGCGTCGTTTTGATTTAGGTTTTTTTAGAAACCTATAGAATGCATGTCGTAGCGCAGCGCAGCTTCAGCATTCAGCCTGTCTTCAACCTTGTTCTTCGTCGCAGTGCAGCGCAGTTCCAGTCCGATGTCGTCGTGCTTCACGCGGTGTCAGGCGTCGTTCTCGCTTCAAGTCCCGTTCTTGCATGCCTGTAGGGTATAATGTTAATTTTCCCGTGACATTTTTGTTCTCACTTTTTGTGTTGATTTTTCATTCTCACTTGTCAGAAATATGTTATCGTTCTGCACTTCTGCTATATAAATGTTATGCGTTCAGAATGAATTTTTTCTTTAAGGGAAGTCATCTTATGCTTCTTGCCATTCACTAATATAAGTGTATAACATACAAGTGATTTCTTTCTCCAGTATCTCCTCTTTTATGTGTAGGAAAAAGATGTCCACAACCTACTGTATCATTAATACTTTGGCAAATAGAATTTTCCATGTTCCATTTTGTACTTTTCCCTCACTGAATAATTAATAGCTACTTTGTGTTCGTAAAGGATGAGGAATGTTTAGATATCTTGCATCATGAGTTGAAAGACCATTTTGTGGACACTTTCCCAGATTCCCTTTTACTTGTAAATGATACAAAATATATACACAGCATGACATCTTAGGACCATGATGCTCATATATATGCCTTTCTTAAAAACAGCCAATGTTCCCTCTTTGGTTTATGTTGGATTGGTGCATATATAAAAAAGGGAAGAAGATAGTAAACCAATATCTAATAGAATTCATATTCAATACACCAAAAGCAATTGAGTTTCAAATCTAATGAAGGATCAAGTTATGATGGTCAATCTTATAGCTCTTGAACTTAAATCTCCAAACTCTGTATTTTTTGTATGGCAATGTCACTGCTTGTCTAAATTGTTTTCACTTCATATAGTTGCTTTTACCACAAAAATGATGAGTTGATTGATTGATTCTTGGATTGCTAGAAATAAAATTATTAAGTGTTTAATTGTATTATAGATGACATCTATGTTATGAAATTATATTAATTTGTTATGTTTTTTTTAAAATATTTTAATACAAGTATAAAAAAAATTATTTTTTCATTACAAATTGGGTCATATGGATCAATCGGTGACTCACCAATTCGACTACTGACTCAATGATCCAGTGCCCTGACCGAGTCCATCACCGGGTCGGTTTTTAAAACATTGCTAAAAATACAATTAAACCATTATATTTATTCTTTTCTATTTCCTTTTCATTCGAACAACCTCTTTCTTGCCAAAAATTAATGGAAAATGAAACCACATCGTGGTCCCATCAACAAGACCTCATCTGGTCCCCATTTTGTTTATTACTTATTTCCAACTACTATTGTACTCCGTTATCTTCACATTGCTTGCTAAGCCCAGATTCACCACTGCTTTTCGGTGGCAGTGCGCTGGTATGTACCAATTCTTCACGAGTCCATATGCAACCTCTTAGTCACAACATTATCAACACCAAAATTATGTGCTACAAGGGTCCACAAAATTAGAAATTGCTATCCCCACTTCGAAGCATGATCATAGTTGTAAGATTTCCCGGTCGACATCATGCGTTCCCTATTAATTGATCAACGTTACAGTGAATTATGCATGATATCAAAATTTATGGCATGGATCTGAATATCTAGTGTTACGGAGACCACACGAACAGTGTTAAAAAGAAAATTCGCATTAATATGATAAAGGAAAACTATTATTTGCTTCTATTGTTGCAACAAGTAAACGAAACCTTGTAGTTGTATGTCAGGTTATCTTGATATATAACAGGTGTATGGCACTAAGGCTTTTGTGTGCCTTTTCAACTTCAGTATTCTACGTAAAAGTTATCATATCAGTGTGCCTTTTCTTAGGAATGGTGAAATTGATTGGTCATAAATTCTCAAGCCAAATACTAGATAAATTCATTGGGTTAGAGATATGATAATACTTGCTCCTAATAAAATAAGTGTCATCCTAAGTTGTGTTTTACACAAATTAAAAAAAAATTAATAACTAGATAATAAAAAAATAAGTCATTTTATAAAAGTAAATTTAGTATTAATATTATATTGAAAAACTAAAGTAACATTTATTAAAAGTAATAATTAATGAAAAAACAATTATTGAAAAATTCATAAACACTTATTTTGAGACAATTTTTTTCCACCTATTTTGGAACAGAGGAATAGTACTAACTATGAAGTACGAAATGCTTGATTTATCATAAAAGATTTATTCCCTTGTGATCCCTTCTTAAGATGGATATTCGTGATGCAATTATATTGATAAACATTTGTTTTGGTCCAAGACTTGTATTGTATTGTTCCGAACTTACATACCTACAAATTTGAGTTAGGTAGATTTATTAAAGAACGAAGATAAAGCTATCTCAATACCTACTTTTTTTTTTATTCAATAAATTCTTTACCACTTGAATAACTAATCAAAAAGTAGTGTAAGATAAAAGTCCATACTTAACGCAGCAAATATAGAAAATTAATGTACACGACGTGAGATCGAAGTGTTAAAGAGGAAAAACTTCACTATTGAAAAACGAATATTGTACGACAGTTATTTAAGTATATCAACGATGGTTCTATGATCATCTTTGAAGCGTGCATCATTGAATCCCAAAACCTTCAATGAGAGTTTTGAACCGTCTTTAAAGGATATATTTCTAAGATGGTTGTATCCAAGAACCGTTTTTGATGTCGTTTTTTAAGAGAGAAAAATGATTCTTCTAAAACTGTTATTTAAAAACCGTCTTTATTATTAATGAATTTAATTGCAACATTTCCACTGTATTATTTTCAAAGACAGTTTCTTGCCAACCGTCGTTATTAGCACGTCGTAATAACTAATTTTTGTAGTAGTGCTCATTTCAAATATGAAGCAGAAACTTGAAATGCCTAGTTACTCTCCCAACTACATACATCATATTTATCAAGTTAACAATTTCCTTGATTTGCACAACAACATAGGACATAAAGAGAACCAAAAATATAACTTTTTTAATATGACTAAATGTTATGTATGTTAAAAGCTAAAATATATCTACAGAATTTCGAGCTGAAGCTGTTATATGTGCAACTTATTTGAGTAGCTTCCCTTAAAGAATATCAAAGATCAACACCACAAGAAGCATGAAGTGGAATGAAGCCAGTTTAAAGTTAATCACGTACAAGTTTTTGGAAGCATTGCATAATATACTTATGTGCCCAACCAAAAAAAAAACTCTAGTTTGTTGATTGTAGTCAAACATGTGCTCATCGGCCATATGGTGCAAGTTAGAAAGGCTAACAATTGTACAACTCAAATAATGGAAAAACAATTATGGTGGAGATGTCAAGTTTGATAAAGATATTTGGAAATTGGTGGGGGGGGTGGAGAATAGTCAACTATAATTCTTTCCCATACAATGAGAAGACCAAGAAGCCTTGACACCAAATGAGTGAAGCTTGGAATTGAGGAGAATAGTCACCATACGATGAGGAGACCAAAAAGCCTCGACACCAAATGAGTTATATTCCATCAAATTTATTTTTATTTGTTGATAATTTATCTTAATTTTTTGCTATTTCCCTTATTTGGTTGCATAATTGATAAGCACTAGAACATAATTTCTACCAAAAGAAGCCTATTATTAAGATGAATAATGTGATTGACAAGAAGAAAAAGACACTTCTTTGGACTAGAGGGACATTTCTGAAAGCTTTGGATACCCAAGGTGGTAAGATTAAGGATGTGCATGGCAATGAAAACTACTTCCATGCAACTGCTGCATGCTTTATAATCGTCACTTTTATATTGTATATTAAAAAAACAATCATCGTCACCTTTTAAACATGGCTGCATGCATGCCTATGCAACTTGCCTGACGTCAAAAAATAAATATTGGAATTTATCCCTTACGCTGTAAAGGTCCATTAGAGAGTGTGTTTGGATGGAAAATTTAAACTGAGGAAAATAATTTTTAAAGTAAAAATAGTAGCGTTTACTCTTGTTTCCTTGCCACTTGAATGCCACAATTAGAACCTTACATGCACGCATGACCACATTTTAATTTAACTACACATATTAAACCCAGCTGAATACTAGGCATGAAAGTATTATCTCTTAATAAAGATACCTTCAAATTAGCCACCTAACCAGTCGATAGCTCACATGGTTGGAGTGGAAGAAATTTAACAATGACTTGTTACCAAGTCAAAACATAGGTTGTGTTTTCTCTAACTTTTTAAATTAAAACCTACTTTAAATGTAAAAATCAAATATAAACTTCAAAAATCTAAAGTTCAAGTTGTTTTATAATGTTATAACTTGAGCTTACAAAATACTTTTAAACTATCATTTGTTAGATAATACACAGGTCATTGGATGTTGAAATTTGCATATGGAAAAGGAAATAAGTTCATAAAACTAATTTTTTATTGAAATTCTATTCAACCCAACATTTTGTTTTAAAGAAAAGAAAGCAAAAAAATAGTAAAACTAAACACCAACGGAGTATTGAATCTATAGGAAAAAGCCCCAAAGTAGGTCTTTAAACTAAGTCAACAATATATTTCTTTACCCAAAACATTAAATGTCTGTCATTTAAATCCCTAAGTTGATATATTTCAGTCAAGATTAGGGACTAATTTAAAAGGTTTTCTAATAATTGAGACACTACTTAGCATTATTTTTCATACTTTAATGACAACTTTAAATAGCTTTTAGTAGTTTACGGACCACGTAGGAGAGAGTTATACTTCGAGGGAAAAAATTAGAAGTTTACTAAAAGTCAACAGCAGCAACTCAACCTGTAAGTTGGGACAAAAGTCCAAATCTGTCTCTCTAAGTATTAGAGCAGTCTTACTCCATAAGTAAATTGTAATTTTTTATTTATTTATTAGTCAGTTACTAACTAGTTGTAGTATGTCTCGGATAAACTATAGTCTATATAGCTAATCCGAGACAAACTACAGTTGTTATTAACTAGAGTTAGTATCTAACTAATAGAAATAAAAGATTATAATGCACTTATGGAGTAAACTACACTATTAGAAAGGAAAACAAATTGATAGATTTTTCAACATTGGAGAAATTGAAATTCCTGTTATCAATAAGATTGACAAAAACAGTTCAACAGTGCAGCAGTTTCATAAACTGCAGTGGTAGAGGACATTCCTAGGAATTGAGTCCAATGTTCTTAGTCTCTTCAAAATCACACAAATTTGAAGAGCATAGAAAGTTGCACCAATCACTTCCGTAGTTTGGGTTAGACAAACAAATTGATTCCAACCCTAGGCAAGTGGGTTTTCTTTTTTTATTTTGTAATTCATTTGAAAACAGAATTCTTTTTTTTAGTAAAGAAATTATGCAGCCTTAAGAAAGGTAGGGTGCATATTCAATAGTTGGGTGATTTAGCTGCAAGAATAGGAGCTTCACCTCTTCTCTCCTTCACATAGGAGACGTATTCACTATAGTGCATGGTAAATAAATTGCTTTGGTATCTGGTTAGCTGTATTTGCATCCTAAGTTCATCGGTTATTGGACCATTGTACCCTGCTTTACGTATCAAAGAATCAATGGCTTCTGTTTTTGTCCAACCTGAAACCAAAGCAAAGAAGGAAAGCAAGGAATGCAAGTTCATTTCCACCATTTTCAACCATAAATTGATGAAATTCAATGAAAAAAATTGTTTGAGGAATTCCAGAAGACAATGGTTACAAGATCACCATGCAGTTAGCGAAAATATAAGAAACAAGAAAAGCCCAAGAGTACGGCTACAGCATACCCAGAAGTTATACACTTTGGCCAACTTGAAATGGTTATTATGTATATTAAAATGTTAGACTTAATCATAAGGCTTGTATATAAAATTTCTATCAAGTAAATAAAATAATGTAAAAAAAAAATATGATGCCCGATTATTGTTATTATTTAAGTTTTAAAAAAAAATGGCACTAATTTAGTTATTGATTATATATAATAACATCTATTTGGTGATTTTCTAGTAGTAGTTTATATAAGTTAATTATTAACAAAATATCACTAATCTAATTTTTTTTTGACACACTAATCTAATTCTTTAATCAAATAAACTTGGTATTATTTTTTACTTAATAATAAAACTATAATTTATAAACCTACATAAAATTGTGCTTAGATTTTGAAAAGATGTTCAAATAAATAAAAAAGATAGTTGCATAAAAACTGAGCAAATCAAAGGTTAAAATGTTTATAGTATAATTAGTTGATTGGACAAGTAATTGCATTTGGACAAATAGTAAAATTTTAGTTAGACAGACAGAAACAGAAGAGGTGCAAATAAGTAACTTTACTAGGATGAATACTATTTCTTTAAGGTTGGAAATGCTTGTTCTTCATAAGCAGTAGGGAACATGCATTTACATTGTAGGTGGCTTCTTATAATTGTTTAGAGTATTCAGTCAATATTGGGTGTTGATTTACTTTGAAATAGCTTTTGATTATTAAAGATAAAGGCTTGGGGAAAAAATGAGGCAATATTTTTAGGGCAATGTGTGGTTTATGCACTCTTTTAGCATGTGGTTAGAATAGAATGCTTCTGTGTTGAACGGAGTCTCTCGACTTAAAAATTTACATACTGCTGGTAGTAAACCCAAGCCATACAAAGTGAGACATGTCATAATTCACTGGATTCAGTTAAACATCAGCCATTAGATTAATTGCAAAATGTAATATACACAGTTGCTGTATCCACCCAAGGAAGATAGGCACTGCTCCTCTTTGTCCTCAACTTGCTATGGTACAAGAATTGTAGGCTACAGTTCTTGTACCATAGCAAGTTACCATTTCAGATAGAGATTTGGTAGCTTCTGCTGTTAAAATTATGTTCTAATGCGTTACTTTTATGTTCTAGAGTATATTTTGTCCTCCTAATTAAGAACTTCCTCTCCTTTCTTTCTAATGAATTTTAGAGAACCAGGTGTGGAGGAAGTAATGCATGACAACTTTTATTTGTGGCATCTCAATTTGGTGACTCTGATGATGTCATTTCCAAAATGTAAAACAATATTCAATAGTGAACATAAGTTACCTTCATTGGCAGCCACTTCAGGCAGGTATGTAGCACTACGCCTTGTGTTATAGACAGGATCAGAAAATTCAATAATTATACCATGCTTTTCTATCTGCAAGAAAGAAACTGGCAGAATCTAAAAGTGCAAAATTATAAATACAATAGTGTCGTCGAACTAATATTTTATATCACTTTACAATTTACAATATCTTGCAAGTCAGTATTATCCGAGTATATTTGAAAGACTAAACATCAACAATTAAAAAAATCAAGAAAACAACTGATTTAGTTCCACATTATATTGATAGAACTTAACAGTGTATCATCACCAGTAAAATCCCAGAAAATATATAAAATGCATTCTAAGTATTAACAGAATTAGTACAATACTTTTCTTCAACATAACTGTAAAAAAAATCTCTACCAAGTTAAAGTTCAGAATTAGTTTACATTAGGGCAGTGTTGTCAGACTACTTATATATTGAGGTCAAGTACCTTCCCAACGGTACAGTGTTGCTTAAGGCTCGCCTACTCTACAAGTCAAACATGGAAGATGATAAAGGCATATCTGCTTCTATCAGTCCATAGTAGGTTCCTTGCGATATGCCACTCTCACAAGACCTGAGATTATTTACAGCCTTACAGGCCTGAACAAGTTCTATCAATTCTTTCCCAGACCCTGAGGAGAACTGGAAAGTGGTACATCATATCCTTAAAGATACCTTAAAGGTACCATCATTCATACCTTAAAGGTACACACAGAACTACACTTGTTTTATGTCCAAGAGATGGTCATCAACATGAATCCCACTGTCTCACATAACAGCTCAAATAAGCTAACTGGTGTTCTCACTAAGGCTCTTTCAGCAGAAAGGTTGAGTTGCATGACAAACTTAGGGTATCCAACCAATTTTCATTAATCCATTCTCCTTGAGTGTGACAGGAATATTAGAGTAACCACTCATGTTGTAATTAAAGAAGTCAATTCCTAACTCCAGATATACGTGTGTTTGGATATGGCATTTCAAGCGGGTAAAGTAATTATACGGGGTACTTAAATTACTGTTTAATGAAATGCTCCATTTGGATACTCATAGTAAGAATTTAAAGAATTCTCTGGAATTTAAATCTTTGTTAAAATTGGGAATTTGAAATTCCACTAAAGGAGGTGGAATTTCTAAAACTCCTCATTTGCAAACAAAAGAGTGTCTCGAACTCATTGATGCTTTTCTCCTATCTGCATATTTGCTTCCCTATCCCTCCCAATTGCTCATCCGTTGTTGCTTTTCTCTGGCGAACCTTCCTCACCGGAATCCCAACCCACCAACAATCATCTCCACCGAAGCCCCAACCTGCCGACGATCATTTCCACACTCTGCTCCATGGAATCCAAATCGCCGGCAGAAAGAGTTGAACCAAACCACTAACGAAGAGAGAAGATTACCAGCAAACCTCCCTTTATCATCTTCCTGAGCTTAAACACCACCACTGACCAGAAATCACCATGGTGGAGTTTGTTGTAATACAGTGGTGCTGGTGCAACACTGCAACTGCTGCAATGCTCAGTGTTTGAGCGTGCTGTGTTGCAGAGAGAGAAAAAGCCTTATTTAAAATCTGTAATTAATAATAATTTTGAACTTATGTGAAAATAGATTTAAAATTAATAATCCAAACAAGTTTTTTTGTAATTGAAGGAATTTTAATTGCTTTCAATTGAATTACTTGCATTTCAAATTATTTGGCATTTCGGAAATACTCTATCCAAACACAGGGTAAATGAATTTCTAGTTTTCATTGTAAAGTATGTCAATTCAATCCGTTACTTTCTCAGCAATAGAAAGCTCCCAAATTCTCTCTAAATATTTTCTTGCTCTTTCTCTCTCACTTTCCTTCCCTTTCTCACACATACTGTTTTCTATCACAGGTTGTCCCCGAACATGTTGCGAACAACCAATTTATAAGAAATGACAGGACACCAAAAGAAACTTTCTCAGCATATAAGTGATCAAACCTGCTTAAACATACTGAAAATATTATATTCTATTTTCTTTTCTACAACAGCAACTCCTCTCAGATAGTTAAAAACAGAACTTCAACGAATGACTCTATTAACGAATGACTCTATTAGGGCAGCTTGGTGCTATAGAGTTCCTTCTGCTCATAGGGAAGGATAAGACCCACTTTTTGGGTCTACAGTAGGCATTCATATCTACCATTTGTAAGAGGCTGATTCCACAACTAGAATCTGTAACCTCTGGGTCACCTGACAACAATTCCCTTTCTTACACAACACCACTAGGCTCCATCAAATTTTCCAACAATCCATTTAAAGCAAGGTCGTTTTTTAAAGGTTCGTCCAAAAGTATGCTTCAATCTTCCTCTATCCTTATTAAGGAAACTAATTTATATTTAATCCATTTTTCTCTTGTAGTCTCTAATGGTCTTCTCCTTACAAGACCAAATCACTGTCTTAAAAGGGAAGGAAACCAGAGGCATTGTGCTGAAACCATGTGCCTGTGATACACAGCGATGACTTTATTATACAGTCTCAAAATAATAAATACAATTTATTATAGGAGATTTTGTTTCTATAAATCAGATTTTGTTTCCATTATACATTTATACCATAAATACAGAATATTCAGAATTGATTTTCAACACACTGAAGATGAATTAGAACATTATCACATGATAATTAATAAATTCAACAATAAATTGCATACAAAGCAAAATTTAAAAACTAGTTTAACTATCATGTGAACTACTTTTTGTTCTTACCCCATTTTTTTCCTTATGAATAAATGCTAGGTCAAGAACCAA
Organism: Glycine latifolia; assembly: GCA_013407115.1. Classification (NCBI taxonomy): domain Eukaryota; kingdom Viridiplantae; phylum Streptophyta; class Magnoliopsida; order Fabales; family Fabaceae; genus Glycine; species Glycine latifolia. The sequence continues at coordinate 22,304,984 of CM023950.1, forward strand.
ATTAAAATCAACCTATTAAGCATTCAAACTTCAAATGTAATTAAATATTTTGAAACAATCATGGTGGTCAACAAACAGGGTTTTTATTTTTTATTTTTTTATAGAAGGAGAATGAGCATTGTTGGATGAGTCAGTGATCGTACAAGAAAAAATGGATCAATGGTGGTTGTAATGTAGAGAAACTCGGAATATCATTGATTGAGTGATCAATTGTATTATAATCATGCCTAAGATGGTTTGAACAAGTGAGAAGAAGGCCAATAAAACCAGTTAGAATAGTTTATCTAATGGGGCCAAGAATAAGAGGTAGAAGTAGACCAAGAAAAACTCTAGGAAAAGATTAAAAAGGATCAAGAAGTAAACAACTTTGAATTTGATTTTGGATAGAACACAACAGCAACGTTTGATTCATGTAATCAACCCCACATACGAGAAAAAACTTCGGTTGTTGCTGTTGAACTAGAAGAATGAGCATTCTTTGTGGTATTCACAAAGACAGAATATACTCCATCAAAGAGTGTTGAGAAAGATAACCGAGAATCTACAAAGAGGCCAGTCCTAGATATTAATACTCCATTAATCTCACAAATAAATATGGAAGCCATAAAAAACATATGCCTAACTTAAATGAAGAACAAAATATAGAAATAAATTTCTAGGGTCTCTCACAAAGATGCATGTGAGATATCACAGAATTTTTCCCAATTTATTATGGACAAGGACCATGCTTACTTTTAATCCCCTTATGCCAAAGACTTAAAAAGCAAAAAATTTCCAAAAGAAACATTGAAGCCCCCAATGATATTGAAAGCAGAAAATAATTAACCTACATCCTCCATGAGTGAAAACAGAATCCTTCCTCCTTAAAAACTGTATGAAGAATAGCAAAATCCATCTTCACTTTAAAACCCATCCATCGGCATCTTTTACACCTAGCATTCTAGCATCATAACTAATTTGCAACAATTACAGCATCCAATATTTGGTTACACTAAACAAGGCAACCTGACCAGAAAATAATTACACAAATTCTTAACAGAACACAAAAATTCTTTACAAATTTTACAGACAACCAGGTTTATAATCCAAATACATAGTTCTTAAACACAAAAGTGTTATGTTAGACCTCCAGTTACCTTCGTATACACTAGAAAGAAGAATCACATGAGCAAGGAGAGGGAGAGGACAGTGATGAGCAAGAATAAGATAGAATTAGATTTATCTCCTAATAACATAATGTTTAAGTTGAATAAGATAGAATTAGATTTATCTTCTTATGACATAATGTTTAAGTTGAATGAGTAGAAATAGGGAATATAACAGAATAATAAATAAAGATAAGGGAGTTTGTTATTGGTGAGTTAATTAATATAAAGGGGAAAGCTAAAAAAAGGGAGCAGAGATATTGATTTGGAATGGAGGTTTTAGTCCCTTGAAGTGCTGCTTGTACAGTATTTCCATTATTTTTCTATTCCGTGATCAATTCCTAGTATTTTTTTTTTTTTTTATCAATTCCTAGTATTGATATACCTAATAGTGGCAGTAAGGGGATTTTTCTATTATAAATTCAATAAAATATCAGTTTCCTATCCATTCTCATTACTTGATTCCTAAATGTTAGAAGTTGAATACATATTAACAGTAATACCCAAACCAGTACCACCCACCAATACCGGGGAAAAATCCACAACAAAGATACCTTAAGATCTCATCTGAATGGCTTATTCGTCTCAAAATAGGTCCAGAAGCATACTTGTCAAATTAAGTGTTATCAATTTTGGATTGCAGAAAATGGCAGGAAGCCAATAATCCACTATATAGAGCAGATACTGTCACAGGCATGTAGTGGACACCACATAACAGTTGAAATGTATCAAATATATATCAATTATACATGTATAAAAATTAAGTTGAATGCAAATAAAAAAAAAATACATAAAATTCATTATAATATTAACTCAAAAGTTCAATTGGCTGGAGAGTCGCTAGAGATGACAAGAGGATGCAGGACACATGCCACAACCACAACAATGATAGTGGCTGCAATAGTGGACAGAGTTACAATAATGGATCTGAGAAATTCTGCTATACAATAGTGCAATAGCGCTGAAGCACCTCTATAGTGGCTATTTAACAACACTGCTCAACTTTAGTAATCTCATTTACTGATACTAATTCCCTATTTATAGCTTTGCCATCTCCTTCCAATTGTTAATCAACATTAGATGGAAAAGTTAACAAGACACAAATTAACACTATACAAAATGTGACCACAGGTTAAATAGCATCTCTACACTTTAAGTCCTGCCAGCAATATCCCAGAACTAAAACAAGTAAATCAGCACATACCTCCCAATCAAGGTAATGGTTAGCAGTTTCATAGTCAGTAAGAAGAGACACTGTACACTCCAAAAGCGGCAGCTCATTAACTTGTATGGGTGAAAATCTCCGGTCCCTGAGGGCACTGCAAGATATTGCAAGCACAAAGCACAGACCAGGAATATACCAATTTACTAATGCAAGTGTGAGCAACATAAAAATTAGTTCAACAAAATGCAAGCAAGCAAAATTTGCATTGACAAAACAAAAGATACCCTATAACATAAACAAACCTGGTCAGTGCATAATCTTTGAGCCCATTGATCAAGCTGCGTGCTTCCAGAGTTCCAATACATCCCCGAAGACGAGGATCTCCGCCATTCACCACTTTCTTCCATGTAACAAACAATGGACTAAAACAAAACATAGTTGCTTCAAACAAGGACACCATATTATATCATATTGTCGACTCAAGTATAGCTTTTTTATTTACTGCTAACAGGATCTCCCTCTTACAAAATCAGAGATTAATCCATTTCAATGTGAAGAAATAGACAAATTGGGCACAACCTCTTCCCCAAAATCCTTTTCCATAACTCAGCTCAGGTATAAACTATGACTTAACTAAAGGGAAAACAAATATTTTCTTTCTTAAAACCAAATACGCAATATTTCTTCCACTGCTTCAAATTCCCATTTGTACTTAAGTCCTGTTTATGGAAAAAAATACGCAATATTTTCTTTTCTATAAGCACTTACAAAAGAAAAAAATAAGGTACAATTAAGTAAATTTCTCCCATAAATTAAAATCAACCTATGCACTCAACTTCTACAAAAGTTCTCTTATCTAACTTCTCCATAAGCTGAGATGCATAAACTAGTTTTAACATATGCGAGAAGCTCAATTCATTTTACCATCTTATTGCCTTCATTTACTAGTGCTTATGGAGAAATTTATCTAAACACAACCTTATTCACGCAAATTCCCATTGCAGAATCACTAATTCGAGCAAACAATTAAGAAAATTTCACCAACATCATAGAATTTAAACAGTGTCCCATCTCATGAAATTTAAAAAAAAAAAAAAACAGAACAATTTTCAAAAAAGATTTCTTACCATTTACAGAAAAAGCGTATATAATATTAATAAAGAATTAATAAAAATATTTTTTAAAGAAATAAAAGAAGAGCGGGATTACTGTTGAGCCTGATCGAAGGCAGGAGGAGGAGCTTCCGTGCTGTTGTAGTGAGCGAGGAGGGTGTCAAAGCAGTACACGACCATCTCCTTGTTCGCCGACACCATTTTTGTGTAGTTCCAACGTTTTCTTGATACGATGATGTAATTCTTGAAATCAGAATCGATGCTTTGGGTTTTTAGGTCTGGAAGAAGAATAACAACAAAAACATAGAGAAAAGAAGGCTCTCCTTTTTCTCTCTCCCGGTTTCTTGCTTGCAAGCAAAGAGTACTTTAAATAATTAAATTAAATTAATAATTAATAAATCAGATGTTATATTTCTGCACTTCTCTAATCACTTTTGGACTGGAGTAAAATAAAGCTTTTAATATATTTTCCATCCATGAAATTTAATGTGTTTTTTTCCTTAAAAAAATTCATTTTAATCTTTGGAAGATATATTTGTTTTATTTTTTATTCTTAAGACGTTTTAAATAATATTTTTAACATTAAAAAATATTTTAAACAATCAAAAAATTATTATCTAACATGTTTTAAGGAGAAAAAATAAAATATATTTATTGCATAAATGAAAAATGTATTTAAATTTAAAGTAAATAACACAAAACATGTATATATATATATATATATATATATATATATATATAAACTTCTAAAAAATTACTCTATTAATATTAACCCTGGTAATTTTTTAATATATAAAAAGTGCACTAAATATGTCATGCGGTTAATTTTATGAGACCATTTTGTTATTAAATTATAATATTTAAAGACTATTTTAATATTAAATTAATTTTTTTAGGACCAAATGTGATATTTTGTTGTAAAGTTCATAAACCAAATAATGAATAAGTTATATGTTTGGATGTAATTATCACATTTTTTATACATTCAAATACTCAATAAAAAATTGTGTTCTTTCAAAAATTAAATTATTACTTATGTAAAACATATGTACATACTGGTTACTTATTCAAAATATATATGTTATCATCAAACATATGGATAATTAACACAAGATTATTATCATCAACTTAACCAGATTGAATTGTTAATATTTAACTTTGTTAAATATTTTTAGAGGATGAAAATCAAGACAAAATTTATTTACAAAATAAGATAAATTAATGCTTTTCAAAAGTTAATTTAGTTAAAAACAAGTTAGAATTAGAATCATGAAAAAAGAGTTCTTAAACTCATCAGGCTGACATGTAATAAGAAAAAGAAAAAACGAAACTCAAGTAAGTCTATAATTATTATTATGCTAAATTTATATTATAATATTTTGACATTATAAAAATACTTTAACTAGTAATTCATCAGAGAGATAAGTCAATGGTGTGAAATTGCAAGGGTAAAAAAAATTGGTGATTTCTTGTATTAATCATTAGTTATCTTGTGATTTCTTGTACTAATCAATTGGTGACGAATGAAATCATATAAATATTTTTTAGTAAAAAAAAATACTTTACCTTATTAACCTACATATAAGTTTATGTTTTTAAGTATATTTACAAATAAGTTTTTGAAAACTTAATTGAGAAGATTCACTTTAAGTTAAAATTTTTAAATTGATTTTCAAATCAAGTTAGATTTTGGAAAATGATTCTTGGACATCCCAGGTATTTATATCTTGAGAGAGATAAAAATAGAAAAAAGATAACTGATTGATTTGATTACTAATGTGGTGTGAATTAATCATTTTGCATAAATAAATTAGAGTAAATTACACTTATACCTCATGTATTTTGTTCAAATTTCATCCTATACATCTTCCTTTTTGTACCCTAAAAAAAATTTCTTAGTTGTGTAGCTCACATTACACCCATACGGCCATACCTCCTCTGTTCTAAACACCGTTTAATAATTTAACAGAAATTAGGTACATGTAGGTCACATGAATTTTAATGAAATTTTATGTCTAAAATATCATCATCTTCTTCCTCTCAACTTGGAAATATTTTAAGACTCTTGCTTCTTTTTGTTTTTTCTGTAATTGAATGTGAACCCAGTTTTTTGTTTGACGTGAACTCACCTTGTTGGTAGGTAGTGTTAACACCTTTCTTCTTCTTCTTCTTCAATTTTTCATTCATACATTCATTTACATTTTCACTCACAGATTCATTCAGATTTTCACTCATAGGTTCATTCACATTTTCACTCACATGTTCATTCACATTTTTTATTACAGGTAGGTTCCAAAACTTATCATTTGTTCTACTAACATACATATGAATATAAACTGAATTGTGATTCTCAGCAAACATTTTCAGCATATCATGATCACTCTTAAGGGGAAGAATTTTACTAGCAGTATAACGAAATCACAAAATAAAAGGATGACATGGTGGTAAGTACTAGTTATTAGCAATGTTGTTCCAAACTTTTATCAGGATCAACGTTGCATATCTCACTTGGTTTGTCCCGTTGGTCCATAAAGTGGATCAAAATATCCACGTTGTCTGGTTAAGGACTCATGTATTCCAATTCATCAATTGTGTTCCTGTGTTTCCAAACATCAACACTATTTTAATCAACAATAATAAACAACCAGTTCATCCATTGTATTTCTTGTGGTCTCAAACATCAACACCGTTTTAATCAACAATAATAAATAAGTGATTTTAAAAATCATAAGTGATCCCAAAATGGTCCCCCATTGACAACTCATTTAGAAATAGGCAACAATAAACAATCAAAATTAAACAAATAATCTTAAAAAGTAACATATATATAAGGTCCAGTGATCACTTGCTAGCAAGATCCTAGTGTGAATAGAAGTTATGGAATAGGAGTGTTCGTGAACATCGAAGAGAAAGACAGACAGAGACGCTTGTGAACGTCGCGAACCGGAAGAGAAACAATGAATAACTCGCGAACTGAAAGAGGAACGATGAAGAACTTGCAAACGGTGAAAAGGAATGAAAGGTGAACATCGTGAGAGGAAATGGAAAATCAACAGTACTCGCGAATGATGAAGAAGAACATGAACCATAAATTCTGAAACTAATTGGGAGGGAATAATTTAAGTTTTACAATTAAAATGTAAGGGCAAATTCATCTGCTCACATCTTTCCATATTCCATATTTCAATTGACGTTAGTTAACGATATTAATATATGAGGTAAAAGTAATGTGAAAAAAGGAAGGAGTATCAAGTGAAATTTGAACAAAACACAGAAGATGAGAGTATAATTTACTAAATAAATTAACATAGATAAATAAAAATAATTAAATAGAATGAAAATTAATTACAGAATTTCAAGATTACCAAACTATCATAACATGTCCAAAATTAAATTATTTGATTAATAAAGAAAGTATCACACCTAAATTTATTCCTTTCTACAAATCAAAATAACTTTTGAAGTCCTCCTCAGAAATAAAAAACTTTTGAAGTCATTTAAAAAAATGGATCAAAATATGATTCATTTAATTACAAATTACAAATCTATCATAATTGGAGACTCAATTAGTCAACCAAAACACATTGATCTACATAACACATTAAACAAACTTGGCTGGAAATAAGATTAGGGATTCAAACTAAGATTCAGTCCACCATCAAAATAGCAACAAAATCGTGTGTCACTTCCATCCTTGCAAAGGCACCAAGTGGCACTTGAAGTGTCAGAGCAGCCCATGACCAACCGTAGAACATCACGTTATCAGTATTAGAGATGTAGTTTTGTTATTAGTAGTGAGCCTATATAAAGGCATATAATAATCTTGTAGTTACCACTTCAGTAATTGCAGTATCTCTAAATTTTCTCTTTTCCTCTTCTTTGAGATCATGTTACCTAACATCATAACCCAATTAGTAATTACACATAAGGCAATCAACTTGTTTAATAATTTGATATCATAGAAGGTGAAATAATCATAGCACCGCAACATTTTTATCTCTCTATTCTACTATTTTACAGATTAAGAGGAGGATACACACCAAGCAGGAACTAGCAATTATAAATAATTACATTATACTATTCAGTGTGGAAAGTCATGAACTAGCAGCCAATTGCATATACTGATGTATAATGAATTAACACTCTTACCCCAACCAACTTCCATAAGTTAATTCATCACGACACATTTGGCTAGCAATATTGAGAAATACAACTTAAAGGGCTCATGCACCAATTAGAAAACTGACAATAATAATAATGTCAACAGAAAGTAAGCAAGTCAAAGGTACCCCTCATATAGTATATTGTTGCACATCTGCCAGATTGACCAGTTTACACTATGCAAAACAAAGTAAGCTACCCTACTGTAGATAATAAGCAATTGCATCATGTGGTAGAGCGACAGAAACACCAAGTCAAGCATAAATAGAAAGACCAAAGCTGATAAGATTTTGGAAAAAAAAAAGTGATTTGAATTCTCAATCTTTCTTCCTTCCATCCCTCTGCATAGCATGAAAATCCATGATGTGCTTGAAGCTGCGGTTGCAGATCTAAAATTTAAAAAGACTTTGTTTTACCTGAAAACAAACCCAAACACAATTCAAGAAAGGAAAAATTAACTAGCTCACACATTAGAAGGGTAAAACTTAGAAAAAGCAAGATTGAACAAATTAGAGCAGTTAAAATTTCAACAGTGAAATGCTAAATTGGAAAGATCCCTTAGCTACACAGCTGATATGCCTTTCCAAAGCTTTTCATTTTGGCATACAAGATAATTCCAAGCAAATATTTTATTAAAAAGAATAATAAGATTCTATTATAATAAAAGAATTCATAAGGTGAGAAAGGGGCCTCAATCAAGAACAGCAAAAACTGCAACATAGTAAAACAGAAAAAGAAAAAAAAACACCATGGAAAAAAATACATCATGCTCAAAGGTACAGCCAAAATATCCCTCTATAAACAAAAGGAAATTAATTAACTTCAACCATGATGCCAATAATACAAGCTTGTTGTAATGCAAGAGCTGTTATTAAAACTGAGATTCTATAGTAATACCATTCTTCATAATTCAATATATGCATATGCAGGGCAGCTTAATTTCGATATGGCATAACAAAGCTTTGAGCATAATCATAAGACAAAAACTAAAATCTACCTTTGTCCAAATCTCCATAACATTCTATTGTATTGTATCTCTTGTTATACGGAATAAATTTCCCGCGTCCTCCGTACTCAAGCAACACGACACCATCATCATCATCTTCAGACATGCACAAAATCACACGATAATTTGAAAGGATGCCATGAATACTAAGTTGGTCGTGTTGGGTTAAATTGAACCCTCAAACGATTTGCGGAAGCGAAATAATCAAATGCGAGAGGAGAGAGACAGAGAATAACACAGTCAATTTGTTTAACGTGAGAAAACCTTCCTCAATGTAAAGAAGTAAAACTCATGGGACACTAGTCCAGAATCAAACTTTCACTATAAAATAATGGGTTACAAGAATCAAACTTCCCTAGCCTTTCACTAGAAGTACAATCAAACCTCATCAAGTATGATGGTATTCAAACTTCTCTAAAGAGGTCTCTCTAGAAATATTCTCACTGAAAAATCTCTTTCAGATTTTTCTCTCTGGTTTTTCTAACCTCTCGAAAAACTCACACTCTAAAAGTTTATATAGAGGAGGGAGATGGAGAGACATTGAGCCACTCAAAAGATGTGACCCTTGGGTCTTGAGCCTTGCACTTAAAGTTGAGAGTTCCAATGCCTTGGAATATGAACCAAGCATTGAATGAAGAACAACTCCCAACAAGTCGTAGCTTATATTTAGGAAAAGAGTCCAAGATTTGTCAACTCCAAACTCCGTCATTAGTCAAAAACCAAATTGGTCGCTCCGTGACAATGATGGGAAAGACCGAGGCAACCCTTCGACTTTAGGCGGAGAATGAGGGACTTCAAAAATATCGCCAGGCATCGAAAAGTACATGTATCACTCACTCTTCAAATCATAAGAAAAAACCACTAACTTGTCGATAGTAACAATTTCCCATTCGTAATCAGAACTCAAGTTGGGAAGTGCCAACCAATTAACCGTGTCGCTCACGGACGCTCCATTTTGAGTCAGTGGGAAAAGCATAACAAAAAGTAAGGCTTAAAACAAAAATTAAGAGAGATTTTTTAATTTAAATAAAAATATATATATATATATATATATATGAGATTGTTATAATTAGATTATATTTATTAATTATTCTTATGTTTATTTTAAGTTATGTTTGTTTTTCTATTTTTTAAGTGTTTATTATAACGTTATGTTTATAACAATAAAAAAGATGAAGATTAAATTATATTTTACCCTTAAATGAAACAAGATTTGTAGTTTCACAAATTATTCTGACGAAAAACTTATTGACACTTTGGTTAAATGAAAATTTACTAACATTTTGGTCCAATTTATTCAGCAGCCATGCTGACAATCATTTATGTGACATTTTCGTCTCTATGTATCACGTATACTCTTTCATTAATGGTAATAGACAAAAGTTAACAGATGAATGAATTTATTGCACTTTTTTCACTTTCAATGATTAAAACTTGAATTTCAATCTTACGGGAACGAGTTTGTCAGTCCTCTACACATTTATGGACGAAAATGATCATGTACCCTATATTAAATTAGTCTTTAAATATACTTGCCTGCGGCCTTGAAACATTTCGACAGTACCCTGATGGATAAGGTTGTTGTAGCTAGTAGATAATGCGAATTCGAAATACATGACACGATACGTTTGTTGCATCTAGCACAATAAGTTGTCCAATGATTTTTTGAGTAACAAGAAGTTGAGTTTTTGTCTTGTCCTCATCTGATTAATTTATGTTGTCCCATGATCTTTTTTCAAATCAAATGTTGAACAAAGATATTTGTCATATTCAGTACCTTAAATTTTATAAATCAAACGGACCCTTAGTTAATATGAGTGATCTTTTTTACTTTAAAAATCTAATAACAAATATCGGTAGGCTTAAAGTTTAAGCTTTAGTTATTTTACTCTTGGATCGATCTTAAGAATAGGACAAGTTGTTGTTCAAGTGTTCTTCCAACTACTAGTGTCATCCATGCAGTGAACTCTAACCTCCAAATTCTTGAGTGGTTTATTATTATCCAAAACAACTAAATTATTGGTTTGGGTGATAATAATAGTCAAATCTTATATTCTCAAGTTATTTTGTTAAATATATTCTTCTTTGTTTACTAATAAATTATTGGTTTGAGTGATACAAGATTCGATCTCCTTAAATAAGGTCTCAAGTTCCAAACAAAAATTAGATAACATGATTACAATAAATAAATATATATATATATATATATATATATATAAATTCACTAGTTGTACTCTTCGACTATTTATTTAAATTAATTATACATATTTTACTCACAATTTTAAATATTTTATTTTAATAGTTTTTTTACGTTACACATAAATTAAAAACAATTGTGTTGTATGCGGAATACTCACTAGTAGAAGAACAACCTTCTAAAATTAAAGTCTTTATGCCAGTTCACTAAGTTAAATTCCAGATGTCTCTACTTTTTCAAACACATTAAAAAAACATAAATGGATTCAAATAGGTTTTTTTTAGTGATCTACATTCTTCTCTATTGATAACAAATAGATGTATCCATAGAATGACATGTATCATCGTTCATTTTTGAAATATTAAGCATTTGTGATCCATTGCAGGGGCTTAAGTACTAGCTAGCTAGCTAGTAACTAAAGTAGAAGGAATAATCCACCCATGGACCAATTCAAATTGAATTGTGTGATGGTTCCGTGAATAATAACCCTATAAAATTCAAATTTTTGTCCTTGAAAGTGAAAAAAATGCGACAAATTCATCCATCCGTTAACTTCCGTCTGTTGCCGTTAATGAAAGAGCCTATGTGGCACATTCAAGGACGAATTTGTCAACACTCTACACATTCAGAGACAAATTTGTCAGCGCTCTACCTAAAATATAATTTAATCTTAACACTTAATAAAAAGGAAAACAAACATAAGTTAGAATAAACATAATAATAAGCATAATATTGATTGATAAGCATAATCTGTTTATTGCTCCGAAATTTCTATTATGACAACTTTAGGTAGTGACAAAATTAACTTGAGTCTCATTTTTTTTATAAGGATTAATTTAATGGTTATGCATTTTAATTTATTTGAGTCTCATATTTTGGGTAAGGTACTATCTCATATATTTGCTTTGAAATTTCTAATGTGACAGTACCTTACCCAAAATATGAGACTCAAACAAAAATGTACAACCATTAAGTTAATCCTTACAAAAAAAAATGAGACCCAACTTGATTTTTTCATTACCTAATGTTGTTACAATAGAAATTTCAGAGCAACAAACAAATTATGCTTATTAATCAATATTATGTTTATTATTATGTTTGTTTTAACTTATGCTTGTTTTCCTAATTTTTAAGTGTTTATTATAATTTTATGCTTGCAATGATTGAAAAAGGGAGAAAATGAAGATTAAATTATATTTTGAGTAGAATGCTGACAATTCATCCCTGAATATGTAGAGTGTTGAAAAATTCGTCCCTGAATGTGTAGAGCATTGACAAATTCGTCCCTAAATGTATCACGTAGACTCTTTCAATTAACGGTAATAGAAGAAAGTTAACAAATGGATGAATTTGTCACATTTTTTTTCACTTTCAGGGACAAAATTTTGAATTTCTATATTTTGACACTACTACAAAAATGAGTTTTTACGATGTTGATTTAATGTCGATTGATATAAAATCATCTTAGAAAGACACGCGGTGACATTTTTGTAAATAAATACAAAAAATTTACAACAGTTTTGCAAAAATCGTCTTAGAATGGTTGTTATTCGACGACGGTTTGCCAAAAACCGTCTTAGAAGGTTGTCATTCTAAGACAATTTTTACAAACCATCTTAGAAGACATTACCAAAAAAATGAGATTTTAAGACACTAAACCAAGGACGATTTTTTTAAATTTTATTACTTTCCTATATTCACTCATTTCCTCTCTGCGAACCCTAGCTTCTCTCATCTCTCTCACCCTCACTCTTTGTGTTGTGACTCCCATCCACCGCCATTGTCGAACCCCCCGTCGTCGTCAAACCCACCTTCGCTCTCACTCATACTTCGCTACGAACCTTCTCTCAATCTCACTCTTTGTGTTTTCATTCGCATCCGTCGCGTCATCAAAGATCCCTCCTGCACAGCCAATGTTGAAACCACCTCTGGCTCTCACTCTCTATGAAGGTAATACCCCTTTCTCACCCGTGAACCTTCTCTTTGTGTTTCTTTGGTCGAAAAACCTTCTCTCACTCTGAGAAAACCTACACAACAACACTTTCTTCACTCATTTCATCTTCAACATTCATGGATCCAGTGAGCAAGTGGGGTAACACGCCCTTGAAGACGATGGATCCCATGATCCATGACCTGATCGAGAAGGAGAAGCACCACTAATGTCACAACATCGATAGATTTTTTAGAATATTGGGGTCTCATTTTGATGGGTCTAGAGCAACGGTGCTCCCCAGAACTCAACCTATCTGGCGAGATGTTCTTGGGCTAGGGCTTGGGCTTTAGGAGTAGCGAGCACCGTGGGAGGGTGGTGGAGAGCAGGAGCAAGGACGTAGGAGAAGTTGGTCATGGCCTTGGGCCTACAGAGTGTTCTGCCGGCGGTGTCATAGTTCCTGGTGGCTTCCTCGGCAGTGTCAAAGGTGCCAAGCCACTTACGGGTCTTTTTCCAAGGGTCATAGATCTCGACGGCAAAGCAGCCCCAGGGACGCTTCTGGACACCCCTAAAATGGGCCTCCTTGGGCCTGGGCCTAGGCGGTGGAGTGTCGTTAGGAAATGGTAACGCGTGGACAGGCATTAGGTGAAAGATGATACGATGGGATTGGAAGAGTGAGGGAGGGGGGTTTGGATGAATATAAGTAAGGGTGGGGACAGTATGGGGTTTCGCCGACAAGTTTGCACTCTTGTGCCATTATCTTCTGTTTCCTAAATTTGGAATCACCTTTCATTTTTTTTCCCTCTCACTTTGTCTCATTTCTCTAGAGTATGATTTAATTTTCATCATATTCATATAGACTTTAATATCATCACGTGTAAACTAGAAAAAAAAGTAGAAAAATACCTTGAGATTTTTCAGAGAAGCCAAATATAATTATGGTAAAAAGAAAAGTAGGCTGAGGGAATACAAAAGGGGAAGTTAATTTTTCATTTTAGTTAAGAATTTAGAGGAAATATTTCGCTTAAGGGAACAAAAGGGGAAGTTAATCTGTAACTCACTTGTGGTTACAACGAATCTCGTGCAGAAGTTTATATTTCTCCTCTAAACCTAAATTATAGGCTTTTGTTACTTTTTGGACTTTATAGATGGAGAAAAACTTGATGAAAGATCCAAAACTTTTCGTATTTAAATTCAATAGCAAACTAGTAATTCAAGTTTTTACTCTCTTTTTTTGCTTTGTTGCTAATTGATAAATGTAAGGTATGATACTTTGCCTGCTTTATTAGTAGTTGATTTTGTGTGATTTTGCATTGACTGTGAATTCAGATGGCGAATCATTATAAATTTAATAAGAGTGAGATGGAGGAATGAACGAATAATTATGATTAATTTTCTTAAATTTAAGGCATGTGTTAAAATAAAAATAAAAAGTAATTCCATTCTTCAAGATCATGCAATAAAGCTCCTTAATTTTTTTCTTTCTTTTTGGTGATGTGGTTAAAAATAAAGGCGTTGGCAGTTGAAAGCAAAAGAGGTGAAGGCAAGCAGGCAATATGGGCAACACATGATGTAGCAGTAGTAGTAGAGTAACATAGTAGGGTGATTAATTTTCCCATTTCCCATTTCCCACTGTGTGTGAACATGAGAGGAGAGGGTGGGGAATGATAACGTAAAAGAAATAACTGGAGTAATGGATTGATTTGATTTGATGGGTGGAAGAAGAGACAGTAGTAAAACAATCTTGGAGTCAAGCTTGAGCCCATGTTGTTCCCTCGAAGAAATTGACGATTTTTCAGGCTTAGCTTCTTCATGTTCTTTTTAAAGAGTCAATCTTAGCAGTTATTGGCATCCTTCATCCTCCATATTTTTTCTCTAGTGTTCTTGTGCTAAATCCAGCATAGGTTTGGACTCTACCTCCATTCTCTATGTCACTTTTTATTCGTAGCCACTAACTAGTCTTGGAGTAAACTATTTTGCTATGTACCATTTATTTGCATAGTAGTATTATTTACAATGTTGCTTGCATAGTATTATTTACTCCGTGAAAATGTCCCTAGCTTTTAAGCTATACTTGTTTCTAGAGTACAAAATAATGTCACATAAAGAAATATTATAGATAGCCAAGAATCATGTCTCTTTAAAATTAAACAAACAAAATGTATTAAGGGAAAAATGTTCATGGAAGTTTGTTTAAATGGTATACTATTTTTATATTTTTTAGATCAAATATCATATGAAGTGTTTATTTATTTAATTTTTTGTCCTATTTGTGACTTTTATGTAGGCAACATGATCTTCAGGACACTTCTATTCCTCCTGGCCTATATTGTGACAAATTCAGTAGCTATCATTGACAAGCAGACATACATAATACACATGGACAAGACCAAGATCAAAGCCTCAATTTATAAGGGTAAGATTTCTCCCTTCCTTAGTTGAATCATTCTTTGCAATGTCTTTTTTTGTTTGTTATTACTTTAAAATATTTGAGTCAATACATTTCCTGATGTCTTTTAGATTTATGTCTTGTCCATCTATCCTTGCAGGCTCAAGCAGTTTCTTGGAACCATCATGCACCACATGTGCTTCCTGGTGGTTCATTTGATCATTCTGTTCTCTTGGTAATGATCCAATATTCCTTTGTTACTTAGCTTTTCTGTATTTTGATTATACTTTATATAATAGTCAAATTGAAATTGTTAATTTTCTTATATTTATTAATCGTAATTAGTAAATTTTACATTTTAGTTTAATTTGTGTTATTTATTTTAATGATTTAAGCTTCTTCTTAGTAAAAAAAATATGGGGAACTTTTTGGAAAATAAAAGACATTCTAAGACGGTTTTCTTAAAAAAAAACTATGTTAAAAAGTCTATTTTCTAATACAGTTTTTGTGAAACACTGTCTTAGAATTCTCAATTTTTTATTTTATTTAACAAGAAACATTTCTAAAACGATTATCTGAAAAATCGTCTTAGAAATGTGGTTTTTTTAAATAAAAATTATTATTATTTTTATTTTAAGATGATTCTTCGCAAAAATAATTTTAGAAAATAGATTTTCTAAGACGGTTTTAGCGAAAAATCATCTTAGAAATATCTTTTTAAAAAATAAATTTAAAAAATCATTTTAAAAAGTAGACATTGTTGAAAAACCGTCTTAAAATGTTCACTTTCTAAGAAAATTTTTCAATGAACCGTCTTAGAAATATCCATTTTTTTATTGTTTTTCTTAAAATAACCAATTCAAAGACGATTCTTGACAAAATCGTCTTAGAAATTATACCATTCTAAGACGGTTTGAAAATCGTCGTCGAAAGTCAACACTTTGGACGACCCTCACTTCAAAGACAATTGTATAACCGTTGCTAAAAGGCCTTAAGAGCCGTCTTTGAAAGACATTTTTTAGTAGTGCAGAGACAAATTTGTCAACGCTCTACACATTTAGAGACGAAAATGATTATTTATCCTTGTTTGATGACCAAGTATATATATTTAAAAAAAAAATTAAAATATCATTTTTTATATTTATATTTTCCAAGAGATGACAATATGATAAGACAAACATGGATTAGTAACTACTCATTATCAAATCCTGTCGCATAAATATCCATCATAGCATGATGCAACTACAATAAAATCCTAATATACCCAAAAGGTGCTACAAAAGTTCTCCTAATTACATCTAAAGAGGTTAAATATATTACTAATTGCTAATCAGTACACTAGTAGAGTTGCAAAACAGAATAGTTGTTAAGTAACAAGTTGCCACTATTTTTATGCTTTTTTCTTTTTGTAACTGCAAAGATTTTTCAATCTTTTTTTTATTCTTAATTTTACCTTATTATTATTGTTAGGCTAAATTACGCTTTTAGTCATTCAAATTTGGGTAATTTTTTTTTAAGTCCTTCAAAAAAATCTATTTTATTAGTCTCTCAATTTTTTTAAAAGTTACTTTTAGTCTCTCTCATTCTTTATATTAATGGTGTTGTAATTTGTGATGGTTTACATTGTCAAATGTTATTTTTTTTTAATTTAATTTCTTTACAAATATTTTTGACATTTTAAAACCACTAGAATATGTAAAAAATTACAACAATTTCACATTCATATTTTTATTTTTCTTCTTTAAAATTGTTAAAATATTTAAAAAATAAATTAAAAAATTTTTTGGTTAAAAATTATCAAAAAGTGTGAAACTACTAATAAAATGAACAAACAGAGAATAATATTTTTTCAAAAATTTAAAGGACTATTAAAAATATTTTTTTAAAAGACTAAAAAAATAATTAGTAAAATCTGAAGTACTTAAATTTTATTTAAATATTATTATTATTATTATTTGGCATTATCTTTATTGTTCCTTGCTTTACAAGGGAACACGTTAACTATAAATAAGCCTAACACAAGAGTGACAACACACCAACGTTTGATTAAGAAAATAGAAACCTTGTTTTTGGTTCTCTCTCTCTATAATCGTTCCAACAAATCACGAGTTTAATTCTGAAGCTTTCGCTACGTTTCTACCACTCAGGTTTGCTTTTGGGAATGCGAAAATCTAATACTTTTAGGGTTTATGATGGATGATGAGCGAGAATTTACATTTTCTCCAACTTCTTTGATGCCAATGAAGTTTTTCATGCTTCCTCGCTGCAAATATAGGGTTTCACATGGAGGGTTCCTTTTAATATATTTATTCATTAGGGTTTTCAGAAGGATTGGCGATACCCTAATTTATTAGGGTTTTGGGGGTTTTGGGTTAGTCCCTATTATGACGTTGCTTAACAGCGTTAAGTTATCGGTCTTCGGTCCAATTCTATCATGGGTTGTGATCTTGATGTTCTTGATTTTCTTCGACTGAGTTGTTCATCATGCTTTATGATATGGAAAATTTGGGACCACGACTTGGGATTTTATTCTTAAGTTTATGAAGAAAGCATGAACTATGGAAATTTTTTATTGATAGGATGCCATTGCAATTTTTGTTTTAGAGTATCATGGATATAAAGTTTGCAAGAAGGACTGAGCATATTGGTGGAACAACATGTGCCTACCGGCGAGCTGGGAGATGCAACAGAAATCCTTGCAGATTTTGGCACATAGAAACACCGTCACCACATACTGCCTGTGCTAATGCCAATATTGCATATGGATATGGAAGAAATCCCTATTCTTACTCTGAGAAGGTCCCTATGTATAATTAAAAGACAAAGACAACATTGATAAAAAATAATGGAGGAGATGCAACAAGGGTTACTAAGGCCTCCAATAAATCATGTTGAACAATGATATGTAAATACTGGATCAACAACAATTGTGTACACGGTGAACAATGTGGGTATTTGCATTCATGGTTTTATGGTGAAGGGTTTTCCACTGTAACAAAGCTTCCAAAACACAAGAAGGTACTTGACTCTAAAACCACCAATTTAGTATTTTAATACAGCAACGTTTTATTTAAAATTCTTTGATAGTTCATTTAGTATAATAAAATCAAAATTGATATCTGACTTAATCATCTTTGTTTTAATAATTATTGATTAGAATTATAGAGTATTTAATGTAACAATATATTGTTTCATTTGGGGAACTATAAATAGCCTCTTACATAACTGGGTGTCAGCCAAAGTGTTTTTCGAAAAACTTTCTCATCCCTGGTTTCCTAGGAATTGCGAGCCTTCAATTCATGTTAATATCTTTGGTGTAGTTAAACTAAAGACTTTTGACAACAGGTTATCACTGGCATTGCGCTTCCTTTTGGATCCGACAAAATTTATTCTGGTAACACTGATGGGACAGTTCGGATATGGGACTGCCATACTGGTCGATGTGTTAAAGTCATAAATCTTGGTGCTGAAATTACCTCTTTGATCAGTAAGGGGCCATGGGTTTTTGTTGGTGTGCAGAATGCTATCAAGGTAAGCTCTTTTCTGTCCGTTTTGTTTTTATGTATGAAATGACTTAATTATAGGAGTAGTACATGCAAATTGATTATGTGACTGTGGTTATTGTGACGTCTTGGAATATTGAGACCATTTCGGACCCTTGATGTACCCAAAGGCCGAGTCCATGCCATGACAGTTGGCAACTATATACTCTTTGCTGGTGCATAGGTAACTAATCTAATTCAGATTTCATTTTTTCTATAGTTAACCAAAAAGTTTTGTTCTTTAATCAAATTCAAAATTCTCTTACTTCTTAAACATTTTTTCAGTTTTCCATCAAAAGTGGTTTATGGTTATCTAATAGGGATCTCCCATCCATTTTTCTATACTTATTTAACTAGAAAATTTTGTTCTTTGATCAGATTCAGAACTCTAAACATTTTTCTGTTGTTTATCAATATATTTATCATCTGATAATTTAAAATTTATCAAGATGGTGTCATTTCTGCCTGGAGAGGAAACTCTGAAGCTAACTCTCCTTTTAACCTTGTTGCATCACTCACTGGCCACACTAAAGTCGTGGTTTGCTTGTCTGTTGGATGCTAGATGTTGTACTCCGGGTCCATGGACCAAAGCATAAAGGTATGTTTGTTATGAGACAATATAGGGATTCTATTTTCCTTTCTTAACATGTAGATTTTTTTTATGAAAAAAAATGTAATTTCTTCTTAAATGTAGATTTAACAAATCTATAACAATGAGTTATTATCTTGTTTTCTTCATGTACGGGACATGGTTACTTTGAAGTGCACAATGACACTAAATGAGGACAGACATAGTCACATCCCTTATTTGTTGGGACCAATTTTTGTTATCAAGTTCATCTGACGGCACAATCAAGGTTTGAGTTTCACTGAAGTAAGAACTTTGAAAGTGATATACACGCACACTAAAAAAAAGGTAAGTTACTTAACCACTATAACATCTCTAATTGAATAAGATATAGATTTATGTTGAAATATCACTTGATTTTATTTTCATTTGTAAAAATAAGTTGTTGTTATAATGGTCATGAAGGAGTTGGTTAATCTCCTAAGTTGATAGTTTTTTGTATTACATGGTGTTGTTTCACTTTTTGGGATGCCTGATCCAGAAGGCAAGCCAATATTGTTTTCCTAGTGCAGAGACAATTCATTTCATGTGTATGTAGTGGTCGAGCCAGCAAAAATTTTTAGTCCATGCTAAATTTTAAGTAGTGTCAGATTTTATTTTTAGGTAGTATCAAATTTTATTTTTAATCCTAATTAATTATATAAGTATATATAATTATTTAAAAAAAATTCTCCACCACTCAATAACTACAAATTTTATTTTTTAAGTAATGTCATGGTCATCATTGATTGCAAAGTGACTCCGCCACTGTGTATGAATTGTCATCGTAAGTAAACCTAAATTTACATCATTCAAGTATTTTATGTTAGTTTACATCCGGTGTAATTTTTTATTTTTATCCATGACAATTTTTTTTACAGATTTTCAGACAGGGATGGTTTATTTGCTAAGAAAGATGTTACATCAATTGAGTTAGGTCCTGGGGGGCTCTTCTTCACTGGAGACGGGACTGGTTTGCTGATGGTGTGGAAATGGCTAGAGATACTCAAGGTGGCATCATCCTCTTGACATGTGTTTCCTTTTGATGTTCGAGTTGTATTATCCATCTGCCTTGTCTTGAGGAAGTTGGTGATAAGAATGAATTTATTCTTTTGTGAACAGTAAACTATTGTATAGAAATACCAATTTCCTACCACCAAAAATAAAGAAATACCAATTTCATTTTTCTATATTCTTACCGGCAGCTGTAATCCTCCCCTGCTTTCATAAATATATTTACTATTGTAAGTAACATGGTTTGTAATGTAGTCTGTTCTCAAATTCTCCCCATCATTATCAAAGCAGGTTCATCCAATAACTACATTTTTGGAACAGCAATAACTTTGTTTCCACCCCCACTAGAAACAGGGAGGGAAAATCGACCCCATATTTTGTTTATTCCGCACCATCATAATTTTCTTCTTTCAAAAATTTTTCTACAATTGTGACTTGTAAAATTTGATATTTAAATGTAGAAGCAAATCTTCTAACTATTAAGAGAAATGTAGGTAACAACTTCCATAGGTTGGCCTTAATTTTAAATTCATAGGTTGAATTTTTTTTTTTTAAATTAACTAACTAAAATATGTAAGAAAATTGTTTATTGTGTCATTGAAAGGAAAATATTGAAGAAACTGTTGAAAGGGAGAGTGACATTGCCAAGAAAAATAGTTCAAATATTATATCTATAGATTTAATAAATTTTTAAAATCTGGGGATGTTTCAAATAATTAAAAAATTAAATATAAGGGCTCAATATGTTGGCAATTTTATTACAAAAATAAATAATATTAATTTGAAATAATTTTATTATTTTACTACATATTAAATTAATTTATAAACATCCTAGTAATAAAATAATTTTTTAATTGTTTTAATATTTCATTTCGTTTTAAAATTTATTTGGCGTTTTCTTCACACAAACAAATACTTAGCGTTTTTTATATATAAAAAAAGTAAATTAAATTGAATAACTTGAGTGCAGTTAATATAAACCGTTAATGAAATCATAAACTTATTTAGTTTTATTCAACTATTCATTTAATAATTATATTTTATCACTTATTTAAAATACTTTTTTACTACATCTTACTGTATTATTGATAAAAAGTGTTGAAGAAAAGAAATAGTTTTAATTACTTAGCACTTAATTGATTTGTTAAATTTTTTGCATAATTTATTTAATTACTTGTTTAATAAATTTAATAATCATATTCTGTTTTAAAAACATGAAAAATATTGATGTATGTGGAAACTTTAATCTGTACTGGTGGATTCTTAAATTCCAGACTACTATAACTTTTTCTTTTAACAGTTCCAAACGATTAATGTATTACTGGGTTCATATTACTGCCTTTTATTTATTGAAATTCATCATGATCTGTTATGCCTTTATTTTGTTATGAATAACATTACTTTCATATCAAAGTTCAGCTGCATTAGTACAGATTAAAGTTTAATGAGTTAGATAGTTAAATAATTATTTAAGAATCCACCAGTACAGATTAAAGTTTCCACATACATAAAACTTTTTAATTTTTTAAAACAGAATATTTTATTAACAGATTGACACGTACACATACTCAATCAAATCATTTTGTTTTCAGTTTATTTTTTCTATTTTTGTCTTTGCATTTTACTACCCCAACTTAAACAAACCCCGGTAATAAGATAGAAATTAAAAATGCAATAAACAAACTTGTAGTGCCAGTGCAAGCCAAAAGAAGCAGCCACGTTTGGGAAAGAGCAAAATCGGGTACAAGAAGCACAAGGTTGATGGTGGCCTAGTAGTGGTTTATATGTGATGCTAGTTATACATAATTGGTTTCAAATCATTAGAGTTTGCCACATTCAGAACATCACCAAATTCATAAACGTGTTTGAATATCTGGGTAAATAACATTGATCAACTGGGTAAATGTTTATTATTAAGGACATGAACAATTTCATTTTCGAAAGTTATCTTCTAGCTTGGAGTAAAATCAAACCTTTCATCAATCCACAGTCTGGTTCCAATCATTTGCCACGGCCAATAGTTAATCATCCAACAATACAGTCAAACTAAGCTCCCATCAATTTTCTACATGAAATGGCAAGGATTTTAGATCTAGCATAAACGATGATAGGTAAAGATGATAGCTGAGACACATTTGAGAAGATTTATGTTATTTTTCACTAAACATTTTGCACAGGAAAAGTCATGAACAGTAAATTAGTCAATAGAAAATACAGATAAGTGTTAGTGTAAAATATGGATAGTTATAATCTTTCATTTTTCTAATTGAGTGAAAAATATGATGCTTGGAGTCGTACTAGACATCACTAAACCAATGGACGCTCTTGTCACAACACATGCTACATGCATGACCAATGAAATTCTCTACTTCAAGTGTTGTCCGTGATGGGTAAAACAGTGGCACTATTCAACAAATATACAACAAAATCCATTTAAACATAACGATGGCTAAGGGGGTTTCATTCCTGCATCCAGTAAATCTCAAATACACCATTCATTTTTCTTTAATTTCAACATTGTCCATTTGTACTTTTTCTTCCTTCCTTTCGTTTTCAACTTCTTACACCATTCAGTTTCTTCTTCTTACTTTGCTAAGCTCTTCCTTTTGTTGACTCGTGGTAATTTGTTAGCTGCATTGTAGCAGTGGTTTGTTATCTGCATTGACTTCGTCGTCATCATGGTGAATGTTACAATGACAACGGCGGTCCAAGGTAAGTTTTTTAATATGCGAAATACTGATTCGTACGGGTCACACGGATTGGTAATCCGTATGGACTATACAAAATGGTAATCCATATGGCCCATACCGATTGCCTGCAAATCCATATAATCATTTACTTCTTGTTTATAAAAAAAAAATATAAGCTATTTCTTTTAAAAAAATAGTTAAATTACAAAAATAGGTCATGTTGTATAAGAAAAGTGTTATTTATTAATATATTTGTATAAATATTATTACATTAATGACATTAAATATTTATATATATAGTTCTTTCAAGTCTAGAAAAATTCAAAATAAATTTCTACATTGATTTTTAAATATATAATAGTATTAAAACAATTATTTATAATATATTTATAAGTTATTATATTTAAAAATGTAAGTGTTAATATACTACAAATTCATTAACTACAATTTTTTTTTCTGTACTAAACCTATACGGATTGACAAGCTGTATGGGTTTAACATAGTTAAAAAAACACATAGTGACGAGGCAAAAGCGGTACTCACAACAACGACAGTGACAATGAGATGAAGGTGGGATTGAGGAAACACGGATTAATGAGATGAAGGAGAGATTGATGAACGGATTGAAAAGAAGAGGAGGAAAGACTCACAACGGCGCAATGCAATGGTGTAAAACTATAGGTTAATGGTGTGAGAGGAGAAATGTATTGACAATCCATATTTGAGATTTTAAGTGAATGATAATTTTAATTTTTCACTCTTTTTATTAGATGTATTTGAGATTTACTGCATGGAAAAAAAACCCTAACTTCGGTGCCAAAGCAAAACAATACATTGTCAGATCTTGAGCTCAATATCCGGTCTTCACTAGATCTCCCAATAAAGGAGGTGAATAGATCTACATCATGGAGAATGAGTTCTTGTAGAATAACCCTGAAGATCTATACAGTGTTCAAAAAAGAATATTTTTTTCTCTCTCCCTAAGATCTCAAAATGAGATCTATCACTAAAGAAAAAAATGGGAGAGATCTTGAGAGATATTACATCATATGTGACACTATAGGGTCCACCAAAAAGTGGTCTAAGATTCCAAGATCTACTACTAAAGATGCTCTTAGGCGCATTGCCAAAGTTTTTCATACCCGTTAAATATATTATATTTTAATCAAAGATCAAGATTTTTCTTTTTTCTTTTTTCTACCTTTCCTAATTTATCCTTTGTCCCACGTTCCACACCCAACCACATCTTCAACATGACGTCACCACCACTATGTCGATGGTACCATAGGGAGCATTGACATTGTGCTCTTGTTGTTCCAGATCAAAAACCTTTTGCAACGCTTACCTTGATGTCGTTCTGTTCACCTTCATCTTGTCTATGTCGTGGCGGCTCCTAGTAGGGACGATGTGATATGCTTGTTGTTGATGGGTTAGAGAGATGAGGATAGAAGCACAATGTGGGAAAGGGAGAATAAAAGAAAAATGAAAAATGAAAAAATCCTAACCTTTGATTAAAAAACAATATATCTAATGGTTAAGAAAACTTTGACATGGTGCCCAACTTGTTTAACTTGTGCACCCTAGCTATCACCAGAACCCATGACAAGATTTCCATGAGAAGTTCCGGAGGGAGGAGAATCATAGGAGGAGACATGGTTGTTTGTGAATAGTAGAAACAAGGAAGGGTTTGAAAATGGGGATTCTTCTATTAAATAAATTTTTTTATATAAATGTAATGAGACTTTATAACATTGAGTTAATTAACCAAGGGGTTAAAATATTAAGTTAATTTAACTACATATCTTGTACTACAATTCAATATCATATTCTTCTATCAATCCTTAGTAATTTCACAAATTTGTCACACAATTATTTTATTTGAACATTTTGTTAACCACTTATATTATTTTGCATATTTTATCATGACTGTCCATAACAAGCCACATACTTTTATACATAATTTTGCATTTTTAACATTTAACTTCCACAATTTCGCATATTTTTCTATCCACCGAATAATTTCGCACATTCTTATCATTTAAGTTTAATGTGACAAAATGTGTGAAATTATATAAATTAAATAGTTAAATGTGAAAATAAATTAATTGGATGATAAAATATGTTAAAAACTTAAAAAACTGGATTGCAAAATATACAATCAAGCTAAAAATATTATGATTGTTATTGTAAAAAAATATAAAATTTGCATTTTCTAATTTAAATATAGAATGTAAAAATATTATTTTACTGTGTACAAAAAAATATAAAAATGTTCTTCGATCATATGAAAAAATAACTACTTCATTGGTTCTAAGAGTTTTCCAATCATATCTCCATGCATATTCAAAAGAATCAAACTTGCAAAGCACCAACCAATTACCTATTCCACTCACAAGTGTCACCTAAGCAGTGATCTCTCACCTTTATTTTCTGACATTTAAAATCAGAAAAGATTGTCATCATTCTATATGTATCACTCCAATCATCATACCCAAACCAAAATGCCAATTTATTAGAAATTTGTGGCAAATCAAGATATCCAGACATTAGGCTTGTGGTCGATTTCCAAAATTTGAACCCTACAAATCCATCAGTGTAAAAATCGTATAAGCAAACCAACCATTGCAGAATCCCAAGACAACATAGTCTTGGTTGAGACAACAATCAACAATATTATCGAGTAATCCATGTATAAAGCAAGGTACAACATAATCTATTATTCCATTGGTGTAGTCTTCAAATGTCAATAGGATATGAGTGTTTTTTGAGGACCTTAAAGATGTAATTTATTGAATGTAGGATCGAAGACGAGGGAGTTCCATGACTCGAAAACACACCTAAATCGCATGAGATGCTTCACCTGAAGCCACGATAGAATTTCCAAGAGGAGCTCCTGAGTAAGATATTGAGAATGTGACATTTTTGTGAATACTAACAACATCTTTAACGAGGGTTCTTGAGTTGGGATTTTGAGCTGAACAACCATGTGTTAAGAGTCAGGGGGAGCTCAAGAGGATCAAGAAGCTGAGTCTCTAAGTCTACAAAGTGTTTAGGCTTTTTTACATGCCAAATCAATTTGATTGGTAGACGTAATTTGTGTATGAGATGAAACTTCCTAAGATCCATTGCATAAAGCACATTCATGGTTTTTGCATTCATGTTTTAATAAAAGCATAAGTCTTGTGAAAAAGCTTTTTCGAAACAAATAATTTTCATGATTGCATAAAAGCCAAAGTGTTCAAAGTTTAAGGTTTTAGAAAAACATTTTTTCTCTGCTTTAATCGATTACCGACTTGTGGTAATCTATTACTTAAGCTTTCAGGAACACTTTAATCGATTATAAGAGTATGGTAATCGATCACACTTCACAAAGTCACAGAAAAGTCTTCCTGTGTTAATCGATTACGATATTGTGGTAATCGGTTACTTGGCGCGTATTTGGAACTAAGACTTCCTGTGATAATCGATTACATTGCAAATTAATCAATTACTCCATAAATCTTTTCCAGAAAGCTCAAGAACACTTTAATCGATTAAATGTGTTAACAATCGATTACATAAGAGTATTTAATCGATTACATTAGCATTTTAATCAATTACTAACAATTACAAACTGATTTCTATAAATAGCTATCGGGTGTTTTGGAAAAATAACAACAAAATTACAAAGTACTTTCATTAGCTTTCTGAGCAAGAATAGATTTCAAGTGCTAAACTCTATTCAGTCCCACTAATCCCTAATATTCAAAGATTTCAAAGGAGAGTTTCTTCTTGGGCAAGCTTTCAAAAGAAGTTTTGTAAAGAAGGTTCTGAAGTAACTTATTCCACCTTTTAATCCAAGTCTAGTAAATCATTTGCATACTTCATTTACTGGATCACTGATGGTTTCTTTCTTTACACTTTGTTGTGAATTCTTTAGAGATTCTTTTTGTATTAATAACATAGATTTCTTAAAGCTTTACTAGGATAGATGTTCCTAGGGATGGTGATCTCTATGTCTTGATCATAGAGATTCTAAGAGTGTTAGAAGTCTCGTTCTTAATCTAGGTCTGATTAAGAGTGATTGTGTAAAAATCTTGTAAGAACAATTTGTTGTTAGTGGAACTCTAACCATTGTGGTTGGAAGAACTGGATGTAACTTCTCAAGGGTGAGAAGTGAACCAGTATAATTTCCTATGTTGACTACTTCTTTCTAATCTTTTCTTGCTGTCATAATTGTTCATTCTTTGGTGCTACATTTCTTATTCAACAAGTGAAAGTTTTGTGATTGCATTCTTGAGCTGAGTGGTTTGATTGGTTGGAGCATTCTTGGTTTATTTGTGATACAATCTTGATTACTCTGATTCTTTAAAGATTTTTAAAAGACCAAGTTAAACCAATTCACCCCCTATTGGTTATTGTGTGTTGTTCATATTGTTTTCACCATGTCTATTAGATTTATTACTATTCTTGTTGTTCATGGTTGTTGACTGGTGTGAAATCATCGAGGCACCCGAGATGTGTGTTAGACACACTATTCTTAAGGATTTATATGCATAGTGCACAAATCCCCCAGGATATAACAGAATCTTCCTATGAACAAGAAACAAAAACTGGCAAGAACAAGAAAGAGAACTCAGAGAGTAAAAAGCAAAAATGTTTTTCATTTTTGGTGTGTTTGAAACTGAAGGTAGAGGATGGTATTTATAGGATAAGGAAAGAAAAAAAACGGTAAGAAAATAATTGAGGTAATTAGACCATTTTAATA
Source organism: Glycine latifolia (assembly GCA_013407115.1). NCBI lineage: Eukaryota > Viridiplantae > Streptophyta > Magnoliopsida > Fabales > Fabaceae > Glycine > Glycine latifolia. Next base: position 22,332,689 of record CM023950.1, read on the forward strand.
AAAACAAAAAAAACTAATAGAGGTAATGGAATGTTTTAATAAAAATGAAAATAAACTAATTGAGGTAATTAGACTGTTTAAATAAAAATGGAAATAAGGTAATTAGGATTAAAAGGATTTTCGAAATTGGGACAAAGCAAAATCTAGAGCATTAAATATGCCATATTTCAATATCAAATTCAAATCTTTTGAAATACTCCACAAAAAAAACACAACAATCCCCTACATATTTCAAAAGGTTTCAAAATATTTTAAAAGATTTTAAAAAGGAAAAGAAAGGAAGAAAGAAAGTTTATGGGTTCTCATTTAGGATATAGTCTTTTGGACATGATGTAGCAAGCTATATGAACTAGTCGTAGATTGATAGGACTTAACACACTGTGTAGTTGGTGTGACAAGCTACATGAATAAAAAAAATGTTTAATGTATGTTAGTGGTCTACCAATCGCATTACACCCCCACAAATCTTGCCTTTATCAATGCTTTGCGCTAATAGGCTATGCACACGGTCAGTATTCATGAGTGCTCTAGAGATTTCAGCACCATCTCATGCAAACTACCCCACTTGACACTCATATAGGTGATTTCATCAATTGTATGCTTCAATCATACACCACCTATAAGGGACATGAAATTCATTAAAAGCTATAAGCTTAACCTCTCATTAATGCAGTATCTAGCACTTTCTAACACCATAGGAATGGACTAAAGTCATTTAATTTTAACACTAACAGAACTAATAAGTGACTTATTTTTACCCATATGAACCTTCTTCATGGGATCTCCAATCACAAAGGTTGGGTTACCATCACTTGTTTGTTTCAAGTGGCTTAAGTCCCATTCCCCTCGATGTTTCGTATATTAGTTTTTTCCCTAGGGATTTTGTCAAAGGATCTACCAAATTTCCTTATGACTTCACATAGTCAATGGAAATTGTTCCATCCTTTAGCAGTTGTTTTATCACATTATGTCTCAATTGTATATGTCTTTTTTTTCATTAAAGGTTTTGTTTTTCACTATGGCTATCACCGACTGGTTATCACAATGCATTAACACTAATGGGGTTGATTTCATCCCCAAAGGAATATAGGCTAAATTTTTTTTTCAACCACTCAGCTTCAATACCAGCCAACGCCAAAGCTACAAACACTGACTCCATAGTTGATCTTGCAATTATGGATTGTTTGGTTGATCTCCATGTAACCGTACCACCACCAAGTGTGAACACATAACTACTATTGGATTTTGTCACATTTGAATTGGAGATCCAGTTAGCATCACTATACCCTTCCAATACAATGGGAAAACTACTATACTCAATACCATATTCCATGGTACCTCTCAATTATCTCATAAGTCTCACAAAAGCTTCCCAATGGTCTTGATTAGGACTATGAGTATATCTACTCGTTTTGCCTACTACATATGCAATGTTTGGTCTTGAAGATTTCATTAGATGCAGTAGACTCCCCATAATTTGGGTATACTGAGTTTGATTAACAAAGCCTCCTCTATTTTTCTTCAATTGAGAGTTAACATTATAAGGGGTACTTATTGGGTTAAGGTCATAATAACCAAACTTCTTAAGGAGTTTCTCAACATAATGCCCTGGGGATAGTAGGATTCTATCGCCATTCCTTACTATTCTAACTCCCACGATAACACTTGTTTCTCCCATGTCTTTCATGTCAAACTTAAACGCTAGAAAAGCTTTAGTCCTAAGGACTATATCAATACATGTACCAAAGATCAACATGTCATCCACATATAAACAGATAATCACACAATCACTATTCTCAATTTTTGTGTAAACACATTTATCAGCTTCACTATATGAAAAACCACAATCAAGCAAACAGAGTTGCATTTATCATGTCATTGTTTTGGTGCTTGTTTAAGTCCATAAAGGGTTTTTAGGAGTTTGCACACTTTGTCCTCTTGACCAGGTATAACACAACCTTCAAGTTGAGTTATATAGATCTCTTCCTTTAGATCACCGTTAAAAAAAATAGTTTTTACATCCATCTGGTGAATCACCAACTTATGTATAAAAACTAAAGCTATTAACACTTGGATAGAGGAAATCCTAGCCACAGGGGAAAAGGTGTCAAAGTAATCCACGTTTTGTTTCTGAGTAAACTCTTTAGCTACCAACCTAGCTTTATACTTACCGATAAATCCATCAAGGTTGTACTTTTTCTTAAAGATCCACTTACACCCTATTGGTTTAGTTCCTTTGGGTTGGTCCACTAAGGTCTGTGTGTTATTCTTCTTAATGGAATCAATCTCTATCTTAATCGCTTGTTCCCAAGAGAGTGCATTAGAAGAACTAATGACTTCTGTAAAACTTATAGGGTCTTTTACTTCTTAGATTGTCAGCCATGAACTCACTATGGTTTTCAAAGGTATAGAAATCATCACTAATGGATTTTGTAGGTTAACTAGATTTCAAAGGAAACACATTCTCAAAGAATTCAGCATTCTTAGTTTCTACTATGGTGTTGGCATCAAGTACATCACTTTTTAACACTAGGAACCTATAAGCCACACTATGTTTTGCATAACTAATAAACAAACAATTAGAAGTCTTAGAGCCTATTTTCTTTCTCTTAGGGTCGATTAGCATAACTTTGGCTAGGCACCCCCACACTCCCAAATATTTTAGGTTGGGCAGGTAACCTTTGCATAACTAACATGGCATTCATCATTTCCTTAAGGGTTATATTTTTCCTCTCAGCTACTCCATTTGACTCGGGTTACTTTATGTATTATACATTCCTTCTCACAAAAGTCATTGAACAAAGTGTACTCACCACCCATATCGAATCTAACATTTTTTATCTTCTTGTTTAGTTGGTTTTCTACTTCAGCCTTTATATATAAGGAACATATCAAATGCTTCATTTTTATTTCTAATTAGATATATCGTGGTGTATCTAGAGAAGTCATATATGAAGGCTACAAAGTAACCTTTACCTCCTCTAGTCATGCATTGTTTTAAAACCACTAAGTCTATATGAATTAAGCCTAAGGGTTGAGATTCACATTGCACAACATAACACATCTTTTTAGTTATTTTAGATTCAACACATATTTCACACTTACTAATTTGATTATCATGCAATTTAATTATTCCTAGGTTTTACATTTTAAAGACATACAAGGAATTTAAATGTCTCAGTCTAGCATGCCACATATCATACGAATCAATCAAGTAAGTAGAAGAAGAAGTAGATTCATTGACAGTCTTAGAAATGATGAGTACAAAGAGTCATTGGTCACAATACCCCTTTCCCACAAAAGCATTGTTCTTTGTCATTACCATCTTATCAAAAATTCGAATGACACCTTAATTCCTACCTTTCCCAATAGTTCTATAGAAACAATATTAACTCTAATAGAAGGCACATGTAGCACATTGCTCAGAGCCAATGTTTTCCCAGATGTGAGCTTCAAAAGAACTTTCTTTTTTCCAGAACTGGAGTAGTGTTAGAATCACCAAGGTAAACATCAAACAACGCATTAAAAAGAGTAGTAATAATGGTGTGGCGACATAGCTTGTTTGTGAAATCCCACTTGTTAATGAGTTTGATGTCTACAGGAGCATGCGGTTTGGGGTCGGTGAATGCGAAAGCAACTCTGCTCAGAAATTATGTCCTCCAAAAACCTTAATTTTGGAGACATCTAGGAACGATCTAGCCTAGTTGGTCATGGCAGAGACAAGTTCGGGAACATAGGGCTCATCCTCATCCATGTTGTTAGCCAATAAATCGTTAAAATTTTTGTTCATGGTTGATGACTAGTGAGGAATCGTCGAGGCAAGAGCAAGCAAGAGACATACCCAAGATGTGTGTTAGAGACATTGTTCTTAAGGATTTATCCACATAGTGTGCAAATCCTCTAGGATATAACAAACCCTTCCTATGAATAGTGTGAAAATCCTCTAGGATATAGGCAATCGGCTGCATGTGTTATAATGACAAGTACTAAGTAGTACTGTAGTAGTAACATGAAAACAAACATAATGTGTAGAATAAAACAGATTTATGATACACAATTCAAATTATAATAAAAGATTATTTTTAACTATTGATGTTTCTTTAACAAGATATTAAAATTCAATTTAGAAACAAACTTAAAATTGATACATTAGAAGACATAAATGTTAAGAAAAATTCTTAAGGATGGTTTCATTAAAAATTAAAAAATTATAAATAAAAAACAACTCCTACAAATGCTATCATTAAAGAAACTGGTATGTACCGACCTATGCATCACATGAGTTATAAATTTTATTTACTATTTTTTTATTTTTGATTTGTATCATTTATTATGTTATATATAACTAATAACAACAAATAAATAATTTATATAATTTAAATATTAGCAATTTTTAAAGTAAACGTTAATATTCTTTAATGTTAAACTTTTTTTGTGATACAATTTTACTTTAGGTTAGTTTCTATTTATATTTATTTAGAGGAATTAAACATTAATATATATTCAAGTGAGATTTATATTTATATGAAAGTGTTACATCTAAATTTTGATATACTTTTATGTAAATTTAATAATTACAATATAAACAATATACATTTTTTTCTTACAAATACGGGCTAGAAGCCCAAGCTACAAACCACAGAAGAAAGGGGATTGTCTTTATACACCCAACTAGGGGTGTTCACGGGTACGGGTTATCCGTGAACCCGAACTGATTTGAACTGATCCGAACTGTTTGGGTTGGGTCATTTATGTATTTGGGTCAAAACCGAACCGATCCGATCAAAACCGATCATGTACAGGTTGGGTCACGGGTTTAGATTTATAGATCCGTTGACCCGATCCGTGAACCCGTAATAATAATATAAATTTTATTATATATATATATTAAAAATTAAAAATTAAAAAATTCTTTCTCCCCATAATGATGACATAGTGATACAAAGGATGACAACAAATATGCAGTTAAAGTTTAACAAATATTGAAAAAGTGGTGGAATTAACTACCTTTTGCTTGTTTTGATCCTCATTATAAATGTGAGTACATTCAATTTTGTTTTAATCGTATGTATGGTGTTGAGAAGAGCATAAACATGATAAAAAAATTGAAAGACCTTATTCAGAAATTGATTCAACAATATGTACTAGAACATCTTATTTCTCATTCTAGTAGCAATTTAGCTAATTCTAGTACATTGGCTTCAAACATGGTCTCACAACATAATGATGACAAAGGTGATAAGGATGATGATTGGGATGATGAATTTAGAATGAAAATCAAGAAAAAACAGGGTGAGGTGCAAAAAAATAAGTTAGATAGGTATGATCATCCTGAGTTTGACATTTTGAATTGGTGGACATTGAAGGCATCCAAATATTATATTCTTCCCTGTATGGCTAGAGATATATTGGTCATTCATGTATCTACTATATCTCTGAGTCTGCATTTAGTACATGGGGTAAAATTTGGGATTCATTTCGTAGTTCCTTGAGTCCTACTATTGTTGAAGCTCTCATTTGTGCCAAAAATTGGCTTAGATCTACTAAGCAAAATGTTAATGACTTGCAAGTTGAAATAAATGAAGCCGAAAAGATTGAATCAGGTGTGTAATCCCTTATTTCATTTTGTATATTTGTATAAAATATCAATTAATTTTTGTGCTAATGGGGTTGTGTTTAAATTTTTAGAGTTGTTTGGTTTAGCTTTAAATATTGCTAATATTGAGTCTCCAAGTGTTGAAACTGCAAGTGCTGGAACTTCTTAATGTATTACTTTCAGATATATTGTTATTTGTTTCACCTTTTTGTTTTCATATTTTGTTTACCATGTTTATAATATTAATGAGTCATATTTTGTTCATTTGTTTGTTTCGACAAATTTGATTACAACAAATTTGGTTATAGCAAAACTTAGTTTATAAGAAATAGTTGTGATTCAGACTATTATAGTAAATCTTGTTCAAGAATCTTTTATTTTAATTTATATTATGTCTATTTTAGACTATTATGTTGATGCTATTAAATGAATCAATTTTACTACTTTCATGCATTTGATAATATTGGATATTTGAAAGAATCATGATATAAAATAGTGGTGATAAGAAAAAAAAATTAAATGGGTAACCCGTTGAACCGAACCGAATCGAACCGATCATGAACGGGTTGGGTTGGGTTGGGTTTCAATTTTTTTTCCTGAAAACCGAACCGAACCAAACCGATCAAATTTGATTGGGTTGGGTCCTAAATTGGCCAAACCCGATCCGAACCGACCCGCGAACACCCCTACACCCAACAAAAGTCTAATACACCCAAACCTTAATAGTGCAAATCCGTAAATGCCCCTGGTTTTAAACTTAAGTGAAACTATTCATTTGCCCTCTTCACAGCACGCACCTCGTCTCCTTGCTACGATTTTGTTCCGTTTCCTAGCGCACATCATCGATTTGGTTCAGGTCCGCCACAGGTCGCATTGGTCGTTGACTGTGTTGGTGGTGGTTGATTGGTGGTAGATAGTGTTGGTCGTCGTGAGTCCTTCCTCTTTCGTTGTCGCTTTGTTTTTTGGTTCCACGAATTGGAGAATCTGAATACTCCATACGGATTGAGTAATCCGTAGGAGTCATACGGATTGGTTAATCTGTATGACTCCTATGGATTACTCAATCCGTAAGGTTTTTTTAATCAGTTAGGTATATTAATGGTTAAATAATTTGTTGTTTATTGATTACTTTACATATTTGAGGCCTTAGAAAATTATATTTTATAACTATATGTTGTAGTATTGATGATAGTAGTGATTTTTGGATTGATGGAAATTTGATTTGTTTCCTATACATTCTATTAAATAGAAATAGAGAACAAAAAAAAATATATGGTCACTTCCTTGTAGTGTAACCTTATGATTTAACTTTTATACTGGATGATTTAAGTTGTGACCCACATTGTTTTTTTGAATTATAAGCACATCATCATCATCAACATCATATATGGTCACTTCCTCGTAGTGTAACCTTTTGATTTAAATTATGATTGAACTTGTATATTGGATGATTTAAGTTGTGACCCACATTGTTTTTTTTAATTATAAGCACATAATCATCATGAACATCATATATGGTCACTTATTGGTATTGTAATGTTGGCAAGTAGTCCTTTTTACAGTTTTCCACTTAACATCATATATGGTCATACCTTATACCTGTTAGCATTTATATGCACAACATCATTGAAGGATGAAATCATTTGTGTGTATAAGGAAAATTATTTGTTGATGTTAGATGTGTGTCGTTGAGTTTTTGAAGTTGCATGTATATTCAGTAGCTTGGTATTATTTTCATTGGTGGTTGGTTTGAAGTGTGACACAATTAAGCACTTGGAACCATAGGTTATGGTTAAAACATTAGGAATGTGTCGGGCATTAGGACTAGATGTAGACAGAGGAAGTGGTAGAGACCATAGTGGGAATGAAGAGTCAACCCCTCAACGTCGTAGGCCTACGGCATCTGCCAGAAGTCAACGGCCAAGGGCAGTTGTTGTTGATGATCCTCCGGGTCCGGACCGCCATGCAGGGGCTGCTGTTCATGAGGATGCTCATGTTAAGGACCGTCGTCTAGAGTCTGATATCCCTAACATGGATGATGCAAGTGATGAAATACAATCTTATCCATGTGGCCCGGAGGACTGTTCAGTGTTGACAGAGTACACTGAACATGTGGCTCTTCGAGTGTGGGAAGGACAGGTAGTTATATGTTTCATTCATAACAAATTGCTTTTATTTTTCAACATATAACTGTTATTCATGTAATATGTTTGCAGAAGCGCCCTGAGTTAAAATTGGCGTCCCACGAAAGAAAAGTTCACAAATTTGGGAGGCCTGTACTAGAGATTGAAGGATTTGTTGCTGGTACGGGCTTAGCCCCTTTGATTCCATGCTCAGTCGAGATCGGAGATAGGGAATTGCTCTCGGCTTTCGTGGAGAGATGGCACTCTGAGACAAGTAGCTTTCATTTGCCTGTGGGGAGTTGACTATCACCTTGGATGATGTCACTTCGTTGTTGCATCTCCCCATCATAGGAACTTTCTTATCGTTTGAGATTATTGATGTTGGACAGGTCGTACATATGCTTGTTGAATTGCTTGAGGTATCTGCAAAAGAAGCTGGAGCGGAGATGGAGCAATGCCATGGGGCATATGTTTGGCTGTCTTGGCTGCGAGACATATATGTTGTGAACTGCCAGTCGATAAGTGGATTCCAGCAGCCAGAGCGTGCTTGCTTCATTTGGTCGGGTGCACACTCTTTGCCAACACGAGTGCCACACATATCAGTGTGGTATTCTTAGAGGCATTTTGCAATTTGGACCAATCAGGAGGATATGCTTGGGGTGCAGCTGCTCTAGTGCACATGTATTATAATCTTAACTACGCATGTCAGCATCACGACAAACATCTTGTCAGTTATGTCACGCTGTTGTAGGTAATTCCTTTCACTGTTGACATAATTATCCATTAGAGTTACTTATTGTTATGACTTTGATAATAATGCGTCGCTGTTGTATATTAATTTGTAGTATTGGATCTTTGAGCATTTTCCAACAATTGGAAATGTCTCTGTAGCTGACAACTACCAGGAGAGGCAACCATGTGCGTGTCGCTAGAAGGTTGCCAAGGCATTACCGGTCATCACCTATCGTAAGCGACTGGATAGGTTGACCATGGACGATGTGTGTTGGACTCCATATGGCGATCATCGTGCGCATAAAGAGTTTGACATAATATCGCTATTCTCTGGGCTTATTCGATGTGGACCAGTAGTTGTAAGACTTTTACCAGAGAGGGTGCTCAGACAGTTTGGATTTGTTCAGGTAATTCCACAAATCCAAATCACTGAATCGCCATCCACAGAGGAGGTCGATGAAAGATGGATGCAGTTTGGCGATCACCTAGCCTCAACCACAGAAGAGGTTACTCATCCCAGTCAGTCGATGGTTGGGTATCTTGATTGGTTTTTTCATGTGTCTCATTCTTTTATGACCCCTCCCCCCCCCCAACAGCTTGGTGATCCTGTTAGATACCCTTCGACTGAGCATCATGTTGTACCAAATCCTCCACTTCCTCATTCTGATGACCCAGCACCAGTTCCACCTACATCTCAGGAGCCTCCACATGCTGTGGTATGAAACTATATATACTTTTAGTTTTCAACTGCATTTACTTAAAATTATTAACCAAGATTGGGAACCAAATAATGTTTTTGTTGTTGTCTCAAGCTACGTGTCAAATGATAGCAGAAGGCTTACAACACATAATGGACATGCGTATGGTTACTGTTGGAACCGATGCCTATGCCGCAATAGAGCGCCTACTACATATAGCATGTTCTATCACAGAAGAAGGATGTGTGTATGTGCAGCCCAGATGGACGACACAGAGGCAGCAGAGACATGATGGTGGACAAGGGGACATTTGATTGTACTTAGGATATTTTGACTTTATCACTTTTATGGCTTTACATTTAGTTTTGTCAACACATGTTAATGGACACTGCATTAGTGTATTAACTATTGAACAAATGTATTATGTTTCATCAATATGATTGCATAGAAACAAACAAACCTTAAATAAAAAGGAATTAATTGAGGTTGAGCATGTCAAATATAAGTTAAAATGACCCACATAAAGCATAACCTAGTACATAAGGTTCATTATCGTCATAGTTTGGAAGAATATTCCAAATTGATGGGCTTATTTGACCTAGCGATATAAATCATTTACTTGACACAACTTAGTTACTATTATTGATAGTTATGGTTAAACATGTAAAAGATAGGAACACTTCACAATTAACCAAGAGGGGGGGTGAATTGGTTAGTCTTGGTAAATAAAATTTTTTTTGTATAATCAGAGTTTTCCCTTAAGATCTTTATCACTTTGAAACCAAAAATATTTATTCAATCACTTGTTAAGTCCAAGGTATGCAATTATTCGAAGTTAAATTGATTAGCAAGATAAATCAGCAAAGTATATATGTGGAAGATAGGCAAGCATGAATTTAAGCACAAGACTCAAAAAGATTTATACTGGTTCACTTCAAACACTATGAAGCTACATCCAGTTTTCTTCCATTCAACACTAGAATGGAGTTCCACTATTGCAATTTTCTGTCTTACAAGAATTATACAAATCTCTCTTTATCAACCCTAGATAAAGTTCAGACACCTAAAACACTATTAGGTTCTTAGAGATCAACCCACTGAGAGTCCACTCAGCACACCCCTAGAGAAACTCTTCCTCTAGATTACATGCAAGAGCTTAATTACAATAGAAATTCAACTACAAAAAAAAGAGTACACCTTTAAAGCTAAGGAAAGATATCACCTGATGATCCAATGATTAATGATGCAACTGAATGAATGAATCAGGTTTAAGAATCTACACAAGACTCAGAAAAGCACAATCCTTAAGCTTTGACAAGAACTTTCTTGCTTTAAGACTCAATCAATCACCCATATGTATTTTGATGTAAGCAAGAATACCCACAACCCAAAGAACCTCAGGAAAGTATGTAGAGTGCTTTAGTTTAGCTCAGATTTTGAAATTGACAAGTTGCATATCAGGCACAGAATGAGCTCTATTTATAACAAATGTTTCTAACTGCCTGTAATCGATTACAAGCGCCTAATAATCGATTATTTATCATATGTAATCGATTATTTATCATATGTAATCGATTAATATGTTCTATAGGCTTCTGGGTTATGGCAACGAACTAATTAATCGATTATTCTGTAGCGTAATCGATTATCACAGTGAACTTTAGAAAAACTTGAAGTTCAGAATACAGCTGAAAAGTACTGTGTAATCGATTACGGTTTTGTGGTAATCGATTATGGCAGAGAGCTTTCATAAAATAGGTTTTAGCCAAATGAACTATGTAATCGATTACAGACTTTTGGTAATCGATTATTTTATAATAGATAGTGAATCAGTGGTGTATAATGTAATCGATTTACAAGTATTGGTAATCGATTAAGGCAATGAGCTTCATAAACCAGGAGATTTCTATTTGGCCTTTGTAATCGATTATAATAACTTGGTAATCGATTAAAATGTTTCTCAATGTTATTTTATAAGTAAGCTAAGGTCAAATAATCGATTAATCCGATATGTAATCGATTACATTGTTCTTGATTGGTTTTCCAGAAAAAGCTAAGAACAAAGTAATCGATTATTATGCCTCAGTAATCAATTAAATAGTGTAAACCAGTATTTTTCCAAAAACCTTAGTTTCAATTTAAACACTGAATCAAATTAGCAAAGCCTTGTTAATTTTATGACCCTTTTTGAAATGCTAAATGTATGATATGAATGCTATGCACTTGGATCACCAGAAATGTTTTTTCCTTTACACTTAATTACAAGATTTTCTTCAAGTCTTCAAGGCATGTTGGAAGCTCAAAACCAAGCTTGATCTTCTTGCCCATTCATCAAGTGATTCCTTTGTACTCAACAAAACAAGTCATCCAACAACATATGTTTATGAATACGCTACATGATAAGTCTTACCCAATAGTAAATACACTTAACCCAACAAAAGGTTATAAACTTTGTTGCCACAAAATTACTAAATCCGTCAATACAAAATGCTAATCAATAACAAAATCATACAAAGTAACAAATGGGTCAGTCATCTCATAAGTCCACATAGGTAGTACGCAATTTCTTTATAGTAGTATATGATTGCATTCAACCCATATAAGGAACCATCCATTCTTTTGCAACACTATAACAGTGTATTGACCATAACAAAGCAGCTGACGGCATAGGACTTCCATCTCTCAATACAACCTGAAATAATTAGCAAGATATGGAAAACTTAACATTTGTTTCCAATATAGGCTAAACAATAAAACTGTTGAATAATGTACCTGCATAAAATGGTTAGCATACAGATGACCAATACAAAAAATGCAATGAACACCGGTATCTCTAGGCGGTTGGCTTCTCAAAGGAAAAAATGTCATACTTTGATGGAGAGACAGAGAAACGAGAACGCTGTTATACCTTGATGCAATTACATATCCCAAATCGGTAATATCCATCCACTTATCAATGGTTACCTGTAAGTAACAAAGAATACCTGCAAGTATAAGTAAATTAAAAATGCATTAAAACTACCGACATAAGAAAATACTTTACCTTTGACAATCCATCAACAAGTAGCGACCGTTTCAAGTGCTCAAATCTATCAAACCCACCAAACAAAGCTATGTATTCGCCTAACCATTGTGAAAGTTCTTTGAGCAAATGATTACATACCAAAGACCAATAATTTTCACCATATCCTAGCAAGGCAGCAATAACCATAAGCTTTAACATCAATAATGTTTAGAATGAAATTGTGCATAGATGTATGGAATTGATCCAACATAGGCATGTTTCTCTTTGTTTGTGTGATGGTTTGTCGATGAAGCAGGCTATTTTTGTGTGGAACGGCTATTTTGCTGAGAATGTAATTCGTCGACATACTCCCAGTAAGATGGATCCCGCTTGGTTGATCTTGCGTGTTGGGATACTTGTTTCTTTTGAGCAACTTTTGTTTTAACCTTTTTAGGATGCAGACACATTGAATTTTGGTCAGGAAATGCAAGCTCTTTCAGTTTTGTCTTTAAAGTCACTTTGTCACACAAGTCAAGCTTTTCAAAACGCAAAGATATGGCTTCCATCTCTTCAGTTATGTGGACCTCGAACTCACCTACACCTTGATCTTCAAAACTTAACCTCCACCAAAAAACATCAACTGTCTCAAGCGGTATGCTCCCAACAACATACTTAGCTAGCTCACATGCACAAGGCAGCCCATGCGTAGTTCTCATTACACATCCACAACGAGTTTTTTTTTTTTTGCCCGCATAATGGACTCGCTCATACTCCGCAGAAATTTGGTTTAACGCATACCTTGAGACCATTCCAATAAGTCTTTTGTACAACGTTACTTTAAACACATGACCGACCACATGTGTGCTTCTCTCCAAAGATGTCTTTATCTCAGTATGTTGCAAGGTCAACATGTTGTTCATTGCATCACATACACTACAAAGATCTCCAAGGCTATTCTGCAATAGTCTCTTTAAGATCCAATGGGCAAACTCTACCATGTAGTTTATGATTCAGGTAAGCAATAATCCCCCAAATCAAGGTTATTCAATTAACAATTTAAAAAAATTAAAGATTTTCTAACCTGTTAGTTGTCGTGTTACCCAAATGCATGACTTTTTTGTCCATGCTTTTACAAATTTTTCTTTGTGTGGATTCAACCATGTGTCTTTCACGTAATCAACAAACGTTGGCCATGGAAAACACACAACTTCAAACTTCGTAACACAATCAGCATACTGATTCTCATTAGCACAGTCCACAACACTCCCCGAGGCTTCCATGACATAGTCCCATGCGTTACTCTGTCGGACATATGTTTTATATTTTGCCTTCACATTCTTATCAATGTGGAACCGACACAGTAAATTGGTTGTCTTAGGGAATATAGTTTTCACTGCATTCATCAATGCTGAATCTCTATCAGTGACAATAACATCTGGGAAAAATTGACTTTTCATAAAAATTCCTCTAAATTTTTCTAGGGCTCAAACAACATTGTTTATACGTTCGGCTTCTAAATAAGCAAATGCAGTTGAGAATGTCATCCTTGTAGGAGTCACACCAACAATGTCAAGTAACAGAAGTATGTACCTGTTTGTTTTGTACGTGCTGTCTATCAGAAAACCACCATGATATGCATTGCTCAACTTCATTGCATCCGGATGTGTCCAAAATAGGTCACATATGACATTTTCATCCTTCACTCTATGCCAATGAATATACATGTCGTGTTCAAGAAGTTTCATTAATTGTTGCAATTCAGATTTACCTTCTCTGATACGCGTACGGTATGTATATCTTACATTGATTACTTTCCTCACAAATGTACAATTATTGGGATTGTGTTCCTTCAAAGTTAGAAGAATATTATTTGGTTTCACCATCGACCTAGTCATATCAGCAACAATAATCTTCTCATCTTTTGTTAGTCGACCAGCATATGGGTGTCCACATAATGAATTTGCCAAAGCATGATTATGAGTGCCACATAATAATTTCACCATCCACCCTTCATCTCCTGGAACTGGTTTGTCTCGCAGCTTAAACGGACAATTACATTTTCTAGTGCTAGTCACGGTAGGTACCATAGCTTTATTGAATGCTCTGTACTTTTCACTCCTTTCACAATCAATTAAAACAAATGATGTCCTCCCTTCTTTCCATTTGACATGACTAACCTCATTATGATAGCTACAAAATCATTCTCATATGCAACAGTTCGAGCCCATTTTAATACATCCTCACGATAAGGAAACACCTACAAAAATCAATAAAAAAATTGTTTAACTTCCATAAATCATGCATTTCACAACTTTAACCAAATTCAAAATAATATAAATACCTCAGAAGTCTTGAAGGCTGCAAAACAATCGACTGAACATTTATTATTTTCGAACGCACTAGGTTCATCTCTGATATCTTCATTCATATTAATTTCTTCAAATATAATATTGTCATACATCCACTCATCATTGTCCATCTTAACAAATGATAATAAATTTAAATAAGTGACAAATAAAACACATTATAATAGTATTTAACCACATTAAAGTCATATTATAAACAAATCCTATACACTTTTTATCACCATCAATATTACCAATTAATTAAAACAATAACAAAAATATTGTTGATTACAAAATTAAAAATATCCTAAAAATACATTTCAATATACAACTAATTTCAATTTTAACCTACTTATTTTTTAATAATAAAAATCATTTTTTAATAAATATTTCATCATTTTAATTATGTTTTTTTAGTGTAAATCAACAAAAAAACTGTATCTTTAGAACAAATATCTATTTTCAGCTACTTATTTTTTTTATAATTCAAATAATTTGATAATAATTTTTTATTAATTATTTAAAAATTATTTGTCGTACAGATTATGCAATCCGTATGTTTCATACAGATTGCATAATCTGTAAGAAGCATACGGATTGCTTAATCCGTATGTTTTGATCAATCCGTATAACCCATACGGATTAAGCAATTTGTATGCTCCTTACAGATTGACTAATCCGTACAGATCATACGAATTACGTAATCTATATGGGTTATACGGATTGATCAATCTGTATGTTTCATACGGATTGTATAAAACATACAGATTATGTAATCCGTAAGTTAAAAAAATTACCTCCAGCATGACCAGCGTCTTCGACCCCCAACCACCTCACAACTTCCACGACCACCGTTGCACAAGCCAAAACTTCAACCTCCATCCTCCAACAACAACACAAAACCTACAAAAGCATAAACCGGACTTCAAACCAAAGCAAAACCAACACTCTACACCAAGCTCACCATCAACACCATTAAAAATAAGCAAGGGTATTTTGGCCATTTAAATAAATTGGAATGGTGTATTAGACTTTTGCTGGATGTATAAAGACAATCCTGGAAGAAAGAAACAACAAAATATCAGCAAACAAAATAATCTGAATCCATAAAGAAGGATGCTCAAAGATAAGCATTTGTTTCTTGCACTCTGACTGTTAAATTATGTATCTACCATTATATTTCAAAAAACTCATTTTAGAATGAAAATTTACGTTCTAGAATACAAATTTACATTACAAAATGCAATGAAAGATGCCAGATTGGAATGCAGGATTCAAATGCCTCAAAGATATACATCCCGTCTGACAGTTGGCATCCGAAGCCCTAGTTCTGCTACTTGGTTTGCTTACCGAAACAAATTACAAATGGTGACAAGAAATGATGTGATCCTAGCTCGCCATTCAACCACCTTGTTTGCCAGTGAGTAGCAAGACTGAGTCCTATATTTTGAGTGTTGGGAGAAACATTCCGAAAGATGTAGCTATTGCACATGAACCAAATGGCATCCAAAGTAACCAAGAGCAAGATGCTCCAGTCATTCCCTACAATGCCAGGCTTGGAGAGATTGTCATGTAGCCAGTGAATCAAATCCTACGGGTCAAAGCCAACGATATCGTGACCTACCAATAACTGAAACTACAATCCCGAATTAGTGCATGCAATATATCTTCAATCTCATACATGCACAAGGGACAAAAGGGATAAGAAGCAAGATGCTTCCTAACTCTTTCAGCATTGGTTTAAAGGCTATGTTTCGCCATTTAACTTCTGTGATTTAGGAATTAAAAATGTGAGACTTGTATTTCATGTAAAGCCAATGAAATCAATGCAGTAATAATTGGGGGGGAAATATGGATACAAAAGTGCAAATTTTGGTATAGAAAAGCAAAAAGAATCCCAAACGGGTTTAATCCCATATAAACCTATAGAAATCGATACAATAATAATAGAAAAAATAAGAATTTGGAACGTTATTTCACTGGTTTCATTTGTGCATTATTTCCCCCTTCATGGTAAGCACATAATCACATTAATCAATTCTAATTTGATAAGTAAAAACCTCAATATAAAAAGAAGAACGAATCTGTATTAATTATATTTCTCATCCCATAATTTTTCTTACTTTTTATTTTTAGTCCTTAAACAAAATATTGACTAATCTTGGTCACTAAACTTTTGCGGGTTTTTGTTTAGTCTTTGTTATCTATTCCTTCTGTTATCTGATGATGTGTTGCAACAGCTGGCAAATACATTGTGGACACATGGCAAATCTAATGAGGTATTTTCCAGAGACATGTCAGGTAAATGTTTTTAATTTAGCAATATTAATACATAATTAACCCTTTACGTATTTTAAAAGAGTTAATAAAAAATATTTAAATCAGACAAGTGCTTGGGTTGACGCTCATTCATTTCCCAAATTAGATTGAAATCAGAAATCCTAGATGTTTGAGAAGTGCAATTTTGAATGTTCTCCCTAAACTTCAACGTAAACGCCGTAATCATTCTAGTTAGACAATCCAATTTAATACATACATACTAAAGCAATGATTCACCAAGAATGTAAATGAAACATCCAGTTCTCAAGTATGGAAGATTCATCAAGTACACTTCATGGAAAATTACTGAGTCTGACTCTAGAACCTCACATTAAAGAAGTCCACAGTGCTAGGACCATTTGAAAACCTTCGCTCTAATCCTGCAAGAAAATAAAATGAAAATTAAAGCATCGCTTACAATAATACTACCGCATGAAAACGGATAAAAAGATAATGGTGTGAAATATGAACAGATCAACAGAAGCAAAAAAGACGAGAGACACTATGGGAGGACATAACAATACGCTACTTATGGTCATGGAGTAGCACTTTTAAGTTCTGTCTTGAACATATAGTTCAAATATTTTAATGGATAACCAGTACTATGTTAGTTTTCCTTAGTGTGCTGCATTAAGTTGCACATAAAATAGTGCTAACTCTATATGCAAACATCAAATGCACACACTTCTAAACCTGCTCTCATGCATAATTTTATCGTTAAATGCCACGTAACTGATTATTATCTATAATTTAAATGGTAAAAAATGTTTACAAAAAGGAGAGCATATAATGCAAATACCATTTTTCTATATTACATCATACTCAGAGATGTGTTGGACTCCACCAATCACAAATACTATTCAAAATTCAAATCCAGAATTAAATATAAAATTGCACAAATTGGTACTAGGCTGACCAAATAAACCATGAGACTTTAGTATACATAATGCAACCAAGCAGCTTTGTTTAATTAATTATTAGACATTTTAGTATACTGCAAATGACCTAGCAGCCTTAAATCCCAAATATTAGGGGTTTGAGTACAAAAATATTACACAAACAAGTTTATGTAGCAGCTTTTTCACAGTGCTATCATGTGCATTAATTAAGAACTACAACAAACAGGGCCTTTACTAGTGTTCAAATTCTTCAATCCATATTCCATAAACAGGAAGAAAAAAGGAGAATAAATGCTAATCTTCATATAAAAAAGCTTCTCAAATTAGTGCATAGCCTCAAATAACACCACAGTACAATGGCAAACTGGTCATGCAAAGTTAACATATCAATTATCAACCAAACAGAGCAAATCCAGGCAAACAAAATAGCAAGAAATGAGAACTCAATCAGGCTATGGCCTGAAACAGCCATTGGGGGCATTTAGATTGAGGTGAAAGACAGCAGGCATGGCCTGAAACAGCCTAAGGCCTGTCATGGTTGCTGGCAATGGTGACCACTGGCCAGAGATGCACTGTCAATTGTCATGTGGCTAGGATGAGGCTGGACAAGTGAGCGAGGCCAAACAAAGAGAAATAATGGGAAACAAGAATCTGAAACGAGGAAGTCCATAGACTCTGGATATCGTAATGCAAATATTCATTTTGATACATGTTAACTATTAGTTAAAACTAAAATTAAACAATGATTGAGCAGCAACTGTTTATATGTTAAAAAAAGTTCTGATATAATCTTAGTTATATAGCACAATAGATAACTTTTGGAAACAAACAAATTAAATATGTATCATGGAGGAATAATGATTTGTCACAAAGATATAGCATTGAAGTTTTGATGGACACATGTCAATGTGGCCATATACCTGTTCCATTGAAGCAGAATCAGTATTTCTCTGCTCTTGTGTATCATTAGATTCTCCATCAGCTTGACCTCTATCATCATGAATCATGTCCTCATGTTTTTCATCAACATTATCCAATAAATCTGCAGGAAGCTGGCCAGACTTCAATGCCTGCAATCATGTACACCAATTAGATGTACTGCATTATTACAGTCCTTTTCATAGTTAAGGTAACTAAATGAGGAGACATCAGTTTACACCATCGTTGGATTGATCGTGTCTATCATATAGCTCATATCTATAAAATCTTGCATTAATCCAAAATTATTATGTATTTCATCGATATACATCAAAATTAACATGATGTATATTTTTGAAATATATTAAAATAAGAACTATATAATTATATTCTTATAAATTGTTGTTCAACTTTTACAAACTGACACAAACTACCAAAGTAATGGTAAGAATGTTGTGTTACAACACTGAAAACCAATCCCTTGACAATTTAAATTAGGAAGAGACAATAATTTTTAAGTTTGAAGATACAATATTACGAAACAAAAAAATTGCCAAAGAAATATCATAACAAGACTCCCAAAGACCACATGATAACACATCTCAAAACAATTTCCCTCCTTATTTCTCAAACCACAAAAGAAAACCAAGAGGAGGAACTCCTCATTTTATAAAGAGGCATTTCATGGGAGAGTCTCTCATCATATCATCCCTCTAACAGCAGGTCATTAGTTATAAATTATCCTATCATATTGTTTACAGTAATTTCAATATTATGTTAAGCATGAGTATGACACGAAGAAACATTAAAATCCATTAAACGATTATCTAATTTAGAAAAGCAAGCACCTTTTCAAGTCTAGCAACCTCTTCAAGAGTCTGAGAATTCACAATGGCAGCCTGCATAAAGCAGAAACATGTCAAACCATAAGTAACCAGAATTAGTTGCTTGATGTACCAGCTTCTAAGAGAACGTAACTCTGGTTTATGAATACAGTCATTAGCTATAATGTAGAATGGAAATGATTTCTTAGCTGAAGATAATATCACAAGAGCACGAAAGGTGATCTACAAAAAATGATTTAGCAATAAAAAATCATCACATGGGCCAATAGGACAGCAGGTATAGGCATCTTACAGCATAATTCTAACTTGTAGGACAATGAGTTACACTTTCAAGATAAAGCACAGTCCAATGGATAATTTTAGAGCTCTTAAGAGTTGGACCCTGGTTAATTTTATTAACCTAAATATTATTTGGATATTCAGTGTATTTACATGTAAGAAACTAAGCATGATTAACTAAACCAATGTATTTTTCTTTCATGTTTAATGAATTTGTAGAAAAATCAGGAATCAAATCTTCAAATTAATAGGCTATTAATCATGCATTAGCTGTTTTTTTAGCTGATTTTTAGTGGGGTATTCATTATGATTGATTGGTGTCATTATTCCCCATTGTATAAATACCCCTTTGTAGAATCATTCAGATACAACAATAAAAATTATCCTTTCTTCTATTTTTTCTACATGGTATCAAGAGCTGGTCACAGACCTATGCCCTAAAATCACCCATGCCCTAATTTTTTCCAAAAATCACTGTTCATACCTCCAATCAAGCAAGTAAGCATAGCATCCGAACCAGAAAACTCCAGCGAGCCAAACGACGCCGGACCCACCACCATCCGACCACCCACGCGCCGCCACGCGCCTCCACACGCGCCGCCACCTCCGCGCGCATGAGCTCCACGCGCCGTCACGCTGGCCGTTTCTTCGCCGGCGACCTGCCCAGAACGGTTCGCCTGCCTCTCCTCCGCCTATTCCAAGTGTCAAATCAAAAAAAACGAACATTTTTCGTTTTTTTGTTTATCTTCCTTCACATCTTCATCCGTCTCCATGTCTTCCTCGGATCGTTCTTCTGCTTCTGCCCCAAATTCTCAGTCCTCTGGAGACAACTTAGCCTTGCAGATTACTAGTCACCGGTTGAATGGTAAGAATTTCCTGCAATGGTCCCAATCTGTTAAGTTGGTTATCCGAGCAAAGGGGAAGATGGGCTATCTCGACGGGAGGATCAGGAAACCTGTCGAGGATACTCGCGATTATGAAAATTGGGAGATTAATAATTCCTTGGTAATGGCATGGCTGACGAACTCCATGGAACCACAGATTGGTCAAACCTATTTGTTCTTTGACACAGCAAAGGAAATTTGGGATGCTGTTCAACAAAATTACTCCGACCTAGAAAATACTTCTCAAGTCTTTGAACTGAGGAATAAGTTGAGGGACCTTCATCAAAAGGGTATGACCGTTACTGAATATTTTACTGCACTAACAAATTTGTGGCAGGAATTGGACCTTTATTATGCATCGGATCTTAAAGGGTTGGAAGCTAATACACAGTTCAGAAAACACTTGGAGAAGGAACGACTTTATGATTTCCTTGCTGGTCTCAACCGAGATCTTGATGTGGTTCGTGGTCGAATATTGGGGCAGCGACCACTACCCTCACTTGCTGATGCCTTTGCTGAAGTTAGGCGAGAAGCTAGTAGACGAAGAGTTATGTTGGGAGAAAAAGAATCGTTTGATAAGTCTAACGATACCTCTGCATTGGCTGCCAAACACCATATTGACCATTTCTCTGGGGAGCCTAAACGGGATGGTCGTCCATGGTGCACCCACTGCAATAAAATTGGTCATACCCGTGAGAAATGTTGGGAACTCCATGGAAAGCCTCCAAATTGGAAGCCAAAAGGACAGCATAAAGGTCGTGCATATCAGGTCTCAACTGATGACAAGGATGATCAGTTGCGTGCATCTTATGACTCTGATGGTGTGGTTATCAGTAAGACTCAATATGAGCAATTTCAGAGACTTCTGACACAATCTCCTAAGGCCACTAGTCATGTGGCCCAGAAAGGTACAGCTTTCCATGTTGATAGTAAAAATCATTGGATCCTTGATTCTGGAGCATCTGACCATATGACAGGTAATCCAACATTGTTTTGTTCTTATACTCCATACACTGAACCCTCTCGGGTCAAGATTGCTGATGGCAGTTTCTCAAAAATTGTGGGATACGGAACTGTCAAACTCTCTGAGCAGATTAATTTAACATCAGTTCTTTATGTTCCTCACCTCGCTTGTAATCTTATTTCCATTAGCAAGCTGACTTCTGAATTGAATTGTTTTGCTCAATTCTTTCCACGTGGGTGTGTTTTCCAGGAACAGGACTCGGAGAGGATGATTGGCAGTGCTAGAGAAGATGGTGGACTTTACTACTTTGAGGAGGATGTGATTCATGAAGCTGTTTTTGCGGGAAAAGACTCACTGTTTCCATTAGATTCGTGTCATGATGTTATGCTGTGGCATCAAAGGCTAGGCCATCCCAATTTTACTTATCTTCAGAAACTGTTGCCAAACTTATTTATTAATAAAAATCCTAGTTTGTTTTCTTGTGACATTTGTCAACTTGCCAAGCATACTCGTGTTCACTATCCTTCTAAAGCTCACCATGATTCTTCCCCATTTTCTTTAATTCATAGTGACATATGGGGTCCAGCCCGTGTAAAGAATATTTCAGGAACTCGATGGTTCATTACATTCATTGATGATCATTCTCGAGTTTGTTGGGTATACCTCCTGAAAGACAAGTCCGATGCTGCATCCATTTTTAAAATCTTTCATGCCATGATTCAAACCCAATTCCAGGTTGCAATACAAATTCTTCGTAAAGATAATGGCAAAGAGTATTTCAACTCTATTCTTGGAGAATATCTCTCCCAACATGGCATCCTCCACCAAAGTTCATGTCCTGATACTCCCCAACAAAATGGAGTGGCAGAAAGAAAAAATCGACACCTCCTTGAAATTGCTCGAGCTCTTATGTTTACTACGAATGTCCCTAAATACCTTTGGGGGGAAGCTGTTCTCACGGCCTCATATCTGATAAATCGAATGCCATCTCGCACTCTCAAATTTCAGTCTCCACTTTCTAGTCTTCTCCGTACCTTTCCTTCATTCCAAGGCGTCTCATCTCTACCTCCCAAGTTGTTTGGTTGTGTTGTATTTGTCCATATTCCTTCTCATCAACGGTCCAAACTTGATCCCCCAAGTCCCTTCGATGTGTCTTCATTGGTTATTCTCCCACTCAACGTGGCTATAAATGCTATTCACCCTCTCTTCGTAAGGTCTTTGTCTCTATGGATGTCAATTTTTTTGAGTCACAATCTTTCTTTCACTTGACTTCTCTTCAGGGGGAGTCTATAGAAGCAGATGAAGACCAGTCATGGGAACCAACTGATGCCATAGTATTTCCGCTACTATTGGAATCAGGGGGAGTTACAGAATCCTCACCAACAGAAGTCTCCTCAAAATGGGGACAAGTTTATAGCAGACGAAGACCTCCTCAAAGTGTGAATAACCCAGAACCTCTACACTGCCAAGATTCCGAACCAAGTTCTAGTTCCAACACTCCAACACATGAGAATCATGGTGAAGATGATCTACACTGGCCCGTTGCTCTTAGAAAAGGTACTCGGTCTTGTACTACTCATCCTATTTCTAATCATGTTTCATATGAAAAGCTATCTCCAGGGTTCCGTGCTTTTAACACTATCTTGGATAGTACAAAAATACCGAGAAATATACATGAGGCCCTCAATGATCAAAAATGGAGAGATGCTGTTCTTGAAGAAATGAATGCCCTGGAAAAGAATGAAACTTGGGAGACAGTGACCTTACCAAAAGGAAAGCAAACAGTAGGATGCAAATGGGTGTTTACAATAAAATTCAATGCAGATAATAGCATCAACAGATACAAGGCAAGATTGGTTGCGAAAGGATTCACTCAGACTTATGGGATAGATTACCATGAGACCTTTGCCCCTGTAGCTAAAGTCAATACTATTCGTGTTCTCTTATCTCTTGCAGCCAACCTAGACTGGCCTTTGCAACAGTTAGATGTGAAAAATGCTTTTCTGAATGGTGATTTACATGAAAAGGTCCATATGAATCCTCCACCTGGTTTTGAAAAAGGGGATGGATCAGTGTGCAAACTCAAAAAATCTCTTTACGGGTTAAAACAATCCCCTAGAGAATGGTTCGACAAATTCACTCAAGCAGTCAAAGGGAGAGGTTTTTCTCAAGCACAGACTGATCATACTCTTTTCTACAAACATTCGAAGAATGGTAAAATTGCTGCTCTTATTGTTTATGTGGATGATATAATTCTTACAGGTAATGATAGTGAGGAATTGAATTCCTTAAAGGGGTATCTAGCAGCCCAGTTCGAGTTAAAAGACCTTGGAGGACTTAAATATTTCCTTGGTATGGAGGTTGCTAGGAGCAAAGTAGGCATCACTCTTACACAAAAGAAGTATATCCTAGACCTTTTGGTGGAAACAGGAATGCTAGGATGTAAGCTTGCTGAGACGCCTGTGGAACCTAACACCAAGTTGGGTATTGAAGATGGGAATGAAGTGGATAAAGAGCAATATCAGAGATTGGTCGGCAAACTTATCTACTTATCCCACACACGACCTGACATCGCCTTTGCTGTGAGTATGGTTAGTCAATTCATGCACTCACCCAAGGAGAAACATCTAAATGCAGTTTTCAGGATACTTAGATATCTCAAGAACACTCCTGGAAGAGGATTATTCTTTAAAAGGGGGCATAATAGAACAACTGAAATCTATACTGATGCAAACTGGGCAGGTTCATCAGTAGATAGGAGATCTACCTCAGGATATTGTTCCTATGTGTGGGGCAATCTTGTTACTTGGAGAAGCAAAAAACAAACAGTGGTTGCAAGAAGTAGCGCTGAAGCAGAATTTCGAGCTTTAGCTCATGGAGTGTGTGAAGGAATTTGGTTGAGAAGACTTCTTGAAGAGTTGAAGATCTCATTCTCTCTACCAATCAAACTGTATTGTGACAACAAGGCAGCTGTTAGCATTGCTAAAAATCCTGTTCACCATGATAGGACGAAACATGTGGAAGTTGATCGCCACTTCATCAAAGAAAAATTAGATGATGGAAGTGTGCATATGATGTATGTTCCTTCTAAAGAGCAGACTGCAGATATACTTACTAAGGGCCTACACCGTCCAACATTTGAAGATCTGATTGGCAAGTTGGGAATGATCAACATTTACCTCCCAACTTGAGGGGGAGTGTAGAAAAATCAGGAATCAAATCTTCAAATTAATAGGCTATTAATCATGCATTAGCTGTTTTTTTAGCTGATTTTTAGTGGGGTATTCATTATGATTGATTGGTGTCATTATTCCCCATTGTATAAATACCCCTTTGTAGAATCATTCAGATACAACAATAAAAATTATCCTTTCTTCTATTTTTTCTACAGAATTACTAAGGAGTAGAACAACAGACACAGTAGGTCAGGTACTTTGGACAATGGTATTTAATAGGATTGATAGAAGGGACATGTCGCATAATTGAAGTTAACATGACAATTTCTGGTTTAACCAACTTATTTTTGGACTACAGTGTGATCGAATAATCTCTTTGGAATCTTTGGTTATCACTGAGTGTGTCCTTCACTACTACATTAGACTTGGGAATAGCTTCCAATGGTTTGCTGTAAAGTTATGGGCAGAAGCAAGAAGGACACCTTCACATCTACAATTTTTAGCAAGCTATATCAAATACATAAAAGGGAGAATGTATTAATTATAGATTATAAATATGAATTGAGCATGAATGCACGATGGGTATGTCACATGTTCAACCCTACAGTGATAAGCCTTAAATAAATTGATGAGTTCAAGTATCATTGTACCTTAATAGCAATAATTTGCTCAGGTGTAGGAGCAACGACTTTGGGCGTCTGTTGTTCTTCAATCACTTCAGAAACATTTCGAGTTTCACTTTTTGCGGGCATCCTTTGAATTTCTTCTATAACTTCTTTTGAAGAAAACAAATTTTTGGCTTCCAACCGTTCCTATTAATTATTATTTATAAGAAACTATCAAAGAAGAAAATATAATTGAAGGGTATGCATAATTGGAAATAAGAAATAGACCTAACTAGAGATAGAGCCCATGCTATGAACAGGTGGTCAGAGAAATTGAGAAAGAAAGAGAATAAAGAGAGAGTAAAGTAAAAGAAAAAAAATAAAAAACAGTGGGCCATAATACATAAAATGGCACATGTGGCAATAGCTGGGGAGACTTTATATTAGTATATAGATAATATACCACCATTCTCCTTTATTTTCTAACATTACTACTTTGCTAGACACATAAACCTTGCACCCAAGTTCTGGGTAGAATTTGAAGTCATTCAGTATACGAAAGCTTAAGCAAAGCAACAGCTAAAGCAGCCTGGCAAAAAATTAGCCCATAATCTACAGCTATATATACTTATGCAGTAAAATTTTCCCACTTGGCCTTGGCATTCAGAGCCAGCCACTGGTAGTTCTACTTTTCAAGCTTAAAATGCTGATTTATTACTTGAATGCAGACATTACCAGAACATCATATCTTTCATGTTTCATTTCAAACAACAAGCTGAATTAATGATACATATGGGTAGAGGGGAAAAAACATTACCTTATTTTTCACTTTCTTGAAATCTAACACCCGTAGGGATTTCAGCTTGTTAATAACATAAAGCCTGTAATTTGGTTTCTTTGTAATATTGTTGTCCAGCAGACTAAGGAAGTGCAGCTTTGGAAGGGATGCTAAAGGATCAATTTCTACCAAGTTTACAATTCTGTTGTTTGTGAGAACTAGAGTGTGTAAATTTGGCAAGAACTCTGCAATACAAATGACAGTAAGGTTTTGTGTAGCTTACAACTAGAAGGAAAGAGAGTGCAAACATGAGAATGTGCAGTTCAAAGTTCAAACTGTACCTCCGATGTTGGGATTAATTCTAGTAATCCTGTTGTTGTTAATGAGCATTGTACCCAACCGGTTAAGATATGGTACATTTTCGAGTTTGACAATCTCATTGTCAGATAAGTCTATTGTGTCGAATTGGTCCTGCAGGAAAATCCATTGCAAATTTAAGAACACAAGGATGATTTTTTATTTATTTATAAATGAAGCATATATAAAGACAGAATCATAATTATATATCCTTTCAAATATAAGGGGAAACTAAAAGGAAGGGAAGAAGATTAAATTTTGCACCTCAGTAGCACCCAAGTTCTCAATTACAGCTATCTTGTTGCCTCGAAGATCTAACTCACGCTCTTTAATCGCGTTGAAGAAATGAGGGCTTTTCCAGATCAAGTCAGCAGTGAGCCTCACCATGTCTTCTACCCACTAAGAGTACAAAAGGAACAGATAGATAGTAGAGACTGCAAGAATGGAACTTATCAAATTACAAAGTGTGCTTTGCTTTTACAAACCAAAAACAATTTAATTTAATAACCACAGAAAGAATAGCCACTGGTTCTCTAAGAAATGGAAAAGAGAAAGAAAGAAAGTTAGCCTAAAACAACTCTTACAAGGTGATTTTGCTGCTTTCCAGTGAGAGGCGGGTAATGAGGATTCAAGCCTGTTGTTAAGTCATGGAAAAGGATAACACTGTCAATCATAAAGCAGCTTCCATAATTTGCTGCCCAAATTGGGTAGCAATTTCAAAAATCAACTAGTAAATTACATCAATTTGACTCGAATTTTCATTGCACTAGCATCCTATTCAACTCTATCCCAACAAGGATGAAAATAGTTAATAGAATGTAAAAGAATACTAAGACATCACAACATAGAAATTCGTTCAACATAAAATAAAGTGTACATGGTGATTACAAGACAAATGAGTAACCAAAAATCAAAACGCTTGAATCATTCTATCCAAGAATAAGAAATTTGGTATTAATCTGCTATGAAATTGGGGATAAATCTAACAACCATAATCGTAGCCATTCAAAAGAAAATTGAAGTCTAATTTCCAAGCTATAATGTCGTGGATTGATTGCAGATATGGGTTTGGCAGAATCTTACCGATTTGGTTTTAGAACGTTGCGTGCGTCTTTGAGAAGAACAGAGAGAGGGAGAGAGAGAGAGAAAACGAGAGATTAGAGTTCAAATGCTGCAACGAGTGCTTGCGCGGTGCGTCTTTGACAAGCAGCTAGTTGCCATCATGGGCTGACCCTGACCCGCTTTTGTTTAGGGCGGATAAGATGGACCTTTCTTAAGGCCCCTCTTTAAACGGGGGCTTTTGCTTCCTGTACCTGTTTTTGCTTCTTGCAGCTCCAAAAAGACCCAAATAGACAGAAGTACCCCTCCACCCAACCACCCAACACCACCTCTCCACACAAATACCACCCCCCGACACACACACCATAGTTGATAACTCTAAAGGAAGATGGCATAAACAACGGAAAAAAGATGATGAGGTGTAAAAGGCGCCTCCATTCTAGAATCGCTTTTTTGCAACATACTATTGTTAGAGTCAAGGGGAGTTCAAGAGGATCAATAAGCTAAGTCTCTTAGGCAGTAAAGTGTTTAGACTTTTTACATGCTAATTCAATTAATTGGTAGTTTTAATTTGTGTATGTCAAAGATGAGACTTCCTATGATCCATTGCATAAAGCTCATTCATGTTTTCATAAAAGTATAAGTTTTGTGAAGAAGTTTTTTTAAAACATAAAGTTTTAAAGATTGCATAAAAAGGCAAGTGTTCCATGTTTAAGTTTTGGAAAAATATTTTCTCACTAGTTTAATCGATTACCAGCAAGTGGTAACCTATTACTTGAGATTTAAGAACACTTTAATCGATTACAAGATTATGGTAATCGATTACACAACACAAAATCACAAAATGAATTTCCTGTGATAATCGATTACAGCATGGTGGTAATCCATTACTTGACAACGTTTTTAAACAATGACTTCATGTGATAATCGATTACATTATGATTTAATCGATTACATTGTTCATAAGTCTTTTCCAGAAAGCTCAAGAACACTTTAATCGATTACATGAGTTAATTAATCAATTACATAAGAGAATTAATTGATTACATTAGTGAATTAATAGATTACTGACGGTTAAAACAATTTTCTATAAATAGATGAAGTCTATTTTAAAAAAACACACCACGACATATCAAAGGATTTTCATAAGCTTTCTGAAGAGAGAAAAGATAAAAAGTGTTATTCTGTGTTAGTCCCTCAAATCCTCAAGCTTCAAGATTCCGTGAGAGAATTTCTTTTTGGGCAAAGTTTCTAAAGAAGATTTTGGAGAGCAAGTTCTAAGATAGTTTTCTTTCAACCTTGATTCCAGTTTGGTAATCTTTTGCATTCATCTGTAGTGGATCATCAGGTGGTTTCTCTCCATACACCTTGTTTGCAATTTCTTTTTAGAATTTATGTTTGTGTAACTATAGCAATAGTCTTTCTTAAAGCTTGTCTAGAATAGGTGTTTCTAGAGGGAAAAGTAGAGAAGGGTTTTCTCTATATCTTGATCACTAAGAGTCTAAGCGAGTTAGACTTCTTGTTCTTGATCTAGGTCTGATTAAGAGTGACTGTATAAGCTTGTAAGAAATAAATTGTTAATAGTGGAACTCTAACTAGTTGGTTAGAAGAACTGGATGTAGCTTCTCTAGGTTAAGAAGTGAACCAATATAAATCTTGTATTGACTACTTCATCTTTATCTTTTCTTGTGGTTATTAATTGTCATTCGTTGGTGTAACTTTTCACAATCAACAGAAAATGTTTTGGTTGCATTCTTTAAAGACAGGTGTTTGATTGATTGATTGTCTTGTGATACGATTTTTTTAACTCTAATTGTTAAAGAAATTTTAATTGGTCAAGAACAACCAATTCACCCCTCCCCTCTTGGTTCTTGTGTGTTGTTCATACTGTTTTCAATTGATATCAAGAGCAGATTCTTGTGTGTTACTCAAGATCACTACTTTCTTCCAAAGAAAATGAATATCACACAAATTACCTTCAAGGAATCCCTCAATCGTCCTACATGTTTGAGGGAGAACACTTTAGCTTTTGGAAAAATAGAATGCAGATTTTCATTCAATCAAATGACCCTAGTACATGGAATGCAATAGAAAAATGTCCTTTGATACCTACCAAAATTGTTGATAATGAAAAGATTCTCAAAGAATGGGATGAAATGACAGACATAGAAAATATGGTAATTCAATACGATTTTAAAGCAAAGAATATGATAACCTCTGCCTTGTCGTCTGATTAATTTTTCACAACTATTAGGTGCAAGAGTGCTAAGGAGATGCGTGAAATGCTAGAGATTACTCGTGAAGGAACAAATGAAGTTAGAATAACAAGAAAACATGCCTTGATCCATAAGTATGAGATGTTCAAGATAAACACAGCAGAAAACATCTGTCAACTCCAAACCAGATTCACACACATCGTCAATCATCTACTTGGTCTTGGCAAAACATTTGATGTAGAGGAACTCAACATCAAGATCTTGAAATGTTTAACAAGACCATGGCAACCAAAAGTAACATTTGATAAAACTGTGGTGTTTGGGGATTCTAAAGTGAGTAAGAATGGGATGTTTATCTCTGCAAACCAAATTGTAACATCTTTGAAAGAAAATGCTCAAGTGTACATGATATTGTCTAACCTGGAAGTAGAGACCAAGGTTTCTATAGGTGACCTCCCTGTTGTTAGAGAATTTCCAGAAGTGTTTCCTGATGATATATCCAGCTTACCGCCTAAGAGAGAGATAGAGTTTTCTATAGATTTGGTACTTGGTGTCGGACCCATATCCATAGCCCTTATAGGATGTCTCCTATAAAGTTATCCGAGCTCAAGAAACAATTAGAAGAGTTATTGGATAAGCAGTTTGTGAGATCCGGTGTGTCTCCATGGGGAGCACTAGTGTTGTTAGTGAAGAAAAAATATGGGACCATGAGATTGTGTGTAGACTACTGTCAGTTGAATAAGGTGACGATTAAGAACAAGTACACTTTGCTAAGAATAGATGACCTTATGGACCTGCTGGTAGGAGCTTGTGTGTTTAGCAAGATAGACCTTAGGTTAGGTTACCATCAGATCTGAGTGAAGTCTGAGGATATTCCAGAGACTACCTTTAGAACTCGTTATGGTCATTACGAGTATTTAGTTATGCCCTTCGGTGTGACTAATGACCCTGGTGTGTTTATGGATTACATGAATAGGATATTTCACCCCTATCTCGATAATTTTGTGGTAGTATTCATAGATGATATTTTGGTATACTCTGAGACTAGAGAGGAGCATGAGGAACACTTAAAGATTGTGCTGCAAACCCTTAAGGATCGACAATTTTATGCTAAGTTGTCCAAATGTGAGTTTTGGTTAGAGAAAGTGAGTTTCCTAGGACATGTGATATCCCAAGGTGGTATAGTTGTAGATCCTTCTAAGGTAGAAGTTGTTCTTAAGTGGGAGAGTCTTAAGTCGGTGTTTGAGAGTAGAAGTTTTCTGGGTTTAGCAGGATACTACCGGAGATTCATGGAAGGTTTCTCCAAGTTAGCCTTGCCTTTGACCAAGTTGACTCATAAAGGTCAAGTTTTTGTGTGGGATGCCCAGTGTGAGCATAGTTTCCAAACTCTTAAGGAAAAGTTGACGATTGCTCTTGTGTTAGTTTTACTTAACCCAAGAGAACCCTTCGAGGTGTATTGTGATGCATCAAAAATGGGTTTAGGAGGAGTGTTAATGCAGAATGGCCAAGTAGTGGCCTATGCTTCTAGAGAACTCAAGGCGCATGAGAGGAATTATTCTACCCATGATTTGGAGTTAGTTGTTGTAGTGTTTGCTCTTAAGATATGGAGACATTACCTGTTTGACTCTAAGTTTGAAGTGTTTACTGATCATAAAAGCCTTAAGCATTTGTTTAGTCAGAAAGAGTTGAACATGCGTCAAAGGAGATGGTTAGAATTTCTTAAGGACTATGATTTTGAGCTTAGCTATCATTCTGGCAAGGCCAATGTAATGGTTGATGCTTTGAGTAGGAAGTCCCTACATGTATCTGCTCTGATGGTTAGGGAGTTGGATCTCTCAGAACAATTTAGGGACCTTAGCCTTGCATGTGAGGTTACCATTAACAGTGTGAGACTAGGAGCTTTGAGAATTACTAGTAAATTGCTAGAAGAGATCAGAGAGGGCCAGAAGTCTGATCTTTTCTGGGGACTCAGTTAGAAGCCATATTGTCAGGGAGAGATAGTAGTTTCAATGTGGGATCAGATGGAGTCCTGAGACTTCAAGATAAAATCTGTGTCCCTAATGTACCTGAGCTTAGGAAGATATTTTAGAAGAAGGGCATAGGAGTAATTTGAGCATCCATCCTAGTGCTACCAAGATGTATCAAGATCTCAGGACAATGTTTTGGTGGCCAAACATGAAGAAAGAAGTTAGTGAGTTTGTATATGCATGTTTAGTCTGTCAAAAGGGTAAGATAGAACATCAGAGACCCTCAGGTAAGTTGCAACCCTTAGAAATACCCCAGTGGAAGTGGGACAGTATTTCCATGGATGTTTTTGTAGGACTACCTAGGACCCCGAGAGATTTAGATTCTATCTGGGTTATTGTTGACAGATTGACCAAATCTACTCACTTTATCCCCATAAATATCAAGTTTTTCTTAGAGAAGTTGACCTCCTTGTATATTGGTGAGATTGCCAGACTACATGGTGTGTCGTCTAGCTTAGTATCTGATAGAGATCCTAGATTTACCTCTAGATTTTGGGAGAGTCTGAACAAAGCATTGGGAACCAAGTTTAGACTAAGTTCTGTCGTTGATAGAGTTTATCTATAACAATAGTTTTCATTCTACCATTGGCATGGCTCCCTAAGAAGCTTTGTATAGTAGGAGGTGTAGGACACTCTTGTGTTGGCTGGAACCTGGAGAGAACCTCATTTTAGGACTTGAAGTGGTACAACAAACCACTGAGAAGGTCAAGTTGATCCAAGAGAGAATGAAAACTGCTCAGAGTAGGCAGAAGAGTTATCAGGACAAGACCTAGAATTCGAGGTTGGTGATCATGTATTCTTGAGAGTCACTTCATGGACTGGGGTTGGTCAAGCCTTGAAATCACGAAAACTCACGCCTCGTTTTATTGGTCCCTTCCAAATTCTAAAAAGAGTCGGACCAATAGCATATAAAATTGCATTACCCCCATCCTTTTCTAATCTCCACAATGTCTTTCATGTGTCTCAACTCCGTAAACATGTCCATGATCCTTCTCATGTAGTCTAGTTAGATGACGTTCAAGTAAAGGAAAACTTGACATATGAAACATTGCCTTTGAGGATCGAGGATCGACGAACAAAGCACTTAAAAGGGAAAGAGATTCCCTTGGTCAAGGTGATCTGGGGAGGTACATCATGACAAGATGCAACATGGGAACTACAGAGTCAGATGCGAGAAGCCTATCCAGCCTTGTTTAAGTCAGGTAAATTTCGAGGATGAAATTTCTAAAAGGGTGGAAAAGTTGCAACGCCCTGAAATTTTAATAACTGAAAATAGATGTTGAATGTATTGTGGTGTTATAAATTATTTGATAAGTTTGGATTAGTCGATTGTTTGGGTAGATTTCCCTTGTGCAATTGCTTGGTGTGGATGTTAAATTATGCGAAGTTTGTTTGCTTTATGTTTGAAATGTGTGATTGATAGTTTGACCCATAACCTACTTCGGTAAAACTACAATTTCGGACTCGTTAACCATTGGATCGCCTTAAAATTTTGATAGTAGGTTCAAAACCCATCTCTTCATAGTTTAACGGTTGGGATCTTCAAAATAACAAATTCTGATGCCACGCTAAGCACGACCAGTGCGCTGAATGAGACCTACAATCGCGCTGAGCGAGACGAGCGCACTGAGCGCAATTCCCAGACAGAGAGGAAATTGCGTTGAGCGAAACAAGTCACGCTGAGTGAGACGAGTGCCTTGAGAGCAATTTCCAGACAGAGAGGAAATTACGTTGAGCGAGACAGGGCACATTGAGCGAGACACGTGGATTATAAATGCCCAGCAGCGCAGAAAATGCATTTTTCACTTCTCTCTCTAAACTCTCACCCAAAAACCCTAGAACCTCCTCTTCCACCACCCACAACCACTGATGATCGTCACGAGCCATCGTTGCTTGCCACTGGAGCATGCCACGGAGAAGAACCCTTTAATCGGAGCAAAATCTTCGAAACTCAACTCAAGGATTCGGTAGAGAACGGAGCCTCTAATCGTTCTTTCTTGGTTCTTCGAGGCAAACATGGTTTCCTTGTCTCCTCCTAGTTAGTTTTAAGTCTCTCTTAGTGTTTCTTGTGTTTTGGGTACCGTTATTGAGAGTTTTTACACTTCCTTTGAAAATCCTTTGAAAATGAGAAGTTGTAAAAGTTTTCTTTTTATAAAATTGATTTCATTTTTGTGACTTTCATTGAGCCCCGATCACATTGGTGTGATCGAAATTTCAAAATGATGTCTTTTGATGTGGACTCCCAAAAACACCATTTTATCCCCTTTTAAATTTGAGAGGGTATTTGACCCCAAATGTTAATATTGACCTTGCCTAGGAAATCTATACTAAATTGTCTTTGATTTGGTATATAGAGTTCTGCGTTTGACACGCAAATTTGAGGGGTCTCAAAACAATGTCAAGAGATGCCAACAAGAGAATTTATAGATAGGTGAAGGGAGTTTATCGTTTGGTTATAGCTTTTGATACCATAGTTGAGGGTTAGGGAACTCAATTATGGTAATGTATGCATGTCCCTGTTGTGTGCTGGTTTTCAAGAAAAACTATGTTTTTAACTAATGGGATGCGATATATTTATTATTGATATGTGTGTTTGTTCCTATTGTGTGCTTGTTTCCAAGACAAACTATGTTTTTAACTAATGGGATGCGATGAATTTATTATTGATGAATAAAACTATGAATGATGATGTGGTTGATGGTGTTGAAATGAGATAATGTTGATTTTGTTGATTATATTAATGAGATGATATTGATGGTTATGATGATGATGTTGAAATGAGATAATGTTGATGTTGTTGATGACATTGAGTTTGACATGATGTTGATGTTGACAATGTCATTGTATGTTGTGGATACACATGGGAGTGCATGACTGAATATCCTTGCGCGAAAAGGTTGGTCCCTATCCACGGTCAGTGCATTGATGATGCCCGTGGCTGTATGTAGTGTATGTATATGTGAGGTGCAGTGAACTGTTGGATATCCTTGCTAGGAAGGGTTGTTCCCTATCCATGGTTAGTGCATTGATGGTGCCCATGTTTCATACTTCATAATTGCATGGATGGAAATAGAATGAAGGCAGTGTGTACCTATGGGTTTTTATGGGCTAAAAATGCTTGTACTAAGGGCCCATTCGATTTGGAATTCCCTAGTGACTCTTACTGATCACCATTGGGGGGAATGGCCAGTGCACGACTGGGTGACCCTAATAAACAACTGAATCATTTTTCCGAGTGAGGCTATTTCCATGAGTATGGTACCACATTGCATGGTGAGAGTGGAATCAGGTGCATGCATCATGTTAGGCATAAGTGATTGAATTGTGAAAAAGTGGATAACTAGCTTGTTGAGTGTGTGTTGAACTAATAGATTATTGAGAATGATTGTGGTTGTTATTGTTGTTTCTTTCTAATTATTGATATCTAGTGCTTGTTGATCTTGTATGATAAACTCACCCTTGCAATTTTGTACCATGTGGTTGGTACCTATGATGATCGCGAACCTTTATTCGTGGGAGCAGATAAGCAGCAGTAGGTGACCTTGGAGGGAGATCCTTTTTGTTGGAGCCGCCAAACTGATGTGATGACGTTGGAATTCTTTTTGGAAAAGAGTTATTTTTTGTTAATCAACTCTTTTTTAGTTGATTCCTTGATTCCTTTTTGTTGAACATGTAAATTCCAGGTGTAAATACATGTAAAAACTAAACTAAGTTCTGACATGTGAATGATATGTACTGGTTTAAAATATACATACATATGTATTCAATTATGTATTTATTTGTTGTATGATAAATGTATTATCTCAAAAAATTTACCACCATTTTCATAATCAAATTAATGGAGTTTTCATTACAATTTGAAATTACACAATTAGAGTTAGTGATATCGTAACGACGAGGCGGGTCGTTACACCAACTACAATTGCTTTGAATGTGGTAATCAAGGCCACATCAAATATGAATATCCAATATATTTGAAGAAGCAGTTAGGTGAAAAGAAAACAAAGAAAGATGGGAAATCAAAGAGAGCTTACGTTGCATGGGAAGAAAATGCATCAACAACTTCTGAATCTTCAACTGAAAATGAAGAAGCAAATGTTTGCCTAACTTCAACAATTGATTAAGATGAATCAAGTGATGAATCAGAAGTAAATCCTGAACTTGATCAACTAGTTGATGCTTTCAATGAAATGCATGAGGAAGCTCAAAAACTTGCAATCTCCAACAATAATCTCAAAGGTAACCTTAGATGGCATACCACAAAACTAGCTTCAATGCAAGCTAAACTTTGCAACTTGAAAGAAGAAAATGAGAAACTTATTTCAAGCTACAAAGCAAATGGGTATGTGTGCGCCTCTTCTTCTTCAAAAGTCAATGAAAACAAAGCTTTGCAAAAAGAGTTTGATGAATTCAAAAAGAGCCATCTTGAAAAATGCATGACTTCACAAACTGAAAACTCATACTTGGTAGATCTCTTAAAAAAGCTCTATCGAGGGAAATGTAGTTTGAATCAAATGTTAAGTGTGCAAAAGTATGCTGGTGATACATCTGGATTGGGTTACAAACATCAAACAAAACCTTTTCAAAACACCAAGTTTGTACCCGCAAAACAAATGAATAGAAAAAGGCCTTAAAAAACAAAGCATACTAAAAAGACTCATTTTGAAAAAGGATCAAAATCTGTACCATGTCATTACTATATGAAGAAGGGTCACACATCTCACAAGTGTTATGCTAGGAGGTTCTATGGACAATGCATATGTGTTCCTAAGAAAAAGAGAAAAATAGCTAACCCCTATGGACCCAACCTGAATTGGGTACCTTTCTTTGCTACTTGATTTGATTGTTGCAGGTGTGTCTAAGAGCTAAAGCATCATTATGGTACTTGGACAGTGGATGCTCTAGACACATGACAAGTGATAAATCCATGCACACCAATCTAACTTTAAAGGATGGAGGATTTGTCACCTATGGAGACAACAATAAAGGAAAAATAATAGGAGAAGGCAATATTGGTGACAGCTTCAAAACCAAAATCAGAAATGTGCTTTATGTGGAAGGCCTAAAGCAAAATCTTGTGAGTATAAGCCAGCTTTGTGATAAAGGATTGAAGGTATCCTTTAATAACAATTGTTGCTTGATATGTGATGGCAAAACTGGTGAAGTGATCCATTTAGGAAAAAGAAAAGGAAACATCTACTTGCTTGCTGTAGAACATGCATTCATTCATAATATAAACTGCTTAGTAAGTAAGATTGATGAATCATGGTTGTGGCATAGAAGAGCAAGTCACATTAAATGTATCACATGAACAAGCTTATAAGAAAGGATTTAGTTATTGGTTTACCTAAACTCAAGTTTGAAAAGGACGAACTTTGTGATGCTTGTCAAAAGGGGAAACAAACTAAGATCTCTTTTCAAAACAAAAACTTTGTTTCCACCTTAATACCTCTGGAATTGCTTCACATGGACTTATTTGGTCCTTCAAGAACTATGAACTTTGTTGGCAATTACTATAGGCTTGTAATACTTGATGATTACTCAAGATTCACATGGACTTTGTTTCTGAAATCCACGAGTGATGCTTTTAATGCCTTCAGAAAATTAGTCAAGCTTGTTTAAAATGAAAAAGACTGTAAAATTATCTCAATAAGAAGTGATCATGGTAGTGAATTCCAAAATGAGCATTTTGAAAAATTCTGTGAAGAAAATGGAATAAACCACAATTTTTCAGCTCCAAGAACACCTCAACAAAATGATGTTGTAGAGGGAAAAATAAATCTCTTAAAGA
Organism: Glycine latifolia; assembly: GCA_013407115.1. Lineage (NCBI taxonomy): Eukaryota > Viridiplantae > Streptophyta > Magnoliopsida > Fabales > Fabaceae > Glycine > Glycine latifolia. Next base: position 22,370,304 of record CM023950.1, read on the forward strand.
AGAAGCAAGAACCCTTCTTAATGAGATAAATTTGCCAAAATATTTTTGGGCTGATGCAGTGAGGATTGTTTGTTACACTCTAAACAGATTACTCATAAGACCCATCTTAAAGAAAAACTCCTTATGAACAATACAAAGGTACAAAACCAAAAATTTCACACCTTAGAGCTTTTAGTTGTAAATGTTTTGTTTTAAACAATGGAAATGAGTCTCTTGGCAAATTTGATGCAAAGCTTGATGAAGCTATCTTCCTTGGATATTCATTGCAAAGTAAAGCATATAGAGTTTTTAATAAAAGAACCTTATGCATGGAAGAATCTGTACATGTTATTTGTGATGAATCTAACTCCTCAAAAGAGGAAAAAAGTTGTGAAAATGATGCAGAACCAATGGAAGATAATGTCACAATCAATGAATCAAATAAGAAGAAAATAGATTAATCAAATGAAGAGATTGATCCTTCAACTCCTACTCAAAGGCCTAAAGACTGGAGAACAATAAGAGATCTCTCCTTAAACAACATCATTGGTGAAGTATCTAAGGGAGTATCCACTAGATCATCTCTTAGAAATTTATGTTGTGATATGGCCTTTGTATCTCAAATTGAACCTAATAATATTGATCAAACATTACTTGATGAACACTGGATGCTTGCTATTCATAATGAACTTAACCAGTTCAAGAGAAATGAAGTATGAGAACTTGTTTCTAAACCTCTTTGTCATAAGGCAATAGGCATCAAATGGGTTTTCAGGAACAAACTTGATGAAAATGGCATCATAGTCAAAAATAAAGCCAGATTAGTTGCAAAGGGTTACAACCAAGAGGAAGGCATTGACTATGAAGAAACATTGATTATGAAGAAACCTATGCTTCAGTTGCGATGTTGGAAGCCATTATATTACTACTTGCATTTGCATATTTGATGGATTTCAAATGGATGTAAAAAATGTCTTTCTAAATGGTTACATAGAGGAGGAAATCTATGTTGATCAACCTCCTAGTTTTGTAGACTTTAAACATCCAAATCATATCTTCAAACTAAAGAAAGCCATATATAGCTTAAAGCAAGGACCTAGGTTCTGGTATGAAAGATTGAGCAACTAGCCAATCCTTCACAAGAGGACAAGTGGATAAAATATGGTTCATCAAAAAATCTGCTATTGACATATTACTTGTTCAAATATATGTTGATGATATTATTTTTTGGTTCAACTAACAATTTCTTGTGCAAGGAATTCTCAATTTCAATGCAGAATGAATTCAAAATGTCAATGATGGGAGAATTAACATTCTTTCTTGGACATCAAGTGAAACAAATGAAGAATGGAACATTTCTCAGTCAAAAAAAGTACTGTAATGAATTGATCAAGAAATTTGACATGGAGAAAAGCAAGGATGTTGCAACTCCTATGGCAACCACAACTTACCTTGATTTAGATGAAAAAGATTCTAATTTTGCAAGTTGCAAGTTAGATAGAAAAAACACAAGTGGAACATACTATTTGCTGGGAAGTTCCTTGATCTCATGGCACTGCAAGAAACAATCTTATGTTGCTCTCTCAACAACTGACGCTGAGTACATTGCAGCTGGGAGTTGTTGTGCTCAAAGCCTGTAGCTTAAGCAATAATTACAAGACTTTGGTGTTGAATTGAAAGAAATTCCATTGCCATGTGACAACACAAGTGCTATCAACCTATCAAAGAATCCAATAAAACACTCAAAGACAAAGCATATAGAGATCAAAAATCACTTTCTCAAAGATCACATTCAAAACGGTAAATGCTCAATTGAGTGTATTGATTCAAACAATCAATTGGCTGATATATTTACAAAATCCCTTGCTAGAGATAGATTTTTTGCTCTAAGGAACATGCTAGGTATTCTTGATGAATCTAACATCTAATAGCATGCTTATGATGTGTCTGATTACATGAAATTCAACTCACAAGTTCATTATGCATCACATTTAGCAAAAATTCGAATCCTGAAAAATGTCACTATTCATACTACATAATTCTCTGTCATAATCGATTACGACAAACAGTAATCGATTACCAAAGGCCTGACATGAGCCTTGCTCGTTGACTTAATCGATTACATCTACAGATTAATCGATTACAGTACAAAAACTTACTAATGTAATCAATTACGACAACGTATTAATCAATTACATGATGCTTAAAGGTAATTTCAGGTTAAAAACTCTCTGGAGTAGTCGATTATGTTCTCGAATTAATTGATTACATAATGCTCAGAGGTATACCTTCGCCCTGGAATAATTGATTACAAGGGTTTCGAAATCGACTACTTATGATGTTTCTGCAATTATACACAACTTTCAATGAAAAAAATCTGAAACCTTATCTCTAAATTCAAATTCTAGTTCAGTGAATTCAAAACACCTTGGAATACGAGATAGCTGCTATCAATATTTCAAATTTCAAACTAGGAATAGCTCTATAAATTCATAATCCATAAGCCTAACTCCTTACACCAAAAATTCATTCTCTCCTTAAGCAAAACCGAGTTACCTTTTGCTCTGCCTCTTCTTCTTCTCTACCAAAACTCTACCTATTCTTATTCCTAAATCACCATGTCTCAACCATCTTCATCTAAGAAACTCAAAACCAGTAAAAAGAAAGCAGGCCAAAGTTCTAAGGCTGCTGAGAACAGGTTAGATACCTGGTTTTCTACTGAGGTAGAAAGGAACAATTACATGCAGCTCTATGCTGCAAAGCTAGTGCTGCCTCCAAAATACTTGGAGATTGATTCGTTTGTCTATAAGGAATTCACATTCCTTGAGATATTGCAAGCATAAGACCTTACAAAGCTATTGGAAATGAAGGGTTGGGTACCTACTACCTTGAATTGGTAAAAGTATTTTATACTTGTGCCAAGGCGGGGATGGATGGTGTTCTTCGCTCCAAAGTGAATGGAGTGGCTACGGAAATAGATGACATTGTATATAATGTAGTGGCAGGCATAACTTACAGAGGTGTCCAGAGGTTTGAAGAAGAAATTGGTGGCTGTTCAAAGATGGACACCTATAGAGGTAACTGAATCCAAATGCACAGATAAGAAACCAATTAGGTGTTGGCCTAATGACAGCTGAAGATAGACTTGTGCATTACATCATCACGTACATTCTCACACCGAGATCAACCAATCATGCATAGATCACTGATGATGATTTGCAACTTTTGTATGGAATGAAAACTGGAACTCAAATCAATTGGATTCTAACTATTGAAGAAACAATGATGAAGTCAAAGAGGCTATTGAGTTATCAATTCCCCTATGTTGTCATGGTCTCAAGGTTTATTGATTACTTTGGGATTGATGTGTCCAATGAGATAGTTGACAACACCACCAACAAAACCAACCTCATATCCAAAAAGCATCTCACCAAGCTGAGGATGTTGAAAACTCCTAATGGATGGAACATGGTTGGAGCTCAAGCTTCTCAAGGAGTGGAGTCCTTTTGAATCTCTTATGATTCAAAAGATAGATGTTTTGATAGCGTTGCACCATGAAAATTCAAATGATGTCCATTCCTCTTTAGAAGACATCACCACTAGACTAAGCAATATAGAGACTAGAATAAGTCTTAAAGACCGTGATGATCTTTAGCTCAGTGGCTCTCTTATTCAGTTTCTAGTTATGTTGTTTCTATTTTTTGATGTTCTGCAATGTTATCTTTGTTGTTTGCCTCTAATGAATTAATGAAATGGTTCTTATGTTTTTCTAATCTTCCTTGCTTATTTCACATTTATTGAAATATTTTACCTTTGATAAGTCAAAAGGGGGAGAAAAATGAACATAAAATGAACATATGCTGCAGTGCAGGGGGAGTAAAACTAAAGGTACAAGGGAGTAAAATAAAATGAAAAAGATAAACATAAATGAATATTTGCTCTAACTCTTATTCTGAAATGATATGATATTACATAAGAAAGGGGGAGCAATAAATATGCTTATGATGTATAGAGTTTCTGCAAAGAATACTTGACACTTGGTCTTGGCTAGAAGCTTATTCTTTTTAAGGTTTCAAGTAAAAGCTCCTAGAAACTCTCTCATAAAAGAACATTAAGGATCAAAATGTTCAATTGAAGTTTGACATGATCAAACTCAAAAAAAAATGAGATTGATAGAGTCAGGGGGAGTTCAAGAGGATTAAGAAGCTGAGTCTCTTAGGCAGTAAAGCGTTTAGGCTTTTTACATGCTAATTCAATTGATTGGTAGTTGTAATTTGTGTGTGTCAAAGATGAGACTTCCTATGATCCATTGCATAAAGCTCATTCATGTTTTTGCATTCATGTTTTCATAAAAGTATAAGTTTTATGAATAAGTTTTTTTGAAACATAAAGTTTTCAAGATTGCATAAAAAGGCAAGTGTTCCATGTTTAAGTTTTGAAAAAATATTTTCTCACTGGTTTAATCGATTACTACCAAGTGGTAATCTATTACTTGAGATTTAAGAACACTTTAATCGATTACAAGATTATGGTAATCAAATTACACAACACAAAATCACAGAATGAATTTCCTGTGATAATCGATTACGGCATGGTGGTAATATTACTTCGCAACATTTTTAAACAAAGACTTCATGTGATAATCGATTACATTATGATTTAATCGATTACATTGTTCATAAGTCTTTTCCAGAAAGTTCAAGAACACCTTAATCGATTACATGAGTTAATTAATCAATTACATTAGTGAATTAATTGATTACATTAGTGAATTAATCGATTACTAACAGTTAAAACAATTTTCTATAAATAGATGAAGTCTATTTTAAAAACACACACCACGAAATATCAAAGGATTCTCATAAGCTTTCTGAAGAGAGAAAAGATAAAAAGTGTTATCCTATGTTAGTCCGTCAAATCCTCAAGCTTCAAGATTCCTTGAGAGGATTTCTTTTGGGGCAAAGCTTCTAAAGAAGATTTTGGAGAGAAAGTTCTGAGATATTTTTCTTTCAACCTTGATTCCAATTTGGTAATCTTTTGTATTCATCTGTAGTGGATCATTAGGTGGTTTCTCTCCAAACAACTTGTTTGTAATTTCTTTTTAGAATTTCTGTTTATGCAACTATAGCAATAGTCTTTCTTAAAGCTTGTATAGAATAGGTGTTTCTAGAGAAAAGTGTAGAGAATCATTTTCTCTATGTCTTGATCACGAAGAGTCTAAGTGAGTTAGATTTCTTGTTCTTGATCTAGGTTTGATTGAGAGTGATTGTATGAGCTTGTAAGAAATAAATTGTTAATAGTGAATCTCTAACTAGTTGGTTAGAAGAACTGGATGTAACTTCTCTAGGCTGAGAAGTGAACCAGTATAAATCTTGGTATTGACTACTTCATCTTTATCTTTTCTTGTGGTTATTAATTGTCATTCGTTGGTGTAACTTTTCACAATCAACAGAAAATGTTTTGGTTGCATTCTTTAAAGACAGGTGTTTGATTGATTGATTGTTTGTGATATGCTCTTTTTAACTTTGGTTGTTTAAGAAATTTTAATTGGTCATGAACAACCAATTCACCCCCCTCTTGGTGTTTGTGTGTTGTTTATACTATTTTCAACTCTTCTTTTTTATGCTTATGGAACAATCATTTTGGAAAGATACTAACATATTTCTAGAACAGCCTTTTCCATAAGCATGTTAGTATCCTTTCAAAAAGAATATTCCAAAAGCATGAAGCATGTTAGTATTTTTGTTGGAAATATTATTTCAAAAGCATGTTACTATCCTTCTAAAAAATCTATTCCAAAAAGGTTGTTTTAGAAGCATAAAAAAATTAGTGTTGCGAATTCACAATTCCAAAATGGAGCCATGTTTTACACCTCTTTGTCTTCTTTTGCTCCATTTGCGCCTTCTTCCTTCCATAGAGTTGTCGATTGTTGTTTGTGGTGTTGGGTGGTGGTATTTGCATGAAGCGGTGGTGTTGGGTGCTTAAGTGGAGGTGAGGCATGTTGGGTGCAGGCGTAGTTTTGTTTGTTTGGATGTTAGTTCAGGTGGATGAAGTAATTGCCTTAAACGAGGCTAATAATGATGGGCTTAATAAGAAGCGTGGGCCCAGGGATGAGGGTCGAATTGATAAACATTTAAGGGGTTTGCTTCCTACACCAGACAAATTTCTAATACACCCAACATAAACAATGTAATTCTGACTTTGCCCAACTCGTAATTCGTAAAGGTTCATACGGATTGTCATATGTAAAAAAAATACATTATTAGATAAAAATTTATTATGTAAATTTATATATCTATTTAATATGCATTAAAAATTTTAATGTTATATATAGCGACATTAATTGCTATGTAACATTAAATGACATATTAGCTCAGTTGGTTAGAGCCCCGAGCTAGTAACGCGAAGGTTGCAAGTTCAAGATTTGCATGTGACATTATTACAAAAATTATTCCGTAAACACGAATCACAAACAAGTAAAAAGGCAAAAGAATCACAAACATACACGAAATCAATTAAATTTATTTTATTTGATTTTTAATTAAAAATATTTTTATAAAATTTTAAAGTGAAAATGTTACTACTCATGATCTCCTATCTATCTCATTCTTATCCTTCCATTAAGAATAATTATTACTTTAAATAATATATTTATAATCTAATTTTAAGGAATATATAGAAATACAAAGACGAATGAGAAAGAAAATAGTATTTTAATGTAATATAAACTATCTTTTACATATGAACATGATAATTACTCATAAGAGAAAAAATGAATATGATAACTTAAATAAAGTACTACACAAGAAATATTTAATAAAGTACATAAATAATATATAATGTTTTAATAATAATAGTAATAATAATAGATTTTTTTGCTGATAAAACGATAAGGAATTTTTTTATATAATAGATAAAAAAAGTTTCTTTTTTATATTTTTAACTTTATAGTGTTTTAATGTAATATAAATTATCTTTTAAATATGGAGATAATAATTACTCGTAAATAAATATCAATATGATAACTTAAATATAATATTACACAAAAAATATTTAATATATTGCATAAATAATATATAATATTTAATAATAATAGAGATTTTTGCTAATAGAACAATAAGAATTTTGTTTTATAATTAAAATTATAGATATGAAAGAGGAAAGGATAAAAAGTAAAAAGGAAGAGAAAGAAAAGATAAAAGAGAGAGAGAGAGAAAGAAGTTTTGGAGGAAAAAAACTTAATGAGATGTTGACATGTGTTTTAAAAAAAATATTTTATTAATAGATATGGAAAAAAGTCTTATTTTATTAAGAGATATAGATATAAATATAGATTATTTTATTAATAGATATAGATAATATATTCACCAAAAGAAAAAATATATAGATAATGAGTTATGATTGTTCTATTTTCTTATACTTTTTTTTTTATCACAATAATGAATAATGGGTAACTGGGTGATACAAATCACGGCCCAAATCTTTGTAATGTTAATGAAAGTTTGCATTTTTGTTCATTTGATTTACATTGCTTCCTCTTTCCTTCCTTCCGTAGAATTTAATAAAGAAAATACAAGATAATAAAAGTAAGTAAATAAAATAATAAAAATCTAGCGTACACATGCCTAATTTTCTTGAAAATTAGTGATGATCATATTAAATCAAATATTTACAAATCAAACAAAAATAAAAAATGATTTTTTTCAATTAACAAAAATGAATGATTAGATATGTCATCTTTTTATCTCTTAAAATATTCTAGGAGACAAATTGCAACAACGTGATGTACTCAAAATTATGCAACTAATCTCAAATATCATGAACGACAACAATAACTATAAAATCTTTAAATAAATACATTTTAATTTATTAATTATTGTTAAAATACAATGAATTATTAAAAGTTGATGGATTAATTGGATTTAACATACTTTTAATCTTTAAAATTCAGAGATACTGAGTTATGACAATTTGATATGTCAAAATTTTCTCAAACAAAAAGTATTTAAAAAAACATTAATTTTAATAACTTGTTTTAAGGAATTGACTTTGGTGTGATATTTCTGGCGATGAGTTATAATAGCTCATCAGTTCTTAAATAATAATAATAAAAAAAACAATACACAAAACAAAATAAAAATTTTAATAACTATGTAAATTTTGATTTTTCATTGTATTACGAAATACTCAATAGCATATGAGCACCCAATCCGACCCTATAAAATAAACTAAAATTATCAACATATGTTAGCCTTCAAATTTGAAAATTTAAATGTTTAGCCAAAAATATGGAGGATAAAAGGATAATTGGACAAAATTGAGTGGATTAAGTATTCACCTAAATAGATTGTCGTTTTGGCTTGATATTTAATCAGTTTTGATAATTTATATTTTAAGACAAAATATAAATGAAAGAGATTAATAAATATCTTTTAGGACTAAACGTTTACACTGAGCGCCCAAGATTGCACACGCCATGAATATCGGAAGATAATTTTTCCTACAAATATCACGCTTAATTTTTTGTTAAATTATTATCTTTCATTACTTAAAGTAATACACAAGTGAAAAAAAATCCCCCCTCCAATTCAAATTATATAAATTTTCAATATTCATCTATGTATAATTAATAAATATATTTATTTAAACCAGTGCCTGAAAATATTATTTTACGTTATTATATTTATAGGATATTATGAAATTTGAATACATATTTTATAGCAATTGCAAGTTTATAATAATTAAGAGAAAAAAAAGAGATTGCATTTCCATTATTAGCTTTCAATCAACAATCAATTTTAAAGATATATACTCCTATAGTTATAGTTCAGCAATATTTATTATATTATATTATATATATATATATATATATATATATATATATATATATATATATACTCCTAGTTTGTTGTGCCATCGTCGCCATCCGATAAAGACACAGAGAACACCACGCAATCAAATTACTTGCATTCTCTGTTGTGCGAAAAGATGGGATACAGAAGGCGCGACGGTGAGACAATGTTGGTAGTTCAAGGAAGTAGCCAGAGTATTTCAACTATGTTCATCCTTTCAAAATTTTATCCGTGAATGGCTTTCTTTTTAAAAAAACTGATGTATATGAGATTCTGATTAAAGTGATGGTTTTTTTGTGTTTCGTACACGGTAAGAATTGTAAGGAATAATAGTTTTGTTCAATTGCACATGAAGTGTTTGTTATAAAACCTGAATGTCTTTCCATGGCTATTGTTACTTGTATGATATGATAATAAACATAGTTGCCATCATGTTTGCCTACAAATCTAGCATGTTGTAATTTCAGGTGTAATAGGCATACATGCTAAATAACATCATTGTGAGTAGCTTAAAAAAATTGATTTTTTTTTGCAGGATAAGGCATGTTGTAATTTCAAGTGTAATTGGAAAAAAAAAGTTCAATAAAAGATAAAGTGAAAGAAATCACAAGAGAGAAAAAACGAGAGAACTGAATATATAGACATCTAAACAGAAACTAACTACCCAATACAGGCCAAGAAAGATAGTAACCCTAGAGGTGGAACACTTGTCATCCACATCAGATGCCCAATCAGCATCACAAAAGGCACGAAGAATCAATGGCTAAGTGATACAAGCATGTTGAAACAAAAGCCCATGGAATAAAGTGTCCTTAAGGTAACTTAAAATCCTCTTAACCACTGCCCAATGAGAGTTAAGAGGTGCAACCATAAATTGACAAACTTTGTTGACAACAAAGTTGATTTCAGGTCTAGTGAGAGTAGCATATTGTAAGGCACCCACCACTAACCTGAATAGAGTAGGATCATGAAAAATATTAGCACCATGCCTAGATGACTTGCAATTGGAGACCATAAGGGAAGAAATAGAGTGAGCCTCAACCATGTCAGTTTTTTGTAACAAATCACGAATATACTTGCTTTGAGTTATGATAATAGAGTCATTGGGCAGGTACTTGACCTCAAGACCCAAGAAATAATCCAAATGGCCAAGTTGCTTGAGATAAAAAGCATTGTTCAATTTAGTTGTAAGCTACTGAATGAGGGTAGTAGAACTCCCAGTAATGATGATATCATCCACATAAAATAGAAGATAAACAACATGTACTTGATGATTGTAGATGAAAAAGGAAGAATCACATTTGTTTCCCACAAAATCAAACTGAAGTAGAGTGGATTTCAGTCTATCAAACCACTGCCTTGGGGCTTCTTTTAAGACATAGAGAGTTTTGTTAAGCTTGCGGACCAAGGACTTGTTTTCAGCTTTAAAACCAGGAGGTTGTATCATATACATAGATTCTTCAAGAAGCCCATTAAGGAAAGTATTATTCACATCAAGTTGAAATAACTTCCACCCATGTGATAGAGCAAGAGTGAGAATGATCCGAATTGTAATAGGCTTAATTACAGGGGGAAATGTCTCACGAAAATCAAAACCTTGAACTTGACGAAAGCCCTTGGCTACTAACCTGGCCTTGAACTTGTTGATGGTACCATCATTATTTTCATTCACTCTAAACACCGACCTCACCCAAAAGCTTGTCTATTAGAAGGTAATGAAACTAAATCCCAAGTTTTATTTTGCAACAAAGCATCATACTCTTGTTGCATGGCAGCATTTCACAAATTTTGGTTCAGAATGAACAAGGAACAGTGAAGGGTGTAGTCTAAGATTATGAATGCCAGATTTAGACCTTGTTTGCATAGGATGAGTGTTAATAGGAATTGAGTTAGGTGTTGGATCAGACTCAGAAAAGGGTTCAGTGACAACAACAACCTCTAAAGAAGCATGTGGAACAAAGATAGAATCCGAAGTAGTAATTGGTTGAGACACAGGGGAAGAAACAATATGATGATGAATAGATATAGGAGAAATTCCAGGGGGAACAAGAGGTACATAAGGAGAGTGAGAGGGAGAAACTTGAGTGTGTAGAGGTGTTGACAACATAGAAGGTGGAGACAGATTAGGAGTCAGACTATAATAGGAATCCAAATCTTTGACAGAATTAGAATATAAAGGAAATAAGTCAGAATAAGGAAATCTCAACTGATTAAACAAGACATCCTTTGAGATATAAATTCTGCCAGATGAAGACATACATTTGTAACCTTTGTGAGAATTAGAATACCCTAAAAACAAACACTCTTGAGATTGAAATTTAAGTTTATGAGTATGGTAACATTTTAGTAGTGGAAAACAGGCACAACCAAAGGTTTTAAGAATTTTAAAATTAGGATCCTTATGAAAAAGAGTGGTGAGAGGAATAACAAAGTTAAGAGAGGCTGTAGGGAGTCTATTAATTAGGTAAACAACAATAGTAAAGGCATAATCCCAAAACTGTAGGGGTAAAGAAGCATGATGCAACAAGGTGAGTCCTAAGTCCACTATATGTTTGTGTTTTCTCTCAACCACACCATTTTGATGATGAGTGTGAGGACAAATGAGTCTATGAGAGATACCAAAGGAGGTTAGAAGAGTAGAGAAATGTCTGTATTCACCCCTCCAATCAGATTGAAGACTCTTGATTTTATTGTTAAGTTGCAACTCAACTAAAGATTTGAAGACCTGAAAAACAAAAATAGTTTCAGCTTTAGACTTTATGGAGGAATATCCAAGTGTACCTGGAGAAGGCATCACTAAAGGACACATAGTATTTAAACCCAACATAAGAAGTTAGATGAGAAGGTCCCCACAAATATGTGAATATAAGTTCCAAAGGAGAGTAAACAGTAGTATAGCTAGAGGATGGTAATTTATGAGACTTTTCCATATAGCAAGAGGAACAAAAATATGAAACAATTTTATTTGATTGAGAAATATTACAATTATTGATAACAAGCTTGATTATATGCCTATTTGGATGTCTTGACCTTGCATGCCAAAGGCTGACTGTACTAGGAGAAGGAATAGCAGAATTAGAAGAAACAATAGAATTTTTATTGAAAACAGTGGATAAATTGGACAAGCTATTTGCTAAAGAAGAAGTTAAAGTAGACAACAACTGAGGAGAGGTGTTCTAGAGCTTGAGATTTTGAAAGTAGTAAAGATCATCAATTCCAACAGAACCCTGAAGTAGAACCTTTTTGTCTCTTGAGATTTCATAAGACAAAAATGAGGATGAAATTCAAAGAAAACAGAGTTATCTTTAGCAAACTGACTTACACTTAACAAATTTTTTGAGATTGAGGGAACATGTAATAATTTGTATAGTTTAAATGTGAAATGATTATCATTAGGGAACACAAAGGAAGAAGAACCAACACGATAGATACTCAAACCTTCACCATTGCCTATGAATATCTAGTCAGGGCCATCAAAGTGGTTGAACTTCTTCATGTGTTGTGACTTACCAGTCGCATGAAAGCTAGCTCCAAAGTCTGGAATCTAGGTGGAGCTAGTGGGACCATCGCTAGGAGAATAGGAATTAGTGATCATAACACTAGGCTGGTTAAAAGGCTGAGCAATAGGCTTGGAATTGGGATTATTCCAAGTGTTGGATGTCCTAGTAGAACCCAAGGAGTAAGGAATTGGTCGAAAAGTGGTAAGGTCAAAGAAAGCAAGGGATTCATGAGGTTGAAAGCTCATGTCTTAACGAAAATGAAACACATTAGTAGTGTGGCCATAATTCAGACATATTTGACATTGGGAGTTGGCAGACCTGCCACCACCACGACCTTTGCCAGGTCCACCACTACTGCGACCAGCTCCACGATCAGAAAAACCACTACAACCACCACCATTCCGACCATAGGAACCCCTTGAGCCAGCAGAGTCATTATATTTATAGGAATTAGACTGCGAGTAGCCTTGAGTGTAATTCAAGGATGGAGAACTCAACACCTGAGCCTCTTTGTTGTAACGATTGAGATGAGTCTCATGACCATAGTGCAAGGCCTCAATTTCAGCAATTGATGGAGTTTAATTCTTACATTCAATAACAGAGATAACTGCGCATAATCTGAGGGAAGACCTTCAAGAAGAGCATTAACATATTTTTCATGCCTAACTGGTACTCCAACACCAGCAAGCTCATCAACATAACCTTTGATTTTTCACAAATAATCATTAATAGTTTTACTTTCAAGGGAGACTGCACACATTGCAATGCACAACTAACGAGCACGAGACTTTGTGTGAAGGCTGAAATGTTCATGAATTTTCTCCCAAATTTGATTAGAGTGATTTGAATTGAGAACTTGCAACAGAACAGACTTGGAGAGATTCGATTGAAGCCAAAGAAGCAACATTTGATTTTGAACTTCCCAAGCTTCATACTCAGGATTAACTTTGTCAGCAACTCGATCATCTTCTATGAGGTATCGAGGCGGAACAATAGGATTTACAATAAATCATTATAGATTGTGTGACTTGAGAACTGGTTCAACATGCTGACGCCAATGAAGGTAGTTCGAATCGTCAAGTCTTTCAGCAATGGAGTTCAAAAACGACTGCGAGACAACATTCATAGGAGCGGAAGCCATGGATGAACAAATCAAGAATTTGCAGAAGCACGAATGAACTAATGGAACAGAACATAACAGGTCATGAACGAAACAAACACGAACCAAACGTGAACCAAATGCAAACCAAACAAATTGAACCGAACAGAAACACCGAAAATCGATCACAAAATAAAACTTGAAAGCACAGCTGAAATCGAACATGATTAATCGTAAAAACAAACAACCGAGCAGAACAGGAACACGATCTTGAACACAAAATTGAACAAATGAGCAGAACAAGAACATGATCTTGAACGGAAGATTGAACAAACTCGATCTTGAATAGAAGATTGAACAAACTAATGCACGATCAATGCAAAAAATTGGCTTTAGATACCATAAAAGATCAAGTGAAAGAGATAACAGAAGAGTGAAAACAAGACAGAACTGAACTAAGATATTATTTCAGTTTTGGAAGAGTTAGTTAGAGTTAATTTCAAAGAGTATATATAGACCTTTGAGCAGAAACTAACTAACTACCTAATACACAGAGGTGCTGTTAGCAAAAACTGACGGACCTTAACATGGAGAGGTGTTGTTAGCAAAAGCTAACAACACTTACAAAAATAATACAAAACTGTTTTTACAGTTTTAAATACATATTCTAATACTCAAGAAGAATTTTGTCAAGTCAATATAAGGCATGTTGTAATTAAATGAAGTTACACATGTTATGATTTGTTAGAATTATCAATGGGAGTTGTTGTAGCAATTAGGCCTAATTAAAATGAATGGTTCAACCGGTGTTCATCTTATCTATTTAAATGAAGCATAGGATTATCATTGTATATCTTCAATTTAAAATGAATGCTTGGTTTTAATTGTAGTTTGGGGGGGGGGGAGGTAATCCAACAAGGTTCATGAGGAAGCTTACAGTAGATGAAATGATCTTGTTCTCACAATTTGCCTTGAATTATTTCAATTTGGCTCAGGCTTAGGCTGCTGAAATGCTATAGGACTTGATGAGACTAAATTTGTAAAAGTTTTTCACAAGAAATTTGCTCTTGGTGAAGAATATCATTTCGTGAATCAGTGTTACACGGTGTTCAAGAAACTCCTGCAAGAGCTTAATGTTCGGGATAATGCTTTGCTAGACAAAGTTTCCAAGGCTTTTTTTCTTTTATTGTGTCTTTATGTGAGAATTTTGGGAGAATGACTACTTTTATTTCCTGTAAGTTTGGAGAGCTCAAACTGTTATCTCAAATATCAGCACATATTGCACGACTTGGCATGTGGCTTTGCTGATCTCTATGCTCAATGGCAAGCCTTACTTTTTGTTTCTAGATAATGAATACAATGTAACAGTTTGGTAATAGTTTCCTGCTATTAGTGGTAATGGGTGCATTTTATGTAAGTTGAAGTATCAATGGTCAAATTACAACAATAAAAAGTATTAGTTTTGTCCCTTTGAATTGAAACGTGTGGTAATTATAAAGTTGGACTTTATCTTTGATTACTATGACAACATTACTCAATTATAATTAGGAAAGGAAATTATTTGAAATTTCAATTTGTAATAAAGAATATATCCATATATATGTTATAAGTGAGGATCCATATACCTCTTTATTTCTTTGATTGATTAAGAACTTGTACTCTTCTTAACTTCATGCATTCAAATGGAAATAATAATTCCCAAAACTACAAAAGGAAATAAAAGGGAAAGTACATATATGAAAGTGCTTGAAAATAATATTTCAATAGATTTATAAAGCTTCTCTAGTTCACGTGTAGCAACAATGTTGAAACTTAAAGTTAGACTTCTACCCCCAACACGTTTCCTTCCAACAAAATAAGCAATACCATATGTTTAGATCAAAAGTCAAGAAGTGGAGACCATTTTTGTTAGAATCTACATTCCATGACAGTGAAATTATCTAATACCATCAATCCAAATGTGACCAGAAGCCAATCATTATATTAAATTTAACAAAACATGATAAAATCATCAAGGTAAGCCTTCTAACAAACATGATAAAATCTTTCATATTAAGTGTGTATGACCTTGATCGCTCACAATTTACTGCAAAGTATAAAAGGTAGTAAAAATTCACAACCACAACAAAACAACCTCTGAACAATTATAGAATCAACACGACTAACCTAAACTAATTCCAGTACATATATTTTTTAACAGAACTTAAAATAGTTGTCTTCTGACAAAAAAAAAAAACTACATATCTTCCATGAACTAAGAAAATAGTCTTGCATCATATAGACCTGCATAAGTATAAATGTAATATTAATTAGTTGTGATAATCAAAATACAGGATTTGTTACAATTCACAATTCTAAACAACAACAGCAGGAAATAACAAAATCTAATATGACAATAGTTAAGTACTAATCATATTTAAAAACTGGAAAACAAAAAATTACCTAAAACAGGAAATAACAAAATCTAATCTAACAATGGCTACATAATGTTTATTAGAACATAGCATGAACAAGGGTGACTATGGATGATGACAATTTGGGTTAGGGCTTTGCATTCTCAGAGGACTAGGTGGTAGTGTCTTCAACTGGAGTGACAATGGCAATGTAGTGAAATGGGTGACCTTAACATCATAAAATAATTGGTTTGTTTGCAAGAAAATGAGTGAATGGGGTTTGCTCACATGAGGTAGAGAACTAGAAAGAAGATGAGAAGAGCTTCTAATTATGGAGATTGTTACCATAGTTGAAGACGAGAATATGAAAGGTCCACTACGAATGGGAAGAGAAAGGAAGCGCAATGCAAATCAAAGGTCAGGTCACATGCTTCAACTGAAGTAACACTATAAACTTAATTTGGACCTTTGGATTAAAAAGAAATAAATGGCTTAGATTAAGAGTAACTCTTTAGACTTTTACATTAAGTGAATCCCCTTTGATATATATATATATATATATACAATGCTATATGGGAAGATCGCTCTATCAATGTATGAAGTTAAGGAAACATTAAGAAAACATTGAAGGGCTCTTTGCTAGTAACAAGCATGGGAAGAAGGATTTCAAGAACAAGAAATCGAAGTTCAAGAATAAGAAAATGAAGTGCTTCATCTGTGATAAAGAGGGACACTTCAAGAAGGATTGTCCAAATTACTCAAGATTCAATAAGTGGAGCAAGTATGACAGTGCAGAGGCCCTAGTTGTGGCATATGAAGACTCTAAAAATAATGGATCTTGGATTCAGGGTGCTCATTCCATATGTGTCCCAATAAAGGTTGGTTTGAAAATTACAAGCAAATTGATGGTGACATTGTACTATTGGGAAATAATAAGTCTTGTAAGGTGATTAGGATTGGGTCACTAAGGATCAGAATGTACAATGGAATGGATAGGGTGTTGGAAGATGTTAGACATGTCCTAAAATTGAAGAGAAATTTGATCTCTTTTGGCACATTGGACAAGGATGGTTGTGGCTACAAGTGTGATCAAGGCAGCCTTGAAGTCTATAATGGAAAGATGTTGATCATGAAAGCAATAAGGAAGAATGGATTTTACTTTCTAGTTGGGAAAACAGTTGTTACAGGTTCTGCAAATGTTGTAATTGAGGACAACACCAAGTTATGGCACCACAGGTTGGCACATGTTAGTTAGAGAGGGATGGAAGAATTAACAAAACAAGATTCTTTTGGGGAAAGCAAGATTGAGCCATTGAAGTTTTGTGAGCATTGTTGCTAGGAAAGTCATAAAGGCTTAATGTCCAATTAAATCTCATTCCAACAATGCAACTCTTGATTATGTGCATGTTGACGTATGGGGACCATCCAGAACTGAATTACATGGAAGGGCAAAGTATTTTCTTTTATTAGTTGATGACTTATCTTGAAAGGTTTGGGTCCATTTTGTCAAACACAAAAATGAAGCATTCAAAGTGTTTGAAGAATGGACAGTTGTAGTTGACACTCAAATAGGAAGAAAGTTAAAGAAGCTAAGGATAAATGATGGGCTTAAATTTTATGATGAAATGTTCAAAACACTCTGCAAAGAGAATGGCATTGCTAGACACTTGATTGTGAGAGGGACACCGCAACAAAATGGCTTAGTGGAAAGGTTTAATAGAACCATATTGGAGCGAGTCAGGTGCATGTTAAACCATGTTGGATTGCGAAAGTCCTTTTTGGAAGAGGCTGTTAGTACTTTTGTTTATTGCATTAATCGAATTCCCTTAACTGCCATAGGTTTTAAGACCCCACATGAAGTTTGGAGTGGCATGAAAGGTGATTACAGTGAGCTGAAGACTTTTGGTTGCATTGCTTATGATCATCTCAAGCTAGAATTGAGAGCCTTGAAGTGTATCTCCATAAGCTATCCAGAAGGGGTGAAGGGATATAAAAACTTTGGTGTTTGGAGTTAGGACACAAGACATGCAAAATCAATAGAGATGTAGTCTTTAATGAATTACAAGTGGCAAAGCTGATTTTGCCATTGAGGTATGCTGGTAGCCAAATCTCACAATTTCAGGTGAAGACTGAAGAAAGTGATATTACTCAGATACAAGATGAATCAACAGTGGAAAAATGTCAATATGAACTTGCACCTAGACAAAAAAATGGAGAATCAGTAACATCCTCAAAATTTAATTTTGAATTCATATTTATGATTGAATTGTGATGATACTTGGATATAAAATAAAAAAAACAGTTTCTGCCACCTGTATTAAAAAAATTATATCTCTCTAAATTCTTATCCAAATTAAGTGAATGATATATGGAATTAAATATCTAGATGTCTACTATAATATACAAAAATTTCAGATCAATCTAGATTGTGTACTGCTTGTAACAAAAACACTAAGGGATGTCATTGTCCTAAGTTAAATTCGCTGGCAGCTTTGGAAGTATAGATTAAAAATTCTATATCTCGAGTTGTATAACTCCAAATAAGGCATGTGATAACTTTTGGAAAGCTTAGGAAGTCTAGTTTAACATACTAGAAAATGAGAATTTTTGGATTAGTAAATTGGTACAGGATAAACAATGAGTGAACCCTATCTGGTTAAGTGTTTCTAGCCCTTTGGATCATTTGGATTGAGTAAAATTTGTAACTCTTGGATTTTTGGCCAAAGAATTAAATGTTCAGCTCCAAAAGAGTGACAAATCAGAGCTTTCCCCAGTCCAAGAAATATCCATGTGCATATACTCCCTCAATAAGGCAAAGAATGCACTTGAACAATAGGCCATATGTAAAGAGTGAAAACATAGGCTGCTGTAAAATATTTTTGGCTGAAGTGAAAAGATTTAATCAAGGCTTCTTGTGTGAATGTGGAGCAATTTAAACCAAGCATCTTCATTCCTTGCTCAGCCAAGATTCACCTAGAAGCCAGCTGCCCCAAAATCCCATGATTAAAAGAATCTTGACCAAAAGGAGTCAAAGTCAAGATAAGCTTAAAGTTAAATATCTTCCAATGTAATGATGATTTAGTTAATTCCTAACTAAACTAAATCCTAATTCAGTTATAACTCAACTAAATCACTTAAAACACAACTGATTAAGAGAGTATAAATAGCTAACGATATGAAAAATATTGCACATATAGGTGGCTGTCCAAAATACACTCCAAGGTCACTAAATTACTTCTTGCCAAGCTTTTCCTTTTTACCTCCTTTGCCTTGCTTTGAACGTGCCTTTCCCTAACACTTATACCTCAGCCAATTTCTTCTTTCAAGATCTCATTTCTTAGGGATTTTCCCAAGGAAGACAGCCTTACTCCATTCCATTTCAAAACTCAAACTCACTTGAGATAGGCTAGGCTTCAATCTTTAGTTAAGAATTTATTTGGACTAATTTACATGCTTATATGTACAGATTTATGGCTATTATTTAGGCTGAAAATTTATGTCATTTGAAGGCTATTTTATGATGTGGAAATGTTGATTTAAACCATAGGATAGGTGATGATTTATAGGCTGAAATGTTAATGATGTTTGGAAGTATATTTAGTGATCTTTGGAAGTGATTTTGATGATATTTGGATTGCTTGTTCATATTTTTATTATGGGACTGTTTGGCATTAATTTTTAGAAGTAGAAGTTGAATGGTGTGTAGATAAATGGTTCAAATACTAGAGTGACTAAATTTTAAGGATGAAGTAGTAAGGTGGTAGGTGGAAGGAGATTAAGATGTATGCTAAGTTATAATTTTCTTGTGAAGGTTTAAAGGAATTAGAACTTATTTGAAAAATATATTGTGGTTATTAGTTAGATTACTAACATCATTTTTTTGTAGCTTAAGGATACTCAATGGTCATGCCTAAGTTGGTAATGATCTTACTTAAACAAGATATGGTGGTTTAACCATACTTGTGGTATGTATGATGTTATGATAACAATATTTTTCCATAAGGTGGTATGTATTTTGCTTATGGATTTTATTATGGATGGATTTTTATCGATGATTTGTTGATTCATGTTTCCAAGTCCAGTACGAGATTTGTGAAACAGAATTTGATACTACATACAGTACGATATGTAGTGACCAGGTGCAGATACATGGAATAAATCATGCATGTTTGCATAAGATGATCGCAACATCTACATCCAGTACAAGGTGTAGCTACATATAGTACGATATGTAGAGGCCATGTGTACCCTGGGAAAATTCATTTCATGCATTCATATAGTTGCATAATTATTATATGGATTTATTTGGATATATTGATGATTTACTAATATACTAACGTGTTTGGTGGTTTAGTTTTTGCCTACTGAGAAATTTTTATTTCTCACTAGATTTGTTTTATGTTCTATTTTAGATGGCTTCAATCATCATCTTCCTTGATGCGTTAGAGTTGGGGTGGTATATCGACGAGGAGAGGAACTGTTATGTCGTAACCATGCACCCAGTTATACGCGCATATATTTATTTTAGCACTCATTTTCCCATTTCTGTACTTAATGGACTATTTAATCCTAATGACCCATTCCTAGAGGTTACTTCTGCTTATCCAGATCCACCCATGGAGCCAATTAACTTGGTCAGTGATGAAGAAAGCCTGTGAGAGAACTTTTGAAATGGAGACATAGGTTGTAGGTTTTTGTAAAAAAATAATAATAATAATCCTAACTAGGGTATCTGAGATGTTTCATAGTAGTTAAGTTCTATGATGTATTAAAAGTAAAGTAACGAAAAGAACTGACCTATGTAACAAGAGAATGTGGCTACTTAACTATATATGTCAATTTAACAACTTATGTAAGTTATACGTTTTATAATTCTTAATGCGCATATCTTAAAATAAAACCCAAATAAAAATATAATATCTAGAAACATTTTAGGTCATTACAGAATCCACTTAGGATTATTTTTTGGCTAGAGATAGGGAAAGGAGAACCATTAAAGATCCTGAAAGATATGGTCACACAGATCTAATCTCTTTTGCATTTTAGCTAGAAAGGAAATAAAAGATTAAGGAGAACCTTATTCCTATGAAGAGGTCGTCAACAATAATGACAAGTCAAGATGGATTGAAGCTATGGAAGAAGAAATGGTTTCTCTGGAAAAGAATCAGACTTGGTCCCTAGTTGACAATCATATAGGGCACTCAATTGTTGGATGTAGATGGTTATTCAAGAGGAAAACAAGTATTGAAGGAGTTTAAAATGCAAGGTTTAAAGCTAGGCTAGTTGCTCGTGGATTTACTCAACAGGAAGAGGTGGGTTTAACAAAAATCTTCTCACATATGGTCAAGCGTAGTTCAATTAGAGTTCTACTTGCTATGGTGGCTCATTTTGATATAGAGCTAGAGCAAACGGATGTCAAAACAACCTTTATATGAAGCAACCTATTGGTGTTATCAACAAAGGTGATGAACATAAGGTGTGTTCACTCAATAAATTTTTGTATGGTGTTAAAGAATCTCCTAGAATGTGGTATAAGCGGTTTGATGACTATATGATTAAAATTGGATTCACTAGAAGTGTTTATTGAAAATGTCATAAGAATGTGAAGCCAATTTACCTGTTGCTCTATGCCGATGATATGCTATTGGCAAATCAAAGCTTGACAGAAATTGTTAGGTTAAAGGAAATGTTGAATCTAGAGTTTGAGATGAAAGACCTTGGAAAGGCTAAGAAGACCTTTGGTATAGAAGTTACCAAGAGTAGGAATAAAAAAGTGTTGCACCTATCCTAGGTAGATTACCTCAAAAAGGTTTTAGAAAGTTTCAATTTGAAAGGTTCAAAGTCAATTACCACTCCCTTAGAACAACACTTCAAGCTATCTAAGGAGTAAGAACCAAAGTCTGATGAAGAAGTAGCCTATATGCAGAAAGTGCCATATACAAGTGCAGTTGGAAGTATCATGTACTTCATGGTTTTCTGCAAGTCAAATCTATCATATTCTATAAGTGTGGTGAGTAGATTTATGGCTAATCCAGGCAAGAGGCATTGGAAGGCTGCTAAATGGGCTCTGAGATACATATCTGGAACCACTGATGTTTGTTTGAAGTATATTAATCAAGGTGAAGTTCCTAAGATTGAAAGGTATATTGATTCTGATTTTGCTGGAAGCATTGACACTCGAAAGTCTACTACTGGCTATGTATTCAAGGTTTTTGGAAACATAGTTAGTTGGTAGGATAATTTGCAACCAATAGTGGCTCTATCCACTACTAAGGTAGGATATATGGTAGCTAGTGAAGCTGTAAAAGAAGCATTGTGGTTGAGAGGCTTGGTTTGATAACTACTCCAAGTGAAAGAGTTGGAAACCATAACAATTCACTGTGATAGTCAAAATGTAGTAAGTTTGAGCAAGAACCAAGTGCATTATGATAGAATAAAGCATGTGGATGTTAAGTATTACTTCATTAGAGATGTGATCAAGGGTGGAGCTATAGATATTAAGAAGATAACAACAGAGGAAAATGTTGCAGACATGCTTACAAAGGCTTTACCCTTTGAAAAGTTCAATTATTGTTTATAGTGGTTGAATGTTATCACTTTAGAGTAATAGTCAAACATTAACTAAGTATTGGACCAAGGTGAAGATTGTTGTATATGGTCCAATATTAGTTAGTTTGAGGGTTAGCTTGAAGTCATTCAGTTTTGGGTGGGTTAGTTAAGTCTGTTGTTCAGTGTGTGGCAATTGGCATGCTATAGCTTGTATATAAGTTTTGTATATTCTTTCAATAAAATCGACTCATGTTTCTCTTCTATTCCAACTCTTTCTAATATGCTTCTCTATGACTAAATCAATCTTCATTCATAACACTATTCCATTCTATATTTCTATATACTGTTGGTGGGCAATTTGTAAGTACGTATATGAGTGTTTGCCTTAAGGCTCCCCGATACTCAACTCACCTAAACTTTTATATATTAGAAAAAATATTTCTATATACAATTATCAATCCTTAGAGTGTAGGGTGGCAAAAAAAAGAAGTGTTTGTGTGTTCGTTCGTTTGGTTGGAAGAGTTTGAATATATCAAGTGTTACAAGCAGTTGTTGTTCGAAGAGTTCGAAGATGTTGTCGCGTGTTACGAACAATAACAACAACAACATGATGAAGAAGGAAGAGAAGAAGTAAAGGAAGGAGCAAGGCACACACATCAACCTTAAGGTGAATGGACAGGATGGGATTAGAGTTTGTTTTAGGATCAATAAAAGTGTTTCACTAAACAAGCTTATGAATGCTTACTGTGATTGACAGTCAATGGATTTCTACACACTTGCTTTTCTTCTTGATGGCCACCTAAACCGACCATAGCAAGCTCCAACTGAGTTGGAAATGGAGGACGAGGACGAGATTGATGCCATGCTTCATTAGATAGGAGCATAACGTAGAATTTGTTTTATTTAATTTAGACTTAGGTAGGTATTAGTTGTTTTCAACAAAAACAACTTCGTACCAATGTAATGATTAGAACACAAAAAAAATACATATTTTGTTATTTTCTATTAAGGAACTTCTAATATGGAGAAGTGAGTAACTTCTCCAACATTGGTCAAGTTACTTATTAATCATAGATATATCAATTTAATAATTCAATGTCGAGATTGAATACCAATAACTTGTGATTGTTTTAAATGTAAGATTTTGGTATCTACAATTAGGGCTTGCAGTAAGTTGAAACTTGGTGGTTCTCAGAAAACTACAGATCGTACTATATTCTTTGAAAACTATCAGATTTTGCTGAGAATGCTAACATTGAAGTTGCTTATCTGGGTAAGGTGAAAGGATTTGTTAGCCTCTTTCAGAATACTGAGAAGAATGAATTGTGTTAATTATAAAAATAGAGCTACCAATAGATATTGTAGACTATATAGTTAACAAGTTCTGGTTCTAGAATAATTTTTTGAACTAGATGTTGCAATAATTTTTATGCATTTGACATAACCTAATATTACATATGATCAGTGATAACCCATTACCAAATAAATGGAGCTTCAAGATAATAACCATGTTCTTAAGCATATTAAATAGTGTCACAACAATAAAATTTGACATGTTTGGTACACTGTGGATATGAAAGCAGCCAACAAGAACCTCAAACCATTTAATCCCAACATGTTCACAAAGCTTGCAAGATAGACATGGTGATCAAGTTAATACCTTTTGAATATGATTTCCATTGAACATATTAATGTTTTTCTGTGTGGACAAAATCTTCCTTCTTTCCAAAACTGATATGATGATTCATTTGAACTTGAATTATTAGAAGTAAATAAATGCCAAATGGCAAGAGTATGACTATCTGAACAGGCACTTCTTGCTTCCCATGAAGATGAGCTTTATCATTGAGCCATAACTATATTGGGGCTTCTATGCTTTTCTATCACCTGTAACATGAGGGAAGTTTAAGCTAGTTGAAGGAAACATGAATTTCATAGAAATATTAGAAACTTAAAGCCATCTAATTGACAGATACAAATTATGTAAAAGCAGTTCATAATTATATCAAGATTTTTGGTTTCACTTTGACAAAATTTCAATATTAGTAGTTGATTCATTCTATTATTGATTGGAATTATTTGATTGGTAAGAGAAAAACAAAGGAAGATTCAATTGTATATGGGAGATTGCTTATATTACTGTTTTATGAACATAAAAAGTATTTACTTGAACATTTGCATTTTACGGTTTTAGACCTTTTAAAGACCTGCTTCATCTCCTTTATTCCAAAAGCTAAA
Source organism: Glycine latifolia (assembly GCA_013407115.1). Taxonomy (NCBI): domain Eukaryota; kingdom Viridiplantae; phylum Streptophyta; class Magnoliopsida; order Fabales; family Fabaceae; genus Glycine; species Glycine latifolia. The sequence continues at coordinate 22,394,914 of CM023950.1, forward strand.
GTTATTCAGTGAAGATACACAAATGATTTTATAATGGTTTTATATTATATCTCTAATAGATAAAAGCTATGACTTATCAAATTCATTGTTAATAATCAAACTGGTGATCATGTCTGACTACCCTTAAGCCACACTTTCTTACCAATTTGTTTCATCAAGTGGCCCGTGATTGCTTACCATTGAATGCTTTGAGACTAGGGTGGGGTGCTTGATGAGGGGCTTTGAAAAATGGTCAAACCTTTCAACCTTGTAAAGAAATGATCATATTGGTTTTGTTTCCTTTCCATGAGTTTGTTGCAAATCTGGATCCTGAGTGGCCTTATAGTTGATGACTCTATTTTGGGACAACCCTATAGTTGAAATTCTTTCAAGCATGGAATAAGGCCATTGGTTTGTTCAAGAAGAGAATTGAATTTGTCATAGTAGTAGATGGTTAATAAAGTGAGATTTGGAGTTGCAAATCCGCCCTTGGGTAATGATGTGAAATTTTGACAATGCCTTATGCACAAGGAATGGAAAAATTTGAAATTTGGAGGGGTAAAAACATTTTCTTTTGAAATGGTAAGTGTTTCAAGATTTTCATATCCCAAAATATCTAGAGACTTGAGGTTGGTAAAAAGATCTATATGCAAGAACATGAGTGAGTCACAACTACCATGCAAGAACAATAATGTCAATGGTTGGTGGCACCAAGGTGCATGTACTGGGAATTCAAGATTCTCACAATTCTGAATGTCCAACAAATGCAGAGCTGAAGCTTTAAGAAGAGCTAAGCAAATGTTTACAATAACTGATTACAAGTAATGTCAAAGATGGAAGGTTTCCTGGTAAATCCCTTGTCAGTTTGGGACAATTTTTAATATGAAACTCTCTAAGACAATAGAAAGCTCTGTTGGTTGCATTTTCAGCATTAGCGTACCACTTCTCCCATGACGACATATACTCAATCCTTAGAATTTCCAGTGCAAGAAAGCAATCAGTTACAAAAGAGATTTTTATTTCCAAGAAACTTAGATCCCACACTTACTAGTCCCTCAAATTCGCTAACCTGGAGCTCTCTCAACATTGGAAGTTGTCTTAGTGGAGGCAATCTGTAGCCATTAAGCTGTAAGGACACAAGGTTGTAAAATGAGAGATCCCCCAACCACTCTGGAAATTTAGTGCCTAGATAGCCATTGATATCAAGCTCCTTCAAATTTGTATGTGGTTGTAGGCTGTTCAATATGATTTTTTCTTATTGTAAGTTATCAGTATCACCATTCCCACACCAATTCAAAGACAACTTTTCAAGACCATATTTTTCTTCCATTTTGCCTTTTCGTAATCCTTATTATCAACAATATGTCTAATGTAACAAATGAACAATTCTCCATGTAAACTCAATAGCTTACCCAATTCACCAATGGAAGATCCATAATCCTTTTCCACAAAAAAGTCTCTCAAATTTTGGAAGCTTATTAATTAATTCATTTGCAATGCCATTCACCTTAAAGAATTTCCTCTAATATCCAAGTAGCACAAGTTAATAAGCTTATGAATACCTGTTGGGAATTCAATAAGATTGCTACATCCTACTAACTTGAGAGTTTGTAAATTGTACAAGTCGCAGATGGATTCATGTAACCTCATAATCTCAGTGTCAGCCACTTCTAGATAGCACAAATGTTTTAGTTTGCCTGTCGATTCAAGTAAACTATAGATATGAGTACCTACCAAAGATAACACTATTAAGCACCTTAACTTTGTTAACAAATCATTTGGCTTGTTGTAGAACAAGTCAATGGATGTGCCTATTGGTCTTATATGAAGAAAAATGTGCAGGCAATTTTCTTTGGTAACATCTTTCAGGTTTACATATGAGGAACTATCAACAATAGTGTGAGACAAATGGCGAATTCTTTCTTTGATTTCATTAGAATTGTTACATTCCTGATTAAGCATTTTTTTAGTGTAATATTTTTCTATTCTTCTTATTTTGACTTCTCTTGGACTTTTATTTTCTCACTCTAACTCAGTTTTTGTCTTAGGCAAACAATTGGGCTTAATTGATAGTTGTTGTTTATTTTCAGATTTTTTTGCTTACTTAACCTATCTTCCTTGTGCAAGACCTAGATGATTCTACAAAACTCCAAATGGAGCATATGAGTAGTCCATGGAAATATAAGGAAAAGCGATACAATTTTGTTAAAGATAAGCCAAGGCTAATTTTGTCATTTTAAGGGTCATTTTAGGCTTGGAAGTCAAAACCTCTACACTTGAGCTTTGGGTTACGAGTTGGGCTTTGATTGGTGTAATTAGTATCATTAGTTAGATTAGATGGGCCTAATCAGGGCCCATCCTTTCCTATTGACTCAGTCACTATATATTAGTGTAATTAGTTAGTTAGTTAGAGGGACTTACTTCATTTGGTACAAACAAAATTTTTAGTTTTTTTTTACAAGTTTTCATAATTAAAATTTTTCTCTTTTTCTCTCAATTATTCTTCATTGTTCTTCAGTTCTCTTCTTCATTTCATTTCTGTTATTCTATTTTCTTGCACAAATCTCATGGATCTTCCACTGATGATGATCATGAAAGGCTAAACAATCAATCAATCCAAGGATCCAGTCCAAGCAAGGAGAATTTGAGTTCTCATTTGATATTTCAATTTTTGTGTGAATGTTCATTTTCTTTTTCAATCATCTCTTCAATTTTCATGATTATGAATGTGTTTAGGATTGGAAAAGGATTAGGTTATGGATTCATTTCCTAATATCAAATTTTAATCAGAGATTGTTTGGATGATATTTCAATCTGGTTTGTGATTTCAATTAATTTAGGAGTTAATTTGATTGAACTGCTTCTAATGACATTGAATGAACATTCATAATAAGATCATTATTTGAGAACTATGATAATTCTCATTGCTTGGTTTGGTGAATTGGATTGATATTCTTTAATTTGTTTTACAATATCTTTTACCAATTCTGTCAGTTCCTACATTTTTATTCAATTTTAGTTTGTGTTTTTGAAATTTTTGTTCATTGTCTACAAAATGTTCGATTAAAATCTCCCTGTTGTTTATAAGTGAATTGAAGTTGGAACCAAATTGATCGTATCTCTGAGTCGACCTAGGTTAATCCTGTGCTACATAATTATTGTAGTTTTATTTGTTTTGAAGCGATGTGATATTAGTTATCACTTCCATTCTGACAAAAAATGTTCCAGATTCAAATGGAGCCAAGTCATTTACAAGGTGATGCATTAGAAAACATGACTTGTCGCACCTTGATTTTTGGAAAAATGATCTAGATATTAGTACACAAAAACATCTTCAGTTCTTCTATATCTTTTTTACGGTTGGAGAAATCCCTAAGCCATCCACAACAAAATGAGGTTCTTCTTTTCAAATTCATAATCTTTTAGGAAAATTGCACAATAAGCAAAACATCTCTTCAAATGAGAAGATAGATAATGGTAACTCAATCTCAAAGTTGGAAGAATGTTACTTTCAAAATCTTGCAGATCCCATATCTCACTGTTCAATACTTTGATGCAAACTTGAATCACCTTACTCAAATGCATGCTTTGAAAATAAATTCCAGTAATCTTTATTGGACAACTCACTGAGATTGTTAGGTGAAATAGTTTGCATGATGGATGCAACATACCCGCTTTGAGTAGTTACAATGATCTTACTTCCATGCGCCCCTGCATGCTTAAATGGACTCTTGAATTTGTCCCAATTATCATACTTTTTGTTCCACACGTCATCCAACACAAACAAAAACCTTTTCTTCATTACATTCATCTTGAGATCCCTCTGTTGAAAATTTAAATCTTCAATATCACAACTACAAGATGTGACACTGACAAACTCCAAAAGGTTTTTGGTAATCTTACAAATGTCAAATTCTTCAGAGACATAAATTGAAGCCTTAAGATCAAACTTCTTCTATACTCTGTGGTTATTGTATATTAGTTGAGCTAAAGTGGTTTTTCCTATTCCACCCATTCCAACAATAGGAATGACACCTATTTTTTCATTAGGAGCATCATTTGACAACAATAAGTTATCTAAGGCTTCTTTATCACTATCCCTTCCATACACATCACATGCTTCCATCACAAATGAGGTTGGTGTCTTGTGTGCCATTTTGACTTCCTTACCCACCTTGAGATCAAACACTTCTTTCTGCCTTATAATAAACTATAATAGGAGTGGAGTAGAGTATGTTTACCTCTTTTTTTGCCTTGGTTTTTGAATCAATGTAGATCTCATCAAATAGGTCCTCAATAGCAGAGGCCACATCTTTGAGTTCCTCAGCATCATTGAGCACAACATTCATAGACAACAAGATGATCTTCAACTTTTTGAGCAACTTGACAAAGTTTTTCTTCTTGAAAAAGTTAACAACCTCACCAGAAGTATTCCTTTCAATCAACATGTTGCATATAGCTCCCATTAAAGGTCCAACAACAAGTTTCGTAAGCATGGAGTGTTGTTCGAAAATTATCAAATTTTGATATATAATATAGTAAAGTGGAATCACTACAGAACTCTAGTTAAGTTCATTGCCTTTCTAGTTTTGAGGAAATGTAGATGTGCAAGCATAGTGTCAAGTCATTTTTTTTTCAAGTTGAAGACAATGTAAGGAGGTTTACAATAACTCACACATCCCGCTCAACTAACTGAGTTAGACTCCATACGGTAAAGTCAATTCTAGTAAAGTGTGCGTTGAATATTAGTTTAAGGAGGTATGCTAGATATTAGAAAATTATAAGGAGTTGCAATTATTCAACTGCAAACTCCTCTAGCTTCTAGAGGAAGTTGGTTAGTTACTTCTAGTAAGATCTAGTCAGTTGTAAGTAGTTAGTTAGTTGTTAGCCAATTCTGTTAGAGACAAACAAAATTGCCTTTATATATTGTTTGTAAACCTGAAGTTCATTGAGTCAATAAATGATGTTTTACTTGTTTGTTTTCTCTCTCTCTCTCTCACACTCTCTCTCTCAATTCTGTTAGTCTAGAAATTTTATGATGGTATCTAGAGCTTAGTTGATCATCAATGGCGACAAACTCTATCTTTTCTTCTTTCGCTTTCGCTTTTCTGAATTCCATCTCATAGAAGCTTGATCATTCAATTTTTATTGTTTGGAGACAACAAATTGAAATTTTCATGCACAAACTTCAAAGGTTTGTCGCAAATCCGCAAATTCCCTTACGATTCCTTACTGAAGCAGATCACGATGCAGGAATTGAGAAACCTGCATATAAGGCGTGGGAATAACAAGACCAGGTTCTTCTTACCTGGTTGCCATGGACTTTGTCCACATCGATCTTGTCTCAGATCATTAGATGCACTCATTATTACGAGTTCTGGAAATAGATCCATGATTATTTTCACAAACTGACGTGAGCTAGAGCAAGCCAACTTCCAATTGAGTTACGCACAATGATTCTTGAAGATAAGTCCATGCGCGAGTTTATGCTTATTAGAATCAAAGCCATTTTCAACGCATTTTATTCTGTCAAAAGTCCAGTTTGTCTTCAAGAACACATTGATATTATTCTTGAAGGACTTTCGCAAGACTATCATTCGATAATCTCAATTATAGAGAGTAAATTTCACTTGCTAACTATTGAAGAAGTTGAAGCATTATTGCTAGATCATGAAGCTCGATTGCTGAAGTTTCGAAGACACACTTCTGAACCTTACTCATGCGAACCCTAACTCCTCACAAAGGTATGATTTTTTTTTGTCGTGGAAATTTTAATCGAGGTAGCAGTCGTGGTGGTGATTGTGGTGGTCGTGGCCATAGGGGAGGGCACTTTGCAAATTCTAGTGTCAAGTATGTTACAAGTATGGTAATCCTACATTTTTTTGTCACTGTATGTTTGATCAGGGCTATCAACATAATCCTTCACTCACTCTCCATGATGCTTCAAATCAAGGAAATACTCAGACTAACAATTTTAGTCAAAATCGGTATTCTGGTCAAAGGAAATGGTTTTGATCAAGGAAATGGTTCTAGTTAAAATAACTATGGACAAAACAATGGGTTAATATCATCAAATTTGCAGGGTCAAGGTACCAATCAGAATATATCAATGCAAAACAATCAGAATCAACAGTCTCCAAGTGCAATGATTGCAAACTCTAATTCAAATTTTTAGACCAGTACTCCTACAACTTGGATACCAGATTCATGTGTCTCATTTCATGTGACAGGGGAATCGCAGAACATACAACAACTCAGTCCCTTTGAAGGTTCAGACCAAATTTATATTTAATGGACAAGGCTTGCCTATTCATTCCAATGGTTCTTCCACTTTTATTTCTACTATTAATTCCAAAGTGTCTTTGTCCTTGAATCAGCTGATTCTTGTGCCTACTATAACAAAAAATCTTACCAATGTCAGTAAATTTGCTCTAGACAATGGTGTATATTTTGAATTTCATCCTACTAATTATCTTGTCAAATTAAAGGGAGCCAATGAGATCTTACTTAAAGGCTACTTAGACCTAATGGTTTATATGTCTTCCCAAACCTTCATCTCCAAGGCTCAATTCTTGCCAGTTCAACCTCTTGCTTTGTTTCTAATTTTGTAACCAATGTTATGTAAATACTATCAATTATACTATAAAAATCACTTCTGTTGATAATGCTTGTACTAGCACAGGCTCTCAAACTCTTTGGCACCTTAGACTAGGCCATCCTAGTTCTAATGTTTTGAAACTTGTTCTTAATCATTGTAAGATACCAATCTCTAATAAAAATGTCTATGAATTTTGTATTGCTTGTTGTGCTAGTAAATCTCACAGATTACTTGCCTCATTATCTGAAACATTTTATAATAAACCTTTGGAACTAATATAGAATGATCTTTGGGGTCTTACCCACATTCCTTCTAAAAATAGTTTTTACTATTACATAACCTTTGTTGATGCCTATTCTAGGTTCACCTGGATCTATTTGCTTAAGCACAAATCATAACCTTCACCATTTTTCAACAGTTCAAGCTAATGGTTGAACTTCAGTTGGACTCCAAAATTTAGTGTGTTCAAATAGACTGGGATGGGGGGTTCAAACCTCTCGCTAATTTTTTAGCAAGCCAGGGTATCACTTATAGATTGATATGTCCTCACACTCATCACCAAAATGGTGTAGTGGAAAGAAAACACAAACATATTGTAGAATTGGGACTCAATCTTCTTAAACAAGCTTCCCTGCCTCTCAAGTTTTGGGATTTTGCCTTCACTACAACAGTATACTTGATAAATAGATTGCCTACTTCTTCTTTGCATTTTAATGTCCCCTATAATGTCTTGTTCAACAAAAATCCAAATTATAACTTTCTTAAAGCCTTTGGTTTCTCCTATTTCCCTTTCCTTAGACTTTACAATCGTCATAAGCTTGAATTTAGGTCTCATGAGTGTGTTTTTGTTGGGTATTCCATTTCTCATAAGGGTCACAAATGTCTTTCTTACTGGAAAACACTTTATCTCTAAGGATGTTGTTTACAATGAAGTCAAATTTCCTTATTCAAATCTTTTTTGTCTTCCTCTAAGTCTGATTCACATCTTAATAACCCCATCTTTTTCATTCTTTCCATCCTTATTGTTCCTTAACCTATTTCTCCTCTTTCCCCATCTAGCAATTTTGTTGCTAGTCCTACTTATATTAATCCTTTAGCTGATTCAAATTCTGGCCCTAGTCTTTTTGTCCATGCTGAGTCTAATTCTATTGTTGCATCTGAGGTTCCTAGTCCTACTATTGATGTTGGATCCACTTCTATGCAAGACAATTCTCCTCAGTCATCAGATTTGTCTCCCTATGAAGTATTTCACGATGCAGCATTGGAGACTGTTCCTACAATTAATTCTCATCCTATGCAGACCATATCAAAGTTTGGAATTCATTTACCAAGACTTAATCCAACCTATTTACTTGCTCATTGTGAACCCAAATATGTGAAGCAGGCTTTGGTTGATTCAAAATGGTTTAATGCAATGAAATAAGAATATGAGGGACTGATAAATAACATTACCTGGGATTTGGTTTCTCTTTCACCCAGTAAGAAAGCAGTGGGTTGCAAATGGGTGTTCAGGGTCAAAGAAAATACAGATGGGACTATTAATAAATACAAAGCTAGGTTGGTAGCAAAAGGATTTCATCAAGTGTCTAGTTTTGATTTCATTGAAACCTTTTCCCTTGTTATCAAATATGTTACAATAAGGTTGATTCTCACCTTGGCCCTAACCAATCACTGGGAACTTTTTCAACTTGATATTAACAATGCCTTTTTAAATGGCTTTATAGAGGAAACCAACTATAAACAATAGCCCTCTAGATTTGAAAACCTCGATATTTCTCTTGTATATAAATTGAATAAGGCTCTATAAGGACTTAAACAAGCACCAAGACAGTGGTTTGATAGACTAAAATCCACACTCTTGCATCTTGGCTTTTCTACAAGCAAGTGTGATCCATATCTTTTTGTCTTCAAAGATACCTCTAATATCGTCTATCTTTTGGTGTATGTTGATGATATTATAATCACTAGAAATTTTCTCAATTTAGTCTAGCAGTTCACTGTCAAACTTCATTCTGATTTTTCCCTTAAATAAATTGGGGAAGTGGATTATTTCGTGGGAATTGAAGTTAAGACCCTAACTGATGGCTCTAGTCTTCTAACTCAAGGAAAATATATAAGAGATCTCCTACAGAAAACTAAAATGGTCGAGGCTTAATCTATTGTTTCCCCAATGGTTTCTGGATGCAAGCTTACTAAAACAAGAGAATACCTCTTCGTAGATCCTACTCTTTATAGATCAGTAGTTAGAGCTCTTCAATACTCCCTATAACCAGACTTGAACTACATTTTGTTGTAAACAAAGTCTGTCAATTCATGGCCAACCCTTTTGAATCTCACTAGACAACAGTGAAAATAATTGTTAGGTATCTCAAAGGCTCTTTACACCATGACCTACTTCTCAAAGTTGCTACTCTCAGAATTCTCATTCCTATTAAGGCCCTTTGTGATGCAAATTGGGCTTCTGACCCTAATGATCACAGATCTACTTTAGGAGCTGTTATTTATTTTGGCCCTAATCTTATATCTTGGTGGTCTAACAAACAACAAATTATTGCAAGATCAAGTACTGAGGCTAAGTATCGAAGCCTAGCATAAGCCACAACTGAAGTAGTGTGGATTCAAACTATACTGACTAAGTTATTTGTTCCTTTCACTACTCTAGCAATCTTTTGTGACAACCAAAGTGTTGTTTCCATCACTCATAACCTTATTCTTCATTCCAGGACAAAGCACATGAAAATCGATATTTTCTTTGTTCGGGAGAAAGTTTTAGCTAAGAAGCTGCAAGTCTACCACATTCTTGTCATTGACCAGTGGGTAGATGCCTTGCCTTAACCAAAGATTTATCTCCAACCATATTTATTTTCTTAAGATCCAAACCAAATGTCCTTGAGCCTCCTTCAAAGTCTCAACCTCATTGAGTTTGAAGGAGGGGTATTAGAGTATTATAAGGAATTGCAATCTCCTCTAACTTCTAGAGGAAGCTGGTTAGTTACTTCTAGTAGAAGCTAGTCAGTTGAAAGTAGTTAGTTAGTTGTTAGCCAACTCTGTTAGTGAGTTAGTTCTAGCCAATTTGTTAGAGACTAACACAATTGTCTATATATACTGTTTGTAAACCTGAAGTTCATTGAGTCAATAAATGATATTTTTCTTCTTCATTTTCACTCATACTCTCTCAATTCTTAGTATAGAAACTTTTTGACTAGACAGCTGGAAAACCAGCAAATGAATATAAAATCCTTGGTTACATAGAAGATACATTGAAAAAGAAAATAAAAACAATAATAAATGATGCTTCGTACAATTTATAAAAGGCCCTTACTTATTATTAATTGATTCTAGTAGCTAAATTTATTTAATGCAAACAAAACGTAGGAATTGGGTCCTCTGGGGTTGATAATCGAACCGATTCTATATCTGACAACAATAAAATTTTAGCCTAAATACAATTTTTGTTTCTCTTATTTTATTCAATCCACAATCTTGATTTTTCAGTCCCTATTATTTACTAGAATAGTCAAGTATGACAACACATGAACTATTAGTCTAACATGACAATTATGTGACAAAATAACACATGCCTTTTTTATTACACAAAAAATTAAATAAGTTAGATCTTGAAAGTTCACCAAGATTAGGACAGATAGACTTCAAGGTTGAAAGAATGTGTATAGGAGTACTTATCAATAAGATCCTTACATTAACAATGAAAATTAAATCCATATTCCTATAAAATAATATGAGTTCGTTTCTTACCACTAGACCAACGGATACTAAATTATACATGTGAAGCTTGACTAGCCCTAACCTTACAAATCACCCTACCCACCTAAGGGAAAAACTTTATACACCAGATTAAATTCTAATACACCCAGATGGAATAGTGAAATTCCGTAAACGTCCCTGCTTATAAGTCTAACTCAGTTCACTATTCATTTTGTTCTTCATGCGCATCTCGTTGTCTTCTGTGATTATCTCCTATGCGATTATCACTCGTTCGTGTTTTCAGATTTTAGCTGGTGCTCTGGTGGAGTTGTTGGCGTTCATTGTTCGTCATCTACTGTCGTGGTGATCGTTTCTGTCGTCAGTCGTGCGTGGTTTCTCTTTTTTGCTTTCTTTCTAGTTTTTTGGATGGCACGGATTAAAGAATCCGTAACGTGCATACAGATTGAGTAATCCATAGGAGGTTTAAGAATTGACCAATCCATAAACCTCCTACGAATTACTCAATCTGTATGACCTTTACGGATTGGTCAATCTGGAAAGTGCATACGGATTACTCAATTTGTAATGTTATTTTATTTTAATTATTCAATATTTAAGATTTAATTTTTAATTAATGGTTAAATAATTTGTTGTTTGTTGGTTATTTTACATATTTTAGCCTTTAGGAAAGTTCATGAAATTAGATTAGATAATTATATGTTATATTAATGATAATAGTAGTGATTCTTGACTTGATGGAAATTTTTTTGTTTTTCCTATACATTGTATTACATAGAAATAGACAACTACAAAAAGACATAGCAGCTTTATAATATGGATCCGCTTGGTTGATCATGCATGTTGTGACACTTGTTTCTTTTGAGCATATTTTGTTTTAACCTTTTCAGGAGAAGGACACATTGAATTTTGGTCAGGAAATGCAATTTCTTTCAGTTTTCTCTTTAAAGTCATTTTGCCACAAAAGTCAAGCTTTTCAAATCATGTAGATATAGCTTCCATCTCTTCAGTTATGTGGACCTCGCACTCATCTAAACCTTGATCTTCAAAACTCAATCTCCGCCAAAAAACATCAACTGTCTCAAGAGGTATGCTCCCAACAACATACTTAGCTAGCTCACATGCACAAGGCAGGCCATGCATAGTTCTTATAACACATCCACAACGATTACTGTTTGTTCCCGCATAATGGACTCGCTCATACTCGACAGCTATTTGGTTTAACGTATACCTGGAGACCATGCCAATTAGTCTTTTGTACAGCGTTACTTTAAACACATGACCGACAACATGTGTGCTTCTCTCCAAGTATGCCTTTATGTCACTATGTTGCAAGGTCAACATGTTGTGCATTGCATCTCATACATTACAAAGATCTCTAAGGCTATTCTGCAATAGTCTCTTTAAGGTCCAATGGGCAGACTCTACCCTACAGTCAAATTTAACAAGTGAGCAACAATCCCCCACATCGAGATTATGTCAACAACAATTTAAATAAATTAAAGATTTTCTAACCTGTTAGTTGTCGTGTTACCCAAATGCATGACTTGTTTTGTCCATGCTTACACAAATTTTTCTTTGTGTGGATTCAACCATGTGTCTTTGACGTAATCAAAAAACGCTGGCCATGACGAACACGTAACTTCAAACTTCGTAATACAATTAGCATATTGATTCTCAGTAGCATAATCCACAAGACTTCCCCAAGCTTCCATGACATAGTCCCATGTGTTACTGTGTCGGATAAAAGTTTTACATTTTGCCTTCACATTCTTGTCAATGTGGAACTGACACAGTAAATTGGTTGACATAGGGAACATAGTTTTAAATAAGGAATCTCTATCAGTGACAATGATCTTTGGGAAAAATTCACTTTTAATAAAAATGTCTCTAAATCGTTCTAGGGCCCAAACAATATTGTTTATACGTTCGGTTTCTAAATAAGCAAATGCAGCTGAGAATGTCATCCAATAGGAGTGACACCAACAATGTCAAGTAACGAAAGTCTGTACCTGTTTGTTTTGTATGTGTTGTCTATCAGGAAGACAACATGATATGCATTGCTCAAATTCACTGCATCCAGATGTGTCCAAAATAGGTCACGTACGACATTTTCATCCTTCACTCTATGCCAATGAATATACATGTCGCGTTCAAGAAGCTTCATTAATTGTTGCAATTCAGTATTACCTTCTCTGATACGCGTATGGTATGTATATCTTGCATTCATTAGTTGCTTCAAAGATGTACAACTATTGGGATTGTGTTCCTTCAAAGTTAGAAGAATATTTTTTGGTTTCACCATCGACCTTGTCATATCAGCAACAATAATCTTCTCATCTCTGTTAGTCAACCAACAAATGGGTGTCCACATAATGAATTTGCCAAAGCATGATTATGAGTGTCACATAATAATTTCACCATCCACCCTTCACCTCCCAAGACAGGTTTGCCTCGCAGTTTAAACGAACAATTACATTTTCTAGTGCTAGTCACTGTAGGTACCATATGTTTGTTGAATGCTCTATACTTTCCACTCCTTTCACAACTAATTAAAACAAATGATGTCATTCCCTTCTTTCCAGTTGACATGTCTGACCTCATTATGACAGCTACAAAATCATTCTCATATGCAATAGTTCAAGCCCATTTTAATACATCCTCACGGGAAGAGAACACCTACAAAAATCGATAAAAAAATGTTTAACTTCCATAAATCATGCATTTAACAACTTTAACCAAATTCAAAATAACATTATATACCTCAGAAGTATTGAAGGCTGTAGAAAAATCGACTGAACATTTTATATTTTCAAACGCATTAGGTTCATCTCTGATATCTTCATTCATATTAATTTCTTCAAACATAATATTGTCATACATCCACTCATCATTGTCCATCTTAACAAATGACAATAAATTTAAATAAATGACAAAACAAACACATTATAATAATAGTTAACAAGATTAAAGTGATATTATAAAACAAATCCTATACATTTTTTATCACCATTAATATTACAAATTAAAACAATATCAAATAAATTGTTCATTACAAAATTTAAAATATCCTAAAAATAACAAATGTATATACAACTAATTTCAATTTTAACCTACTTATTTTTTAATAATCAAAATCATTTTTTAATAAATATTTCATCATTTTAATTAAGTTTTTTTTATGTAAATCAACAAAAAAGATGTATAGGAAAACAAACTATCCAAATAATGCATTTCCATAAATTACAACTAATATCTATTTTCACTTACTTATTTTTTTAAATAAATAAAGTCATTTTTTAATAATTAAAGTCATTTGTTAATAATTATTTAAAAATTATTTTTGTCGTACGGATTGATCAATCTGTATGCTTCTTATGAATTGAATAATCCGTATAAAATGTACGGATTACACAATCCATATGCAACGTACAGATAGATTGATCTGTATAATTCATACGGATTACATAATCCGTAAATTAAAAAAAATACTTACCTTAACACCGACCACCACAGGAATGTGCTCTGACAAACCCAACAACGTTACTAGCTTCCACAACCAGCCCCTCCAGCAACAATAAAATCTAAGTTGGGAACCACTACCAAAAACGAAGCCTAAAACCAAAAATAAGTGAAACAACTCAAAACCATGGCTTCCAACTGCTTATAACAGCGAAGGGTATTTCTACCATTTTTAAATTTGGAATGGTGTATTAGTCTCTTTACTAGTGTATAAAGCTTTTCCCCCCACCTAAGTGCGTAACTAACCAAATCAAAATTCTCCGAGAGGAACAAAGACCACCTTCAGACCAAGGCTGTGTTCGTTTTGCACGATGGAATTAAATGACCGACGACGAGAATGCTGTTTCCAAGTGGTATGAGTGATTTGAAATAGTTAATTTTAAAAGTTGTGGGGCCTGCAAAAAAATTCACTCTTCACAAAAATCACCCTAAACAGTAATAATGGATTATTTGTCCTTAAAAATCAATTTTTTATGCTTAAAAATTTGTTTTTTTCCTTGAAAATCGATTTTTTATCAATTTAATTCTCTCCCTATTTTTTCCATACCAAACAACTTTATAGTATTATTTCTATTCTATTTCTCAGATATTTTCTTTTAATCAAACACAACAAATCAATTTACTTATACTTTATTTCTCTTTCTCTAAAATATCACTATTCTATTTCTATGATGATGTGTGTAAAATTGGACCCAAAAAAAGTCAAAGTCAACTTATAGAGCGAACAAATAAATGAAATCCTTGATTACATGGAAGATTCCATAAAATTAATAATAATAATAATAATAATAACAATAATAATAAAATATGGTCCACAGAAATTATAAAGGGGGCCTGTTGCCTTGCTTATTATGAACTGATTCTAGTAGCTAAATAAATTTAGAAAAAATTAAGAAAAATAACGACTATTACTGAGTTATTTAAAATGAAGAGATATCCAACTATCACTCAATTTATTCATTACAAACTAAATGTATCACCGGAGTCCAATAATGCACCTAAACTTTGCAATAAGGAAGGAAAGTTAAGACAACTTGACAAGTACACATTTTCCCATCCAATCAATAAAAAATGCATATGTAGCTTACAATTATTGGTCGAATGTAGGACCAATTGTTTCATAAAGTCTGCTTAATAATTGCTATCTATATCATATGGAAGTTGCGTTGCAATTTGCAAAATGAGTCTCAACTAAGAACTTTATATTACTGTATGGATACTTTGTGGATTCGGCGCATGTAAAGTAAGGAGTACACTTTGAAAGGAAAACTTGAGTCATAACTACAGATTTTTTTCTTAATTAAGATATTAACACTGCTCACAGTCCAAGCATGTGGAATATTTGTCGAAGTCAAGAGAAACATTAAGAGATGCCTTCAGTATATCCTGGAAGTCAAGTCTAAGTGTGATGACTGGTAAGTATTTCGATGCTTATGTTAGTGAATTTAATAAATAACAAAAATGAATGTATATTTGATTCTGAAGCATGCAACAAAGTTAATCTAAAGAGAACAAGTGGAGCCCTTGATGATAAATCGATAATTCTAAGGCAATTAAGTGAAAGAAAGAATGAACATTACTTGTTAAACACATTATTAGGATAGAAATTCACGCATACGAACAGGCCTTTTCACTGCATTAGTAAAGCCCTGCAAAGCAATGAATAAGTCACAATTAGCATTCTGTTCTCGTGTAATTAAAAAAGGACTTTTTTTGGTAAAAATGTATGAATAGATACAAAAATAACTGTTTCAACTCAGGTGACCAATTACTAGACTCGTCTTATTTTCAGGCAAAACTTCTCATAGCACCTAGTGTTAATATGTGAAACAATAAGTAAAAAACCACGTAACCCCCATTGCTCGGAGGCTCCACGCTATGCGCAGGTAAGGGGGAGGGATATTGTACGCAACCTTACCCTTGCATATGCAAAGAGGCTGTTTCTAGATTTGAACCCATGACCAACAGGTCACCAAGACACAACTTTACCGCTGTGCCAAATTCTGTGTAATATGTGAAACAATAAGTAGCAGTAGTAAAATTTGTATCAGTTACAAACAAGTTCAAAATTGTGCTCGAAATAAGTGTTTTAAAATTTGTTGGATCGGACTGTTCAAACCAACCAGACCCCATTCTAATCCAGGGCAAACCTTAAAACCACTCACAAATGGTTCAACCACCCAAAATCAGAGACTCAGACAAGTTTTGAAAATAAAACAAAAGATGGTTGGATTATCCGTGACACTAAATTTGGGACTTAATTTGGTCAAACATGAAGAGTGAAGAGTATTCTTTACCGTAGATTTTAAGACTAAAATACCTTAAAAAAGAGTAGCATAACAAACAATATTGGTTGTAAATACAAATACAATTCGATTCGGAAAATTGCCATATATGTTAGTGAGAGCATAATAGAACACCAATTGCACACAGTGCAGCAATACACTTGCTGTCCCAGAGACAAAAGTCTCCTATTGAGTACTCTCTGTCCACAAATTGCAGAAGACTTTACTCTTTTTAATTACACAACTATCTATCAAATATATACTAATATCTAACTACCAGCGATTATTTTCTATGCATAACTGCCATCATGCAGTTTCTAATACAGAACTGCTCTCTAATAGATTTGCTATCAGATATATACTCCTAAACCCTAATAATAATCTTACACAGAACTGCTATCTAATAGCTTTACTATTAGAGAACCAGTTGTTTTCTATGACATGTAATCCTAATAATTAAATACCTCCAATCCGTTCAGAGCATATGACTTTCTAATATAGCATATGCTCTACAAATGGATGCGTACAATATTTCCAGATTGCGATGCACAGCACGTAAAATTTACTAGTCTAGCATCATCACTACCAAAGGTGATAATTAACGTATCAATGAATCAACTATTGCTATTAACTTAAATCATTTTTCCATTATGCTTAAAAGTTGTGAAACTACATGCAATGATTTTGCAAAAATGTTTCTCTTAACATATCCAACGCCCTTGAATTAATGCCTTAAAGTCCACAACAATGTACCTTATTAATTAAATGCAATTACATTTTATTTTGCTGTCAAGTGCCAAATAAAATAAAGAAACTTCCATTTTCATTCATTACTAAAAAGAAATGCAGTGTACCTCGTTATATTTAAAAAGTAAAGGGTATCGATCTTTCTCCAAGGTAGCTTCTTCTGGTAGAGACCTGTCATTACTTTGTAAACCCTTAACATTTACTTTTTTAAACCTGTCCTCGAAGCAAACAAATATCAGCTGGAGTAAATAATGACTACATAATGATAATCATTCAGTAAGGCATGCTAGCCATCCATAAATCCAATAGTACAACAAAACCAACCAATATAAATCAATGGACACCATTAATCCTATTATACCCAAGTCACCAGATTTTTTTTAATTAATAATAATCAGTTAAGGGGAGATTTTCAATTTTTATCCATGAAGCATGGTATCTTTGCCAGATTGTATCAAAGTTTAAATAAAATTCAAAGAAAAAAGGAAATACCTAAAAATAATTTTGATCCAGATTTGATGTCTAACAAAATCAATATTTTTACCATGATAAACATTTAGTGATACATTATGAAAATCTGGAATATAAAATAACAATTTCTCATACTAAATCTGACAAGATATAGGTTATTAATGATATGATCTGATTTAATGTAAATAGGGAAACTAGGAAATATCTCTCTAGCTGATTTTTAGGGATGTAATTACTTTGTTACCTCTTTTATAATTACTCCTTTGATTATAAATAAAGCAGCTGATGTGTAGAACAATACACATCGTTTCTGTAACATTTCTACATAGGTAAAATGTTGGATAACTGGTATGGCAGATGTTAGGATCCAATTGTAAGGTATCCCACATTGAAAGTATGGGATTCTAGTGTTGGGTTTATAAGGCCTTGGGCTCTCTAACTACAATAGTTAGCTTTTGTGGTGTGGTTCTCTCAAGGTTCTTATCAATTGGTATCAGAGCCTTCCACCATGACTCCCAGCTGCAAACGAGCGGCGCGGGTGGGGACGCCGGCATTGTAGTGTTCGCCCGGGACTAGTCAAAGGGCTAGTGCACAGCCAGCCCGTGGGCGCCGAGGCTGCGGAGCGTGGTGGGATGTTAGGATCCAATTGCAAGGTATGGGATTTGGAGTCCCACATTGGAAGTATGCGATTCTAGTGTTGGGTTTATAAGACCTTGGGCTCTCCAACTACAATAGTTAACTTTTGTGGTGTGGTTCTCTCAAGGTTCTTATCAGTAGATTAGACGAAAGAGATTTTATTGCACTGAAACTTCTTGGATCAAGGGCTTTTGAGTGCATGAGCTCTCCTAATCAATCAATTACAACTCCAAAACCTGCTTTAATTTTTCTATTCATAACAACTTTAACCAACTAACTTCCCAAAGAAGCTTCACCCAGTAAAAGACCCACTTGCATTGAGCCCTTTTCTGTTTCTCCTAGTATACACATTCTAAACAGGAGGTCTAAGATGTTATTTCATTATGTACATCAAACTTGAATTAATATATGCTCGGAATACTTTTTAGAGACAGAAATCATTTCCATGCAAGGTATAAATGCCAGGAAATGTCTAAACCTGCTATGGAAATTTATTAAGGAAGGCCTGTGACTTCAGCTAGATTTCATTTTAATGGATCCGTTTGTTTAAACTTATTTGTTTAAAAAAACATTTTTTTAATAAAATAAGCAGTTTTCTACTTTTCTGTTGTCTTTGTTTAAACTGTTTTTGCTTAAAAAAAGTTGTTTTTTTTTGTTTTTTTAAGAAGCAAATTCTATCTGCTTCTTAAAACATCACTTTTTAAAAAAATACTTTTTACTTTTGTAAATTTTAAACAAACGGGAAAGTATGTTTCCAATTTCATGACACTTAATTAACTTTTCAAAATTAGAAGCTATAATTACATGGATTGGTTTAGCATATATGATTCTCATATATCAATATTTGCTTTAGAAGTAACAGATGACACAAAAAGTAGTTTTACTTTGTTATAATAGCGATTTATAAGGGACATAGAAATCACTGAGGAAGAATCACCTGTCAAAGAAACTTGAGGAAGTTCTGGATGGTTTTTTCACATCTCCCATGTTTAGTAGTTTCCCACAGTCTGCTGCACTTGAACTTTTATCGGAACTCAAGTTTGGTGAAACTGCTGTGGGATTAGCATTTAATTGCCGTGATAAAACATTAACCTGATTTCCATTAGTTGTCATATAAACTGCAGTTGGATGATTGGTATTGGCTAATTGGATGTTGTTAGTTCCAGTTTCAATAACTTCATGCCCTCCATTTGAGAAGGCCCCAGTTTTGTCATTACTAACTTGTAAAATCTTATGCTTTTCAACCTGTAACGTGTACAAAAGTGGAACAGAAATACAAGTGAAAAAAATGGATGTGGACATCCCTAATACAATTACCAAATTTTAAATGAATCAATTTGAAGGAAAAAGTTATTCGAGAATTAAGCCATTCATGATAACGTGCCATCTGGCTAATAAAAACAATGTAAGGTTTTACCAAGGTCTACAAGCAATCTCAAGACCTAATAGAGTGGCATATAGATTGGCAGACGGTATGTCTTAGGACGGAGTGAAGAAAAACTATAAGCTTGGTGGACGGGTAAACTCATTAGTAGTTCTATGTTTCAGTCGTTCTCTTATTTTAGTTCTTTTTCTCTTCTTTTCTCCCTTCTCCCTTTCACCCTTCTTTTATTTTAGCTTATTTTTTCTCTCTTTTGTCTTTTTTTCGATTTATCATTGGGTTCATCTACCACCGACCCCAATTAACTTGGGTTAAAGGTGTTGTTGATGATGATGTTGATGTGATGTATATAAATAAGGCTTATGGAGCCAGATAGTAATATTTGACATTCAAATTTCATTTTCATTCTTTCAAACTTGAACTTATAAGCAAAACTAATTGTTAAACTTTCAGACACAACGCAAATATTATATGAAGACGGCAGTAAGTGTAGAATATTCTAGAATATTAGAATTAGTTATGGAATATTCTAGAGTATTAGAATTAGTTGTTGAATATTCTAGAGTATTAGAATTAGTTGTGGAATATTCTAGAATATTAGAATTAGTTGTGGAATATTCTAGAATATTAGAATAAGTTGTATATAATGAACCCTTTGGGTTTCAATCTGTATGAGAATGAAAAAGAGTATTCATATTACAATATGGTATCAAGAGCAGGTTTTCCTATTATCGTTGTGCAACTCTAAAGCCTATTTTTTTTTAAAAAAAAAAGAAGGCCTACCCTCTTTTGATTTGAGGTGACTCATGGACTCTTCTAATAACACGAGTGAGGAGTTTCGTACCTCTCCTAATTTTGATGGTGTTTTCATCTCCAAGGCTGAGTATGACAAATTTCAGAGGGTGATGCCTCGATTTGCTGAAGCAACTAGTCTTGTTGCTCAACAAGGTACGACATTCCATGTTAATGGTAGTAATCGGTGGATTCTTGATTCAGGGGCTTCTGATCATATGACAGGTAATGCAACCTTTGTTTTGTTCTTATACCCCTTACTATCAACTTCACGAATAAGAACAGCCGATGGCAACTTCTCAACTATTGCTGGAAAGGGATCCATTAAACTTTCTGAACACATTACTTTGAACTCAGTCCTTCGTGTTCCCTCTCTTACTTGTAACCTCATCTCTATCAGCAAACTTACATCTGAGTTAAATTGTGTTGCGAAGTTCTCTATCCATGCTTGTGCACACCACAAATGAAACAAAATTTTTGAAAAGGATCCTAATGAAACAAATTTTTTTGCACACCACTCATTATCTTTGTCTGATGATTGTAATGATGTTTTGTTGTGGCATCGTCGGTTAGGACACCTAAATTTCTTTTATCTTCAGAAGTTGCTCCTAAACTTATTTATCAATAAAAAATCCAGTTCTTTTTCTTGTGATATTTGTCAGTTTGCAAAGCATCCTCGTGTTTCTTATCCTCCTAGAGTTCGTCATGATTCTTCTCCATTTACCTTGATTCATAGTGATGTATGGGGCCCAGCCCGTGAGAAAAATATCTCCGATGCTCGTTAGTTTATTACTTTTATTGATGATCATTCTAGGGTATGTTGGGTATATCTTTTAAAGGATAAGTCTGATGCTGCATCCACCTTTAAAAACTTTCATGCTATGATTCAAACTCAGTTCCAGACCTCTATTAAAATTCTTCGAACTGATAATGGTACTGAATATTTTAATTCTGTTCTTGGAGACTATCTCACCTAGCATGGTATTCTCCATCAAAGTTCTTGTCCTAACACCCCTCAACAAAATGAGGTGGCTGAAAGAAAAAATAGACATCTTCTTGAGGTTGCTCGAGCTCTTTTGTTTACCATGCATGTCCCTAAATATCTATGGGGGGAAGTTGTCTTGCATGCATCATATCTCATCAATCGGATGCCTTCTCATGTCCTAAATTTTCATTCCCCTTTATCTTGTCTTACCAACACCTATCCTTTTTTTCGAGCTCATTCTTCCCTTCCTCTCAAGTTGTTTGGCTGTGTGGCTTTTGTACATGTTCCTCCCCATCAAAGGTCTAAGCTTGATCCTAAGTCTATTCGATGTGTCTTCATAGGATATCCTCCTAACCAAAAAGGTTACAAATGTTACTCACCTTCTCTCCGTAAGGTCTTTGTTTCTATGGATGTCACATTTTGTGAGATACAATCCTCTTTTCCTTCGACTTATCTTCAAGGGGAGTCAATTGGGGTAGATAAAGATAAGTCTTGGAAATCAAATGAGTCTGTTGTTCTACCTTTGCCTTTGGAGACAGGGGGAGATATTGTGCAGGAGATAGGGGGAGCTACTGTGCCAGAGACGGGAGATCCTCCTGGTAAATGGGGAAAAATTTACAGTAGGCAAAAAACACTTCAGGAGCCTTTAGACTGCCAAGATTCTGGCTCGAGTCCTAGTTCCAGCAACCCAATACCTGAATGCACTGATACAGCCGACCTAAATTTGCCTATTGCTCTTCGAAAAGGTACCAGATTTTGTACTGCTCACCCTATTTCTCATCATATCTCGTATGAAAAGTTATCCCCAGGTTTTCGAGCTTTCAACACTATTTTAGACAGTACAAAAATACCCAAAAACATCCAAGAAGCACTTGATGACCCAAAATGGAGGAATGCAGTCTTTGAAGAAATGGATGCACTTAAAAAAAAATGGAACTTGGGAATCTGTAGCATTACCCAGAGGAAAGAAAACAGTAGGTTGCAAGTGGGTGTTCACAATAAAATTTAATGCAGATAATAGCATCAACAAGTATAAGGCAAGATTGGTTGCTAAGGGATTCACTCAGACTCATGGGATAGACTATCAAGAAACATTTGCCCCAGTTGCCAAACTTAACACTATCCGAGTTCTACTATCATTTGCTGCCAACCTTGATTGGCCCTTGCAACAATTAGATGTAAAGAATGTCTTCTTGAATGGAGATTTACATGAAGAAGTTTATATGGATCCACCACCTGGTTTTGTAAAAAAAGACGGATCAGTATGCAAGTTGAAGAAGTCTCTCTATGGGCTTAAACAATCCCCTAGAGAGTGGTTTGAGAAGTTTACCCAAGCTGTGAAGGGAAGAGGATTCCTCCAAGCTCAGACTGATCATACTCTATTTTATAAACACTCTAATGGTAGCAAAATTGCTATTCTCATTGTTTATGTTGATGACATAATTGTCACAGGAAATGATTGTGAGGAGATAAACTCTTTGAAGCAGTGTTTAGCTAATCAGTTTGAACTGAAAGATCTTGGAGTTCTCAAATATTTCCTTGGCATGGAGGTTGCTCGTAGTAAGGCAGGAATTTCTTTAACTCAGAAGAAATATATTCTAGACCTGTTGCAAGAAACAGGAATGCTTGGGTGCAAGCAAGCAGAGACTCCAATTGATCCTAATACTAAATTGGGAATTGAAGATGGGAAAGAAGTTGACAGAGAACAGTACCAGAGGTTGGTGGGGAAGTTGATCTACTTATCTCACACTCGGCCTGATATTGCATTTGCGGTTAGCATGGTTAGTCAATTCATGCATTCTCCTAAGGAAAAACACCTTAGTGCAGTTTATAGAATTCTCAAGTACCTCAAAAACGCCCCTGGTCGAGGAATGTTCTTTCAAAGGGGACACAAGAGGATGATTGAATCTATACAGATGCAGATTGGGCTGGCTCGGTAATGGACCGAAGATCCACTTCACGGTATTGTACCTATGTCTGGGGAAATCTTGTGACCTGGAGAAGCAAGAAACAAACAGTTGTTGCCAGAAGCAGTGCAGAAGCAGAATTTCGGGCTCTAGCCCATGGTATTTGTGAAGGAATCTGGTTAAAAAGACTTCTTGAGGAAATGAAGATCTCTTATTCCCTACCTGTCAGATTGTATTGTGATTTTTTTTTTTTTTGATCAGCAAAGATAATAATATATATAAATAATAAGAAAGGATAGATACAAGTGTTAATAACCAAACAGTCCGCAACCACTAAAGATCTATGGCAACCTAATACATATGTAAGACATGAATTAAGGAGCCATAAGCTGGTTGGACTTTCAGACCCCAAACCATATGGGTAAAAATTAAACCCTCCCCTGTTTACAGAAATTAGTCCTAAGGTTGCAGGACCAAAAGTGGAAAGGAATGTTAAAGTCTTTGTCCAGATTTTTGATCCACAACCAGCAGAAGAAAAGAGCGTCATCCATAAGCTTTTGGCTGTTGAAGCTCCCATTTTGGAAAGTGATACAGTTTCTGTGCCCCCATATAGTCCATGTCAAGGCTAGCCACCATAGCTGCCATCTCTGCGAGCAAATCCCGATGTAGTAGTAGAATAAGTGTTGACTAAAATGTTCTTTCGGCTTTAAGGGTAAAGCACTTAGAATAGGTACCCAAGACATAGTTTCCCACCATAGCGGCCTAATCTTATCACAACTGAAAAACAAATGTGCCGCATCCTCAGCAGATGACCTGCAGAAAGGACAAGACAGGTCGGTGATATCCACATTCCTTCTGTTTAAGTTCAGCTTAGTGGGTAGCCTATCCTCAAGTAATCTCCAAGCAAAGCAAGACACTTTACTAGGGATTTTGACTTTCCATAATTCCTTGAGGATATCACAATCATCCAGTGTTATCTGGTCCCTACGAAGGAAACTGTAAGCGCTCCCCACTGTGTATCTGCCATTTGGGGCATCCTCCCAAAGCCATATGTCTTGCTGCTGTAACTGTATACCAGAATGCTGAATATCTTCCATAAAATTAACTGCAGATGCCACCTCCCCTTCCATAAAAAATCTTCTCCAACTAAGCTGCCACTCCCACCCCTGATGAGTTTGTTTGCCCATTTGACAAATATGTTGCTGTTGCTGGTGGGATAACTGGTACATTCTTGGATATTTATCTTTCAAACTCATCCCATCATTCTTCCACGCATCCTCCCAAAACAGCGTCCTTGATCCACAACCCAGCTTCCATTTCTTTCCTGCAAGGAGCCCGCATCCATCCTCATTCGCACAGCATATGGATCTGAGGTCCCTCCACCAGATTGATTCTGAACCAGACCTACCAGGCACCTCCAGATTCCTCCAGCCACCATATTTTGAGACCAAGACTTGGGCCCAAAGCTCATCCTGCTGATGAAACAGATTCCAAACCCATTTCCCAAGTAAGGCAATATTAAAACTGCTTAGTTCTTTAATTCCCAGTCCCCCACACTCCTTAGATTGACAAATTCTTTCCCAGCTAACCCATGCAATTTTCTTCTGTTCATCAGACCCACCCCATAGGAAATTTCTTTGGATTCTTACCAATCTATCAATCACCTTCTTCGGGGCCTTGAAAAAAGAGAGAAGAAAGATAGGGATCGAATTAAGGACAGACTTAATCAAGGTTACCCGCCCACCAAAGGATAAGAATTTATGCTTCCATCTAGCTAATTTGCTTTCACACTTCCTGAGTAAAGGGGCCCAGGTCGCAAAGCGTCTAGGATTTGCCCCAATAGGAACACCTAGGTATGAGAAAGGTAGAACCATCTGCCTACAGTTTAAATACATAGCAGCATTATTAGCCCACTGTTCGTTCTTACCAAATACCCCAAAACTGCTCTTTGCGAAATTAATTTTCAGGCCCGATACTAATTCGAAGCTCCTTAACATAACCTTGATGGATGTAATATTTTGAGCAGATGCTGCACCAAAAAATATAGTATCATCAGCATATTGTAGAATGCTGATGTCAACCAAGTTCTTCCCCACCTTGTAACCCTCGAACAGATCCTTGCGTTGTGCTTCTCGCAGCAAACCAGTAAGCCCCTCAGCAACAATATTGAACAAGAGTGGGGCTAGAGGGTCACCTTGTCTGAGGCCACGCTGTGGGGTGAACTCCTCAGACGGGCTTCCGTTAACTTTTGTATTGTGATAATAAGGCTACTGTCAGTATTGCTCAAAATCCAGTTCACCATGACAGAACTAAACATGTGGAGGTTGATCGCCATTTTATCAAAGAAAAATTGGAGGATGGTAGTGTATGTTTGTCATATATACCTACCAAAGAACATACAGCGGATATTCTTACCAAAGGATTACACAAGCCCACCTTTGAGGATTTAATTAGCAAGTTGGGAATGATTAATACCCAACTTGAGGGGGAGTGTAGAATATTCTAGAATATTAGAATTAGTTGTGAAATATTCTAGAATATTAGAATAAGTTGTATATAATGAACCCTTTGGGTTTCAATCTGTATGAGAATGAAAAAGAGTATTCATATTACAATAGTAAGAATGCTAGCGATGAGTATAATCATTGGTCAACAAACATTTATTTATTTATAAGTAATAAGTTCTGTTACTAGTAAAGAGGTGAGACAAAGGAGAAGGTCTGAATATCCTCCTTAAATAGAGAAGCAAGAGAAAAATATGTAAAAGTAAGACATCTAAGTTAATGAAGTCTTACCTCATGTACCAAAACCTGCTTCATAGCTACAGAAAGCACATTATGGTTTGAAGTATAATCCTGCACAAATGTAGACAACAGAATAGATATCAAGATCTGGCTGAGATTCATACACTTCCGTGATAGAAGTAGGACCAATGATCCAAAGTCCAAACCTTGAAATTTATAAAGTCGCTGATAGGAGGAACAAGAGACAGTGCCAAGCCATCAGCTACTTCACACCTCTGGGTTTGAGGCAGCATATCTGATTTCACAGTTTTATATGTTATAGTGTATGATACCATTGTGCTAACTAATTGAGCAAGATCATTCTTCTCCTTATCTGATAGTAATTGAAATGCTACCTAAAGATTAAAGAAACCACGTCAAAAAAAGAGGGAAAAAAACCTAGTGTAACCAGAACTGAGCCAAGCTAATATGAGCAATGAAAGATTAGCTTAAGCTCAACTTAGCTATCAGACTACCAAGTTACTTACGAGGAACATCAGATTAAAAATCATAATCAAATTGAAGCTAAATGGTCTTGATACAGAGAAAATTTATTGATGAAAACAAGGTAAAAAAAAGACATGAGAAGAGCTGTAGATAAATAAAAATAGAATTAAAGAAAGAACACAGCAATGCAGGATCTTCATATACAAATTTAAAAAACTGAGTCAGTACTGTTGCAAGACTGAACTGAGATTGGGGTTTATAGGTTCTAGGGATTAAAGCAAACTGGACTAAAGTTTTGTTCAAACTGAATTAAATAATAAACCAAAGGAAAAAAGAGGCATTCTTTATCATGATACTTCCTTTCGCCTAAACATCTCAACCAATAATTTATCAAAAAAGAACGGTGCGTCTTCACAAACACAAAATTGAACATCAAATACTATGGGATCTGCAATTACATCTGCTCGAGCAATTCTAGAGGAGGAAAACAAGGAGACAAAATTGATTAGGTAACAAATCTATATTCATAACAAACAGAATTAGTACATCACCGGTCTTATAGTTGGTGGGGACAGAATATGTAATAATGGAGAAATTAAGTCTTCAACAAAGGAACTAGCTGATAAGTTCCTTGCAATATACGGTGGGATTTTGTGGTGCCAGGTATTCAAAATGTCCATCTTTTCCATCATCATTGTACGGTATCTGAAGATTTTTATGATACAGCATTAAGAAATTTTGTTTTGTAAGAAAAATACATTTTACAATTTATGCTAAGCCTACTAGCACAATAACAAGATATACCTCTGATGTGACTTTGGCCACTCAATGGTTGGTTTCTGAACTTGAGATACTATATGATGTACAGTAATTGCTACTAGGGGCAAATATACTGATGAAAGGAAAGATAGAGAAACAACAGTGATATTTAACTTGTTAAAAGTATTAAAGTAGGTAATTATCTTCTTAGTGTTCTTACCATAAAGGGGCAACTGTTGTGTATGCATTATATATTGATGCATTAGATCATAAACTCCCAGATTGTTGAAGCACTTGACCTACAGACAGATTTCAAAACAAAATTGTCAAAGATTCAAAAGAATCAGTGAGTGAATCCCAGGAAATAAGTGAGGTGTGATAAATGCTTACAGATTTCTGCATCACTGGGTCATGATAATTGAGCCGCAAAACATTTTCATGAATTCCATCCAGAATCAAGTTACTATCACCACTGCACATTAATATTCCCATTTTACCATGAAGAAATATTTTGAACATAAGATGGAGAAATGAGAAAAATAGTAAAATATGGCCTACCGGTTTGACACAAGGGAGTACAAGGAGTCAAATTCAAAGGACTTGCCTCTATAAGATTTTCTTTCAATCTTTTTTGTTCTTCTCTTATGGAATATCTACACAAAGAATATCACTCAATGCTAAAGATGGTAAATTTTAAGTAGTACTTTTAGACAAGTAATGGCTAGGAAATAAACAAATTTAAAATAGTGTATATTACTTCTTTCCAGACGTCTTGAACATTCTTGGACGTGTCCTTCTGGCCAACAACTTGAGAACCAATATCAAACTGTGCACAAGTAAAGCAAGTGAATATTAATCCAGCATCTAATGAAGAAAATACATTTTCTTCATTCAAGCAAAATGTACTCCAAATTTTGAAGTGAAGGGCCATAAAGCCAACAAAAATATTGTGATATCATTTATAGGGCCAAAGAGAGACAGGTTTCTGATATATATTCACTTCCTTTAATATACGAAATGATGCCAGGAGCTTTTTGGCAAAAAAAACTAGCAAACTGTTAGCAGACTAACAGTTAGTCCCTGTACTGAGTAAGGTTGCGAATTCACAAGAACATGTGGAATGAAGTTACACTTGAAACAATGAAAGCAAATGGACACATTGTGGCCAAATTTATGACACACCTAACACTGAACATACATTCTCCCACCACGGGCTATAGAATGCCCTGTAATGAAACCTCCACGACTACCAAAAGGCTGGTAATCGAGATTTGATGACCTTGAGAGAAGCGGTTAGACAAAAATGTGCTTGGGGAGGATTGTAAGAGGATGAGATAAGGAAGATTCTGAACAATATACCAATGTCGTTGCCTTCTTTCTGAACTTTCTAAGATAAGCTTGTGGGCAAGAAGCAAGGTGTTGTAAATATCATTGTATATTGATATTTATTTTTCTTGATATAATCTCTTATTTCCTTGTTTAGGTTAGTTGCTTACCTGTAAAAGGGAGATTAGAGATTTTACTATTCACACAACTAATACACAAACGTCATTTTCTTCAAAATGGTATCCGAGCTCCTAATCTTGGGAGCTCTATTTCCGCTGCTTGATATCAGCAGGCCCCTGTTCACTCCCCTTGTCATTGCTGCCTTCGGGACCAGTAGTTGGACCAGGAGGAGTGCCTTTCCTCCACTGGTTAGACACCAGAAGAATTTGGGACGGATCTCCACCCCACACGCCACCCTAATACCTAGCATGTGTAGGCCACTCTTTGGCACTAGCACAGAACAGCTCGTCAGAGTGTCCTCTGACTATCCCAGGGTCAATTTGGCCAAATCCAGTGTTGTGCACTCTAGATCTACAACGCCACTCTTTCCAATTTTTTACAGCATTTTACTTATGCTAATGGGCTCTTAATCACGGCTGAGGAATAAGTTACCACCTTGGGTCCTAATGACCTTCCAAATTTGGGGGTTTTTTACAAATTTGATGGTCACAACTATATCTACAATGGGCATGATACATTCTTACCACTCCCAAAAGGAATATGCAGTTGAGCCATATTGAAAGGGATGGTCCAAAGTTTGAGGCTTGGGATAATGAAGACTCTCTTATCATAAACCTAGCTATGGCACTTTGGTTCACAAAATAAGCTGTAATTGTATGTTTTATCCCTCCATTTGTGAAATGCAGGAGAATCTTAATGAGACATACTCCATGAAGGACTTTACTGCCTAATATGAAATTGAAAGCAAGATTTTCAGTACCAAGCAAGGAACCCTCTCAATAACTAACTACTATGGAACCCTAAACGGACTATTAATCAAGTTAGACCATCTTAGAATTTTGCTTTCGGACTAACTCAACCCTAAAAAACGTATTTATAAGGTGAGGACTTTCCAAGCTTTATAAGCTCTATTTAGACCGTATCTCTAGTTGACCCCGTATGAGGCTGCAATTAAGGCAGCCCCCAAAGAGGTCGCAACTAAGACAGGCTAGAGATGACAACAATTAAGGTAGCATTCCAACAGGTAAGGACTACCTAAGTTTTACTAATGTGTTACCTCTATTTACAAAGCATTTTATCCATAAGCTTCAGGCCAACGCTTTTAACCAAACATGACAAGTTGCTTTCACCCCCTCCCTTAATTTGTTGTAGTTGATTCACAAAATATTATAGTGTAATGTTGTGATAGCTGCTTTGTGGGATTTGGGTAATTGTTTAATGACTCCTTATAACTTTCTTTAACATCCAACATTCTTAAGCATGAACTTCCTAGGATTC
Source organism: Glycine latifolia (assembly GCA_013407115.1). Taxonomy (NCBI): domain Eukaryota; kingdom Viridiplantae; phylum Streptophyta; class Magnoliopsida; order Fabales; family Fabaceae; genus Glycine; species Glycine latifolia. The sequence continues at coordinate 22,424,713 of CM023950.1, forward strand.
TTTTACTGAACCCGGGCTGATTGGTAATTGTATGAAGCTTCCGTCAAGCCACTCAAGAAAGCATCATGCACAATTGTTGGATATTGCCTACTTGTGGCCACACTATTAAAGAAAAATCGATCCCTATATTTTCTACAAGTATATCTTAATCATCATCAAATGAGTGCACACTAACATGAGATTACGAACCATAAGAAAGGGGATCGTGGACCATGTTAGTGTGCATTCATCTAGTGATGATTCTGATATACTAGCAAAAAAAATGTGAGGAATCGACCCTTCTTTGCTAATGAGGCCACAAGTAGGCAATATCCAACAACTGTGCACAATGCTTTCTTGAGTGGCTTGAGGGAAGCTTCATGTGTTTACCGGTCAGTCTGGGTTCGGCAAAACAATCCTAGGATGTTCATGCTTAAGAATGTTAGACCAAACAATGATGTCTTGGTTGATTTATTCAAGAGGTCAGATTTGAATTTGGAAAATTTTTCATTTTTGATCCTTAATCAGAAAGTCTGCAATGAATGGGGCTTCTACAAGTCACTTCTAGTGATGCTGAAGAAAGTTACAAGCAGCTATTAAAAAACTACTCAAATCCCACAATTTTAGAATAACAAGTAGCATGTCATCAACATACAAGGTTAGAATAACAAAACTATCTTCTGCCCTTTCCATGTAAACACAATGATCAGCATCACAATGGTCAAAAACAAGTTTCAACACATAAGTGTCAAACTTCTGATACCACATCCTGGGGGATTGCTTCAGGCCATATAGAGACTTGTTAAGCTTGCACACAAAGTCTTCTTTACCTCTTACTATGAACCCCTCTTACTGCTTCATGTAAATAACCTCCTCCAAATCACCATGAAGGAATGCAGTCTTCACATCCAGCTGCTCCACCTCTAAGTCATACGTAGCTGCCACAAATCAAACAAGTCTTATGGAATTTAACTTTGCAAAAGGTGAAAATACCTCACCATAATCAACCCCTTCTATCTGTGAATATCCTTTTGCAACCAAGCGAGCTTTGTAACATTCTATCTCCCCATTAGCACCAATATTCTTCTTGAACACCCACTTACAACCAATTGTCTTCCGATCTGCGGGTAGTTTCACCAAACTAAGTTTGATTTTGAATCAGAGAGTTCATCTCTTCTTTCATGGCTTCCTCCCACTGTTTGGCATCATCCAAATCCCTAGCTTGCTTTACAATGCCCGGATCATCATCTGTGATACTCAAAGCATAACTATTATCAGTGGCACAAAAATTATAATTGTCAGGTGTATACCTTTTAGGTGGTTTTCTCTCCCTTGTGAATCTCCTCAACCTCTGTACTTCAACTTCAGCCTCGGTATCAGAAACTGTAACTTCCACCCCGTCATATTCAACATCTTCAGAATCTGCATTTTCCTCTTCAACATGTGAGCTATCAACATCAAACTCTATTGTCTGTGACTTTTCAGGAGCTTCTGGAAAAAATCTGATTTAGCTTTTCTTCCTTGAACACAACATCTCTGCTGTAAGTTACACTTTTAGTTTCTCGGTTTCATAGCTTGTACCCTTTGACGCCATCCTTGTACCCAATAAAATAGAACTTTTGAGACTTATTGTCAAGCTTGCTTCTTTTCTCCTTGGGTACATGTACATATACTTCACAACCAAATACTCTGACATGAGAGATGTTTGGCCTTTTTTTAAACAATGCTTCAAAAGGAGTTTTATCTTTCAAAGCCGATGTAGGAGACCTGTTCTTCAAATAACAAGCAGTAGCAACTGCCTCCGCCCAAAACTTAGTTGTCAAGCCTGCACCACTTAGCATGCTCCGTGCCTTTTCAATGAGAGACCGATTCAACCTCTCTGCCACCCCATTCTGTTGAGGTGAATAGGGCATTGTCTTTTGCCTTGCAATACCACTAGCCACACAAAGCTGATCGAATTTTGCAGAACAAAACTCTCCACCATTGTCAGTTCTTAGCACCTTGATATTTCTGTCAAATTGATTTTCTACCAATGCTTTGAACTCGTGGAATTTTTTCGAACACCTCATTCTTGTTATGTAAAAAACATATCCACACATATCTAGAATAATCATCAATAAAAGAAACATAATACCTAGATTTTCTGTGTGATGCAACAGGTGTAAGTCCAAACACGTCGCTGTGTATCAAGTCAAGAATCCCTTCAGCTCTTCCTCCAATGGACTCAAAAGACGCCTGATTTTGCTTGCCATGTAAACAGTGCTCACAAAACCCAAAGCCCATAGAACAGCTCGGAATCCCTTCTACCAACTTTGATGTTAAAGTCTCCAAACCTTTCCCACCAATGTGACCCAGCCTCCTGTGCCATAGCAATGCAGTGTCCTCCTTCGCCTGCCCAGATATACAGCCATAACCACTGAACACTGTGCGACCCAGCAATTTCCACAGTTTGCCATGATGCTCACCTCTGGCAATTACCATAGCTCCACGAGTCAGTTTGCATGAATATCTATCACTACTAAAATTGATACCTGCAGCTGCCATACTTCCAACAGAGATAAGATTTCTGATCAGACCCGAATATGCATAACATCCGATAGATTCTTGACTGTTTCATCCTTCATCTTCAACCTTTCCTTCTAATAGCAGTAGGAGGTGGGGAAAAGTGTATAATAGGAGGGCCAATTAGTAAATAATAGTTTGTCAGTTAGTTATAACTGATTGTTAGTAGTTATAACTAACTGTGGGGTTAGAATAAGATATAAATAGCAGTTGGGTGGCTGGGGAAAGGGGGAAGAAAAGGAATAGAAGGGTGGTGAACCTCGAATTCACTTTGTATCAGCTGGAGTGTTCTCTAGAAATCAATAAATTTCTGTGTTCTCTTCTCTACTGACATTGTAGCTGCTGTAATTGCTATCTTTTTCAATAAAGATTCTTTCTTTCATCTATCTTTCTAGTCCAATTTCTATCACTAGTATCAGAGCTCCAATCTTGGGGCTGTGAGGAGGTGAATGGAGTCGAAAACCAACAATAAAATGGAAGCAAGGATGGAGGCGATAGAGAGGGCAGTGGAGGAAAATCGCGAGGCAATGGAGTCGAACAGGGAGGTGATTGAGTCACAATTGTGCTTGATTGAAGCTATGCTCCAGAAGCTTGCAGCAGCGTGGGAAAAGCAGACAGCGGAGGAGACAGCTCCGATGGGTGGCGCGGCAAGAAGAAGCATGGAGCGCGACGTGTCTAGAGCAACCCGCTGGAGGAATATCAAAATACCCATATTCTTGGGTGACGATCCCGTGGGCTGGATTTTGAAAATTGAAAGGTATTTCCTCCTACAATCTTTAAGGGAGGAAGACAAGCTAGATGCAATAATGGTAGCAATGGAGGGGGAAGCATTGGCTTGGTTTCAATGGTGGGAGTCTTGGAATTCAAACAATTCGAGGGAAGGGTTCAAGACTGCCCTAGCCCAAAGATTTCAAAGGTCAAATATGGGCAGTCCGTTCCAAGCATTATTAGCATTGAATCAAGAAGATACAGTGCAAAGCTATATTGGGCAGTTTGAGAAGCATGTAGGGACTGTGAAGGGGCTGGAAGAATCTTGATGGAGGTATTTCTCAAGGGACTGAAGGAGGAGATTGGTACGGAGGTGAGGTTGCACGAGCTAAATAACCTGATCGAAGCCATGAATAAAGCATGACAAGTGGAAGAGAAAAATAGAGTTATGAGAATTCTGGGCAGAAGCTATAGCAAGGGCTATCAAGGTCAGAAACCCATCTTTTCAAACCAGAAATTTGGAAAAGAATGGCAGTCAGTTAATAGTAAGGTCAGTGAATCTGTCCAAACTGTTAGTGCAAAGGATAATGGATGGCAAGGTAGAAGAACCTTCCATAATTTGTCACCTGCAGAAGTGAATTAGAAAATGAGGAAGGGAGAATGTTTTACATGTGATGAGAAATATTATCCTACTCATATGTGTAAAAACAAACAGTTCAAATTGATGATTATGGAAGAAAAGATGAAGGAGACCCTTGCTGAAAAAATACAGGCTGTTTTTTCTCACCTGGACCTTAGGGACAAGGTCCATCTAGAAGGGGAGGGTATTGATAGGAGTAAGAGGTGGGAGAAAGTGTATAATAGGAGGGTCAATTAGTAAATAATAGTCAGTCAGTTAGTTATAACTCATTGTTAGTAATCATAACTAACTGTGGGGGTTAGAATTAGACATAAATAGCAGTTGGGTGGCTGGGGAAAGGGGGAAGAAAAGGAATAGGAAGGTGTTGAACCTCGAATTCACTTTGTATCAGCTGAAGTATTCTCCAGAAATCAATAAAGTTCTGTGTTCTCTTCTCTGCTGACATTGTAACTGCTGTAATTGCTATCTTTTTCAATAAAGATTCTCTTTTTCATCTATCTTTCTGGTCCATTTTCGATCACCTTCCCACATCCCACAATTTCCAGGGTCGTATCATCTCCCATTCTCACTGTACCACAAGAACACTGTTGATAAGTGTAGAACCACTCCTTGTTAGGTGTCATATAGAACGATGCTCCAGTATCAATTATTCACTCGTTGCAGTCACTATGAGGATTTGACACTACATATAGATCTCCCATGCTATCATCATCATCCTTCTTTGTACCAGAAGATGATGACTCATCCCGTTTCTCAAGGTCCACACTTTTATTTCTGCAATTATTTTTTGTGTCCAACCTGGTTGCACTTCCAACACCTTGCTTTGAATTTATTACGGGACTTTGACCTTCCCCAAGATTTGCCTTTGAAACCTAATTTTGATTTATCAGTATTTCTCCCTCTAGCAAACAGAGCCTCAATAGCAGTACCCTCAGCACCTACCCTTCTCATCTCTTCAGATAACAAGGCAGCAACAATAGTCTCTAAGGACAATTTGTTAAAACTAGTACCAATAGAGATAATGATATGCTCCCAAGAGTTTGGCAATGAACACAACAAGGTGCATGCTTTATCTTCCTCATCCAGGTTAACATCTACAGATGTGAGTTGTGCGCAAACAGTGTTAAATTCATTTATATGTGCAGAAAAAGAATCACCTTCAAACATCCGTAGATTATACAGTCGCCTTCGTAGGAACAGCCTATTCAAGAGTGACTGGCTCTGATAGAGACTTCCTAGCTTCGTCCAAAGATCCTCCGCGGTCTTATCGGAGGTCACGTTCACCAGAACGTTGTCAGCAAGGCACAACCAAATCAAGCTTCGCACCCTTCGATCGTTTTTTATCCAAGTCTGCATCTCATTTGATCTTTCAGACTCAAGTGGCTTTGCATCTTCGATCACGTACCACAGGTCCTTGTCAACGAGCAGAGCCTCCATCTTCAGTTTCCATAATTTGAAACCCTTTACTCCAAACTTTTCAACCTCGATTCGTGATTGACCGGTCAACATCCCTCACAGATTAATTTCGTAGGTTTCTTAATGTCAAGAAAACCCTAAAACAGCGAAACTCCAATTGCAGAACCTTAGCTCTTATACCAATTGTTGGTACCAAGCAATCACACAACAATGGAGAAAACAGAAAGAGAGAAAGGGAAGAAAAATAACACACAGTGTTTACCCTGGTTCACCCAATGTGGACTACGTCCAGCTTTTCTCTATATTCTCCTCACACACTTGTTAAAATGCACTAAGATTACAAGATAATATATAGGTGTAGAAACCCTAAGCATCGTAGCTATTCATGGGCTCAAGCCCAAACTACAAATAATAAACCCCAAGCCCACAACAGTACCAGGCTATGTCTGCGAGCGACTTATCTTCTGAAGGCGAAGTATGAGCCATACCCAACAAGCCTAACTGTTATGTTAAAGCATCCCCCTTAAAAATTGTGTCTCATCTTTTTCTTTCACAAAGGATAAGATCAAATGTAAAGGGGTCCTATTTGATTCAATTCCTAAATAAGGAACTAGCCAATATGACTAGTACATCTATTTGTTACTGCATATTACACCCGGATACTTCAATAATGGGAATTCGAAACTGTAAAGTTCACAAACGGTAGAGTGCTAAAAGCTCAAATTATATCACATATGTCTTCTAGCAATAGAGTAGTTCTAGGGATTAAGTTATGAGATACTTAGGAAAATTGAAAATTTATAAATAATCAACTTCATCCTATTCTAGAAATTTTGTAAATCTTAGCGAACAGAAACAAGATAATCACTCACTAAAAAAATTAAAAAAGCAACACATTTCTTTAACTTTTTCAAATGTTTTCAAAGCAAGAAATTTGGAGTTGCCAGCCAATTGTATAAGAAATATGTACAACACAATTAAGCTGTATGAATTCACAAGTCTTAAAATGTTCTACAGAATTTCTGGATCTCATTAAAGTCTTACCACATTGAGTGCCTCTTTCTTCTTGGAGAGAAATTGGAGAGTGTTCAAGCATGATCTAATATCACATTCTGTAACAAAAGGGGGAAAAAGAAAGAAAGCAAGAGAAAAATTAAATGATTGGAAAGATGATTTGGAGATAAAAACAGCTTTACTTACACAAGGTGTCAAAACATCTAGACACCACAAAATCAAGTATTAGCTTAAATGGATCAAGCATTCAAGATGTAACAAATACTATCATCATAGAAGATAAAGATTAACCCTAGATTTTGAAATGAGAGGAAGTGGTAATGTCTCAATGTTGACATGGGAGAGTGGCTGAGAAGGTGGTTAGAATGGTAACCCATTATTATGTCCAGACAAGGCACAACAAAAGGAATTGTTATAAACTGCAACACAAGCCACAGACTTTTGGACAGCAGTCATGTAAGAGAATACAATTTCTCTTTATTTTGCATTGTGTATGTCTTATTACTCTCAGCTGTTATTGTTGTAAGGCATTTATAACTGTCACAGCTGGCACTAGAAGCTTAGCACCTTTTTGTAATTTTCTACAATTCAATAATAGAAAAAACTTTTATCAATTCTCTCTCTCTATATATATTCAATAGTATTATTGTTTTTATACAGATATATGCAATAGTATAGGGAGTGATATAGCTCTCTTGACACTTTTATCAACAACAGCGCCAAAAAATTGACACGTAAAAATTGCGCTTAAGGACAAGCATACCTACACAACAGTAACAGTAGACCTAAAATCCAAATATCGTACCCTAGAGACTAGAGTTGGTTTCCAAAATAAATATATTCTACAACTACAAGTAGTCCAAGCGAATCCTATTAAGAATGGTTTTGGCAAACAATCGTAGAAAAACAGTAATTGTGAGTAGACAAAATGAGTGAAAGATTTAACAAAAAAAGAGACCTAGGGTTGTGATTACAGATGCACCTTTAATTTTTCCCTAATTTTTGTTTCAATTGAATCTTGAGTATCCTAACAACTGCTAATCATTCCTCTTAAATTGGCTAACAGACTTTGGTCATGTTCTATTAGTTGTCTTTCTTCTACTTTATTCCCTAGTTGTTAATTTAGGTGAAAGGATAAACACAAAGAGGCTAATTAACTTGCGCTAATCTGATTAAAATTTTCCCCCTCAACTTGAAGTCAAACACTAAAACACATAAAATGCATGGGTAACACCAAAATGATATTAAAAATTTAATTTATGTGCACAACTTGCAAGGTACAGAATTCAAAAGGATAAGAAAAATCACCTGTATATTCTGCTAGAGCAGTGAGTGCAATTGCACTGGCTTTCATTCCCTCCTTGTTACAGATATATGTCAGCCTACAAAGATCATTTATGTCTAAGGATGAATATATGAAACTAAATGAACAAAGAAGGTGCTGCAGAATAATAATCAAATATGTAGTCCAGCAACAATGAGTACTAATCCATAGAGTTTATAATTCATTCAAATTTATAATAACAACCTCAATCCATATCTTATTAATATACAGCCTAGCAACTGTGTAGCTAATTTGTTAAGCTTCCAAAAGTTGTGACTCCCTCAGTTCTGAGCTTAGTGTTCCGTGCTATTATAAAAGTTCTCCAATCTGAACGTACAAGTGGAGCTTTTGAGCGCTTCTCTACTGAAAATATAGACAACTATCGACATGCTTTTTAAGGTTTGTTTAAATGGTAAAATCATAAATAGCTTAAGATTTGGGCATAATTTGGTATTATTAACATATAATATTTTATCAAGTTGTTAGGACATTGTTAACTCCGCCTATGTGTGTTTGCATGTATGGCCTGTCCCAAGCCAGGATAAAGGAGGAGAGTTGGCGTCAGGAGTTGCGAATCGGCCGTAAAAATCAGCTATTTTTATGTGATGAACCTTTATGATATTTCGTTAGGGCGTACCCTACATAGCGACACATTACATCTGGCCCCGGGTGTAACGAAAAATGGGCAAAGGTCCTTGCCACAAGGCAAGACGCTACATCGGTCCCGGGATGTAGTGATAAGTGAACTAGGGTCCATGTCGAAAGGCAAGGTGTCAGGTCTTCACCCGGATTTGGTGAGAAATAGGTAAGGCTCCCAACACGCAGATAGGCGAGCGTGGCAGGCAAACACCGCCCAGGGGTTAAGGATGAAATTGGGAAGTTAGAACATAGGAACACTAATGGGTGGGTAAACTGAGGGAGTTAGCAGATGTTTTTGCAAGAAGGAAAGTGAATATTGTGTGCTTGCAAGAAACTAAGTGGGTTGGAGAAAAGGCCAAGGAAGTGGAGGGCACCGGTTTCAAGTTGTGGTATTCAAGTACATCCAAGAGTCGAAATAGGGTTGAAATTATGATCGATAGAAGTTTCAGAGATAAAGCCGTGGACGTCAAAAGGAAAGGTGACTGGATTATGATTATTAAGCTTGTAGTTGGGGATCTAATTTTAAATATTCTTAGTGTGTATGCACCACAAGTTGGACTACAATCAAATGAAAAGAACCAATTTTGGGAAGACTTGGAGGAGGTTTTGAGAGAGATACCCCGAGAGGAGAAGATTTTCCTAGGAGGAGATCTAAATGGTCATGTTAGTAAAAACAGTGGAGGTTTTGATAGAATTCATGGAGGTTTTGGCTATAGGACGAGAAATGAGACTAGAGAAGATGTCTTGAATGTTGCACTAGCCTATGATTTAATGCTAGCGAACATATTTTTTCAAAAAAAGGAGTCTCATCTTATCACTTATCATAGTGGCCAAAATTGTAGTCAAATTGATTTCTTTATGATTAGAAGGGAAGATAGAAATTCTTGTATTGACTGCAAGGTTTACCTTGGAGAATGTGTGGCGACGCAACATAAGTTAGTAGTTCTAAAGGTTCGGTTCAACAAAGTTCTTAATTTAAGGAAGAAGGCTCAAAATCCAAGGATAAGATGATGGAAACTAAAGGAGGAAAAACAAATAGAGTTTAAGAAAAACATGTCGCATGAAGCACCGTAAGAGTTTATTGAAGAAGCTAATGAAATATGGAATAAAATTGTTATGTGTGTCCAAAATGTGGGAAGGAGGGTACTGGGTGAAAGCAAAGGCAACAAAGTTCTTACAATGGAAACATGGTGTTGGAATGGAGAGGTACAGGAGACAATTAAACAGAAGAAGAAATGCTTTAGATCTTTGCATAAATGTCCCAATGATGAAAATTTGCAAAAGTTTAGAGAAACGAGAAAAAATGCAAAGAAAGCAGTGCGAGAAGCTAGAGGCAAGGTTTTTGATGATTTGTATAAAAATCTTGGGAGCAAGAATGGTGAAAAAGGTATTTACAAACTTGTCAATATGAGGGATAAGAAGAGTAAAGACCTCACCCAAATTAGATGTATCAAGGATGAAAATAAAAAACTTTTGGTAAGAGATGAAGATGTAAGTGAAAAATGCATAAACTACTTTAATAAACTTTTTAATAGGGATGTCGAGAAAAGTGAGGTGGAGTTGGAGGACATTTCTGATGATCTGAATAGAATATTTGTGGGCAGAATTAAGACACATGAAGTTAAAGAGACTTTAAAAAGGATGAAGAATAATAAAGCTTTGGGACCCGATAATGTTACTATTGAAATGTGGAGAGGCTTGGGAGATGTGGAAATAAAATGGTTGACTAATCTTTTCAATAAGATTCTTCAAACAAATAAGATGTCTGATGCTTGGAGGAAAAGTATATTTGTGCCTATTTAGAAAAATAAGGGAGATATCCAGAATTGTTCTAACTATAGAGGCATCAAGCTCATGAGCCATACTATGAAGTTGTGGGAGAAAGTTATTGAATATCGCCTAAGAAAGGAAACCAAGGTTTCCGTAAATCAATTTGGATTTATACCAGAAAGGTTTACTATGGAAGCTATTTTCTTGATGCGACAATTAATGGAAAGGTATCGAGAAAAGAAGAAAGACTTACATATGGTGTCCATAGATCTTGAGAAAGCATACGATAAGGTCCCAAGAAAAGTCTTATGATGGACTCTTGAGAAGAAAAAGGTAGCATTAGAGTACGTTAATGCAATCAAGGATATATATGATGGGGCTACTACATGTGTGAAAGCTTGTAATGGAACATCTAGGTATTTCCCGATCACAGTAGGTGTTCACCAAGGTTCAGCTCTTAGTCCTTATCTCTTTGCCTTAGTGATGGATGAACTAACGAAAGATATTCAAGAGGAAGTACCGTGGTGTACGCTTTTTGCAGATGATATCGTGGTTATTGATGAGACCAAAGATGGTGTTAATAGGAAACTGCAATTGTGGAGAAACACTTTGGAGGCTAAAGGATTCACGATAAGCTAGAGTAAGACGAAGTATATGAAGTGTGAGTTTTCGCGGGGAAGAGATAGTGGTCAAGACACAGTGCATCTACTTGATCAAAAGGTACCCAAGAAAGATGTTTTTAGATACTTGGGATCAATTTTGCAAAAAGGTAGTGAGATTGATGAGGATGTAAATCATAGAATCAGAGCAGGGTGGATGAAATGGAGAAGTGCATCTGGGTTTTTGTGTAACCGCAAAATTCCCCTTAAGCTAAAAGAAAAATTCTATAGAACAGCTGTAAGACCGGCAATGTTATATGGAACGGAATGTTGGCCAGCACATAGGCAACATGAGCACAAAATAGGGGTAGCAGAAATGAGAATGTTAAGGTGAATGTGTGGTTATACGAAGATGGATAAGATAAGAAATGAGGATATTCGACGAAAGGTAGCAGTAGTTTCGGTGTGTGTGATAAGATGAGGGAGCATAGATTGAGATGGTTTGGGCACATGATGAGACGACCACTGGATGCTCCCATTAGAACAAGAGTTTGTTATCAAAAGTTCGACACAAAGAGAGGTAGAGGTTCACCGAAACTCACGTGGGGAAAGGTAGTTAAATAAGACCTAATAGAGTGGGATATAGATTAGCGGACAGTGTGTCTTAGGACAGAGTGGGTTATAAGCTTGGTAGAAGGTTAAACCCATTAGTATGTCTATGTTCCAATCGTTCCCTTTTTTTTAGTTCTTTTCCTCTTCATTTCTACCCTCCTCATTTCACCTCTTTTTTATTTTAGCTTATTTTTCCTTTCTTGTCTTAATTTCCCTTTTTCTTCCCATCTCCCTTTCTCTTTCTTTGTCTCATTTCTGATCTATCATTGGGTTCATCTACCACTGACCCCAATTAACTTGGATTAAAGGTGCAATTGATGTTGATGTTAGGACATTGTTATGGTTAAACCACTAGTTACTTGTAGTGCATCCAACATTAAGGGTACAAGAGTTAGTTCCAGAGACTGGCCTGCCAATCTTGAGTTCCAAATGCTTTAGCCTTGTCTCCATCCCAAACACTCACGTGTTTGCTGTGTTTTCTTTCCATCAACGATCATTCTAGAGACTTCTTTTCACCAATGAGTCATACATTGGTGATTATTGATGAATACGTTGAGATTCATTACCACCCTCCAATTGTGAATCATACCAATAGTGATTTATTCTATCTCACTGATGATTCATACAAGACAATAGTGATGCATCCTCCATGGATATGATACACAACAGCCTCAGTTTCAGTTTCAAATTTTTTGCATCCTAAATTTCTGATGGCTTAAAGCTTCCAAATCACATTCTTGATGAATTTGGAGAAGTTTTAGTTCTCACCAATGAATCTCTTCTTTGGTTATGCAACACTGCCAATTTGCCACGTTTGGCAAAAAAATTTGCCTAAATGCCACACCCTCCATTTTAATTTCCAGAATGCCACGTCTCCTAATTCGTTGGGGGTAGGAGCGAAATAGGACTGCTGAGTTGGCGCTTTCAGATTGGGCCACGTAATTCGCTATAGTGGTCAGCGAATTACGTGTGTCAGGCCACGTGGCCTATTTCGCTGGCATGCCCTGTGAAATACGTGGCATATGCCACGTGTCAGCTCCCCATTGGTTGCAATCAATATATTTAAAATGTAAAAATTGCGTAGAAACTTCGGAAGGCCATAACTTTTGACTGGGATGTCCGATTGAGGCGTATGATATGTCAAAACGATCGTAATTGAGAGAAGCCGTTGGCAAGTACCCAAAGGGGACTTGGCCAAAATTTTTTCCCAAAAGAGGCCTCTAAGTGCCTTAAAATTAAGATTTAAAATTCAATCAGGTAAAAATTTACTTTTTGTCTATTTTTTTAATTATTTAATTAGTTAATTTAACATTATTTTTTATTTTTTCAATTAATTCTCTGAATTACGATCGTTTTGACATATAGTACGCCTCAATCGGACATTTCTATCAAAAAATATCACTGTCCGAAGTTTATGTGAAGTTTATATGCACTACCAATTTTACATCATAACTTTTGATAGAAATGTCCGATGGAAGCATACAATATGTCAAAACGCTTAAAATTCAGAGAAGTAATTGGAAAAATAAAAAATAACATTAAATAAAGTAAATAAATAATTAAAAAAGCAGAGAAAAATGAATTTTTTGGGTGATTGAATCTTAAATCGTAATTTTGAGGCACTTAGAAGCCTCTTTTAGGGAAAAAATTTGGCCAAGTCCCCTTTGGATACTTGCCAACGGCTTCTCCTCTCAATTACGATCGTTTTGATATATCATACGCCTCAATCGGACATCCCAGTCAAAAGTTATGGTCTTCCGAAGTTTCTACGCAATTTTTACATTTTAAATATATTGATTGCAACCAATGGGGAGCTGACACGTGGCATATGCCACGTATTTCGCAGGGCATGCCAGCGAAATAGGCCACGTGGCCTGACACACGTAATTCGCTGGCCACTATAGCGAATTACGTGGCCCAATCTGAAAGCGCCAACTCAACAATCCTATTTCGCTCCTACCCCCAGCGAATTAGGAGACGTGGCATTCTGGAAATTAAAATGGAGGGTGTGGCATTTAGGCAAATTTTTTTGCCAAACATGGCAAATTGGCAGTTGTTCCACATTCCAACCTGCTCTTCAGCCTAACAATTATTCCAGCCATTTTGCTGAGTTGTCTTGTCTTTCCAGCAATGCTCATCTCTCTAACACCTCAGTCCTCGAGCATCCTCAAGATGCCTTTCCGGCCATGATTTGTGGAGTTCATATCATAATTTTCTTTATTTAAAAGGTTTATTGTAAAGATTAGTAGATTTTAGTTTGGGAGTGTTGATATATTCATTATATCTAGAGTAATTTATAGCATCATAAATTATCTCTAAGAATTAATCCTTTATTTCTGTATTTTCTCTTGGAATTTGATTTAGAATGGATACAATTAATTAAAATGTAACTATACATATTTTCTTCATTAAAGTCAAATACCGACCCCAATTAACTTGGGTTAAAGGTGTTGTTGATGTTGTTGTTGAAAGTCAAATAGTTCAAGTTAAAGTAATATATATATATATATATTATTTTTTGCTAAAGGTAATGAAGAATCAGTATGAGAGAGAGTGTTAGAGAGAGAAACAGTGGGGTGGGTAGAGAGAGATTCCTAGCTAATCAACGCCATGAGGGGACTAGGTACAGACAGCACGTCGTGGCATCGACGACGGCACGCGATTGGGTAGCAAGAACAAGTAATTGGAGGGAACATGCAGATGTATCATCCTTTTATTTTACCCGTTTTCCTGAGGATTTGGGGGGAAAGGATTTATGGTTCATCTTCAAAAAATGGGGGGATGTTAGGGAAGTTTTCATCGCCAAAAACAGAAACAGAAGTGGCAGACGATACGGTTTTGTGCGATTCAAATGAGTTAAGAACATATTACAACTGGAGCGGGTCTTGGACAATTTGATAATTGGGGGCCTCAAATTACACCGAACATCCCAAAACATGAAAGAGAGGATCGAATCAAAGAGCTGAAAGGCAAGGCTGTTCTGTATGATGAAGGGATACCAGGCGATACTGCAGGGAGGGGAGTAATAGGACCGCGCTCCAACCATCCCCCACCTAGACAACCTGTTCAGCAGGCAAAACCCAACTTTGTGGGTAAGAAAAGATGGTACCCGAAACGTGTACCTGAGAGGAATAACCCGTCCTCTTCGTCGATTCAGCTTGTTATTCAGACAGAAAGCAAGAAGTGGCTCACTGAAGCTTGGGTAGGAAGGCTGAGGAAGTTAAACATGTTTGACAGGTTGGAAGAAGAACTGGCATGGGAAAGAGGAGAGGATATCAAACCAAGGTATATAGGGGAAGATATGGTGTTGCTGATGGGTTTGACGGACTCTAAAGCGGAGGAAATGTGTCGATATGAAGAAAACTCAGGGTTGTCCATGTTCCATACCCTGGAAAAATGGAAACCAACTATAAAGCCTGCCTTTCGTTTGGTTTGGGTGCTGTGTTGGGGCATTCCGTTACATGCGTGGGAATCGGACTCTATGGCTAAGATAGTGGCGACTATTGGTGATTTGGTGGAGGTGGATGATGAAACTGACGACCTTCAGCGTTTGGATAGAGCGCGTCTGCTCATCAAGACGCCATGGCCACCATTCATCAAGCATAACATCACGGCTACTATAAATGGGGTTGAGTTCTTAATCAACATCGTGGAGGAGTCAAATGCGGGCTCAGACAGACGCGGCGGTTCCAAACGGTATTCCGCAGATTTTTCTGATGAAGTTACATCGCTGGACAGTACAGAGCTAGGCAGCGAACTGCCTGAGAGACAGACGCAACAGCCGGTACCGGCGCCGACTGAACCACCAGAAATCGCTTTTGAGGGAGAAGATGGAGAACTAAAGGAAGGTCGATCTTTACACAGTGGGTCGGGCCAACAACCAGCGGGTACTGCTGTCGACTCTGTCAGCAACAGCAATGGCAGGGAGGTCGTCGCAGATACTTTTGAAGACAAGATGTCACCTACCCAATACGAAAACTGTGCGGTATGGGTCAGTACCCAGGCTGAACGTCCAGGATCAGAGGAGGGTGACGAAAAGGAAGCAGCAGAAAGTATGGTCAATGGGGAGAAAGACTCGGAATCAGAAGCTATAGGCACAAAAAAGGAAGTGTTAGGGGAGGAGAGGGACCCACAATTGTGGATCAGTTCTGAAGGGAAGGGTTTGGGGTCACGTGCTGGGATAAGTGAGAGAGAAATGCAAAAGGATGGTGTGGGGCCCGCTATGGGAAGTGGGTTTTCTGATGTCACCACTACTCCATTGGGCCTAAAGAGTTTTGGGCCTCAGTGGCAAGTTTATTCTAGATGCAAGGGGGGAAATAACAAGGCTGGTCTTGCTACCACTCACGAAAAACATATGGGCTTCTATGAGAATGAGAAAAAAAATGAACTTTCATCCGGGAAAGGGAAGGAGGTTCACAATATTCTATCCAGTCCAGTGACACCTCCAAATAGAATGGAGGACAGTGGTCTAAAAGCAGTTGCTGATTGGGGGGTAGGACCAAAGGATTTAGCCACATCAAGGTCTAATTCTAGCTCCAGCTCTACTCATTCTAAACAACAGGCTGACTTTTGCGCATTGGCTCAGCAATTTGGTATAACCAGCCATAATCAGGAAGAAGTGTTCAATAAAATGAAGGAGTTGGAAGATAGAGAAAAGGGTGAGGACATGAGGTGGGGGAAAGATGAAGTGGACTTATGAAGATTCTATCTTACAACATCAGGGGGCTGGGGAGGGGTGCCAAATGGAATTCAGTCAAGAAATTGGTGTTTAAAGAAAAAGTTGATCTACTATGTTTGCAAGAGACAAAGAAAGAATCAATTGATATGGCAATCTGTCAAGCTTTGTGGGGAGATTCAAGTGATCAGCCTGCAATCAATAAGGCGGGAGGATTACTATGTATTTGGAATGAGGAGTTTTTTAAAGTAGAAAAAAGGCTGAAAGGCAGTGGATTCATCTACCTGGAAGGATCTTGGGTTTCTGAAAATAAGAAGGTCATTATAGTTAATATTTATTCACCTTGCGATACTGCTCTGAAAAAAGCTCTTTGGGAAGAAGTCAAACTGCTAAGGAGGGCAAATGTGGGGGGACTATGGTGCATTATTGGAGATTTTAATAATATCAGAAGCACTTCAGAAAGAATGGGATTAGGACAAAGTAATCAGGATGGTGGAATTATAAAGGAATTCAATAAATGGATCGAGGATTTAGAAATGGAGGAAGCACCTAGGATTGGGAGAAAATTCACATGGTATAGACCGAACGGGTCAGTGAAGAGCAGACTGGACAGGGCCTTGATACCTGCTGATTGGTTATCTCTTTGGCAGGGCTGCTCACAGACAGCTTTGAACCGCAATTTTTCAGATCACTGCCCAATTATGCTTACTTCCTCTCATGTTGATTGGGGTCCTAAACCGTTCCGTTTCCTTGATTGCTGGTTACAGGACAAATCCCTTAGAAAGGTTATTTCTGAGACGTGGAACTCGTATGCGGGACCTGGTTGGGGTGGCTTCATACTAAAAGAAAAGCTAAAACTTCTTAAACAGAAGCTGAAGGCTTGGAACAAAAATCAGTTTGGGGATATCCAACAGAAAATGAGAATTTTAGAAATGGAACTGAACAAGGTTGAGTTAGAATCGGAGGATAGACATATGTCGGTAGAGGAAATAAAAAAGAAGAGACAATTACAAGAAGATTTATGGGCTGCAGCAAATGCTAACGCATCGTTGCTAAGACAAAAGGCAAGGTCGAGATGGATTAGAGAGGGGGATTGTAATTCCCGTTTCTTTCACTTGTCTGTTAATTGGAAGCGTCGGAAAAATGTGGTGCAAGGAGTGCTTGTCGATGGGTGCTGGATAGTGGAGCCTGGCAAGGTTAAGGATGAGGTTAAAACGTTCTTCATGAGTAGATATCAAGAACTGGATTTTGACAGACCTAAGTTAGATGGGGTCCATTTTAGATCTCTGGAGCAGCAGCAGCAAGCTGGTCCTATTTCACTGATTGGATGTATCTATAAAATAGTGGCTAAGGTGCTTGCTAACAGGCTGAAGAGGGTAATGCCTCTCATCATTGATGAACAACAATCTGGTTTTATTGAGGGACGTCAATTACTGCATGGTGTTGGATAGCAAACGAGGTAGTTGAGGAGGCAAAGAGGAGCAATAAAAGCTGTCTGATCTTTAAGGTTGACTATGAAAAAGCCTATGATTCGGTTTGTTGGGATTTCCTTATGTACATGATGAAGAGGATGGGCTTTTGCTCTAAATGGATGACATGGATTAAAGGCTGCCTCACTTCAGCTTCTGTCTCTATCCTAATAAATGGAAGCCCAACATCAGAATTTCAGCCCCAGAGAGGGTTGAGACAAGGTGATCCACTTGCTCCTTTCTTGTTCAACATTGTAGCGGAAGGCCTCACGGGGATGATGAGGGAAGCTCAAGCGAAGAACGAAGGGTTTAAAGTGGGAAGGAATAACGTAGATGTTAGCATTCTGCAATATGCTGATGACACTATTTTCTTTGGGAAAGCAACGAAAGAAAATGTGAAAGCTTTGACGGTGATGATGAAGAGCTTTGAGCTGGTGTCGGGTCTGAGGTTAAACTGCAATAAATGCAGTTTTGGTGCATTCGGGATGCATGAACAGTGGGCAATTGCAGCTGCCAGTATAGGGGCGAATCCGAGGTGTTGTTCGACGTGGGAATCTATACTCAAAAAGTGCGAGAGGAAATTGTCCACATGGAAACAAAAACACTTATCCTTTGGGGGGAGGGTAACCTTGATTAAAGCTGTTCTTAATTCAATCCCTATTTTCTTCTTTTCTTTTTTCAGGGTGCCGAAACAAGTGATATCTAGTTTGGAGAGGTTGCAGAGGAGATTCTTGTGGGGTGGTAGCGCTGAACAGAAAAAAATTCCTTGGATGAGTTAGGAATCCGTGTGTCTACCAAAGGAAAAAGGGGGGCTGGGCATTAAGAAATTAAAGAGCTTCAATCAGGCCTTGTTGGGAACATGGCGATGGAATTTATTCCATCAACCGGAGGCCTTGTGGGTACAGATCTTGGAGTCTAAATATGGAGGGTGGAGGAACCTTGAGGCAGCAAGGAGGAGGTCGACAGATTCCTTATGGTGGCGAGACCTGAGTCTGTCTTTTGAATCTTTAGAGCTAGAGGGGTGGTTCTCTAGGGGACTCAGGTGGAAGGTTGGTTGCGGAGACAAAGTACTTTTCTGGGAAGATAGATGGACGGAGGACAGTTTACCTTTGAAGGATAAATACCCTAGGTTATACCAGATTTCATTACAACAACAGCATTTAATTCAGCATATGGGCATACTGAATCACGAGGGGTGGGAGTGGCAATTTCAATGGAGAAGATCATTTATGGAAGGTGAAATAGAAATGGTGATAAAATTTATGGAGGAAATACCGGAGCTGCCAGATTTTGAGCAACATCCAGATTCATGGGTTTGGGTGGGAGAGTCTAGTGGTATTTATTCTGTGAAGAGTGCTTACAGTTTGCTTAATAGGGAGGAGGATAGTCTAGAGCGGGATGAGGTGTTCAAGATTCTGTGGAAGTTAAAAATTCCTTGCAAAGTATCATGTTTCGCTTGGAGACTAATGAAAGATAGACTGCCCACGAAGCAAAATCTAAGAAGGAGAAACATGGACATAATTGACATCACATGTCCTTTCTGCTGCAGCCTTGTGGAAGACGCTTCACACCTTTTCTTTAGTTGTCCTAGAATCTTGCCTTTGTGGTGGGAGTCAAGGGCATGGGTAAACATTGTCGGGGTTTACTCGTTTATTCCAATTGAACATTTCAGACAATTTTCTTTCTGTCACTTAAGGGGGAACAGTTTACGTAGGTGGCTTATATAGTGGACTGCTCTGACTTGGTGTATTTGGTTTCATAGAAATCAGATTCTCTTCCATAATGAATCCTTTAATGGCCAGAAATTGTTGGAGGATGCGATATTTTTTTGTTGGTCTTGGCTTAGGAACCTAGAGCCAGGTTTTGATATCCCTTTCCATCACTGGTGTAGTAACTTGAGGGATGGTTTTGTATCTAGGGAGAGGGCCTAGTTTGTTTTGCTCTTGTCTCTGCTATCAGGCAGACCTACAATGGCTTTTGTGTAAAGCCATTTTAGTTCTGTTTTGATTTCATTTGTATGTTTTTGTTGCAGTACATCTTGTACTGTGCTCTTTTCTCATATATAATATATTATTTTTGCTGATAAAAAAAAAAATTACTATATATACCATCAAATGAATCCATTGTACATCATATATTATGAAGTAAGTGTTGTATTAGCAGAACTTTTTGTTCCAATTCCAAATGCTGTCATTTTACAATACCTGGGAAAAATTTATCACCTTTTTCCAACTCTGTCCTCCCTCTAAACTAGTTCTGAATAACTATTCCTCTTTCATATTGTATACTACCAGAAAAAGGGATAATTGTCATTTTTTTCTAAAATTTAGGATTTCCTTAATCCTTATGCAATACACTAAAATGATATTTATTTTAAAATGGAGTACTGTAGACTCGCCCCCAAAAACAATGGGAACCAAAGAGTATTCAAGTATGTCAACTATTAGAAAGTAAATTAAGTAGGCATCTATATTATAAGTAACCTTGAACCCATTCCAGATTTGTATGAAGTATGAACTATTTCAAGCTAATGGTCACCTGTTTACCACACGACTAACCGTTGGTTGAACAAATATATGAACCCTGTCAAGGAGCAAAAGTTTTTGTCAAGAAATCAAATTATATATAAATTCAGATCTACAAATAACAGAGGGATTGATGCAAACAAGAAAGGCAGGAATACTAGCTTGAGATAAAATTAGTATTTAGGGATAAAGGATCAAGTTGTAACATAAGGAAACCTCTCATATCTGAAATTCACCATATACTAAAAGGAAAATACATCAAAAAACATTCCAAAGAGAAAAACAATCTTTTGACTGACAAATAAGCAATCTTCTAGCACTTTCCTAAACCATTTAGTAACCTAAATAACAAGCCAAAGGAGGAAGTAGCCCTTTAGGCAGTCAATTTATGTAAATTAGGAATTTGATTGACTCCCTTCATATTTACAATTTTAGCCTAATTACTCATTATAAAAAACATATGTGTATCTGTAAGACACAACACTCAGATATCTTTCTTTTCTATAATTACGATAAATAGTCAACAATCAAAATGTCATCATGATCACCCCAGCTTTCTCTTGCAAAAAGTAAAACAAAACAGCTCACTAATTGTTGGAACCAATATCAATAAACCAGAAAACATATACAAAAATTATACAAATAAAGGAATAAAAATTAAAGGAATAAATTCTTTTGTCCTCCAATATGAGACTGTTTCAAATGAATCCCTGATTGTAGCATTTGCAGTACAATAGAAAGATGCTATATTCAAAACCCCATCTGAAAGACAATGGATTCATAAGATCCAATCGTCAATGCATCCTTTCATATTTTTCAGACAAAGGCAGGAAACAGTTTAACTTTCCTAATAATGGGAAGTACATGTATAAGGTGAGAGGTTTGGCTGATTTCAGTTGCTGGACGTAAGCATCCCCTGAGCCAAAGCCAAAACATAGTTGATAGAAGCAACAATCGAGCAATGCTGCTGGTAGAGTGGTGGGCATTGGCCACCTGCAGTGGGCACTAGTTGGCATTTGGCAACATGAGGTGGATGGTGGTTACGGAAGAACTAGAACGTGTAGACTTGAGATCAAGTTACGAAGGCTTGAGAAGAACAGAAAGTATGAGCATGAAGAAAAAAGCTTCATCTCTATTATTTCATGTAAGCAAAGATTCATTATATAGAAAGAAGGAAGTAAACAAAAAAAAGAAATAACATAAAAATTATTCCCAAAATTCGCTAGGAATTAAACAAAAATAGAATAGTTGACAGTAATCCTTCCAATTAATACGATGACAAGATTCTCTTAAAATTTAGGGTTTGATTTCCAACAATAGTTTGCCATCAAAGTTTCTCATATAGTGAGATAAGACTTCAGTTGCTGCTGTTGGGGTTGAAGTTTACAGGGAAACTAAATCAACATGCAAATAAGGTTTTGATCTGGCAAAGTTTTAAAATTGTGGCAAATAATCCTGACAATTTAATTAAAAGAGAGAAGCAATTTAAGGTAGTATAGAACATTTAATACCTGAAATAATAAGGAAGGCTCAGACATAGAACATTAATGCCATGCATTAGTTATCTGAATTAGAAACTTACTTGGCTACCTGACGTAATGGTCTTAAGGCAGGTGCATATAGGTCATTACAAATGCAGATCACCTACATTAACAACCAATATCAACATCACTGCAAATGATTTGTCTAGTGAAGAATACTGACAATAGGAACATCAGAACATCCAAAACTCACAGGTCTTGAAAGTGAAGCTGTTTTCAAACCCTTTTTTGATGACTTCCTTTCCTGTTGTCCTTTGCCCAAACTTTGTTTTCCTGCATCAGGCTTCCTTTCAGAAGAAATCTGCATGATTTGATTTGAATAGAGCTTTATGATTTCCCATAACAAACTTTCATCAAAGTTCCCTTGTGACTATTAGTAATACTTTCCCAGAAAAAGGGGGCCTTAACCAGCATAATTCTAGTTGGTTAGAAGAAACTATATACGTTTTATTTTAAGTTAATTAAAGGTTCTCTAGTCAATTACAGGTGATACAATTGACAAGGAACTTTGGTCTTCTCAACCTAGGAAAATCATTAGGATAACAGTTCTAAATTAAAATGTATACAAAACAATGTTTCAGATAGTCATGCTGTTCAAGCCCAAAAGTCCAACACTACCCTCTGAAAGGTGTATTAAATCTACTTTAAAACACAATAGAACCAGAAAACAACATTCAGTTACATACAAATGCCATCAAGCGTATCATAACATGTCTAGTAAGATAATTTATGTACTTGTATTATAGTCATAATGATGAATGCATGAATAGTGAACACAATCAGTAAATCAATTATAGTGGAGCAACAACAAAAATCAAGGTACAAACTTGTTTCATGAAATTGAGACCTTTCACAGTGTGAAAAGAATATTTAGTATGACTACAATTAAAGTCTGCTTAGACAATTCACTTTAGAAGACAGGCAGACATTGGCATCTAGCACTAACCATCTTTAAAAGAACCTCCACAGCACCCTTGCCATCACCAAGAGCTCCATCAATTTCATCCACCACCTGAAAAGAAAAAGGCAACAGATAAGCATTTTCACCTCCATGCAATGATAGTAAGATACTAAATGAATATATTGAATGGAAAAAAAAATACCAGACACTTTGGCCTTGAATCAGACAAGACAGAGTTCATCTGGACCACATCAAGGATTTTGGCTTCAATTATTGCTGTCGAACGATCATCACTAGCATTGACCTGCAAAATTTAAAACTCCTGTTTGGTATATGTTCAAATTAAAGGGATCTAGGTAGAGGAGGAGGAAAGAAAGAGTAAGCTAATGAATTAGAAATTGATATTTATGCGATGTGATGATGTGATAAGAAAGATAAGTAATGCCACTAACCTCTATTTATGACAAAACTAGACATCCAGACCACTTCACCTAATTAAATTAAATACGTAAACAAATCATGAAATATAATGATGGAAGCCACTCCCAAGAGATCATTTAAGATACTTTAAAATATTCGAACATAAAATAATAATGAGAATATTTTCTAGAACGCATGACATTTTATGCCAAGGATATTCCAACTAAGGAACAAATTACTTAATATGAGGAAGAGGACTCAAAACCCAAGGATAAGATGGTGGAAGCCAAAGGAGGATAAACAAATTGAGTTCAAGGAAAACATGTTGCGGGAAGGATCGTGGGAGTCTATTGGAGAAGCAAATGAAATATGAAATAAGATGGTTATATGTGTCCAAAATGTGGAAAGGAGGGTGGTAGGAGAAAGCAAAGGAAATAGAGCTCTTACAAAGGAAACATGGTGGTGGAATAGAGAGGTGCAGGAGGCAATTAAACAGAAGAATGAATGCTTTAGGTTTTTGCATAAAAGTCCCAATAAAGAAAACTTGCAAAAGTTTAGAGTAGTGAGAAAAAATGCAAAGAAAACAATGCGGGAAGCTAGAGACAAGGTTTTTGAGAATTTGTATGAGAAACTTTGGAGCAAGGATGGTGAAAAAGGTATATACAAACTTGCAAAAATGAGAGATGAGAAAAGTAAAGACCTCACCCAAGTTAGATGCATAAAGGATGAAAATCAAACACTTTTGGTAAAAGATGAAGATGTAAATGAAAGATGGCTAAACTACTTTAACATACTTTTTAATGAGGATGGTGATAAAAGTGATATGGACTTGGAGGACGCTTATGATGATTTGAATAGAAGATTTATGTGCAGCATTAATACACATGTAGTTAAAGAAGCTTTAAAGAGGATGAAGAAAAATAAAACTTTGGGACCCGGTGACGTCCCTATTGAAGTGTGGAAAGGCCTGGAAGATTTGACAATAAAATGGTTCACCACTCTTTTCAATAAGATTCTTTAAACAAATAAGATGTCTGATGCTTGGAGGAAAAGTATGCTTGTGCCTATTTATAAAAACAAGGGAGATATCCATAATTGTTCTAACTATAGAGGCATTAAGATCATGAGTCATACTATGAAGTTGTGGGAGAGAATTATTGAATATCGCTTGAGGTGGGAGACCAAGGTTTCTGTAAATCAATTTGGATTTATGCTAGGAAGATATACCATGGAAGTTATTTTCTTGATACGATAATTAATGGAAAGGTATCGAGAAAAGAAGATTTACATATGATGTTCATAGATTTTGAGAAAGCATATGATAGGGTCCATTGTAATTAAAATCGCGATCCAATCGTAAAATCGTACGATTTTACGATCCGAGCAGCAACCTGCAATCTGGATCGGAGGTGGGATCATGCGCGAGCAGCATCGAAGTAGGATCGCGATTTTGCTCGTGGGGTCTACGATCCCAAACGATCCAAGTTGAAGAAAAAAACCGGCTCGGATCCACATGACCCGGATTTCAAAACCCTAAATTTTCATCTTCTTTTCCAAAACTCAACCTTGCCCCTGCGTGACATCCCCAGCTGATGTGCGACCTTCTCCCTTACAAGCTGAGGGAATGGCAATTGGACCAGCTGAAGATGTTGGAGGGAGTGGAGCAAGTGGACTCCCACATAAAATACCAAAAAATGTTGCTGGAATGAGGACTGATGTGGCATGGACTCACTGTTTTTCTGTTGATGGGGATGCAAGAAAAGTAAAATGCAAATACTATGAGAAGGTGCTCACAGGAGGGGTTTACCGTTTGAAGCATCATTTAGCGAGAACTGCCAAAGATGTTGGAGCTTGCAGGGCTGTCCCTGAAGATATCCAAAAGGAAATGATGATTATTGTATCATTATTGCAAGAAAAGCTAATGAAAAAATCAGGTGAATTTGAGGGAGTAGGTAGTAGCTTTGTTGCATCCGAAGAAGGTACTGCTGCTAGTGGTAGTGGTGATATTTTCAAGAGACAGATGAGGTCACAAGTCACAATCAACAAGATGTTCAAGAAGAACATAAGAGAGGAAGCTAGTCAAGACATTGCTCTTTTTTTCTATAATAATGCAATTCCTTTTAATGTGGCCAATAATGAAGAATACAAGATGTTTGAGTCGGTTGCTCGACATGGTCCAGGATTTAACCTACCATCCTACCATGAAATTAGGGTGAAATACTTGAAGCATCTTGTTGAGAAGACCAATCTCTCTTTGGATGATCACAGAGCTTATTGGAAGAAATCTGGATGCACAATAATGACAGATGGATGGACTGATAGGAGGAGGAAGACCATATTGAACTTTCTAGTGAATAGTCCGCTTGGAACTGTTTTTTTGGAGTCCATTGATGCATCTAACATATGCAAGACAGCCGACAAAATTTTCAAGATGATAGATGATGTGGTTGAGGAGGTCGGGGAAGAAAATGTTGTCCATATTGTGACGGACAATGCTGCAAATTACAAGGCAGCTGGGGATATGTTGATGCGGAATAGGAACAAGTTGTACTAGACACCTTGTGCAGCTCACTGCATTGATTTGATGCTAGAGGATTTTGAGAAGATACCACTTCATAAAGACACAATTGCAAGTGGCAGAAGGATTACAACTTACATCTATAGTAGAACAAGTCTCATTGTTTTATTGCATACCTTTACTAAAGGGGGTGATTTAATTAGACCCAGCTTGACCCGTTCTGCTACTTCCTACTTGACTTTGGGATGCTTGAATGAGAATAAAGGTCCATTAACTAGAATGTTCACATCCGAAGAATGGACTTCCGGTCAATTAGCAAAGACTACGGATGGTAAGTTTGTGGAAAATTTGATTACGGATAAGGAGTTTTGGAAGAATGTTCTTCATTGCATGAGGGGTGCTTTTCCCCTAATTAAAGTGTTGCGCTTGGTAGATTCAGATGACAAGCCAGCCATGGGGCTTATTTATGAAGAGATGGATCAAGCTAAGGAGAAAATACAAAATGCCTTCAGAGGGGTTGAGAGCAGGTAATTATATCTTCCACCATTAGTTTCATTTTATATTTTATAAACTTCGTTTAGAAACTAATTCTTTTTTTTTTTTTCATTTATAGCTATATGCCCCTATGGGAAATTATTGATCAAAGATGGGACAACCAATTACATAGGCGCTTGCATGCTGCAGGGTATTATTTGAATCTCATGCTACATTATAGTCCTGGTTTTAAAGTTGATTGGGAAGTGAAGAAAGGATTCATTGATTGCATGGAAAGACTTGTGGGAGACATTGATATAATAGGCAAAATTGATGATCAATTGGAAGATTTCAAGAAAAAAAAGGGGCTTTTTGGTCATGCAATAGCTCAACGTGCACTTCAAAGAAAAACTCCAGCAGATTGGTGGGATTCCTATGGAGATAGACATCCAGAATTGCAAAAGTTTGCAATTAGAGTTTTGAGTTTAACGTGTAGTTCATCCGGATGCGAGCGCAACAAGAGTATGTTTGAAATGGTAAGCATTTCAAATTTGTTAAGCAAAAATGTATTCATTTAATTTAAATAAGAACTTATAAAATGATAATTGATTTGTTTTATAATTATTTAGGTCCACACAAAAAAAAAGGAACCGTTTAATGCAAAAGACCATGAATGATGTGGTATTTGTGATGGCCAATTCAAGATTGAATAAGAAGAGGGAAGTTAGAAAGGCAAAGATCTACACCATAGAAGATATTTCTTCTGATGATGATTGGATTGTAGAGGAGAATGATGAAAATGATGATTTGAATGCCATGGAAGAAGACATTTTTCAAGTTGAAGACAATGTTGGAAATGGTGGTGCACATGTAGATGATTTGGATATTCCTCCTTCGATGAGGATGAAATTGTTGGACTTGGAATTGGAGATGGAGTGGGAGATGCCAATGTCATTAATGACAATGAAGATGATGATAATTGTCAACAGGAGTTGAATGCTCTCCAAAATGACTAGACTTGGAACTTGGAACAATTTCAATTTTATATGAATTAATGTTATGTTATGACTTATGAATTTTTATTGAGTTGTGTTATGTACTTATAAATTTATATTATGTTATGACTTGTGAATTTATATATGAATCTAGGTTTGTTTCTTTATTTATTGAGTTTTTTATGCATATAGATTATATATAGGAATTTTAGGTATTGACATAGGATCTTACGATCCGAGTTACACTCCTCAAGTTACGATCTTCCATCCCCCTCCCGATCCTAGGTAAAATCTTGATTTTAACAACCTTGATAGGGTCCTAAGAAAAATCCTATGGTGGACTCTTAAGAAGAAAAAAGTACCATTAAAGTATGTTAATGCAATCAAGGATATGTATGATGAGGCTACCACATGAGTGAAAACTTGTAATGGAACATCAAGGGATTTTTCTATCACTGTAGGTGTACATCAAGGTTTGGCTCTTAGTCCTTATCTTTTTGCCTTAGTGATGGATGAACTATCAAAAGATATTCAAGAGGAAGTGCCGTGTTGTATACTTTTTGCAGATGATATTGTGCTTATTGATGAAACCAAAGACGGTGTTAATAGAAAACTTGAATTGTGGAGAAACACTTTGGAGTCTAAAGGATACACGATAAGTCAGAGCAAGACTAAGTATATGAAATTTGAGTTTTCGCTGGGAAGAGATGGTAATCAACCCCAGGTGTATCTACTTGGTCAAGAAGTACCCAAGAAATATGTTTTTAGATACTTGGGATCAATTTTGAAAAAGGTGGAGAGATTAATAAGGATGTAAATCATAGAATTAGAACAGGATGGATGAAATGGCGGAGTGCATCTGGGTTTTGTGTGACTAGAAAATTTCTCTTAAGCTAAAAAGAAAATTCTATAGAACAACTGTAAGACCTGCAATGTTATATGGAATTGAGTGTTGGCCAGCACTTAGGCAACATAAGCATAAAATAGGGGTAGCAGAAATAAGGATGTTAAGGTGGATATATAGGTATACGAAGATGGGTAAGATAAGAAATGAAGATATTCGACGAAAGGTTGCAGTAGTACCGATGAGTGAAAAGATGAGAGAGCATAAATTGAGATGGTTTTGGTACGTAATGAGACGGCCCTTGAATGCTCCTATAAGAACAAGAATTTGTTACCAAGAGCTCAGCACAAAAAGAGGTAGAGGTAGACCGAAACTTACCTGAGAAAAGGTAATTAAACAATGTTAATGGAGTGAGATATAGATTGGCGGAAGGTGTGTCTTAGGACGGAATGAAGAAAAGCTATAAGCTTGGTGAAGGGTTAGACACATTATTATCTTTATGTTTCAGATGGTCCCTTTTTAATTTTTTCCCTCTTCATTTTTCTCCTCCTTCTTTCACCCTTCTTTTTTTTTCTTTTTTTGTGTTATTTCTCTTTTTTTTAACTTCTTTGTATCTATTATTGGGTTCATCTACCACCGACCCCAATTAACTTGGGTTAAAGGTGTTGTTAATGTTGATATTCCAACTCAGGAACAAGCTTGTTGGAAAAAAATTGAAGACGGATTTTGGGCGTTCTGACTGAACCCATCCCAATTTTAAATTAAAGAAATCCTAAAAGCCCAACCCAACTCAGGCCCAATTTTATAAAGAACCCTATCAACTTGACCTAGCCCAGACCCAAAGTTAAAAAACCCTAAAACCCTTACCCAATCCAGGCCTAAAACATTAAAAACACTTATCACCCACCTAAAAACATCTCATCTCTCACACATTTGAGGAAATGCCACAAGCATTAAGCAACCTTGTCCACCCACCTCCAATGACCACCCAAAGATGAGACCCAAAGTTAAAAAACCCTTACCCAACCCAAGCCCAAAAAATTAAAAAAACTTATCACCCACCTAAAAACATATCATCTCCTCTCTCAAACATTTGAGGACATGCTGCAAGCATAAAGCAACCTTGTCCACCCACCTTCGATGACCACCTTCCTCCAACAACCACCTAGAGATGACCGTCATCAACGATCTCCAGGGTCAGCCCTTCTCCAACGCCCCCAACCTCATCATTTTGCCTTACCTCTTTGATTCAGCCTATATTTATGCGACCTCACCCTTGTTTCTATATGCCTCAACCTTGCTCATTTTTCTCTCTGCCTCAAGAAACGCTAAACCTCTTTTTTCTTTACCTTCGACCTCTGCAATCTATAGGTATATACACACACACACATCTGCCATGCTTCCGCCATATGCCGCAACGCCATCCACTATGGATAACACTACTAAACTTTGTTCTTGTACAAAGATCAACATAATAAACAAATGATTGAGGCCGAACACAAGTCTCAAGGATTATATCACCTCTCGCCTCAAATTGCATGCGTCACTATTGATTCACTAGCAATTGTGCACCAATGTTTAGGCAATCCCAACCTTCAAAAAATGCATCTTATGGTTCCTAGTTTCTATAATTTGGGTTCGGCCTAACTTCACCCTACCAAATCACCTAGTAGAGTGAGGATTGCTCAAGCCTTATAAGGACTACATTGATCATATCTTTAGTTGATGTAAGATGGCAACACCCCCTCATGCCCAAGGTTGGACATTTAGAGCATGGACAAATGAGGGTGGCCCAAAAACAACACCCCCTCATACATAGGAATAGACATCTAAAGCATAGACAGATACAAGTGGCTCAATAACGGATCTAGGATGAGCTCTAATACACTAAACAAGGATATGTAAGCAGTATTATTAATGGCGGATGCTGGAACATGACGGAAGGCAGAAATTCTGCCATATAAACATGCCATTGCACCTTATGGTGCCGCCATGGCGGGCTTCCCTTCATAAATTGAACATGGCAAAAAATCTTTCACACCATGGCCGCTATTTAACAACATTGCATTCTAAAAGAATTCTTAACAAAACTGAATAAGATAAAAGATAAATAGTAAAAGAGAGAAAGAACTTTAGAATCAAAAATTGTTATTATGATTGGGTAACTGATTAAAGAGAAGTATTTATAGAGTTCTAGAACAGATAGTTATTACTAACTAACCTTCTGACCAACTCTTAACAAACACGAACACTTAACTAACTCAGTGACTAACTAACATAGTTAAGTGAGTATACAATTGAATATCGCACCTCCTTAGAAAACTAAATCTAGTAAGAGATAGGGTTTAGTTAAAGCATCTGCCGATGGGTCAATGGCAGGGATATGATCTACAATAAGCTGGTTAGTCAACCCTTTTTCCCTAACAAAAAAGGCATCTATCTCCATATGCCTTGTTCTGGCATGGAGAATAGGATTATAAGCAATGGCCACAACACTTGTGTCAATACAATTGATAGGTAGATTATTTGGCATTATTTGTGCAGATTTGTTGGCCCTTTAAACCAGCATATCTTGCGTTATTGTATAGCAATAATTGTCTAATTATATCCTTAATTAGTTAGCCCAGTTCTAAGTTACCATGTATAGCTTTTAAGCAAACTTCAAGGCTAGAAATCAGATTGTATGATACTATTTAAATGAGATTTCTCCAAAGGAGAACACAGTTTTTACCCCAATTTCTTCTTTGTTGCGCTAGGGTCCCAAGAAAAGTTTTATGCTGGACTCTTGAGAATAACAAAATACCACTAAAGTGTGTTAATGCAATCAAGGATATGTATGATGGGACTACCACATGTGTGAAACTTGTAATGGAACATCAAGGGATTTTCCTATCATGGTGATGTACACCAAGGTTTGGCTCTTGGTCCTTATCTTTTTGCCTTAGTGATGGATGAACTATCAAGAAATATTCAAGAGGAAGTGCTAGTGTATGTTTCTTGCAGATGATATTGTGCTTATTGATGACACCAAAGATGGTGTTAATAGGAAACTTGAATTGTGGATAAACACTTTGGAGTCTAAAGGATTCACAATAAGTCAGAGAAAGACAGTGTATGAAGTGTGAGTTTTTGCGGGTAAGAGATGGTGATCAAGACCTCGTGCATCTACTTGGTCAAGAGGTACCCAAGAAAGATGATTTTAGAAACTTGGAATCAATTTTGAAAAAAGGTGGAAAAATTGATGAGGATAGAATTAAAGCAGGGTGGATGAAATGGCAGAGTGCATCTGGATTTTTGTATGAACGCAAAATTTCCCTTAATCTAAAAGGAAAATTCCATAGAACAGCTGTAAGACCTGCAATGTTATATGGAGCTGAGTGTTGGCCAGCACATAGGCAATATGAGCATAAAGTAGAGGTAGCAAAAATGAGGATGTTAAGGTGGATGTGTGTTTATACGAAGATGAATAAGATAAGAAATGAAGATATTCGACAAAAGGAAACAGTAGTATCAGTGAATGAAAAGATGAGGGAGCATAGATTGAGGTGGTTTGGGCACGTAATGAGACGGCCCCTGAATGCTCCTGTAAGAACAAGAGTTTGTTACCAAGAACTCGCCACAAAGAGAGGTAGATGTAGACCAAAACTTACCTGGGGAAAGGTAATTAAACAAAATTTAATGGAATGGAATATAGATTGACGAAAGGTATGTCTTAGGACGGAATGGAGAAAAGCTATAAGCTTGGTAGAGGGTTAAACCCGTTATTATCTCTATGTTCCAAACGGTCGTTTTTTAGTTCTTTTCCTCTTCATTTTTCCTCTCCTTTCACCCTTCTTTTCTTTTGTCTTATTTTCCCTTTTTCTTTCCCTCCATTTTTTTTCAACTTCCTCATATCTATCATTGGGTTCATCTACCACTGACCCCAATTAACTTGGGTTAAAGGTGTTGTTGATGTGATGTTGTGATGCTGCGCTCCCAGTCTCTGAGTTCCCAGTTCTAGTCTCTTGCGCAGTACTATTCACTTCAAGATACTGTTCACATTGCGGTACATTTCACGCTGCAATACTGTTCACGATTTCTCCAGTTTCTTGTTTTTTCTCCTCCTGTGATTTTTCTCAGCATCATGTCTACTGAAAAATATGATATCCTCTTTGTTCGTCTTAATGGAAAGAACTACTCCACCTAGGCATTCCAGTTCCAGATGTTTGTCAATGGCAAGGAGCTTTGGGGTCATGTTGACGGAACTGATTCTACTCCTGACAAAACTACACACAAGGAGGTACATGCCAAATGGGAGGTTAAAGACTCACAGGTCATGACTTGGATAATAGGCTCTGTTGAGCCTAATATCGTCCTCAATCTCAGACCCTTCACTACGACAACAAAGATGTGGGACTACCTGAAGAAAATTTATAACCGGAACAACACTGCTCGCAGGTTCCAACTTGAACATGAATTTTCCATTTTTCAACATGATAATCTCTCGATTTCTGAATTCTATTCTCATTTCATGAATCTTTGGGCTGAATATACTAACATTGTCTACAAAGATTTGTCAATTGAAGGACAAACTGCAGTCCAAAATGTTCATGACACCACAACGATCTCAATTTCTTATGAAATTGAGATCTAATTTTGAGGGTATTCGGACCAACCTAATGAACAGGGCTACTGTACCCTCCTTGGATGAATGCTTAAATGAACTACTTCGTGAAGAACAACCTCTCTTCACTCAGACAAACATGGAATAGCAGAAATCTGCCTCCCTTCCTGTGGCATATGCAATACAAGACAAACCTTGAGGTCAAGACATGAGTACTGTCCAATGTTTTTGCTGCAAAGGCTATGAACGTTTTGCTTCCCACTGTCCTAAAAAGTTCTGCAATTACTACAAAAAAGGTCACATCATAAAAGAAAGTCAAATCAGACCACCACAGAGAAATGCAACAGCCTTCACTGCCATTGTTGGCTCTTGTACTACTCTTGTTTCTGTGGATCAGAATCTGCCTACTTCTGTGCCACCTTTAACCCTTGAAATAGTTCAACAAATGATCGTTTCAGCATTTTCTACTTTGGGTCTTTCAGGTAAAGCTTCTTTACCTAGCTCTCCTTGGTATTTTGACTTTGGCGCATCCAATCATATGACCAAAAATGTTTCTGCCCTTACCAATGTTACAAATTACTCTGGTAATTTGCAAATACACACTGCAGATGGAAACAATTTACCTATCACAGCAATTGGTGATATTTCCTCATCTCTTACCAATGTTTATGTTTCTCCTGATCTCACTAGTAACCTTATTTCAATTGGTCAATTAATTGACAATGATTGTAAAGTTGAATTCTCAAAATCTGGTTGTCTTATGCAGGATCAACACTCAGGGAAAATGATCGCGAAGAGGCCTAAAGTTGAAAGTCTTTTTCCTCTTTATTCATCGTTGTCACCATGTTCTTTTCTGTCTTTTATTTCTTGTAATTCTGCAACTGTTAATTTCCAATTATGGCATAAGCGTCTTGGTTACCCAAATTCCAGTGTACTTCACAACTTGATGAAGTCTGGAGCTCTTGGCAATAAACATTCCCCATCTTTTAATGTTGTTCAATTTGATTGCAATTCTTGTAAACTTGGTAAAAGTAAAATTCTACCATTTTCAGTTCATCAATCAAATGTAAATTTGCCTTTTGACATAATTCACAGTGATTTATGGGGAATCGCACCTGTTATCTCATGCACATTATAAGTATTTTATCACTTTTCTTGACGACTATAGTCCACATGGGTCTATTTTTTGCGATTTAAAGCTGAAGCTTTCTCTGCATTCAAATTCTTTCATGCCTATGTTCAAACTCAGCTTTCATCAAAAATTAAAACTTTGTGTTCTAACAATGGGGAGAATACACATCTCATTTGTTTCAAGAGTTCTTGCAGAAAAATGGTATACTATCTCAAAGGTTGTGTCCTTCCACACCCCAACAAAATGGGGTAGCTAAAAGAAAAAACCATCATCTTCTTGATGTTGTCTGTAGCTTAATGTTGGACTCCTTTGTGCCCTCCCGTTTTTGGTGTGAAGCTCTCTCAACTGCTGTTCACCTTATTAATCGGCTGCCTTCTCAAGCCTTAAACAATGATTCCCCTTTCTTAAGGTTATTTGGTAAGCCACCCAATTATTTCACTCTTCGCACCTTTGGTTGTGTCTGTTATGTTCATCTTCAGCCACCAGAATGCACCAAACTCACAGCTCAATCAGTTAAATGTGCTTTTCTTGGTTACTCAGCCCATCAAAAAGGTTTTAAACATAATCATGAATGAGTTCCCATACCTCATAGGAGTGGGTGCATCCTATATTGCTCCCAACTTTCATATGCTGGATTCTCAATGTCAGCATCACGATCATCTTCAAAGAGGAAGCGGAGTGGAATCTATGGATTCGTGACGAATCACTGAAGTCGATGGGACTAGATAACTGGTTCGACTTGTTGTCACCAAAGGAGAAAAGTCGAATCATCAAGCTTGTGAGAAATTGAATTTGGGAACGAAGAAGCAGAAAGCAACATATTCTGTTGTGATGCCATTGATGATCGTCACCAAGCTCTAGATACCCTAAAAGAGTTCTTAATAGAACTGAAGAAGCTAAAAGATAAACAGTAAAAGAGAGAAAGAACTTTAGAATCAGATATTATTATTATGATTGGGTAACTGATTTCTATTACAAAGAGAAGTATTTATAAAGTTCTGGAACAGTCAGTTATTACTAACTAACCTTCTAACCAACTCTTAACTAACACTGACACTTAACTGAGTAACTAACTCAGTGACACACATAGTTAAGTGAGTGTGCAGTTGAATACTGCACCTCCCTATATACTACTCTAATTCATACAAGTAAGAATCCCTTCTATCAAATGAATAGATAATTTATAGTACGTGAAAACATTTTTTGCATAATTCATAAAATCACCAACAAATTTAGGCAACCAAATGATACTAAATGCATAAAACACCAGCAAAAATATAAAATTATAAATTTCATCATTTAATAAATAAAAAGTAAAAGAGGTTACAGCTTGAAGACCCATGATTCTATATGTAAAATAATACAAAAAAATACCTCCACCACATGATATCCACAGTGCCTAGCAGCTACATGTGCAAGTGTTGTTTTTCCAAGACCTGGTGGTCCACAGAGCAAAAGGATCTGTAATCATTATGAAAATTCAGTTAACAATGGGATCCAACAATCAATATCTAACTACGGGGTTGGTATCATAAAACATTATAAATCAAATGGCTGCATCTTATACCATGTACAAACAACACAATGAGCATAGTGCAATTGCAATATTGCATGATTAGAAGGATCATATGGAAAATATTATCAAGAATCATTACATTAATACTAACTTCATCCCTAAATATAAGACTCTTTTAACTTCTTTTTTTATCAACAAAAATAATATATATATATATATATATATATATATATATTTGTAAGGGAACAAAGTACAAGTAGTACTGTGACAAAATCGCAGACCTATGGCAACCTAATACATGAATAGTACATGAATTAATTTGCCAAAAATCTAACTGACTTATAGGATCACCCCAAATTGGAAGGGGAATAAAAGCTAAAAGCTAATCCCTCCCCTAATTACAAAAGCCTCCCCTACATTACTAGACCAGACACGAAAAGGTATGACAAAACCCTTCTCCAAATTTTTGAGCCATGTCCAACAGATAAAAAGCGCATCGTCCATTAGTTTATGACTATTGAAGCTCTCATTTTGGAAGATGATTCTGTTTCTATGACACCAAATAGTCCAAGTCAAAGCTATCCACCAAGTTTTCCATCTCTGCAACCTGATTCCATTATCGCAATAGTAGGAGTGTTGATTGAAGTGTTCTTTCGGATTTACAAAAGATACACTTACTATATTTATCCACGACATGGATTCCCACCATAACGGCGTAATTCTGTCACAACTGAAAAATAAGTGGGCCACATCCTCATCAATGTTCCTGCAAAAAGGACAATAGGTATCATTGAGTACCATATTTCTTCTACTCAAATTCATCTTAGTGGGCAATCTGTCCCTAATCATTGAGTACCATATTTCTTCTACTCAAATTCATCTTATTGGCAAACCAACTCCCATCTTACCCAGACAATCTTTTTTTATCAGCGCTTCCTCCCCACAAAAATCTCCTTTGAAGACTC
Source organism: Glycine latifolia (assembly GCA_013407115.1). NCBI lineage: Eukaryota > Viridiplantae > Streptophyta > Magnoliopsida > Fabales > Fabaceae > Glycine > Glycine latifolia. Next base: position 22,460,554 of record CM023950.1, read on the forward strand.
TCCAATCTAGTTATCACCTTCTTCGGCACCCTGAAAAAAGAAAATAAGAAAATGGGAATCGAGTTCAGGACTGACTTTATCAAAGTCAGCCTTCTCCCAAACGAAAGGTATTTCTGTTTCCACTTAGATAGTTTTCGCTCACAATTCTTGACTAGGGAATCTCATGTCTCAGAACGTCTTGGGTTTGCCCTAATAGGAACCCCCAAATACGAGAAAGGTAGTGACAACACTCTATAATTTAAGTAAGATGCAGCATTGCTAATCCACTGTTCATTCATGCCAAACACCCCAAATCTACTCTTAGCAAAGTTTATTTTCAACCCTGAGACCAATTCAAAACCCCTCAACATCACCTTAATAGCTTTAACATTTTTCACCAATGTTGTCCCAAAGAACATGGTATCATCAACATATTGTAAGATGCTGATATCAACCTTTTTCTTTCCCACATTATAACCATCAAAAAAATTCTTCTCCTATGCTTCTCTCATCATTCCAGTAAGGCCCTCAGCAACAATGTTGAACAAGAATGGGGCAAGAGGATCTCCTTGTCTGAGGCCTCGTTGTGGTGTGAACTCGTCAGGTGGGCTCCCATTAACCAGAACAGAAATAGTTGCTGATTTTAAGCAACCTTCAATCCAACTAATCCACCTAGAGCAGAAACCCATCCGCTTCATCATGTATGACAGAAATTCCCAGCTAACAGAGTCATATGCCTTTTCATAATCGACTTTGAAAACAAGGCAGCTATTGTTGTTCCTTTTTGCCTCATCAACCACCTCATTTACTATAAGTGCACTATGCAATAGGTGCCTCCCTTCAATAAAGGCAGATTGTCAGTGATCAATGATAGAAGGCAGCATCTTTTTCAATCTTATATACATTGGCCACTATTTTATACACACAACCTATTAGTGAAATAGGCCTATAATCATTCAAACCCTGTGGATCGTGACCCTTAGGAATCAGAGCCAAAAATGATGCATTGCCACCCTTTGGTAAAATTCCATTTACGTAGAATTCATCCATGAAACAAAGAAATTCAGCTTTGATGACATTCCAAAATTTGGCCCGAGGCTCTTGTCACTGCCACAAGCCCATACTGCATCCTTCACCTCATTTGCATCAAAACGTGCCATCAGGAGATCATTGCGCTGCTGTTCAACGGACTTGAAATTAACTCCATCTAGCTTAGGTCTCCCCCAAACCGGTTCTTCAAACCTCCTCTTGGAGGACATTCTGATTTCTTCGTTAACCCTGATTGGTTCATCTATCCAGCACCCATCAGCCAACACTCGTCTCATCATATTATTTTTGCGCTTCCAATTTACAATTAAATGAAAGAATCTGGAATTGCAGTCTCCCTCCTTGATCCATCTTGTCCTTGCTTTTTGTCTTAAGATTGAAGCATTTGACTGAGCTGCAACCCATAATTCCTCCTGTAACTGTTTTCTTCTCTTTATCTCATCATCATTCAAATGTCTGTCATCACCTTCTATCTCTAGCTTATTGAGCTCCGACTCTATATTTTTAAACTTCTGCAGACTATCCCCAAACTGGGATTTATTCCAGATTTTAAGCTTCTGTTTCAGCCCCTTGATCTTTTCTTTTAAAACATATCCCCCCCAACCAGCGACCAGATTTGTATTCCAACTATCACAAACTATCTTCCTGAATGATTTGTCATGGTACCAGCAATCCAGTACCCGAAATGGCTTCGGGCCCCAGTCAATCAAAGTAGATCTCAACAAAATGGGACAATGATCAAAGAAATTTCGATCCATTATAACCTGAGTAGTACGCTGCCATTTTGCAAGCCATTCAGCTGATACTAAAGCTCTATCCAATCTACTTTTGGCAATCCCATTTGGTCTGTACCACATAAACTTACGCCCAACACAAGGCAAATCGTCAATCTATAAATCTGCAATCCAATCATTAAAGTCCTCCAATATGCCTTCATCTTGAGATCTCTGACAAATCCCCATTCTTTCATAAGGTCTTCTAATATTGTTGAAGTCACCTATTACACACCATAAACCCCCCAAGTTTGCATATCTCAGTTGCCTAATTTCTTCCCATAAATTCCTTTTCAGAGATACCTCACAAGGTGAATACACGTTCACAATTGTGACTTTACTGCCATCTACTACCCAAGTCCCTTCCAAATATATAAACCCACCACCTGCCACCTTATTCTCTAATTTAAAAGCCTCCACACTCCAAATACACAGTAGACCACCAGCTCTATTGTTTGCTGGCAGAAATTCCCAAGTGTCATCAGACTCTCCCCACAATGCTTGACACACCTTAATATCAATCATTTCTTTTTTAGTCTCCTACAAACATAGCATGTCCACCCTTTCTTTTACCACCATTTTTCTAATTGCATTTCACTTAACCCCCCTCCCCAACCCCCTTATGTTGTAGGATAAAATCTTCATTAATCACCTTCACTTTACCCAGCCTCTGAACCTCACCCTTGTCTCTTTCTTCCATGAATGACATTTTGTTCACCATTTCGACCAAAAAATAATTAATGCAAGAGACAATTAATGCAAGGAGGTAGGATATCTGTTTTTTTATAAAAAAAAAATGCTTTAAATATTAAAAGTCCAAAAAGAGTTCAAAAATTAAAAGATTTTTCAGTGAATCCGTTAAAAAACATATAACATGGGAATTTGGACCACTTGGATATGGAGTGACAGCCCATTAACAAGTATTCTAGAGAATTTTAGAATATGATTTGGAGGGAAGATAAGTATTTTTCTCCATAAACTATCAAATAATCAAAAAACATGAGTGCGAAATGCTCAGGTGGAAGCTGAAAGAATAGACATATTTCCAATATATCAAAAATCAAGAGTAAAAAAATGTTTACATTTCAAGAAAAAGTCAACTGCTTTCCAAAATTATCTATCAAAAAAAGAGTCAATACTCAATAGTTCATTGTTACAAACCCAACCATTACATGTTTAGTGAAAGTGATCACACACAATCAAAATACTAATCACAACACAAATACATTATCCCAAATAATAATACATATTCTAAACCAACCTTGGTCGGTCCAAAAGAAACATATTGTTAACATGTTAATTATGACCAACCAGTTACAAATCTCACAAAAATAGCCTCCAGTCTTCACAAATAATAGCACAATTCTACCAATTTGACACTATTGCATATTTTCTTCTCAAAAATGACAAATGCATGGATGTCTATGTAAGAGTAACCATTTGACTACAAATCATATTAACCCGACAATTCTCAATGAAAATGCAATCAGACAACTATTATATATTACCTTTTGTTCTGGAGGACCAATATTCCTTGACTTTGCATTCCATACATCTTGAATACTCTTTGAACTACCACTCTCATTCATACTTCTAGAATTTATATACCTCCTCCCATTACTCCATTTGGGTCCTCCGCTTATCCTTGGAAACTTTGAATTCAATGGTTTCTGATTATGGACAATAGAAGAATGTCGTTTCAAAGCAGACAAAACGTCATCTGATGTGCTTCGAATTTCAGATCCAAACACAATAGAATCCCATTGTTTCAACCACAAGAGTACCTGTCCTAGACAAGGAGTCAAATCTGTCAATGGCAACAGAAGCCAAGCCAAGAAAGCCAAAGAATAATATATCTTTAACTATAGCAGTTTTAATAAATGATTTTCATAACTAAATGTTATGGCAACAATGTACCTCGCGATTTGTCTGTTCATCACTGAGAAGCTCAGTAAATGATTTTGGAGCATATTCATCAACCCAAAGTCGCTCATGAACCATTTGTGCTTCAGGAACGTCTAGAACACTTTGGCCTTCAGAACTAGCTTCCAAGGCCTTCAGCATTACAAGAACAAGAATATAAAATCAGAAACATTACAAGTCATGTTTGATAACAAATTTTAGATGTTTTCCAAGTAACAAACAACCACAATGCAAAAACACTGAAATTTTCATTGAAGTTTCAGAAAATCAGAAACTCGGAAAACGCATTGTTAACTCTTTAGTCCAAACCTTAGCGAAAGCCTCTTGCTCCAACCTCTCAAGTATAACATTAACCGGTTCTGAACTAAGTTCTGCAACCAAATATAATTCGAGCAAATTAGCTCAGTATCAAACAAAGCTCATTATCAAAATTTAAGCGAAAACCTCACACTAAAACAATCGTATTTCTAACAAAGTTGGATCCTAAAGTAATGTTTGGGAGTCAGATTTTGTAAGGGGGGAAAAAAGAAATATCTTCGTTTCTGTTAAAAATTGGGTTCAAATATTTTGTATTTATTGAATAGCTGTTTGTAGGCAAGTCATATCTGATATATAGCCAAATCCTATTTGATTTGGAGGAACAAAATATCATCTAATTATGTTTATTTATTGTACTAAGCTTGTATAAATCAAACTCCGTAGTGTCATTCAAACACATGGATTCAGCAGCTCTATGCCTCTCCTTTCTCTCTTTGAACAATTTCTAATAAATATTCTCTAATTTGATAATCATTTAAAAGAAAACAAATATAATGATAAACTATCATTAATTTAATGTCCTAGAGTTTTATTTACTTTTAGAAAAAATTATATAATTCTCTTAATTCATAAGTTATCCTTCCTTTTCTTTTGTTTCAAAACCTTTTCTCCAAAATACCCTCAAGATCTGAAATTGTGAAAACGCAAATAATCTTAGTGCATATTCAGTTCAGGCTCTTTTTTTTAAAAAAAAAATCCACTTTTTCTTTTAAAAAAATTCATCCAAAATTTGATCTTAATTAGCTAGGCACATGAAAAAAAGAAAAAAAAAAGTAAACCATTAATTTCATCCTTGTACTATTAGCCTCCCAGCTAAGTAATCCCTAAAATAAAAAATACTTGATTGTTCCTAGAAATATTAAAAACCATGTTAGATAGTCACCCCACCCCTTCAAATTAATCACTAAACTATACTACTGAAATATATCAGCATCAACTTAAGGACAAAAGTGATTGATGAAATTGATGAATATTCAATATTTCAGGAATTATTTAAATAATTTAATTCTCAAGGAATTAATACGAGAGGGGGTGATAAAATTAGTCAAATAGTTTCATTTCTCTAGGAATTACTACCAGAGAGTAATATTCAAGAAGAAGAAAAAAAAGTACAATAACCTCGGTCCCTCAATTTTAATAAAAAAAACACCGGGACTAAAGTATCGAATATTCAATATTTCAGGGATTTGTTAAATAGTTTTATTCTTCTAGGAATTGTAAGGAACGAAATTGGTGGTTTATTAAAATTTTAAAGAAAAAAGAAAAAGGTACCAGTAGAATATCCATTGTAATCAAGCTTCGTGACGCGCTCCTCTCCTTGAAACCGGTTCAGCTTCGCGTAAACCCTGTTGCCGCTGGGCGCGGTGATCGGCATGCATTCGCCGTCGATCTCTGAGGCGAACCTCGACAGCGTCTTCTCCTTCTCGAACGCCATTTCCTCCACCGCCGGATCCTCCTCCGGAACCGGCGGAGGAGAGTACCGGAGCCAGTCCTCGTCGGCGGCCGCGGCGGAGGAATCCTCCTCAACGGCAACCCTAACCTTCGCTCTCTTCTCCTCTTCGGGCGGAGAAGGAGAAGGCGGACGCGATCGCTTGTGACCGCTTGATTCGGGCTCCGCCGAAGGAGGCGCGAGATCTGGCGGTGGCGGCGATTGTTGAGAATTTGATTCAAGAAATTCGGCAGTGGTGTCTAGGTCTAGGAAATAATAGTGATGGTCTTCTTCTTCTTCTTGTTCGGCAAAGTGAGAATTTGACTCGAGAAATTCGAGTTCTTCAGGGAGTGGAATGTCCATGTCCATGTCCATATCATCCATGTCAATTGGTGGTGTTTGGAGAGAGAGAGAGAGAGAGAGGAGTTTCAATTTGTGTGAGAATTGAGAATTGGGAAGCGGGGTTTGTGTAGGTTAACTGTGGACTGGTTTTGGCGGGAAGGGGAGAAAAGATAGCTGGTCTTGGAGGCAGTGTTACTATTGATTTATATATACGTGCACAAAACTGACAAAAGAATGTCAAGGCTTGTAGACCGTTGATTAAGTGGGGGAAAAAAAACATATCAACATTACTTGTTTGATGAGAATAGGGTTGGCAAAAAGAGTCTCTCTCAACCCATTTAGCTAACGAAAAAATATGTGTTGGGTTGACATTGTCAATCCAATGATCTAAAACAGATCGGACCAATCTAGCTTACAAAAAAGTGGACCAAAATTGGGCTTAGGCTGGATCAGCCTACCAGGCCAGCTATTCTTTTTTAATATGTGATTGTGAGTGACTAAGAGACAAAGTGACTTACAGTCACTAGTTGCCCCTGTGACTCCCCCCTTCATCTCCTCTTGACTCCCCCCTCTCCTCGTGACTCCCTCATTAGTCTCCTCGCTTCGCTCCCTTCTCCTCACTTCGCTCTCAACTTCGCTCCCGTCTCGTGGTCATGACTCCTCGATATTGTGTCTAGAGATTTTTTTTCTTTTACAGTTTTGCCCTTTGTCTTCCTTCATTCAGGATGATGTTTTCTAAATTCAATTGCAACATGTGCTCACTGAACACATCATTATCTCATTATTAATTATTAAACATGAAGTAATTCAGTTACTTTTGTTTTAGTTCTAGTGATAGGTTTGTGTTTGCCATTTGTGCACCTTGGTGTTATTAACATGTTTTATACTAACTTGCATATTCTTTTATTTTAATTGAATCTGTAACAAACGTTTTATTTTTTGAATTTTGCAATTCCTAAGGTAAAGGAGATCCTTATTGAGGAGTCCAATGTACAGCCTGTCAATATTTCAGTGACTCTTTGTGGTTATATTCATGGTCAATTCCATGATCTAATGAAACTTTTCCAAACTGGGGGTCATGTGCCTGAGACAAATTATATTTTTATGGTATTTGCTACACTTTTTTTTCCTATTAATTTTGATGATTTCATATATGTTTTGAAGTTCTATATTTTCCTAAATGCATTGCAGGAAGACTTTGTTGATTAAGGTTACAATAGTCTTGAAGTTTTCACCATCCTTTTACTTCTAAAAGCTAGGTATGCTCTTTTAATTCATGCTTGCATTTGTCTTGATTCTCAACTTCTTGTTGTTGTCTTTGCATGTATTGTTAATAAGATTATCACTTGGAATTTGGCCTAGCTTTGGAGGCATTTAAGAAGAGTTTTGAGATTAATTTGGTTTATTCCCCCACAGTCAGTGTGAAGATTTTTACCGTCAACCAATTAAAAATTGTGCTTGATATGGTGAAGGACCAAACAAAGACATACATGAATGTGTTAGAAGGAGAGCATGAATTATCACATCATTTATTCAACATTAGTTTTAAATTATTTACTTATATTTAACTTTGTGTTTTTTTGAATTATCATATTTGTATTTTTTTTATAAATTTTTTGTCTTTTTAAAAAAAATTTAACTTTTTAATTTTTTTTATTATTTTTTAAGTGGGTTGGCCCGCTGGCTCATTAACCCACCTTAAAGTGGGCAGACTAGCATTTCCAGCCCACTTTGCAAAAGTGGACCAGCCTAGCCCAACCCGTATTTTTGGTGGACTAAGATCAGCTCGGCCCATTTTTGGTTTACTAGCCCACTTTACCAACCCTAAATGAAAAGATAAAATAAAATTATGAGAGCATTAGTTTGAGAAAATATTTTTTTATTTCATTTTCTATTTTTTTTTGGAAAAAAATTATTCTTTCAAACTTTCAAAAATTAGATAGTAAGGAGTTGTTTTGTTTGGTTCGATAAAAATATTTTTGTTTTTATTTTGTGAAAATAATTTTCGTTTTCAAGTTTTTAAAGTTTAGAAACGTGTTTGGTCAATTTCTTATTTTCTGTTTTCAGAAAATAAAAGTATTGAAAATGTGTTTGGTTTAACTATTTTCAATTAAAGCTCATGAAATAAATTTCATAAATAATTTTCAATAAAATTTGTCTAATATATTTCCTCAATAATAATTATTAAAGTATTGTACTATTTGTTTACAAAAATAAATAAATAAGCATAAATATAGCCATTATCAAATCTTAGGTCTCACAAACAAAATAATTATATATATTAGAAGTGTTTAAAATCAAATCAAATCATTTGTAAGTAATCAAATTCATAAAAAAATCAAAAATTCCTTAAATGGAACATGGCAAAAACAAAAAATTAAAAAACATATACTTTTAGCTGTTTGATCCAATTTCAGATATTGTAATAAAAAATCAAACCAAAACAAATAAATCGTATGTTATAATTATATTAATTTTTATTATGATAATTAATAATAAGTATTGAACAATTTATTATATTTCCTTTTTGCTTTATAATCAATATACATATTTCATTTTCATATGTTAAAAAAGAATGTATTAATATTATTAAAAAAATAACGTTAAATATAAAGTGATGCATAAATTACTATTATGTTATAAAAATAATTGATAATATTATTTTATATTAATTTTAAATTAAAGTGAAAATAATAATTTTTAACTAAAATATGTCAAACAAAAAATTAAATTAAAAAATTATTTTTAAAATAATATAACATAATAATGATATAAGTTTAATTGATATATTTTAAATTATGGTAACAAATTAATAATAGAAAACCATATAATCGAACCGTAAAAAAATAGATTGGTTTGATTCAAATGTGATGATATATTTAAATTGAATCACATTTTTATTTTATATTAAATTCAATTTTATATTAAATTCAATGACTTTTTGGCTAAAAGTCAAATTAAATGTCACCGTGAACAACAGCCATACTTCAATTGTTTTTAAAATACTTAAATAATTTTTTAATTCCTACAAAATTGCATTTTTTTATATATTTTGATCCTCTTAAAATTATTTGTTTATTTGTCTTCCAATTATATATTTTTGCTACATTTTTAGTCCTTCACATAATAGTTTATTGATAAATAATTATGTGAGTAGAATTCATATTTCCTAAATAATAAAAATTAAAATGAATTGTTTTCTAATATAATGAGATTTATATAAAATAAATATAATTTTATAGAAAGTAAAATAGTACGGTAGAAACTAAGTCAAACAATTTTTTTATAAAAAACCAGATAATTCTAAAATACCAAAACAAAAAATAATAATTTTCTTTTATTAATATTCTGTAGATCCGATTGGAATTGAGTTGTATAATTATTTAAGCAAGGTTTTTTTTATCTGATTTTTGTAAATGAAAAAATTATGATCGAAAAAAGGTTCTAATAAAAATATAGCCATACTACTTGATAAAAATAATCATGAATAAAGTTTTAGTAAATATATATCACATCTATTAAAAAAGAAGAAGAAGAAAGCAATAAAAAAAACTTTTAAGCCTTTTTAAAAAATTTAAACTAAAAGCACAATCAATTGCACCCCAAGTTGAACCCCCTGATTCTTTTTCTTTTATGATAAAGTTGAACCCCCTTCCTCTGTAGGTACGTAGGCCGGTGTGTCGAGTACTCGAGTAAAATGATGTGGATGTCGGGGAAATTTTATCATAGTAGGTTATGTAATGTAAGATATTTTAATTATTTTTTTAATTTTTATTAATTGAAAAATCAATAAATTGTAATATTTTTTTAAATATTATTTTAAGTAATTGTTTTTTATTATAATTTTTAATTTTTTATATTTTTTCATTTTTATTCTTAATATATTTATCAAATTCTTATTTATATTTTTAAATAAATTATAATTTTATTATTTTTTACTCATTTTACATTTTTTAATTATTTTAACAACTAATTTTACCTGACACTTTTAATTTAATAAATTAATTTTTCAATTTTCAATCTAATTTTTCAAACATAATCTTAATATTCTTATTTTAAATGTAAAATTCGTACACCCTTGGCCTTTTGTTTACTTGTCAAACACTAATTTGGCCACGCCTTTGATTCTTGCCAACTAATGAGAGAAGCGTTCTCCCTCTCCCCTTATTTTGCATGTTTCTTCATTTTATAATTGAATTATAATTATAACGACCCACAAAAATTCTGTCAAAAAATAAAACGACCCACAAAAAACTTTAATTAAGACTTGAGAAACATTAGGAGATGTGGCAGAATGTGATTCAAATTTTTTGCATAACACTAATATTAATAGCCTAAGTATGTAGCTGTTTTTTCGGGGGTTACAAGCATTGGAGATATCCAAACCAAAACTCCTTCGACCCAAATCAACCATTTTCTTCTCCATTCCTACCAATTTTTCTCTCTGGCTCATTCAGCCCCTCTTTTCATTCTCTAGGTATATTGAGATCCATAATTTGTTTCATAGTTTTTGAAGATGGGGCAACAATCTTTGATCTATAGCTTTGTGGCTCGTGGCACCATGGTTCTTGCTGAGTATAGCGAATTTTCTGGAAACTTCAAAACCATTGCCTCTCAATGCCTCCAAAAGCTTCCTTCTTCCAACAACAGATTCACCTACAATTGTGATGGCCACACTTTCAATTATCTCGTTGAAAATGGATTCAGTACGTTATGCATATTTGGATTTTGCATCATATTAAGTTGATCGTGCACAATTTCATTATGATTGAATCTATTTTGGTGTATATCTTGCAATTTCCCGTTTTTGTTTATACTCATTTTTTATTTTAATTGTGAAAAGTAATTGTCTCTTTCCGATCTAGATTTAGATGATAATTTTCTCATGGATTTTAAATCTCAAACATAAAAAATGGAAAAACAATTTTCTTTTTGCCCTTTTTAAATCTCAATCATTTAAAGGATATATACTTTCGCGTGTGCAACCTAAACATCCAAGATGGTTCATGCACACATACACACATATATATATATTCTTTTGAAGTGTTTGAAGGGAAATAATATTCATATTATGATGCTTTTATTAAAGGATTTTAATTCAATTGATTGAATATTACATTGAGTATTATAAATCTCTTATATTTAGTGTAGCCGAAGTTGATATTGAATAAGAAAAAAAAAACTAAAGCTCGTGTACATAAAATACAAAACCCTCCAAAGTGATATTCTTTCTTTAAAAATACCCAAAATGGTAAAAAAGTCTTGCTCTTACATTCTTGCTTTAGGATTTTGTGTTACTTGATTGTTGCACATTCTAGGTTTCTTGGTTTAATTTTGGTTCAGTGTTGCCTTGTTTCTTGGTGGTTTCTATTTCTTTCTCCTTGATAGGTGATTCGAACCAACACTATTTACTCTAATTTTAAAGAGAATGAAAATTTAATCAAGTTCTACATGGATCGATATTTCATAATTAGCTTCGATGGATTTTGTTATAAAATATTTGGTTTATTTTGGTTGTAGCCTACTGTGTGGTCGCTATTGAATCTGCTGGTAGACAACTTCCCATTGCTTTTCTAGAGCGTACCAAGGATGAATTCACCAAAAAATATGCTGGTGGCAAAGCTGCAACTGCTTCAGCAAACAGCCTAAACAGAGAATTTGGGTATCCCATTTTATACCAAATTTTATGATGAATTTATATATATATATATATATATATATATATATATATATATATATATACACACACACGAACTTGTTAACTACAAAATGTTATCAGTAAACTATAAAACTTTAGTTTTAAGCCACTCATTCAATTATTATTTTCAGTTCCTTTACAAGAGTTTAATTAACTTTTCATATTATTATTATTATTATTATTATTATTATTATTATAAAAATTAACATCATAATCTGACACACTCATTTAAATATATTATTTAAGATTGATTAAAATTTATTAAAAGCTATAATTTTTTGTGAGTCACACTCCTAATTTAACAAACATTTTTCTAATATTTTTGTTTTTAATAAATTTTAACCTATAATAAAATATATGATATAAAAGATGTACTAGAAAGTATGTTGCTAATTGTTAACACTTATATATTATATAATTAAAAGTATTTTTTTTACCCAATCTAGAAATTCACTGCGTTGCTACATCAAATTAATGAATTGGATAATATGGTAATAAACTGAATTACATTTGTGTAAAAAAAAAGTTAAATTGACCTCACATAAAAATAAAATTCTAAAAAATACAATGACTTTTAATGACAAAGTATAACTCCCTTAAACCTACCAAATAAACATACTAAATGTATTATTTGTGAAATCTGCAGGCCAAAATTGAAGCAGCAAATGCAATATTGTGTTGATCATCCTGAAGAAATCAACAAACTTGCCAAAGTGAAGGCCCAAGTTTCTGAAGTGAAGAGTGTTATGATGGAAAACATTGAAAAGGTAAGACCTATACAAAATGACATTGTTTAGAGGTCTTTAACAGAGTCGATGCCATCATCCATCAAATATATAGTTCTAATTTGGATTGAAAATTTACATTTTCTCGTAGGTTCTTGATCGTGGAGAAAAGATTGAGTTGCTCGTGGATAAGACTGACAACCTTCGCTCACAGGTTTCATTTTCTTCTTTAATTTTTTTATTTTAGATATATTTTTAATCTAATGTACACGAGTTTTTGTTCATTTTTTTATTATTTTTTGTTAAATATTTCTTACATTATTTAAATTTTTGGTTTTAGTAGATGCTGACATCATTAGCTAATTGTTTTTAATTTCTATTTCAACTTGTCATGCTATGACTTGTTATTTTATATAATTTGTAGTTTAGTCTTTATAAATATTTACTATTTTGTGTTGACATAATGCATCATCCAGCTCTGTTTAATAAACCACTTGACGTATCTTTATAACTTGTTACGTTGCAGGCACAAGACTTTAGGACACAGGGCACAAAGGTGAAAAGGAAGATGTGGGTTCAAAATATGAAGATGAAATTGATTGTTTTCGGTATTGCCGTAGCATTAATTTTGATCATGTTTATGTCTATATGCCGTGGCTTCAGCTGCTTACATTAGATTTTTCTTCTTCTCTTTGATCTATTTTGCAAGATTTCATATGTTACATTTGTGCCTATTCTTAATCTCATTATTAACCATTTTTTAGTTAATTATATGATTCACTATGAGTGGGCTGTGTCGTATATTTGTCTAATATTTGCTAAATGTAATATGTACATGTCCCAATATTATCTTTAAGAATAGAAGTCCTCTAGGTTTTCATTGTATACTAAACTAGTGTGGTATTTTATGCAATTATTATCTTAAAAATTCTGAAGTTTTATTTTAATCTACTCATCTATATCTATCTATCTATATTCTATTCTATATCTATACACGTCAATCCCTTAAAAAACTTAAATGTCAAATGTCAATCATACAAACATGATATGCTACCCTACAGAAAGAAAAATGATATGCCACATGTCACAATATCAAGCATCATGCCAACTGTCAAACACACAAAACTACTTATCAAATAGACTATTAGTAAATGGCATTCATATACAATTAATTATTAAACAAATAAAGTTCAGATTCTTATATCATCAAGTAAATAATTTTTAAGATACAGTTATAATTGTCATTTTAATGACCAGTACTGTAAAACGTGAATATATTTAAAATAATCAATGATTAAAATATCATGTTTTTTTTCTGAATTGATAAAAACATCATGGTATAAAATAGCCTGGTCACAAAAAGTGATTACGGAGGTTGATTGCAAAACTGTCTTAGATCATTCGAACTCCCAAATTACAGCATTTTTAGAATTCCATTGTACCGTGAAAAGATATAAAAAAGTTTTTTATGCTATTAAAAACTCTAAGATGAGTTTTATTAAGAGATAAGTCAATTATGTCACTCATAGACTCATAACTTATCTAGAGTTTCACGATATTATTTTAGCTCTAATGTTTTTTTATTATTACATACATATATTCTTGTATTGTTACCCATATATTTATATAATGAAGTGAAATAATCCTATCTATTTAAAAAATAAACATCATGGGATTCTAAAATAAAATATTCTTTAATTTCGACAACTATTTAAAACGTGATCCTCTGTTAATAAAAGTATTTTTACTAAAAAATTATAGTTTTTTCACATAAAATCTATATACGTGACCCTCTATCATTTTTTTCACATTACATTATAATAAAACGTGATTCTCTATCATTTTTTTCACATTACATTGTAAAAATATCAAGATTAATCTTGATATTAAAAAATTGAATCAATCAATTTACAAACAATTTAAATCAATCATCTTTTAGCAAATATTTAATTGTTATATAACTTAGTTAAAACAATCTTGATGTTAAAAATTGAATCAATCAATTTATAAACAACAATTTAATGCAAGATTATTTTAGGAATGGTAAATTAAATATAACAAAAGTAGTTGTTGACTCAAATAATTTCCTATATAATTCCTAACACAACATCCGAAAATAATTCCCAGATATATTAATCGTTGACTCAAATAATTTCTTACTCTATTTTCTGGTTTTCTTACCCTTTTTTATATCATGTAAGAAATACAAGAAAGCAAGCAGAAAACAAAAGTAGGATTTAGCAATGGAAACTCCAGAGGAATCAGCCAAAAAAAGCAGCAAGGTGAGGCTAGACGGAGGAAAAGTCCCAAATAAATTTAATTCATTTTTTCAGAAATTAATTTCGCCTTACCCATATTTAATGTTATTTAAACACACTAATTGTATTAAGAAGCACACAAATTTTCTTTGCATTTTCGATTTAAACTTTTGTCTTTATATATACCCTCAACTATAATGGCACCTAAATATGACAATCTTTCCAACGTTAATACGTCAAGAAAGACATGAAATTTGATTGTCAGAGTGTTCAGATTTTGAAGAATAACAAACAAATAAACTAAAAAAAGTTATCTACTCCACTGAGATGGTTCTCATGAACCAAAATATAAGTTAATCATGCATATTATTATTATTTTCCTATAAATTGTTTATTTCTTACCTCTGATTTCTTTCATGTAAGCATGTTTAACTTAATATGACATTTATTTACCAAAATAAATTAACTTAAATGGATGACTATTTATGAAAATAATTTAGTTTTAAAAAAATATTTTCAAAAATAATTTAATCTAGACCAAAATTCCAAATGGTATATATTAATTTAAAATGAACAATTATTTACAAAAATAATTTAATATGGCCTCCCTAATCTCGCAATTCTAACTTAAAGCTCCACTCACAACCCTCACGAGCTTCAATCTGCTTTCTCTCATGGTGGTTCAAAGCTTGATTTTTCTCTTGTGCAGTATTTTCATGAATTTCAATCAGAGTAGAATCTCTTCCACAGCAGTGCCTCTTTCTCCAAATGCGACGAAGAACCATCTTTATGTTCGACAAAAATCTTCATTGATAGATGAACACCAATGTCATTGTCATAATCATAAGAGAAGAGAAGATATTGGTTGAAATCGGAAAAAATGGATGAATCTGGACATTGTTGAACCCGATGGCGGCATATATCAACAGTTCATCAAAGTTCACAAGCACAAAGCCAAAATCTTTTTGTTTCTTCTCATCTACCTCATCTTTGTTATGCTTCTTCTCTTTGTTTTTGCTTTCAACATTTGGCCATGAAATCTTGTGTACTGCATTTGCATTTTGAGGTGTTTTCTTACAATAACAAAATTGAAAGGATGATATTGCTTTTTAATTGTTTAATATTATCTAATATTAAATTAAAATTATTTTTAAATTATTAGATAATTAAATAATGGTTAATGTTTATTTTTAGTAAAGTTAAAGTTAAAATTTAATTTGTAAAATACATTATGTAAAATAAAAATTTTACATTAAGTGAAAATTGTATTATTTAATCCAAACAATGAAATTCAAATACAATAAGTTGAGAATATTTTTTGATTGACGTTGGTTAACAAGGACTACTTTTTCTATTTATGTAAGTTAAAAAACATCACCGATCGACATCTATCGCAAAACCTGGATGACGTCGGCCAAAAAATAATCCTCATCAACTATAACTAAAAAAATATTCATAACATATTTTGGTATAAACCATAGTCAACCAAGAAATAACTTCGATTGCTTGACCTAAAAATATCACTGACTATGGTTGGTCAAAAAAATTGGTCAAAATTATCAATATTTCTATTTTAAAATTAGATAGAGTTTATTTTCTATAAAATTTAATATTAAAATTTTATCTATTTAAAATATAAAAATGAAAAATTGGTATAAGGAGAAAATTGAATTGTCCTATCCAAAAAAAAAAATAAAAAAAATTAAGAAATTTGAATTGATTTATCCAAACAAAACATTTAAAAAATAAAGAAAATTAAAATCAAAGTAATTTAAATTTCAAACATTTCAAATTCTCTAAAATTTTGAAATTCCTCGTCCAGTAAGGCTTAAATATGAGCGCTCATTAACATGGTCAAATATATGAATTTGATTTTCTCGTGGTGAAATTTTTAATGATAGTTAGATATAACAATATAATATTGAACGGCTAAATTGCTTTCGCTGAACCTTTTTGTATCTGTTTAATTTTTTTATAGTTAGTTGTGGTGTGACGTGTTTGCCCCTTTCGTTATATTTAAATATAAATCATTTAAGTTATTGTGTTTGACATATTTGTCCTTTTAATAAGATACTTAATTAATTTAAATTAAAATAAATTACACTTATCTCCCCCTATCTTTATCATTTATTACATTCGTCTATTCTCTTATTTTTATCATACACAAAACTCTCTTCATTTTGATATCTTGTTACACTGACCTCCCCAAAGATCCCAAATAACGTTTACTCTATCTACAAACACTCGGGTAATTTTAAAAAATAATACAAATTAAATATTTAATTAGCAAAATGGTGCAATTTTTGAATTAATTAGCAAAATGGGGTAGCCTAACACGCCCAGGCTAGGCGTGTTTAAACACGCCCTAGCCAGGCGTGTTTTGGCCCCCTACTCCCTATATAACCCTCTGAAAGTGACATTGGGTCCATTCCGCCTTCTCTCTAGAATTAGCTCTGGCTTCTCTCTAGATTTTGGGTGTTGATTTGTCTGAAGCGAAGCCCTGCCGAATTTGAAGCGCTGTAAACAAGTAAGTCTATTTAACTGATTGTGCGTACTATTTAGTTTCTTCTATTTTTAAATTAGAAAATTGTTAGGATCATATGAACTTGTTACATATATATTAGGTTAATGAGTAGGGTTTTAGGTGTTCCAGTTTAGTTTTGGGTTTACAATGTG